>CM042139.1:18057485-18224985 GCA_023376005.1 Doryteuthis pealeii
AATATGAGAAGAAGATCCTCAAAATTGTAAAAATGTGATTATGTATGTTGGAATTTTTATGGCATGTCAACCAATCCTGTTGGGTTATTTTATGCCAAATGACAGATGTTTCCTTACATTCTTGATGGATATTGAATAATTCTTTATTTTATAAATGTATTTAAAAACTACCGTTTTTACTGATTTTAAGCCCATAGATGTGGTACCCTAGACAGTACCACCGGACTAACCGGGTTAGAATGAACCGAGAAGTAATGGCAATGAAGGGGGCTACTCCTACACTCCCTATAGCGTCAAAAACCTGACGTTCACGCACTAGATAGAGTTAACATATACCTAAGATACATAGTATTGTTCTGATGGTTGTGTCTACTTTAGTTATATGAACTCATATGCGAGCCATAGATAATTAAAAGGCACCAAAATTGCATACATTCCAAAATACTTTTTGTAAATCACCACAAAGAAGCATGCACAGAAGGCAATCTATTATAAATAGTACTCTGTCCGATATATTCAGTTTTGTGAGTGGAGGAGCTGACACAGATGAGTCAAGCTAAACCAATTGTTTATATCTTAGATAATATATATGTAGTAGTGTGTTGTTTATACCGAAACTAATCGCTACTCAACGGTTCATTGAATTACCTTAGTTATTGACGTCACATATCACATAATTTATTTTTTTTAAACCTCAATTATGTGATTAATTAGTTAAACGAGCGTACCGTATTAATACTGTTGGATTAATCTACATACTACATGCAATTATATTTATATATTTAACAAAATAGCGGTTTACAGTGTGAACGAGAAGGCTAATTTGCATATTGATATTAAGAATTTGATTTTAATAAATATCTGCTTAGTATTATTGATTTCTAATTGTTTGGTTTTCTCTTAACGAATCTGTGCAAATCTTAAAAGAAATCCATAACCAAAACGAAAGAACTGTAATTTTATTAAATACTTTATAATATAACTAAATAAATTATGAAAAATGAAAGACGGGAGTGATGGAAATTGATGGAAGAGTTAGATTTAAAGCTGTTCTATTTTTCGATTATACCCCCTCAGTTTATAATTTTCTAAATAATTTCTAATTTGATACAATATTTTATTACATCAAAACCTAAATACTTGCACCCAAAGGGTGCATATATTTGCTAGTATTCATAAAATAAAGTGGCAGCCAGACAGTATCAGCCAGACAGCAAGGGAATCTATCCTCCCTTTCACTAATGTTAGACCAAGGAGATTGTTTTTGTATCTGAGGAGCAGCTTTTTACTTTACCGCACAGATCCCTGTGCTACTCATACGCTGAGTTGGAGACGGCTGGTATTGAACCTGGAACCTTGTGTTTCCTAGGCAGATGCTCTACCGACTGAGCTAAACCAGCCCTTATAAGCATAATAAGGCCATTTTACTGAAATATTTTTGGGATGATTGAGTGGTGATAATCTTTTAATTGGAGAATAAATTCCATTACTTTTTGCACTAAACTGGTAGCACAAGAAAGTTTCCAATATATTCTACTAGAAGTGGCTACCCGGCATCGCTTGGGTAAAAAGGGGATTTTTTAAAATTTAGTCTCGTAGATCCGTTATTACTTATCACAAGTTAGATCCTCACTGAATGCCCCATAAAATCACCACGTAAATATATAACAATATAGTAAGAAATTTTAATTCAATAATTTACAAAAACAAAAAAAAAACAATATAAATGAGGCGATTAATTCAATCAATCAACAACAAATTTCAATTACCTTCTGTTACTATACAAATTTTAATTTTTAAATATCTTCCCAAATATAAATAAAATCTTCATTATTTTTGCTCAAAAACCAAGCCCTGGTGATAGTGAATGTGTGTGTGTATATATATATATATATATATATTTACTTTGCCGTTAATTGTTTTATTTTTGAAGTTTCCTCCGGACATACACATATACACAACTGCCCTTTATATATGTATAGATAGATAGATAGATAGATAGAGACAAAACATAATTAGAAAAATAACTTTAGTAATATTCAACACTGCAAAATTTTAATTTCATAATTGTATATTTTCCTTGTTAAAAATATATTTGCTTGTTATAAATTTATTTCAACTGAAAGATTCTTGTCTTATTAAGGGTATTAATGCTAGGTGAAATAAGACACAAATCTAAGTAGAAAAATTAATTATGTTGGTTGATTGGTTAGATTTTATGGCATGTCAACCCTTTTTTGGGGGGTTATTTTATGCCGAAGATCTTTTGTTTTATTCATTCTTGATGGGCATTCAAAATTTTTATTTTATTTTACCCATAGATGGGACCTTAACTGATACTACCAATCCAAGTCAGAGTGGACCTGGGAGTAATGGCAATAAAGGGGTACTCTACACTCTCTCAGAGCTCCAAAATTGGAACTTCACCATTAGATGCACTTTAACATCATACCCCAACCACCGTTTTCTAGCACATATGATAAAAAGGGTTAGGGGTTAGCCATAAGGATTATAGGGTTGGGACAATCATAGAGGTGCCAGTGATTGACGTAACCAACCAAGTGATTGGAGCAGGAGGCTACATGTCATGGACTGCTCAGACACTAGGATTCCGTCCTTAAGCATCACCACCCACAGCCAACATTGGGGAGATTTTATCCCTCTGCAGAGGTGCAGTCAGTGTATTCTACGGCCGCAGATGACAGGGTGTAATTATTTGTTATTTCGGATTGATTTTAATGGCATGTCAACCTGTCAAGGTTTATTTTATTCCTAGGGGTTATGGAATCAGATTCATAATTAGTTTTTTGTGTAATTGTTTCCTGAATTTTTTTTTTTTTTTTTTTTTTTTTTTGCACACGGTTCAATCGAATATAAATGGTTTTTAAACAGATCTACTTAACCAATAGATATGACCCTAACAGGTACTACCACTCTGGATCAGAGTGGACCTGGGAGTAATGGCAATGAATGGGTAGACCTTCAGATCTCCAGAACTGGAGTCTCACCATCAGAAGTAGTTTAGTATCATACCAGATCCCCCTTTAGGGGGTGTCTTACCCCCTCTGCAAGGGATACAGACAGCATATTCTAAGCCTCACCAACAGAGCATTCATAGGTCCAAGGTATATTTTAACAAATAATTAAACTAAGCTTTTGAATAGGTGAACGTTTTATTTAAGAAATTTATAGAAGAAAAAAGTTAGCATATAAAATCAAAAGCACATAAAAAAAAAAAGAAAGAAAAAAAGATAAAACAAAAATGTCCATAATGCATTTAATCCTAGTGACAGTTAATTAATCCATTATAAATCGATTTAAAAATTATTTATTTTAAAATGTGTATTTAAATGAAAAAATAAAAAAATGGTATTTTATTTAACCAATTAACAAAAAAGTTAGCTGAAAAACGAAATCTTTACTTTCGCTTTTATCTAGATTCAATATCAACATTAATTAAAAAAAAAAACAGAAAATCATTTATCAGAATAAATTTCAAGTTTTATTTTCATTTATTTTATTTTTTGTGCATAAATGAATTTCAGTCTAGTCACAAGGTTTTACGATTTTTTTTTTTTTTTTTTTTTTTTTTTTTGCTTAGTATTTTAAAATATCCATCTTTTTTTCTTCCTTTTTTTAAATTCCGAAATGATCATTTAAATGTACGAAAATTTTTCTTTTTTTTTCTTTTTTAATGAATTTTATGAATTGATGATTCATTATACAATATCGCATTTTACAATTATTAATATTATTACATTCCGAAATCGGAATAAAAAATTTGGAGATTTACAATAAAAAAAATAAAAAAATGAAAAATGACAAGCGGTTTTAATGTCACCGATAGATTTATTTCAATTTAAAAATGTTACGATTATAAATAAAAAGACACGAACAATATTTTAAAATCCGGAATTCATTTTAAAATTGTAAATCATTTTTATGCTTAATAAAGAATTATGTTTAACAATGTCGGTAAAAACGATGAAGTGCTTAAACAAACTATTCACTACGGTTTCTTCAAAAAGATTTTTCACTATCTTTAATTCAAATCAGCAAAATGCCGGCTAATTAACATTATGATAATGACAATAAAAAAAGAAAAACTACTGATGCAAATATAAGGATTTTTTGTTTTTCCTATAATTAAGCAGAAGAAAATTCTGGAATCTTTTAGTTCAGTGCCATGTGCGTAAAATTTCATCCTTTCTTACCTTGCCGGCCTTGATATTACCGTATTGAACCTTTCGGCCTGATTCACGTTTTGTGTTCTGATCTAGAAAGAACAAATACACACAATTTTAGATACCAAACAACCGATATATAAAGAAAATGTTAAAAATCAAACAATTGTAATGAAAAATTTATGTCTGACTTACTAAGAACAATAATTGGAGCACTTCCACCGTACATGTTGGCCGTTGTTAAGCGATTTATCAAAGAAGGCTGTCTCACTTCCGGTAGGGAGGGATTAGTGTTCTTGATATAGACTGCAAGGGAGCATTTATTAAAGACGAGAATTAGTACATGCATACATTAAAAACATGACAAAAAACTACCAATAGATGAATATGTTAATTTGTATATCGTTTTTAATGATAATATTGAAAAATATGACAAATAAATCATCATACAATTAATAAGAGATAAAGAAACTACATTTCACTGTCAAAATTGTAAAGTTTTGTGTATTAATAGTCTATAAAAATTATTATTACTACTAGCAATAAAAAAAACACCCTCTGGGCGGTGTAAAAATGAATTCTTAAAATATATTGCCTGAGGGGGTGGGAGTTTAAAATTCAATGTTAGAGGGTTTGTATCATAATTAAGTAAAATCTTCAAATTTATTGAAGCAGTAAAGAAATAAACAATTTGAAATGGAAACTTCTGATAACTTTATATATCAAAATAAAACAAACTATATATAGATATATAATACCGGGAATGTATTTATTAAAACTTGTTTTAAAAAATAATGAGGACTGTCTAAGGTTACATGCTCATATTTTGAGTGTATTTATTCTATGTTATGACGATTTTGGGTAATGTGACATAAGCAGTGACGTAGTTTCGGTTACAGACAATTAAAGACCTAATCTCAATTATTAATAGATTTCATTAGAGCAATTATTTTAAAATATATTTTTTTAAAAGGGTTTTATAATTTCCTTGAAGCATTGTGTTTATATTGGTTTGATGGTTGGTTTTGAAGGCTCTCACAATGCAAGTGTAAAGAAAAAAGAAGGTAACTATGGTGTTGTTTGTTAACCTGTGATTTATTTTTAATATTTCGAGATAAAAATCTCTTCTACAGAAGATCTCTGAAACTGAAGTTGTTGCTAGTGGCTGTCCATTTGGTTCTGTCTCATGCCTTCCAAACTCTCTGTCTGTGTGTGTGTGTGTGTGTGTGTGTGTGTGTGTGTGCCTGTTCAACAGTTTGTGATTATCATTCCAGATCTGACTCACCCTCTAAGCATAAACTGTTTTGTTTATTAACAGGACCATCTGATTCTTTTTTTCTTTTTCTTTTTTTTTTCTTTTTAATTTGCTCAAAATATTTTTTCTGAAATCAATATCTTTAAATTATTTTTCAACTTCAAGAAAACTTAATCATTTCTAAAAATTATACAAATTACTGACATTATCTTTGCTTTTCATTCTTTACATTTATGCAGTTTTTTTACTTTTGTATTTGCATTTTAAGAATGTATAATAGTTCCTAAGAAGTATAGTTTTTACCAAAAAGAGATTATGAAAAAAAAATATATATATATAAATCGTTTACTAAAATTTCCTATCATTTAAAAAAAAGCACATTTCATAAATTCTAAAAATAGACCCAAGTCAGACTAACCAACAACAAATCCTGATTCAAAAAACCCTATGGTTAGAGATAGGAATTAAAAACTTAGAATTAGAAGGATAGGAATTAACCAATAGAATTAAAGAAGGAGAGAGAGAGAGAGAGAGAGAGAGAGAGAGAGTTGGAGAGAAAAGAAAAGGGAGTAAAAAAATCTCCAGACAACATAATAGCAACCAGGCTATTATTGACCGCACACCTACACACAAAGGTATCAGTCCAAGAACTTTACAACAGTAACTAAGCTTTATCCTCTAAAGAGTCTTTGGGACTGACAAACAAGTAAGCTTTTTAGATAATATCAAAGCATTTATAGTCACAAATTAATAACCACACAACATATATTTTCTCATTATTAAAAATAATGGATGTTGAGAATTTTATATATATAAGGTGTGTGATAGATCTCCGCTCCTACTTATAGACTAGGCCAGAATCATGTGATCTATCTCTTGGCCAATCACTGGCAGTACTCTGAGACTGATACAATACTTAACCGACCCTACTGGTCATAATTCCGCTACCATTCTTGGACAACGGACATAGGATTAAATCAATGGACCTTTACCAACACGCAGGATAGGACTTATATGCTTACCAAAGGATCACCAAACACAGGACTTTCTCAAAGCCCTTTTCAACTGGCCAAGGATGGCATTTAAAAACTTTACAATGGACCCTCTCATCGATTATGATACATGAGAGCTCATTCAATGAACAACCCACACAGTGATTTTGTTTATAGTGGTGAAGGCTTGTGTTGGACCATCCACACTTTTTGGCACAGTTGATAGGAAAGAAATGGTGCACAAGGAATGCCACTAACCCAATCAATGACTGGCCTCAGGAATTTCAAATTCAGAGTTTTCCTTCTCCTAGACTGGTTACCTATCCAAGGTTAAAGAGCCCAGTCTACTCTACTATTTTATCCATAGCTGGAGGGAGAATATATGGATACATACCTTTCTCAAGGGTATTAGCGCTATGTGAAATGCTAACAGCCTTGTCTAGGATTTGGACTCGAGTCAACGAGTCCATTTCCTACGACACTAACAATTAGGCCATGCGCCTCCAGGAGAAAACTCCTTTGCTACAAACTCAATAAGTATACTTATAAACAACTTTCACACAACCCTCACCAAAAATGTTTATCCAATAAGTGTATTTGATATCAATATTTTTTTTTATATTCAATATTTTTGTTCCTGTTTTTCTTTATAGTGGTTGTGATGAGTGGATATATATATATATATATATATATATATATATTGGTAATTATAACAAACACACCATAAGGTCACATATATCAAGACAGAAAAACAAATTACTCATAAATTCAACAAGTAATATGTGTATTAAAACAAATAGATTACAGTAGTCAAAGATACTGATCCAAGTCCTGCAGAATATGCTTTTTTTAAAGTTCATGTAATTAGAAAAAGAAAGTGTTGAGTTAACTCCAAATGAAAAAGAAAGGGTAATGCTCTATATATCAGCCGTGAAGTAACTTGTAGAGAGAGAAAGATCTAGCTTGTAATACCTTGAGCAGTAGGCAAATATTTCTGAGTTGTGCAACATGGGATGTTTAGGCATAAGTTTGTCTTCTTTACTGTTCTTCGAAAACCTTTGGTTTTATAGAACTCCATAGTATTGAAATCTGTCTTTTTTCTAAACTTCCTTTTTTTTAGGCACAAACACTTCTGATTGGTTGAAAATTATTATTTTTGATATTTCTATTTTTTTCTTTCTACCTGCGCTGATCCTATGTGCAGATTTCTTATTTTCATCATTTTATTTCTGCTTTCAAAGTGTTAACTTCCGGCTCACCACATCTTATTGTTCATAAAAGAAAATTAGATTTGGAAACATTTAAATTCACAATAATTATGGGGTAGCAAGAGTTTGGGTATTTTAAAGGTTTAAATGTGGCTGGATATTCACTGCTGCATGTTCTTAGGGTTTTCGCTTTTTACCCCATCTCATTTGGTGGTCGCGCTGAAAAGGAAGGAATTCAAGGAATGAAAAAGAAAGAGACAAAGGCAGAAGGTGGTTTTATGACTTAGACTTTATTGACTGGGTCATAGTCGTTTGTAGCAAGGGAATATCTCCCTGGCTAGTAGGAGTGACCAGACCCAGTTACAGCCTAAACTCGAATGGTCAAGATATTCTCTTGGGAGTCAAAAGTCAATCTCTTTTCTCGCACATGCACGAAGGGTTCCTCTGGTGAAGGCCCATGGGAGTTTATTGTTTTTTCCATTTTAATTTTATTTTAATCCCCACATAATTACCAAAATTTGAGATTTAAAATTGTGCCTGGTTGGTGTATTAGTTGGTTGGCTGGCTGGCTGGTTGGTTGGATTTTACAGCATGTCAACCCTTGTTGGGTTATTTTATGCCAAAGATGTTTGTTTTTTATTCATTCTTGATGGGTATTCAATTTTTTTTTATTCAAATTCATTTTTTTTTTAAATTTAAACTCAATTTTTTTAACACAATTTTTTTAATTAATTTTTTTTATTCAAGCCATAGATTGAACCCTAACAGTTACTATCACTCCGTGTAATTAGTTTTATTCATTCCTGTTGAGTATTCAATTTTTTTTTCAAACTCAATTTTTTAAAAACACATTTTGATCTATTTAACCCATTGATGGGACCCTAATATGTAATATCACTCCAGATCATCGTGGACCTGGGAGTAATGACAATGAAGGGGTACTCCACACTCCCCAGAGCTCCAGAATTGGAACTTCACCATTAAATGCAGTTTAACGTCATTAACAAAACAGTATTATTCTCTTTTCTATTATTTCAATACCTTTTATGCTATTCAATTTTAGATTGGTTAATTTATTTTTAAAATTTATTTTTACTCATTATTTAAGCTGTTTGTATTATTAGTTCTGTTCAACAAAGCGATCCTTATAAGGATCGACATGGCTCTGATTCATTCAGTTTATTGTAATTTCACGTGGTTGTCAAGAGAGAATATTCGGAATTGTCTCCCTTGTTACATGCAGTGCTATAATAATTATTATTTTATTTTTTATTTTATTTATTTATTTTTATTTTTTTGTGCTTTGCAACTAAAAGCTAAAACAAAAGCTAAAAGAAGTTAATTGATTTCCATTCACATTAAAATATACCTAAATATATTTAAAATTATATAATAACTTTAATCAAATTAGTATAATAAAAGATATGTTTATTTTATTTGTAAATTATTTTGCATTTTCTTGAATATTACAGAAATATGGGGATTTTTTTTTTTGTAAAAATGAACTTTTACCAAAAAAAAAGAAAAAAAAAAAGAATGTTCTATACTATATACTACAAAATGTATCTTTTAACGATTAACTGATGTCAAAGTTCACTCTGAGAATAGAGTTTTCCTTATTAAATGAGCACTTTAAGGGGCGATTACTAAGTAAAAAACGTTTTCCGGTTTCCTAGTACGGATGGCAAAACAGATATAATTATATTTTCTTGCGAATTATGTTATGTTTTTGCCCACTAAACTGTTATAATATCAAAGTTTTTTTTTATGATAATAATGAAAGTCAATTTTCACAATGAAATGTCTTTACTCCGGTAGAACAGAAGTGTCAGTATTTTGCATTAGAAGCAGTGTCCGATAATTGTTTTGTTTTGTTTTCTGTTTTTCATTGGTTTGTGTAAAGAAATTTCCGTTTTTTACGTTCCGGTATTAAGTTATAGAAGAAATACAAGACATTAATTTTTCACTTATATTTCTTACATTTTATTCTCTTCGTTTTTTGTCAAAACCCTCTGATTTTTTAATTTTATTAATTTATTTACATTTGTTATCATTAAGCAAGCCTCATGGATGGGAAATATACAGTTTCCAAAGTTCCGAAGAATTACTCTTTTTTTCCCTCCGATCCATGCCGCATAACAGTCGTAATTATGAAAATCATATGAAGATTACAACAAACAAAAGAACAAAAAAAAAAAAAGTAAATAAGTGAAATAAAATTAAAATAACAATAAAATGAAGGGAATACCATTAAAAGTAAAAATAATAATGGCAACGCTTTATCTAAGAAATTCTGATTGTCTTAAATGCCGATTTGTAATTATAACAAACTAGAAGCTGCTACCCGGCGAAGCCTGTGTAGAGGAGAAAAAACATGGTTTAATAATCGTTTGCAGATCTATTACTACTGAATAGCGAGTTCGATCCTCGCAGGATGACACATAAAAATCACCACGTAAAAAAGATCTTATTTTAATCCGGCCTGGTGGGAAGTCAGGGATTATTTTTTCCTTAGAGTAGAGGGAATGACATCACATAATGATATAGTAAGAAATTTAAATTCAATGATTGACTATATTTTTAAATGAAATATAATTGACGTGATTTGCTAAATTTCAAATTAATATTTCAAAGCAAAAAAAAGTTAAAAGTAATCAAAATAATGTAAAACGACAAATAATCTTAAAAAAAAATAACATTATTAATTCAAAGCGCAGCCGATCGAATATCAAATTATTATAGTTTACTAAACTTGATAGCAATTTTGATAAAATAATATTCTATACTGAAAATACTGTGAAATTTTCCCACCCTATATTTAACACAATAAAACTTACATAAATGTTAATTTATCTTGAAAAAAATTTGTCTATTCGAAAGAAGAAGCACCATTAAATCAACTGAAATTTAACGTAGCCAAAAACAAATTATGACTAGAGGCTTTTTAAAACATTCTATGAAAAAATCAATTAATCATCCGATTTTCACAAAAATTTCCATAATTACTCACCTTTTGATGAAAATATGTCTGAAATAGGTTTTTTTTCTAAAATATATTAGGGAAAATATATTTTAACGAGGTCTAACCCCCCCCCCCAATTTTATTTTATGTAATATGAAAAAATGAACTGACAAAAAACGATTTTTACTTTTTTTCTATAAAGATAAAAGTCTGAATAATTATATCAGAAGATTTTTATAAGTCTCAATGCGAGAGCTTTTTAGTAAAGGAACCATGAATACAGAATTCTACTAAAAAAAATATCAATAAAGAAACTGACCGTGTTGTAAATAAACGGACTGTTTTACTTATTTTTCATGATAACAATGATTTTTCCACAGTCAGATAATTTGATCTTTGAATTAACAGTTTTTTCTTTGTAACAACTCTTTATGTTCGTTATTTCTTTATTGTTAAAAAATATGGCCTAAACTGATCATTGTGACCTATTTTGGTGGTACCTAAAGTATAGTATATTATTTTTTTAAATCGAAAAGTGTACTGACTTGAAAACATTACGAAAAAAAAAGAAAACTAAATGCAAAAATATAAAAAATGAAACATACTTTTTTTTAAATAGAATTTTGAATGTACTTAAAAGTTAAATATCAAATTACAGAACTGATTTTGGTACAAATAAAGAATAGCGCTTAATAGATAATATCATTAGAATCATATTTTACGAATAAATAATATTAACTTATGGAAACTCCTGAAGTCCTAATTCCAACCTACTTACTTAAGGGTAGAATCGTACTTAACGGACAAAAATTCCAGCAATAAAATTGTACTTGCACATTATTTGAAATGAATATATATATATATATATATATATATATACATATATATATATATATATATATATATATATATATATATATATATATATATATATATATATATATATATATATATATATATATATATATATATATATATATATATATATATATATATATATATATATATATATATATATATATATATAGAGGCACGTGGGCTAGTGGTTAGAGTCGTGGAAAATGGACTCATCGATTCAAGTTCAATTCCTAGACGAAGCTGTTGGCATTTCACATAGCACTAATACCCTTGGGAAAGGTATGAATCCATATATTCTCCCTCCAGCTATGGGTTAAATAGTAGGGCATACTGGGCCCTTCAGCCTTGGGTAGGTAACCAGTCTAGGAGAGGGATAACTGAATTCAAAATTCCTGAGGTCGGTCGTTGATTGGGTTTGTGGCAACCCTTGATGCACCAATTCTTTCCTATTGACTGTGCCAAAAAGTGTGGATGGTCCAACACAAGCCTTCACCACTATAAACAAATCACTGTGTGGATGTTCATTGTATGAATAGTATTGTTATGGATCCTATGGGACAAAATTAAATATTTTATAAGGAAAAAGTTTTACAAAATGATTTAAATGTTTGCTTTTTCTAAAAATCTTCTTATTCCAGTTTGAAAACTTCTAAATATATATATATATATATATATATATATATATATATATCAAGGTACTATTAGAATCTAAAGGGTAGGGGCTTAACTCTAATTATCAAATGGAAATTCATTAAAATATCTTCCACCTCAAATAGTTTTAAGAGTAGGTGTAACCTCTGCCTTGAAGAGAAAATATGTATTATGAAATATAGACCCACTAGTCAGTTGCTAAATAAAAGAAATGAGTTAATCTTTAATTGTAGACACAAAAATAGATTTAAATTAATATAGCTTTTTTTTATAGGATTATAAGTTAAAATCGTAAAATTAAATATATTTTGGATATGGCATGGGGATAAAACCAATAAACTTATTAGATTAATAATAAATTTTTCAATGATTTTGGGAATTATAACAATAAAATGAAATTTTCATTATTGATTTTTAATTTGTACTTAATATTTTACATTAGTCGTAGTTATTTAAATCTATATTTTGGACAATTAATATGATTGTCATGGTTTTTAAGATTTAAATATTTATCTTAATCTTTAAATTGATTTTGAGTTATGAATAAGTTGCTGTTTCATCCAATTATCAAATGATATTCATTATGAATACTAGCAAATATATGCACCCTCCGGGTGCAAGTATTTAAGTTTTAATGCAATAAAATATTGTATTAAATTAGAAAGGCTAATGAAACTAAATAAGAATACATATAAAAAGATTTGAAACAGAGGGATGGGGTATAATAAAAGATTTGAAACAGAGGGAGTATAATAAAAAATGGAACAACTGAAACTTACTCTTCCATCACTCTCGTCTTTCATTGTTATTTTTTCTAATTTAAGTATTTAGTTATAAGAGGAAGTAAAGAATAAAATGACAGTTATTTTATCTTGTTAATGGATTTCATTTAAGATTCATTTAAGAGATTTTTGCTTATATTCATTAAAATAAAACCAAACAGTTAGAAATCAATAATACTAAGCACATATTTATTAAATTCGATTTTTTAATATTGATATGCAAATTAGCCTTCCCGTTCACATTGTAAAGCGCTATTTTGTTGTATATATAAATATAATTGCAGGTTGTCAGTATGTAGACATAGTTAACAGTATTAATAATGTAAGACAATTTTATTAATAATTGAGGTTTAGATAAAAATAAAATCATGGAGAATGTGATGTCAATAACTAAGAGAATTGTGACTTGAGTAGGAATATAGTTTTGGTTACAGACAGACAAACACACAATCTCCATTATAATAAGATTCACTGATATGTTTGCTTATCTTAAGGTAGATTTTAAAAAATGGACTTTAAATATGATTTCTATAGTAATTCAATATTGGAGGGAATATGTAATATGTCTGTTTTTGATATTGTTTTAATTAATAATTAGTGGTTATAGTAATCTTATTATAATGGAGATTGTGTGTTTGTCTGTCTGTAACCGAAACTAAATCACTATTCAAGTCATAATTCCCTTAGTTATTGACATCACATTTACCATGAATTTATTTCTATTTAAACTTCAATTATTGATAAAATTGTTATACCTTATTAATACTGTTGACCATATCTACATACTAATGATATGTAATTGTATTTATATATACAACAAAATAGAGGTTTACAGTGTGAACGAGAAGGCTAATTTGCATATTGATATTTAAAATTTAATTTTAATAAATATATGCTTAGTATTATTGATTTCTAATTGTTTGGTTTTCTCTTAACGAATCTAAGCAAAAATCTCGAGGATAAATCTTAAAAGAAATCCATAAACAAGACAAAAGAACTGTGATTTTATTAAATACTTCATAATCTAACTAAATATATAAATTAGGAAAAATGAAAAACGGGAGTGAAAGAAAATGATGGAAGAGTTAAATCTAAAGCTGTTCTATTTTTCGATTATACCTCTCAGTTTATCATTTTCTAAATAGTTTCTAATTTGATACAATATTTTATAACATCAAAACCTAAATACTTGCACCCGAAGGGTGCATATATTTGCTAGTATTAATAATATTGATATAATTAATAATAGATTATTAAATTGAAGAAGAAGAATTTTGAAGAGAATAATTTGTTAATAACTAGGATAATTGTACTTTAATTTTGAGGGTATCCAATGATTTTATTTTTAACTTTATTACATTTTATTATTTTAAAGTTAGTGATAGAGTGAATAGTATTGAAACTAACAATAATAGTTAACTTTTTCCTGCTCCCTACATGTATGATATTCTAATAAGAATGAAAGTAAACTCTGGGGGGCACAGTTTAGTCCGACACGTTTGCTCTCCCAACTGACCAAGTGTTCAGTCTGGAACAATCTCTCCCAGCAATGCTGCACTCTTCTAAACAACACTATCCAAATATCTTTTTCTCTTCCACTCGTCAGGACAGCCAAAATGCTACAGCAATCTGTCCCCCCCCCCCCGGTCTGCGAGAGCAGGTCCTTAAATACACAATTACTGTGTTCATCTGGGCTCCTTACTCTGAATTGCCCGTGCAGCACGTTCGACCTTCATCAGCACGCGTCAATCCTCATGATGAGACTTCACATCCGGGTTACTCTGCACAGTTTAGTAATTCACATGCGTCAGGCCACGACTCACGATCAGGAGGATCTGAGTTTAATCTCCCCACTCGCCCCTGATCTCATTCTGCATACCAAACACAGTCGTGCATGCTTTGAACCACTACATGCGTGGTTTCTCTCGCCACAGATATAGATACTCATATGTGTTTTGGCTTAATTTATTATAAACTTTAAAATAAGAAATTTGATTATAATTATTTTTATAATGATATTAATAATTTTTTTATAATAATGATAATAATAATAATAATAATAATAATAATTGTTGGCAATAATGATTAATATTATAGTATGTATTAAAATTATTAATAACTAATATCTATATTTTATGGATATAAATGTATTTAGTATCAAAAATATTAATGAGAATAATTTGATGAATAGATGAGGACTATGGATGAAAATGATTATAATGATTTAATTTTCTAGTAATATTAAAAATTTAATAAGAATACTACAATAATAATAATAATAATAATAGTAATAATAATAGTAATGATAGTAAACATAATAATAATAATCTAATATTTTTACCATGATTTTGTTAGTGTTGTGATTATGTTATAATTGTATTTGATGTTTTAGTTATGCTATTTAATTTTAAAATAAATAAATAGGAGTTTCTTTACTACAATATTAATAATATCATAATTATAGTATGAATTCAATGTATGGTAGTTATTGATAAGGATAATAGCTAATATCATTAACAGTATTAATGATAAGATAATAGTATTATTAATTATAATAGATAATATTATAATTGTAATAATGGAGGTAATTACTGTAATAATAATAATAATAATTTTTAATCGTGATTATAATAGTAATTAAATTAATCATTTTAATTTAGTTTTTATATTGTTTATATTTTTTAAATATTTTATATTTCATATTAGATATTAAATATTAGATTTATATATTAAATTCTAACATAAATTAATTTGTGGATAAAGCCTTTTTAATGATTTCTAAAGTTTAAAAAAAAAAACGTCTAGACATAAAAGAAATTTTTTCTTATTTATATTTTTTATGGTGTTTTATTTTTTATTTATTTGTTTTTTTTTAGGAGGAAGTCAGTTGAACAGGAAGCTAAGATATACATTGTATCTTTTTGTTATGCCTTAGAATTTTTAATTTTATCATTGTTACCTGTCATAAATTTTTTGTGAATAATGAGAAGATTTTTCTGGTTATATAATTTTTTTTTTTTTGAAGATCCATGTATTTTGTAAAACCCGTCTGATGAGGCTGGAACTCAAAGATTTTTTTTTAATTTTTGGGAGTTTCTGGTTGAAATAAAAATTATAACGGGATGATGGTTTGTTAAGTTTTTCTTTCTTTGAAAGTTATATATATATATATATATTTATATATATATATATATAACATATATATATATATATAACATAAATATACATGTACATAAACATATATATACATAAACGCACATACATACACATAAATAAACATGAGTATACACTTACAGACCTACACACGAAAGTACAAATATATATAAAAACATATGAATATAGAGGGATGAAAGAGAGGGACAAAGACAATGGGATTGGGTGGGTAAGGGGGAGAAGATCAAAATTATGGGTGACTTTTTTTCTTTATCCATCTTCAAATTTGATTTTAATTTTCTGTTCATGTGTTATGCTTTTTGCGATAGATAAGTCCAGGTTGAAAAATCCGTATCACGCCTCTTAATGTTATGTCTAATCCTATTGCCAGGTGGTTGAGACAATCTAATTGCGTGTAGTTTAACCTCTCCAACAATGAAACACAAATAACCATGGGTATAGTTAAAATGTCTTTATTCAGTAGGAGAAGGTAAGAAGCTGAAATAAGAAAAGAAACAAGTAACAGACACAGCAAATAACAATGCAATTCAAGGTTACAAAAGGCAAGGTAATTATAAGAATTACAGGGAACGGATAAGGGACACAAGGGTAAGGCAGATAGCGTAGCAATGATAACAACAGTAATGGCAGTAGCAGCAACAGAGGGAGGAGGAGGCAGTAAACTCATAGGTCCAGTAGGCACGTTTCACTCAGAATAGTGCTATTTAAGAACATGAGTGAGAGGAGGCAATCATTCTTACTGGGAGTAGGAAACAACGCTAAGGCGAAAACGTGAAGGCAAGGTGTTTCTGAGACAAATGTCCACGGAAAAGGTCTAAGTAATGGCCGAGGTCAGACAGACATATTTATGCTGAGGCAGCGGTGAAGGTAGCATGTATTTCTTGGAATAATGCTATTTCAACATGGGCTAGGGAATACGAACGTAACTCACTAAGAGAAAGACAACAGTAAGTGTGGGAGAATAATAATACACGGTAAATACTAGTACCCTTGGGGTATAGGCAAATAAGAGAAATAATACGAAAAGACCGGGGTCTCACATGGGAACTTCGATAAAATAAAATAGTAGAAAATAGCAGTAAACAAGTAGCTATGTAAATTAGGAAAGGAAGATAAGTGAAATCTATCTTACCGGGTTGCCTATAATACTCTTCGGAGATGGATAGAGGTGTCGGCGAACACGTCTTGTCATGCCGAGAGAAATGGAAAAGAGACTTGAAATTCCCGCTGACTCACAACCGGAAATGACCGGTCAAAGGTATAAATGTATCCTATTTACGAAAAATAACTAAGAGGGTCTAACGGGCATAACCCTTACCGCAGAATCGTAATTACTAGCCAGGACAGTCCGGGTCTTAGGTTTATAGTCTCTGTGTAGGCTATGATCGCTGATTCGCATAGGTGTCTTAGTCTCTTTCTGTGTATTGGCTTGATAAGAGAAGCCTTGTTGAAATTAAATGTGAGGTTGTAGTCAGTCGTGTGGGTGAATAGGGTGTTTAGGTTGTCATTTGTTCTTATCGATATCTTATGCTCATAAATGCATTTGGTAAGACTGCGTTGAGTTTCTCCGATGTAACATTTGTTGCAATCATTGCATGGTATGGTGTATATGCTGGCTTTGCGAGTGTCCGGGGTGTCAGGTGTACTTGTGCATGTGGAGGAGTTGGTGAGGTCCTTGATTGTTTGGGAGGTAGTTTGTATGATTTTTATTCCTAGGGTGGTTAGTTTGTCATAGAGTGGTTTGTTTTGCATGTTGGTGGGTAGGTTTAACTGTCAGTGGGGAAGATTGGAGTGTGTGGTAGTAGTGGTGGTGTTTTTTGGCTTAATGTTTGAGTGTATTTTGAGGGCCTTTTTCTTGGCGTTGAGGATGAAATGTTGGGGGTAATTTAGAGTTGTGAGGGAGTTCTCTATGTGTTTGTACTCGTCTTCTAGGTGTTGAGGGCTGCATATGCGTAGTGCTCTTAGGTAGAAACCAATTATAAGACCTGATTTAATCTTGTTGTTGTGATGGGAGTAGAAGTGTATGAAATTTTTGTTGGTGGGTTTATCAGTAGAGTATCGAGGAAAGGTAAGGGGTTGTTAGATTCTTTTTCGAAGGTGAATTTTATGGTGGGTTCTACGGAATTTAGTTTGTCAGTGATGTGTTCTATTTTGGTGTCTTGTGGGAGGAGGATTAGTATGTCATCTATGTATCTAAGATATATGCAGTTGTTGGATATTCTATATTTGAAGGGGCCTGATTCTAAGAATTCTAGGAATAGGCAGGCTAGGACGCCACTAGGTGGGTTGCCCATAGGGAGTCCAGATTTTTGTCGGTAATATTTATTGTTGAATTTGAAATATGTGAGGTTGGTGATGTGTTTGGTAATTTCGATTATGTAGTTGATGGGTAGGGTGGATTTGAATTTGATTTTCCGTAGGTGTGTGGTGAGGAGGTTGAGGCATTTCTTGTCGGGTATGTTGGTGTATAGAGAGATAACATCGAGGCTATTCATATTTGTGTTTTGCATGTTGACGTCTTTGAGCTTGTTAAGGAGATCAGCAGAGTTGATTAAGTGAGCGGGGCTGATAGTACCCAGTAGAGGGGTTAGGATTTTGGTGATAGCATGGGCAATTTTGTGAGTGGCGCTTCCTATGCTGGATATGATGGGTCGTAGGGGGGTGTTTTCTTTGTGGGTTTTGGGGAGGCCATTTAGTGTCGGGATAGTGGGGTGGTGTTCTATGAGAGTTTATTGTATTGTTTTTTGAAGTTGTCAATGTCCTTGTTGATGATGTGTTGCATAGCCTTCTTTACCGGCACTAAATAAATGTTATATACCTTTCTTATGTCTTACTCTGTCATCTATTCTTCTGGCCGGCTTGGTTCTTCTATCATCTATCTTGGTCTGGTCTTGTCGTGGTGTTTCTTGGGGACTTCGGGTCTGGTTTCTGTTGGGGTTTCTCGTTATCAGAAGCCCTGTGCTATTGTTAGCTTTTAGTAATAACCACAAGACTTCGATTTACGATGATGTTACTTTATTCGTAGATCCCCCAGACCAGACATCTGCACAGTGAGACTCACATCTTGCTAGCTTCGCTTCTAAGTTCTAACTCTAACTGAGTTACTTACCCCTTAAACCGGAAGGGGGCTTCTATCGGGGTTCCGTTTCTCACGGTCTATCCCGCAAGGCAAGGTCAGAGTGAGGTCAAGCATTGTCACTCACTCTCAAGGCCATCAGCTGCACTAATACGATTTCTACACTATTGTCATAATCATTAGGTATCTAATGATTATGTAACAGATGGTGATATTTGTTGTTGTGTAGGTTGTGTCGTCAGCCAGTTGGGTTTCGATTTTTGCTATGTATTCTGATTTTCGCACGATGACCACGCCACCGCTTTTGTCAGCGGGGGATATGATGATGTCAGGGTTATTGGCTAGTCGTGTGAGGGCCTGTATGTGTCTTCTGGGTAGTGTTTTTTCATTGGGTTGGGAAGTAGCTGCGAGGATGATTCCTTGGGATAAACCTTTGGAAAAGTCTGAGTCATAGTTGTTGTAGTTCCGGAGGATGGTATCGGTGGTTGGATTTCGGTGTATTCCCATGGCAAACTTAAGGCCGAAACTTAGTGCTTCCATTTCAGTTTGTGAGATATGGAGATCCGTTAAATTTTGGACCATGTCGGGTCTACCAATGTTTTTCCATGGGCTGTTTATCATAAGCTGGGATAGTTTACGGTTGAGTCAGTTGATCTGTTGGTTCTTAAGTTTATTGGCAATCTGGATGATTTTGAGGGTGAAGTTCTCGGAATATAGGGGGTGCATGGGTAGTTTGAGGGCCAGTGATTGCGCTTCATAGAAGAGGGCTGTGGCTTGATGGTGAAGGATGGCTTTAGAGGCAGTTAGGTATTCGTGTATGTGTGTAGAGAAGATGTGATGTGTTCATTGGTATGTTTTTATCGTACTTCTAGGTATAACTTTCTCTTCAATGCATTCTTGTAGGAATTTTTCTCTGTTTTTGTGAGAGTGGGCTGCGATGAGGGTGGTCTTGTATGATCTTAATAATTTGTTGAGAGAGTGTTTGTCCATTCCTGACGTTATGAGGAAAAGGGTGTTGGAATGAATCCAACAGAATGAGGTAAAATATAAGGAACGAAAGAACAAAACTCAGACAAAAATGTGTAGTATATTTCACTGGGGTTTGAACTCGGCTTCTTCAGCTTTTATTGAATTATTCAGATCATACAAGTGTATCATAGAAGGGGGAAGTAGGTAGGTGGGTAAGTTTTATGGTGAGGGAAAGATTTCCCCTATAACCAATCAAATCTTTCCCTCACCACAAAACTTACCCACCTACCTACTTCCTCCTTCTATAAAACACTTGTATGATCTGAATAATTCGATAAAAGCTGAAGAAGCCGAGTTCAACACTCCAGTGAAATATACTACACATTTTTGTCTGAATTTTGTTCTTTCATTCCTTATATTTTACCTCATATATATATATATATATATATATATATATATATATATTATAATGGAGAATGTGTGTTTGTCTATTTGTAAGCAGAACTATAGTCACAATTCCCTTAGTTATATACGTCACATTCTCCATTAACAACAAAATAGCGGTTTACAGTGTGAATGGGAATGTTAACTTTATAGTAAAGATTTGATTTTAATAAATATGTGCTTAGTATTATTGATTTCTATTTGTTTGGTTTTATCTTAATGAATATGAAAACAAAAATCCCAGGGATAAATCTTAAAAGAAATTCATAAACAAGAAGAAATAACTGTAATTCTATTCTTTAATTCCTATTTTAAATAAACAGTTAAACTAGGAAAATTTAGCAATGAAAGGACAGAAGTGAAGGAAGAGTAAGTTTCAGTTGTTCTGTTTCAAATCTTTTTATCTGCCTTTTTATTTAGTTTCATTAGCTTTCTAATTAAAATACTTGCTCCTGGATGGTGCATATACTAGCTAGTATGAAATTTAACATTTTGAAAAAACAGATGTTAGAGTTCCAAAATTTACTTGTGGCGTTGATAAGTCCGTAAAGTTATAACATCTTTTTTCAAATTACAATGTAGACTTGTATATATTTTTTTTTAACAGCTGAAATATATACTATACTATTTTGATACCCACTTTACATTTTTATATAAATTTTTACAACAAACTCTTTTGAGTTTTACTATAAACTATAATGCTTCTGATTTTTGAAAATTAAAAATAAAATTTATTTTATTTTTAAAACAGAACATGCATTTTTCAAAAATTTCAGCGGTTGAATTCAGCGTTCGTTTCTGTAAACAGTCTTTTTAACGGATGTCTTTCTTCCCATCTATGTCACTCTTTGATGAAGACCAACTTATCGATTTGGTCGAAACAGTACTGTCAGCAATTACATAACAAACATCATATGTTTTTTCAAAATGTTAAATTTCATACTGTCGGATTAATTTCCATCTATTTTTCACTAGCTAGTATATATAACTAAGTTGACTTGTACACTAATAAAATCTTCAGCCTTTTCTAAAATTATCATGTTTGTTTATTTCTCCGATTTTCATTGCATTCAAATTAAATTTTTTTTAGATATATTATCGGAAATTGGGTTATCTGCCCGCACTGGAAGCCCGGACAAGAGCGGACAGTGGTAAGAACCCTGACTCGACAGAACAGGCCCGACAGGCAAAGGGTGCAGTACTAGCTGAAACTAGCAGAACAACTGAAACACAGCGACTTTACCGGACAACGTAGAGACATTGCAAAGATTAATATAATTAAGATAAGTGTATTTAAAACTCCTTGTATTACCTATAAATATATCCCCGCCAGGAGAAAATCCTCTGGCAAAGTAACAGAAATACTGGGGTGAATTAGTATCTCAGTCGTAAAGGAAGGAGACAAGGCAAATTATAAAGTTTATAAATGGGTTAACAGTTTATTTGGGGGTTAGTTATTAATGTGTGTGTATACAATTCTTGTGCAAATGTCTTTAAGAGTTTGCCAGAGAATTTCTACTGGCGGGATATATAAAGGTAATACAAGAGATTCAAGTACACTTATCTTATTGTCTCAGCAATGTCTCGGTGTTGTCTGCTTGTCGGAGTTGACGTCTTTCTCTAGCGTGCCAACTCTGGTCTTCTGCTAGTGCCTGCAGTATTGGTCCTGTTGATTCAGGGTTCTATCCTCTGTCCCCTATTGTCCGGACTTCCGGGTGGGCAGATAACCCAATTTTCTACAATATTACATATATAATTTAAACAATAACCAATAAATTAATAAATAAATAAAATTTATTTAATAACAAGCCTACTTTAGTATTGCTATCTAATTTGTATTATTATATATCTTGGTATACATCATCATCATCATCATGTCGCGCTGTTAGCATGGATATCCATGACAATCTCTCTCCATCTGTCCCTATCACTCATTATTCTCGGGAGGTCCTCTATGCGGCATCCTGTATCCGCACAGAGCTGATCAACGTACATTTTTGCTGGTCGGCCCACACTGGCTTGTCGATGTGCTGGCTTCCACAGGAGGACGTCACTTATGAGTTCGTCCTTGCTTCTTCAGCAGTGTCCTGTATGTCTTGTCCGTCTTACTCAGATGGTTTGGGTGATATGTGGCAAGTGGCCGTACAAGTGTTTTCTTGTGGGGTGTTGTTTGTACGTCTTGTTCAGGATCCCACACAGCATTCTTGTGCAGCTCCCATCTAGTTTATTCTCTAGTTGCTTCGTTAGGGTCCAGGTGGTGCAGCCATACAGGAGTACTGACACGACAACGACCTGGAAGAACTTGTCTGTGAGTTTGGATTTCCATATGACTGATAATTTATTTATAGCGGACCATGCCTTTCCTATGTGTGCATTAACATCGTTTTCTGTGGAGGAGATATTACTGCCTAAGTACCTTGGTATACAATTGAATAAATTTATAAACAAATAAATAAATCAAGGTAATCTGAACATTAGCTACATAAATGAGAGTAACCTCATCTTGAAAATATCATAAAATGTATTCTTAATTGTGCTTGCGCATTATTTGAAATGAACTTAATTGTTATTAAGAACACATTTTATGATATTTTCGAGTTAAAACATGCAGTTGTATTGATTCAAACAAATTCGTATTTTCAGTGTAGATTTATGGTAAAATGAAAATGGCCGACCAAAACATAAGGCTTCCTCAAAGTAAAAGTAACAAGGGAAGGTTACTCTTATTAATGTAGCTAATGTTCAGATTACCCATTGATAATAAAATTAATTTAAAAAAATAAAATAAATAAAAATAAGGCAATGAGAATGATTACGCTTGATTATTTCACAGAATAAAATAACATAAAAACTGTTTTTAGTAACAGCTTTTATCGCTGGAATTTTTGTCCGTTAAGTACTATTCTACCATTTTAACTATGCATCTTGATGCTTACTTAGTACTTACTACCAATAAACAAAACTTTACAAAAATTACATACAATATTCAGCTTCTTAAATATAACATAATATAAAATAGATGAACCTAGTTTATTTTATTTCATATTTAAAAACTGTTATTCGGTATATTTTAGGGACTGGCATTAACATCGTCTGCTACGAGTTTTAAAAGCGAATTAAAAATAATTAAATCTATTATTTAAGGTCAAACTTTGTCTAAATCGATAAGTAGTAACATGATGACCATCATTAAAAAAAGAAAAATATCATTATATTAGCAATTTATTTTTAATATATTTAAAACGATTTGTTTTGGTCAATTTTGTTCGCCGACATCATTTTTGGTTCTTTTAAAGTGGTTTTATTGGCTTGTTTACAATTTTTATGTAACATTCACGATTTTTTTTTATGTAACATTCACGATGGCAAAGAAATTTACCAAAAATCAGGGAATTATCCGATTTTAATGAAATTTTCAGTATTGATTTATCAATTAATGAATTTTATAATGCATCAGTTATTTTATTTCAAAACTTTAATTTAGTATTTTGCTATGAAAAATTAATATATAAAATTCATTTAAAATACTTAAGCCTGATGTTAAGTTTAAAATGTTATATTTTTAGATTCTAAAAATAAATATCTATTTAATGCAAACCTTATTTTAGATACCTAAAGTAATACGTTTTGAAGAAAAACTCGATTTAAAATGTACCCCCCCCCACCTTTTTAAGCAGAAAAAATATCAATGTATAATTTTTTCTTTTATAAGATAATAGCCAATTAGATAATTATCGAAATGAGTAAAAAAGAAATCTCCAAAAAATTAATTATTTATTATTTTTTTACATTTTACTTTTCAATTTTCTCATAGAAAAGCCAGCGTAAATTTTTTTTTTTTTTTCTATTCATAACTTCGGTTTTTTATCTCATCAATCAAGGACCAACTCGCCTATATTTTACCCCCAAAAGTAAGGGTTTCAAAATTAAGTGACCTGAAAAAAATCAGAAAGTTTTGAAATAAGATAAATAATGCATTATAAAGATCATTCATTGATGAATAAACACTGAAAATTTCATTAAAATCCGATAATTCCCTGATTTTTGGTAAATTATTTTCTGTAGAAAGTCATTTTTCTAAAGTCATTTTGTCAAAAACGCATTTTAGGGTCATTTTGCCAGTACCTAGTATATTTCATGGAAGCATATCAAGGGAGGTAAATAATGCAAACAACTCATGTTTCTATGACGTAGTACGCAGCTGCAATTTGACGTAGAACGCACGCGCCAGATACAGTCGATTCTATTATTGTCATCCATGTTTTAGACAAGATCGTCTCTCGCCGGAGAAAATCTCGACTGGAAAAGAAAAGACAAGAAACTTGGAAGATCAAACGGACGTAAAAGCTTTACAAAACGACGGAATTAAAAGAAAAAGCCATGCCCCCTAAAATGAAATTTGCTGAAGGTATGTGTTTACTGATAAAAATCGTATGTAAACGTCGATGACCGACTCAGAATTACAAAAAAGAAGAGGAATATTTTTTATTGTTCTTAGTACTTTTTGTATGAATAGAATAAATTTGAACTTTTTCTATTTTTAAACATATTTATTGTTATAATAAATAAACATTAGTAAGAAAAGCGAATTGATTAACTTTAGAGATATTTTTAATTTATTCGTATTTGCCCATATTTTGTCATTTCTATTTTTGTGTGTGTGACTTATGATGAGGTATAACGAGCCGATATTTATTTAAATTTTTTTTTTGTTATATCAATTTAACCAGATATAAATCATTAATATGTCGAAACGGGAAAATTAGTTATCATATAATGTATTTTTGATAGATCACTGTTTTTATTAATATTTTAAAACTTAAAAACAAGTTTCCCTTTCGTGAATAAAAATGTAATCCATTAAAGAACTAGTAAAATTAAGATGTATTAGATATTAAACAACAATAACAAATTTAAAATAAATTAGTTTTGTTTTTGTTTGTTCAAACTATCTTAAAATCTAAAGAAAAAAGGACTGAATAAATCTTGATGATGCTGGATGTAACGACAAAATGTGCATTAAAAAAAAAAAATAAGATGAATAATTTATTGGTATGATGCAATTAGACATTTTCGACTTTTTTATATATCATAAAATAAAGAAAATTGTGGCTAAATAACGAAATATATTTTTAATATCAAAAATCAAACAAAACAAAAACAAACCTATGTAACGATTTTGTATTGATTAATTAACTATTTTCTGTTCGTAAATGAATTAAATATTTATTTGCTTGTAAAAATAGAATATCGGTAATCTTCTGAAATTGTTTTATTTATTTTGCCGAAAACCATTAGATTTTTAAAAAAAGCAAAATTATATTATTAAACTTGATATTAAAGATACAAAAACTCACAGAAAATCAAATATTTACTTTTATAAGTTCGTGGTTAATTGATTTTCAAATATTTACTAAGTTTTATTGTAGCACAAGGTCAGACTTATGGAGCACCCATTAAGATGTTCTGGTATGTAACCATTACATACTGTGAGATGCCCAACTAATTTTAAGTAAGCGTAATTCCTAATATATTTAAAACAAATTCAGAATACTCAATAAAAACAGTCAAGGTGCTTGTATGTATACTAAGAAAATTTCTGTAATTTTGATCTTCTGTCGTCCCGACCTCTTGCCTTAATTTACGCTATGTTTTAGTGAGCAGCGTCAGGCGAATTTCGTGCCCAACTTCGATATTTTCCAAGTCGTTTTTTTGTCGGCGAATTCATGTAGATATTTTATTTGTCTTTTTAAAATAAAAAATCTAGAGGGGTGAGGGGGAAAGACCCTCTAGATTTTATCGGCAAATCAATGTAGGGTTATTTCCTATAAATCCCAACATAACAAATGACTGATAAATTATTTATTTATTTATTGAATGATCTACTAGGAAAAAAGAAGAAGTGTTAGTTTAATGGGAAATTAAGTAAATAATTTATCAGTCAAGAGTGGTTCTCCTTTGTTTATGTTGGAGTTATAGGAAATAACCCAATGTAGACATTTTACACTCCCCCACACACTTTGAAAAAAAAGTTTTTTTTTTTTTTTTGTCTCGATTGAATTTGTACAAAACTCAAATTTCAAAACAATTTTCATACTGTATGCTCTGTTTTGATTTTACAATGCCCCCCCCCCAAAAAAATACAAATAAGAACTCTTGTAAAATATCTACATTGATTTGCCGATAAAAATCTGGGTAATTTTCACCTTTAGTTGTTAAAATTCCTAGCATAAAATTGTGCGTGTGCATTATTTGAAATGAACTTAATTGTTATTAAGAACACGTTTTATGATATTTTTGTGTTAAAGCATGCAGTTGTATTGTTTTCGAGATTGATTCTAAGATTTGTATATTTCGCACAGACTCTTTCAAAATGGCTACCGTCTTGTTTCAAAGTGAAAGTCAGTTGGCTAAATTCCTAGCATAAAATTATCTGAAATGAACTTAATTGTTATTAAGAACACATTTTATGATATTTTTATGTTGAAGCTTGCAGTTGTATTGTTTTCAAAAAAGTTTCTAAGATTTGTTTATTTCGCATGGAGACTTTCAAAAAAGCTAGCAGCTTAGTTCAGAGAGGTTACTCTAATTGCCTTATTTGCAAGGAATTTTGACAACTAAAGGTGAAAATTACCAAAATCTGTGTGTGTAAAGTATCTACATTAATTTGCTGACAAAAACACAACTCGTAAAATATCTAAATTGGGCCCGAAATTCGACTGACACCAGCTCGCTAAAACATTAAATTAGGACAGGATGCCGGGAAGACAAAAAATCAAAATTTCCATTATTTCTGAGGTAATGTACACACTAGTACCTAATGCCAATTATCACATCACAGATGTATTTTATGAAATAAATTTACCCCCCCTCCCAGGTAATCAGGGGGTGATCAAAAAAAAAAATCAGGGAATTATCCGATTTTAATGAAATTTTCAGTGTTGATTTATCAATGAATGAATTTTATAATACATCAGTTATTTTATTTCAAATCTTTCTGATTTTTTTCTGGTCACTTAACTTAGACCCCTCCCCTTTATTTTTTGGGCGCAAAATATTGGTGGGGAGTATATCAAAGTGAAACTAATTACAGTATGAATAAAAAAGGCAAAAGACTGAATGTGTGAATAGAAGAAAATACTTTTTTTTTAATCTTAGTTTTTATTTACATTTAATTTTCCAAATTTTAGACGCTCTGTCTAAAATTTGGAAAATTAAATGTAAATAAAAATTTAAAAATTTTTGGAGATTTTTTTTTTTTTATGTATGTAATTAAATTTTAGATGAGTGAAAAAAATATACATTGATATTTGCTCTGTTTAAAAGGATGGGGGCTTAAATTTTCAATTGAGTTTTCTCCAAAAATTATTAGATAACCATACTAAAGTTGGCTATTTATTAAATTAGTATTTGTTTTTAGAATCTAAAAATATGGAATTTAAAACTTTAAATTAGGCATTTCATATTTTAAATGAATTTTATCTATTAATTAGGTATATAAATTGTTGCTATCAAGAGGCATACGGGTGGTGTGAACAGTAATATTTATTTTAAAGAATTTTTATTTATTTCCATTGA
This sequence comes from Doryteuthis pealeii, assembly GCA_023376005.1. NCBI lineage: Eukaryota > Metazoa > Mollusca > Cephalopoda > Myopsida > Loliginidae > Doryteuthis > Doryteuthis pealeii. The sequence goes on from CM042139.1 coordinate 18,085,619, forward strand.
ATCAGTTTGATTGAAACGATTCAGTAATTTAAAAAAAAAAAAAGAATTCATTGATTAATAAGTCAACCCTGAAAATTTTATTAAAATCAAGATAATTTCCTGATTTTTGTTTATCAATCTGGGTTAGTAAATTGTCACTATTAAGCTCCCCTACACACAGGCATATCATGTTAAACTTCTTTCCCTACAAAAGGTTTCCCTACTAACGATAAACAAGTTTTATGCACTGCGTGTTTGGAATGAAAAAAACATGTTTAAATAAATATCAACAAGTTAGTAATTTTTCTGTATATAGTGTATTTAATGTTTTTTGCTATTGATTTCTAAAAAGAAACTTTTTAAAATGTTGATGAGATCATTTGTTTTGAGTGCATTATAAATCTTCACTTTGCTATTTTTGGGGCAAATTTAATTGTTTAAAATGTATTAAAAATTACATGTGATATTATTTTTGCTTTTTTTTTTTTTTTTTTTACTGATGTTCATTATGTTACTACTTTTCGACTCAAACAAAAATTTGACCTTGAATAATCGATTTAATTAATTTTAATTCTTTTTTTTAAAAATGAAAATGAGCACAGAAATTGGTAGTACTTAATACACACACACACACACACACACAGAGGTTTTGTTGAATACCACAGAATATTTCTTCTCGATGATCTTCAATTACTTATGACATAAGAAAACCCTACAAAAAGCTTGAATGTAAGCCACGTTCAAGCCTTCTTGACGCTCTTTTTTTTTTTTTTTCTTTTTATATCTGAGTCAAGATGGTGTCCTATATTTTGTTCTCAAGCGCTTTCAATCACGTCCATGGTGGTCTTCAGAGGGATTATTTGTTGTAGTCGTTGTTTGTTTATATATATATGTAGGGTTGGGCAAAAATAACCAGGGAAGGTAATAATGTAATTACCAAAAATCCGGGAATTGTCTGATTTTAATGAAATTTTCACTACTTTATTAATTGATGACTTAATTTTATAATTAATAGCTTATTTTATTAAAAAAAAACGAAACTTTGAAATAATTACCTGATGAATTTAGAATGTAGGTGTGTGTGTGTGGGGGGGAGATCTTTGGTAATTTGAAGATGAACATTTTTGTGTTTCTAGAAAGATCAAATCCTGAAGAACATATATTAAAAAAAATAAAAATTCAATACCCCAAAAAAGTGATTTGAAAATTTAAATGTTATTTTTGGTTATTTCCTATAAGTCTAACATAAACAATCACTCTTGACTGATAAATTATTTATTTTCCTATTAAACTAACCCTAAACCCGTTTTCTTTTTCCTAGTAGATCAATAAATAAATAAATAATTTATCAGTCAAGAGTGGTTCCCCTTTGTTTATGTTAGCCTTATAGGAAATAACCTTATTTTCTTAAAACTCAAATTTTGTAGCTTTTTTTTTTTTTTTTTTTTTTTTTTTCTTCATAAGTTTTAAAAGCAATATTTTTATTTGAATTGATGCAAAAAAAAAGTATTTTCTCTGATTCAATTGGCCTATTTTTATTTACTTAAAAATTTGATAGTGAATTTTAAATGTCTGGAAACATCCATGTTTAAGTCAATATTTTTACCAGAAACAAAGCTCTATTTAATCTATCTAAAAAATATAAGTATAAAAATGAATAATTTTGTGTAACATATTTTCTGAGATTTTTATATATTTAGAAAAAATTGATACTAATGATTTTGTTTTCATGTATGGATCGTCAAACGTACTAAAAAAAAGTTATCTTCCTGAATAAGTGAGATACACGATAAAATTTTACTTTATGGTCCTCCATATATTCTTACCTATTTACACACAAGAATCAAGGCGATTTTTTTAAAAATTTATTTTTTTAACGATGTTTATGATTTATCTCCCTTACACCCACAAAAATGCCCATGGCTATAATGTAATCTAGCCATTGGTAAAGTAATGATTAAAGGGAGATAAATGCATATACATGACAAGTAATAGATTTCTGCGTGTAAATAAGTAAAAATCTATGATAACCCATACAGTAAAATTATAGCAGTTTTTGTCCGAGTCATAAAGGGAAATAACTTTTTCAATATGTTTGGTGATCTGTAAACGAAAAACAATCAGTAATGATTTTTTGAATATATAAAAATCTCAGAAAATATGTTGTGCATAATTGCAAATTTTTAAACTGACATTTTTAGATAGATTGAATAAAGTAGGGACCTACAATTCAAGTGTTAAAGTCAAATTTGACAGTACCAGAATCCCTGCCCTTCCCCCCCCCCTTTCCGAAAGAAAAAAAAATTACCAAGAATCAGTGAATTAACCGATTTTAATAAAATTTTTCAGTGTTGATATATTAATGAATGAAAGTTACAATGCACCAGTTATTTTAGTTAAAAACTTTGACATTTTTTTCAGGTCAGTTAACTTTGAACCTCTCCCTCCCTGTCTTTGGGGCACAACACATATGTTGGATATTTTAGGCTGACTTTAATTTTATAGAAATGAAAAGAGAAAAGACTGAAGATATGACAGGAATGCAAAATATATTTGTCTATTGACCGGATTTAGAAGAAAAATACTAAAAATCAGATTTTTTTTAGGATTTTTTATTACTCTGATGTACATGAAATATAATCTTTTTGATTATCAGAAAAATAATTCACTATTTTTTTTCTGCTTAAATATTGGGAGTCAGTTTAAACTGAGATTTAACTTATTGTTCTTTTATAGCTGACAAATCTAAACATATTATGCAGAGATGCTGATAGGTACATGTCCTGCATCCCTGATGCACAAAAATCTAAAAGGATACAATAAAATTGTATCCGTGTGTCCCAGTGTTTTTCTTTTTCTTCCCTCACCATTTCAAGTTAATTGTAAATACATTTCAATAGTTTCTTAGAAATTAATTACACAGGATAGGTTACCATGTAGGAGTTAGCCGGCTTTAGTTGTTTCCCCAGATCATAAATAAAAACCCTACAATCTATTAAGAAACTTTAGTTGGGACACATCAATTTTTCTGGGGACTCACTCAAAGCAAATATGTGCGTCCCAGGACGCACTAAATTAAAAAGCTATGAGCATCACTGATTATGTAAATATTTTTTTACTAATCTAAAAATATGAATTTTAATGCTAGAAATGGACTGAGTATAATTTTAAATGAATTTCATTTATAAATTAGATATGAAAAATTATACCATTAAAAAAAAAAAAAAAAAAAAAAAAATTATGGATGGACTTATCAGTAATATCTATTCTAAATAATTTTGATTCATTTCTCTTGAGTAACCTGCATTATTGTTGCTCTGAGATCAATCATTAAAAACTGATGGGTGAGCATAGAGAGAGACATTACTATATATATATATATATATATAAAAATAAGTGTGTCAAAAAAAGTATCAAGATTTTTTGTTCTTTTTGACACACCTTGTATTCTGAAAAATTAACGTTCCATTCATTGTTCATTTTTATCTTGGTAAATACAGCTTCAAACTTGGCACTTTTATGACACACCTTGTATAAGTTTGTGTATGTATGTATATATATATATATATATATATATACCAGTTATTTATTTTAATCAGTTATTTCATTTTAAAAATTGCAATTGGGGGCACAAGTAACCTGAAAGAAATTTGCAGTTTTTTAAATAAAATAACTGATGCATTATAGAATTCATTGATTAATTAGCATTCCCAGTTGATTTTTTTATTTGATGTTATTGTTATTTAATCATACTAGCAAATATATGCACCCTCCGGATGCAAGTATTTAAGTTTTAATGTAATAAAATATCGTATTAAATTAGATAGGCTAATGAAACTAAATAAAAATGCAGATAAAAAGATTTGAAACAGAGGGGGTATAATTGAAAAAATAGAACAACTGAAACTTATTCTTCCATCACTCTCGTCTTTCATTGTTATTTTTTCTAATTTAAGTATTTAGTTAAAAGAGGAAGTGAAGGATAAAATGACAGTTATTTTTTCTTGTTAATGGATTTCATTGAAGATTCATTGAAGAGATTTTTGCTTATATTCATTAAAATAAAACCAAACAGTTAGAAATCAATAATACTAAGCACATATTTATTAAATTCGATTTTTTAATATCAATATGCAAATTAGCCTTCCCGTTCACACTGTAAACCGCTATTTTGTTGTATATATAAATATAATTGCATGTTGTTAGTATGCAGATATGGTTAACAGTATTAATAATGTAAGACTATTTTATTAATAATTGAGGTTTAAATAAAAATAAAATCATTGAGAACGTGATGTCAATAACTAAGGGAATTGTAACTTGAGTAGTAACATAGTTTCGGCTACAGACATACAAACACACAATCTCCATTATAATAAGATTAGTTAAATAGAGCTGTGTAAATGGAGTTCAGGACTGTTTGAATTATGCAAATATCCCAGTGGTTCAAAAGTTATGAGAATTTAAAGCCCTGAAATTGGGGGTACAAAAGTGGACATGATTTTGTTAAAAAAAATGCTAAATCATGGACCAATCCAAAACAAGAAATTCAGTAATTTCTTCACCATTTCTTTATTTTTGGAGCACTATAGCACTAATAGAAGGCGGTCTCAGAATTATTTTCATATATAATGAGAGAAATATCAATGATGCTTTACCATCAGGGTTTTTTTTTTTCTTTTTTTTTTTTTTTTTGTGAAACTTTCAGTTTTGGAAAAAAACAACTTAAAATTATGAGAAACGTAAACAAAACTGTCTGCACATGCCGGACCGGCTTTCTTTAAAAACATATGTAAAGAGATATTTTTATTTCTTGTAAGTAATTCAACATAGGTATTTAAAAATGTATTTTTAAGTTCAAAGTGATGTTAAATATTTAAATTAATACTATGTATGTGTATACATGCAGTATTAAAATGAAAATGTTAAATAATCTTGTAAACTTGAAAAACAGGAGGAAAAAAAATGCTGCTATCCGTACCTCTTATTCTCTAAATAATAAAGAAATGGTTAAGAAATGACTGAATTTCTTGTTTTGAATTGGTCCATGATTTGACATATTTTTTTAACAAAATCATGTCCACTTTAGTACCCCCAATTTCGAGGCTTTAAATTCTCATAACTTTTGAACCACTGGGGATATTTGCATAATTCAAACAGTTTTGAATTCCATTTACACAGCTCTATATAAATAATGTGATTAAATAACAATAGTCTACATGAAGCTAAGAGATCAATAAGAAAGCAATGGCAACAAATCATCGGAACCTTATCATCTACAGGGACAACCTACAAATTCAAAATCTGTGGTCGAGAATGTTTCTCAAACATAGGACTTCATAGTCACAGGAGGCGCTGCAACTTCAGGGGCACACAAAAACTTTTATCATAGTCTTTCGAGACTGAATTGCCAATGATGAAATAACAATAACCTCAAATAAAAAAAAAATCAACTGGGAATGCTAATTGAATATTCTATATCTGGTTGATAAATGTATCTACACTAGTTTTCTGCTGGGATCATATCATTGGCAATTCAGTCTCGAAAGACTATGATAAAAGTTTTTGTGTGCCCCTGAAGTTGCAGCGCCTCCTGTGACTATGAAGTCCTATGTTTGAGAAACATTCTCGACCACAGATTTTGCATTTGTAGGTTGTCCCTGTAGATGATGATGTTCTGATGCTTTGTTGCCGTTGTTTTCTTATGGACCTCTTAGCTTCATGATGTTGTATCAGGGTGAATTCTGACATGTACAGTCCTCTATGGAGATTCTGCCGCCACCGAGGGCGGTCTTGAGCCAAATTTTCCCAGCTGGAAGGGACAATGCCAAAGCACCTGAGATCATTTTTGCAGACATCCTTGAATCGCAGTAGGGGATAAATGTATCTACACTAGTTTTCTGCTGGGATCATATAGCAGAATTCTTTTTTATATGAAATTGTTATCAATGTTTATTTACCACTGTTAATATTGGCTATAATTTTACACTTTTAATATTTTTTTTCCACAGGGGAAAGGGTATTGTGTTTTCATGGTCCTCTTCTGTATGAAGCCAAAGTAAGTTTTATTGTCTTTATTGATTTTGTTTTTCTAGATTACTTTTGTTTTATCACTTGATATTTGCTTCATACACATTTTATGTAAAAATTTGTCAATTTAATTCCTTCTTGCAAATACACTTGCTCTAGGCCAGTGGTTCCCAATCTATGTGTCGCGACACACTGGTGTGTTGCGAGATGTCATTAGGTGTGTCGCGAGAAAGTATTCAATATTTAAGGTATAAACGAAAATATTATTTCAACAGAGTTTGGCCTATATGTTATATATATTGATGTAGGAGAAACTGCAATATAGTAGGAAAAACTTCACTGTAATGATGTAGGGCAATATGAAAACTGCCTCTGTGAGGATTAGAACCGAAGACCATGTCTGTACGCAGAATTTCAATGCAAGACGTTGCTCACTGTTCCAGTAGAGCCTATCTTAGTGCATGAAATACGTCCTATAGGTTGAATCCACGCCAACACAGTAGTGTCTAGTGTTGTAACACTACATTCACTTTTATTAAAACTAACTAAACTTGGTAAAATCCTATTTAACCAATAAAAATTCCAGTGATGAAATTGAACTTGCGCATTATTTGAATCTATAGAATGTATTCCTTTTATGGGTGTGCCGCGAAAATTTTAAACAGCTCATTGGTGTGTCGCCATACAAAAAAGTTTGGGAACCACTGCTTTAGGCAAATCTCTGCTGCATAGCCTGGAACAGGCAGCAAGAGGCATCAGTCTCTACATGAACTCAGATAAAACAGAGTTCATGTGTTTTAATCAAGATGGTGCTCTCTAAATAAATGGCAAGCCTCTGAAATTAGACCAGTTCATATACCTCGGTAGCAATATCTCATCTACTGCAATATTTACTTCTTGCAAATCTCTCTTGCATAGCCTGGAACAGGCAGCAAGAGGCATCGGTCTCTACATGAACAGAGTTTATGTGTTTTAATCAAGATGGTGCTCTAAATAAATTGCGAGCTTTTGAAATTAGACCAGTTCATATACCTTGGTAGCAATATCTCATCTACTGAAAATGATGTCAACATAAGCAAGGGTAAAGCATAGACTGCTATTAATAGTTTATTGACTGTGTGGAAAGCTGATCTTTCTGATAAACTAAAATGGAAATTCTTCCAAGATGTAGACTGTTGTAGAGGAGTTAACACCCCTACAAGATGGACTGGCTCATAGCCTTATAAGAGTCGACATAGCAGTGATAAAGTCGGGCAAAATATATTCGGATGAAATCACTGCGTTTGACTACAGGCATTTGACCCTCCTCATTCTTGTACGCTTGTCTTGTGAATTGTACAACTTCTTGTTTTATGTTATAAGTATCTGTTAGCACCAGATACAAGTGCTGAATAAAATATATATCAAGCATACTATTTCTCTGTGTATCTTTTACCACCTCAACGATACAACATAGATGTACAAGTACTATATATGGTTGTACTACCTGGGCTTTAACGAAACACCTGGAGAAGAAGCTATATAGGAACTACTCAAGGATGCTATGTGCTATTTTGAACAAATCCTGGAAGCAACACTCTACAAAACAATAGCTGTACAGCCACTTGTCTTTGTAGAAACTCAAAGATCTAGTCAGATGTAAAAAAAGGTGGCAGATGTAAAAAAAAAAAAAAACATGAAAATGTGGCCTTTGAATAAAATTCACGTGCAACTGCTGTGACCGGACTTGTCTGTTATGCATTAGGCTCTTTGGTCATCAGTGAACCTGCAATAGATAAGGAAGTATGCAGCTCTCCTGGAACTGTTGGTGAAGCAAGACCATGATGATGCATTCAGGGTTTGGGGACTGCTTTTGAATTTCCTATTCCCTTGTTACTCTTCATAAACTCACTAACAATCTTGTTCATTCGGGATACGGTGAATTCATTGGATGGGGCCAGCCCAACTGACCCAGGGTGAATACCATCATAACAACAACTTATCTCCCATCTAACAAACCATCCAAGTAAGATGAGAAAGATATGCTGGCCACTAATGTATTCAAAATATAGTGGAGTTAAATTTTAATCCCTACTTGCTGCATTAAAAGTGACTCTACTTAAACCTTTTTTTGAACATTAATTTATATTTGTGTTGAATTCATTTTGTGTATAGTTTGTCCCTTGATTTATGGTCACAAAATTAATTCATGGAGACAAAAATTTCCCTTAGTCCTTCTCATTATGTTTGAATCTCAGTCTTAAAAGATTATTACTCATGAACTGGGTGGTCCAAAATTTTTGTCACCTCTACATATTGTTATAACTTTTCTTTAAATAATATATATATATTTACCCCCCCCCCTCTGCATGAGCAGGATGCAACACAAGGTCAATAACTTAAGCGGAGTTTAACAGGTTTGAATTCAGAGTTTTCCTTCTCCTAGACTGGTTACCTAGCCATGGTTAAAGAGCCCAGTCTACCCTACTATTTACCCAGAGCTGGAAGGAGAGTTGGATGCATACCTTTCCCAAGGGTATTAGCACCATGTGAAATGCAAACAGCCTCGTCCAGAATTTGCACTTGTGGTGACAAGTCCATTTCCTTTGACTCTAACCATTACACCACGCACCCCCAATAATCATAAGTCATCCTTTTGGCTGGGGCTGTAGAATACACTGAATGCACCTCTACAGAGGGGTAAGACCCCCTCCCAATGGGGCCACTGTGTGGCAACCTGTAATGCCTGAGGACAGGATTGTGGTGGTTGAGTAGTCTGTGACCATGTACTAAGTGGTCAGGCGTCCGGCAACATTGTTTTAATAATATAAGTTATGTAATTATTTTACTTCTAAAAAAAATATGTAGGGTGTCACAAGACTTTGCACCATACATTACTGGCTATTTTTTCCATAAAAATTAGGACTTCAACAGTTGATCTATGCACAAGTACATATGGTATTTAGTTGATCCTTATTCTGTGTTTTCAATATTTAAATATTTTCTGATTTTGAGCTTTGTATTGAAATTTGGATTTTAATCAGATGAGAACAAAACAAAGAAGCATATATATATATATATATATATTAATTTGCTGAGTTTTTATAGATCAATGTTCATTATAAACAGCTACCCAGGTTTCTTGCCAAGGGGCAATCATCAGGTTGTTGAGTTAGATCCCATGGTGTTTGTTGAAGATCTTTACTTAATGTCACATTCTGGACCGTAAATAACGTCGGTTACTTCTGCGGACGCTATTGTAGTTCGGATTTATTAAAAATTTAAATTTTTTCAAAAGTTGCATTTTTTTGTAACAATGCCAACGAATTACTCGATAAAGACTTTAGTAACAGACCATCTTGTAGATTAATAAATCCAGCTAAATCAGAACTGGGATTAGTAAGTAAAAATATCATTAATAAAATAAACCTAGAAATCAGAAATAAGACCCAATTATTACAATGGGATAATACATCAGCTGCAATTAACTGGTTCAAAGATATCCCATCAAAAACAAGCCATAAATTTACACAATTTGACATTGTTGATTTTTATCCATCAATCACTAAAAATCTTTTAAGTAAAGCTTTAGAATTCGCCAACGACTTTACCAAAATAACTAGTTTAGAAACTAACACAATCATGCACGCAAGAAAGACAATCTTTTTCAATGAAGGTAAATCCTGGGTAAAAAAATCAAACCCATCGGATTATTTCGACATCGCTATGGGCGGATACGATAGTTCGGGAATATGTGATTTGGTCGGATTATACATATTAAATTCACTAAAACAGAAATTTTCCACACACACATTCGCACTCTACCGGGATGACGGAATTTGTATTTCACGGGACTGTTCCGGTAAAACATTAGATAGATTGCGTAAAGATATAATAGCACACCTAGAAAATATGGAACTCAAGATTACTATAGATACTAACTTAACAAATGTCAATTTCCTAGATGTCAATTTAGATCTTAAAAATAATACATATAAGCCATATCACAAACAAAATGAGAAACTTAAATACATTAATATAAATTCCAACCATCCACCATTAGTTTTAAAAAATCTAGTCCCTAACATTAGCCGTAGAATCTCAGAACTGTCATCCAACAAAGATATTTTTGAAAAGGCAGCCCCCTATTACAATAAAGCATTACTAAATAGCGGATTCAAAGAAAAAATATATTATATAGATAACATCCCCAAATATAGTAATTCAAAAACAGAAAAAGAAAGATAATTTGGTTTACGCCCCCTTTTTCTAAAACAGTTAAAACAAATGTCGGTAAAAAATTTCTAGACTTAATAGATAAACACTTCCCACCCCAAAATAGATATAATAAAATTTTTAATAGAAATACTGTAAAAACTAGCTACTCATGTGGACTCAATGAAATCACTAATTACATCAAAATCTAAACTAAACTCAAACCCTACATGTTCATGTAGAATTAAAGAAGATTGTCCCCTAAATCAGAAATGTAACATTAAATCAGTAGTATATGAAGCTAAAGTAACAACTACAGTTGCGAATCAACCTATAAGTACAGATAAATATGTTGGGATGACCCAGGGTGACTTCAAGCAAAGATACTACTCGCATATGGAATCTTTCAGAAAGAAAGATAAAAAAGAAACAACTTCCCTTGCAACAAAAATATGGGAACTAAAAGATAAAGATATGCCTTACAAAATAGAGTGGAGAATTTTAGATCATCCCAAATGTTACACGAACGGCTCTAAGTATTGCAATCTATGTGTTACGGAAAAATTTAGGATATTAAAAAATTTAATTTCTTATAATAATAATAACAATAATATTATTAATAGAAGTTTAAATAAAAAATTGGAAATCTTCAAACAATGTCCCCATAAAAGAAAATTCTTCCTAAATGCATGGAGGGGAGATACTCAACATCCACCCTGAAAATCAATTCCGCAATTGTTTGCAAAGATATCTAATATTCCAACAGTGAAAAAATGATTTTTCGACAGAGAAACAACACCATCCACCTTTATATTATGTTGGAAAAAATTTAAAAGACTCTACCATATATATTAAAATGGTTTTTTGAAGACATATGCATCCTTTGCCAAACGGAATTAATTTAAAAATAAAAAATAAAAAATAAAACATTTTTTTCAAAGTTAAAACAAATGTTCTATTTTTAACGAATAAAGGGAGGCAACTTCGTTGGCATTACTACAAAAAAATGCAAATTTTGAAAAAATTTATTTTTAGTAAATCCAAGCTATAATAGCGTCCGCGGAACTAACCGACGTTATTTGCAATCCAAAATGTGACATTGAGTAAAGAACTCCAACAAACACCATAGGATCTTGCTCGACAACCTGATGATTGCTATTTAGCATGAAACCTGTGTCGCTGTTAATAATGAACATTGATCTGTGAAAACTTTGTAAAATAAATAAATATATATATATATATATATATATATATATTTTTATAAGCCAGTTTTGTTTTTTAAGTTTTTATGAATTTTATTTAAACTTAAATTTCTTTTCAGTGTGTCAAGTCTGATGTTAAAGAAAAAACTGTACGATACTTCATTCATTACAATGGTTGGAACAAAAAGTAAGTAGCTTTGTATATATTGATTTTGAGTTTGGTACTAGCTAAAAAGTCTCTGTCATATACAACTCCAGAATGGTTCTCATTTTCCTGCTCTGGATCTATGAGGAATAGTCCGGGTTAAAAGTGCAGTAAGGCTAATCTAAAAGCCAAACTTTTTTTTTTTTTTTTTTTTTTTTTTAGACCTTATTTTACTGATGCGTGTATCATTCAGGAATGAGAAAACTTAAATTTTCACCAAAATACGTAGATTTATAATGGCTGATAAAGAGCATTTTAGGGGCATCTTTGAAGCCCCATATCTCCCCCAATTCTCAACAGAATTCAACATCTTTTACTATGTGATACTCCTCATCGAACTCTATCAGAAAATCATATTAAATTGGCACTTTAATTTTGCATGAAATTGGCCATTTTCACCCACTCTCAGGGGGTTATCAGGCCTCAAATCTCACCTAAAACTCTGAATTGACCACTTTTTTCTCCATCAGTAAATTCTACGCATCAGAATCCATGAGAAAAAACGATAAAATTGACAACTTAAATTTTCACCAAAATACCTAGACTTATAAGTTTTGCAAAATTTTTCTCATTCCCCAATGATGCCTGCATCAAAAAAATAAGGTCTAAAACAAAATTGGGCTTTTGGGTGACCCTTACTGAATTTTTAACCTGGACTAGAATGTGTGTGTGCAAACTGTGAGAAGTAAGTTAATTATATTTACCATTATCAGATTGTTTGTGGCTTTCGTCTTACTTCTAGTGTAGTTATTTTCTTAAAAAAAAAAATTATTCAATCTACAGGGGTAGACTTCTCATTCTGTTAACCATGACCGAGTACAAGTGTTAAGCTGTGTTAATTATTCTATATTACTGTCACCCTTGGCCAGGATTGAACCTACAACCCAGAGATAACTGTCACTTAGAACTCTCTTAACTCAATGTCTATAGTCCCGAGTCCGACAAGAAATACCTGAAGAAGGCTGGAGGGCACATGTCCGAAACATTGTACAGATAAAAATAAAGATGAGGACAATAGTCTGAATAATCCAAATTATCAAGTCTCATCACAAAAATTCAGAGAAATACTTATCATTGATATTCTTTCCTTTTAGTAATGATCAGTTTTTTTTTTTTTTGTTTTTTTTAGTTTAAATAATCATAAAAGATAAATTATTTTTGAGCTGACATAAAGGGAAAGTGATATCCAGTTTTAAAATTATATCTGATGTGGCCTTCCATACTTAATCAGTAATTTTTGGTGAATCAAAATTTCATTCACAAGTATAAGTTTGAGCCAGGGACTAATTTACTCTTCAAATTGCTGTTTCAAGTTTTAATGTAGTTTATTCAATATACAGGGTAGTCCGAAAGTCTTGTCATCCCCTAAAAAAAGTAATGAGAATAATAAAAATGAAATAATAAAAGTAATGATAATATTGCAATTAATTATATCACATTATATATAATTATTATTACATTATATATGATATGTTATAATGATATTATATATTATTTAAACAAAAAATAATGAAAGTTAAAACCCTATGTAGGCGTGACAATACTTTCGGACCACCCTGTATGCATAGATCACTACACATTAAAACAACTAGGCTTTTACAAAACTATTCTATTTCTGCACTTTCTAGCTTTGCTTCATTAAAGATAAGTTTAATATTTTAATAACTCTGCTAACATATCTGTAATATGCTCTATAATTAATTTCTGCAAATAATCTTTTTCCTTTCACATATTTTAAAATAACATTATCAATCTATAACTAATAAGAATAAATTACGGTCAAGTCCCGCTGAAAGCACCAGTTCCCGCTAGATCACTGAAGTTAAGCAGTGATGAGCCTGTTTAATTCTTAATTGGGGTGCCACTTAAGCAAAAGCAGGTACTGTAAGCAACCAGAATCCTTTGTTTATTGAAAAGACTTGATTCAGCATTAAATAACCAGGAAGGGGTTAATGTGCAATTAACCCCCACCCCCTCCAAAAAAACTAATATGAATTAGTTTGATAAATGGGTAATCTGAACATTAGCTACATAAATGAGAGAAACCTCCCCTTGTTTCTTTCACTTTGAGGAAGCCGTCTGTTTTGGTTGGCCATTTTCATTTCACCATAAATCTACACTGAAAATATGAATTTGTTTGAATCAATACAACTGAATGTTTTAACACGAAAATATCATAAAATGTGTTCTTAATTGTGCTTGTGCATCATTTGAAATGAACTTAATTGTTATTAAGAACACATTTTATGATATTTTCATGTTAAAACATGCAGTTGTATTGATTACGGTGAAATGAAAATGAGCGACCAAAACAGACGGCTTCCTCAAATTGAAAGAAACAAGGGGAGGTTACTCTCATTTATGTTGCTAATGTTCAGATTACCGATAAATGTGTATTGAATATTAGAATTATACTCTAAAGAATTGATTTTTATTAGAATTTTTTCTTTTTGATAAATTATCTTGTCACTCATTTCAGTTTAGCTGTAATTAGTAAGAGTTTATTTGCCAATTTTTTTCTATGGAGAGACAGATAATTTTATGTAGAGATACTAAATATGTTATGCATCCTTATTGGACTGAGAGGCAGAGATGTTGATAAGTACGTGTCTGTGTCGCTGACGCATAAAAATCTGAAAGGACACAGTAAAATCCTATCCATGCGTCCCGGTGTTTTTCTTTTTTCGTCCCTCACCATTTCAAGCTAACTGTAAATACATTTCAATAGTTTCTATGAAAGGAATTACACAGGATAGGTTACAAGGTAGGAGTTAGATGGCTTTAGTTGTTTCCCCAGATCATAAATAAAAACCCTACAATTTATTAAGAAACTGTAGTTGGGACCCATCAAATTTTTCCGGGGACTCGTTCAAAGCAAATATGTGCATCCCAAGACGCACTAAATCAAAAAGCTATCGGCATTGCTGGAGAGGAAGATTTTAACATAATAAAAAAATAATTTTGTTCCTCATGAGTAAAAGTGGGGGAGGGGGGGATCTTTTAACAAAAAAACAAGAGTTGCTGGGAAGCCATATTGCTCCAAGACACAACTAATCATACAGAATTTAAATTTCCGCACCATATGACCTTAAGGCACCCCTTTTTGATCTCGATTAAGAAAGGACATGTTTTTCATTTACACAGTCAATATCCGGCTGTTTGTTAGGGGTTAGGGTTAGGCATTAGTTTTATAATTTAAAAAAAAAAAATCTAAAAATCGTCTGTTAAAACAACCGGATATTGACGGTGTAAATGAAAAACATGTCCTTTCTTAATTGAGATCAAAAAGGGGTGCCTTAAGGTCATATGGTCCAAATTTCCTTCTAATGAAAAATGTTATTCTATTTGTTTTCATAAAATAATTATTTACATTTAATCAAAGATTAGTAATTAGGATTATAAGTAGTTGTTCAAGCTGGAGATGTAGAATAATTACATAGCTTTATTGCTATTACTCCCAGGTCCACCCTAACCCAGAGTGGTAGTACCTTTTTAGGGTCCCATATATGGTTTGAAGAGAAAAAAATGTGTTAAAAAAAAATTTGAATACCCATCTAGTATGAATAGAATAAAATGTCTTCACCATAAAATGACCCAAGAAGGGTTGACATGCCATAAAACCCAACCAACTAACTAAACCAGTAAAATAGAAGAAAATGATTTGTGTCTATCTGTGCCAGCAAACCTGATTGATTTAATAGGTTTATATTGTTGGCTATCAAAAAATTGTGATGTTTCCTTTCCACTAATTATTGCTGTCCCAATTTTTGGTTATTTCCTATAACTCCAACATAAACAAAGGGGAACCACTCTTGACTGATAAATAATTTATTTATTTATTGATCTACTAGGAAAAAAGAAGACGGGGTTAGGATTTAGGGTTAGTTTAATGGGAAAATAAATAAATAATTTATCAGTCAAGAGTGGTTCCCCTTGTTGGAGTTATAGGAAATAACCAAATTTTTTTATAAGATTATTTTTAAGTTCAACATGAAAGTTGATTACCTTTAAATGGATAAATTTTATTAGTTTTGCTAGCAATTCAGATTTTAATAAAAAATAAATGAGCCAATTGAATTTTGTTATCTTTTTTTTATGATCAGTGATCCAAGTTAAAAGTACAGTAATGGTAAACTGAAGGCAAACTTCTTTTTTTATTATTTTTTTTATTTTATAGATCTTATTTTTCCAATGCAGGTATCATTGGGGAAAGAGGTTTTGGTAAATGAGCTAAAGCCACTCCATCAGGGCTCGACATTAATGCCACCCCATTGTCCCAGGGATGATAAAAATTACATCCGGGATGATCAATACGTCATCCGGGACAGTTTGCCGGGGACGGTAAAAATTTTTCCTAAAAGTTAGTACTACATTCCAATATTAGCCATCCAGTGATTGCCTGAATGCTGACCTCAAAATGAGGCTAGCGCACTGCAGGTCTATTCTCAAAGCCATGTAATGAATAATAGTGGAGGGAGATAGTTTAAAAGGACCGAATTATGTACTAATAACACTTCATTTCTCTTCCTTCCAAATCCTTAAACACTGTGTGAGGACAAAATTCTTTCATTTACAATTCACAACCCAGTATGATATTTTGATTTCGGGACGGTCCAAACCCCATTCGGGATGGTTGATAATGTTCCCCAATGATACCTGCATTGGAAAAATAAGATCTAAAAAAAATGTTTGGCTTCAGGTTACCTTTACAGCATCTTTAACTTGGACTACTGCCTCAAAGTCAACCATTATAATTCATTTGATAGCACATAATGATGTGCTGTTGGAGAGCTTGTGATTTGGCCATAAGCTGGTGTTTGATTGACATCAGCTGGGTCACCTAGGTAAAGGAGTATGATATTGGGAGACCTAAAACTCCTAGATGTGTTGAAATTAAAATAAAGTTTTTTATTTTGTTATTTTGTTTGAATAATTTAAAAAAATTCATTCAGCAATGATTTGCTTCTGATTTTAGAAGTACAAAATTAACTTTGGAAGAACTTGAGGCTTGGTATCCGTCTTTTACTTATTTGAATAATTTTTTTTGGGGGGAGTCAAAATAATTGAGAATTTAAGACATGATTTTGCATCTGGCATTAAAGTGTAGTATCTGTTCTTGTTTCCCAGCCATTTCCTCGAGTAGAATGCAGCACCATATTCTTGTTTTTGGTCAGGATGTGGTAAAGGTCTTAGGAGTTGCAACCCCAGGATAGTACCTGCCCATTGCACCAAAGAAGAGGAACAAAGTAAACTTGATACCTTTGTGATACTGATTGAAGGGACCAGGCAATCTTTGTCCTTGCCCAAGTATATGCTTACGAGCCCTCAAGTTAAACTGACAATGTGTTGCATACTAACCATACACATGGGGAGCTTAGTGTAATGGTTATTGTCATAAAAAATCAAATTGGCAATCTGAGTTCAAATCCTGATCAAAGTTGTTTATGTTTTACTTGTGCTAATGCCCTTGGGAATGGCATGAATGCATCTGTTCTTTCTCCAGCTATGGGCAAATAGAGCAGACTGGGTTCTTTAGCCTTGGTTAGGCAACCACTCTAGGAGAAGGAAAACTCGGTAATCTTGAACATTAATGGACTAAATTCCTACCATAAAATTGTATTTGTGCATTATTTGAAATGAACTTAATTGTTATTAAAAAGACATTTTATGATATTTTGGAGTTAAAAACATGCATTAAAATGGATTTGAAAAGCGTTGTGTTTTCTCCATGAAAATTACGTTGAATCAAAGATGGCTGCCATTGTTTACAGGCTTCTTCTCGGAAAAAGAACAAAGGGACTTAACTCTCATTTAATTAAAAGGACTTAACTCTCAAAGCAATGAAATTTTTGTTTACAAAAAGGATACTTAAAAATTGTCTTTTTCGTTTGTTTATTTCAGGACAAAATGGGAAAAAGATTTAGTGTATCTATTACTCTTTGATTTAAAATTAAACTTTTTTCCATTAACATATTTCCTTCGCTAGCTTCTCCCCTCCTGAAAAACATTGCACACAGCACATATCAGTGATTATAAGTTATTTACTTGATAAAAAAAAAAAAAAAAACTATTTCAAGTTTTGGATATCCTTTCTGTGTTGCACTTGGTGTATGTGTATGATTGGGAATTCAAGTTCATGGGGTGGATGAATCTCGCCCACTCAAGGATTTTTATATGACTTGTACACAAGATATGTAATAAATTGATCCTATAATAATAATAATAATGAAATTTATTGTGTGCACCACAACTCATCAAAGTCTCATGTCTAGTACAGAGAATAATGTATTAGTGTCAGGAACATGAATAGCGTACAGTAATAATATACATGTATGTGTGCGTGCGTGCATCAGGTATAGTATTGGCGGATTACTGGAAGCATGGAGGCTTTGAAAGATGCAGTGTTTCGGCAGCCTACAACGGATACAGGCAGTTTATTCCATGCCTCGGCAACTCTGAGCGTGAAAAATGTTGTTTTCTGACTTTGTAGGCATGCCCACGTGTGTTAGAAACATGGAGATCAAAAAGGTGCTCACGGTTGCTGTAGTTAAGATGATTAATGACCTTATGAGCATTTACCAGGTCAGTTGCCAGACACCAGAGTTTCAATGAATCCATTCCTAGGGCAGTAAGACGTTCAGAATATGGCAGATGCCTGATGGAGGGTATTCGTTTGGTTGCACATCTCTGTACAGTTTCTAGGAGGTTAATGGTCAAGCCCCCTCCCCTCTCTTCAAGTATGTTTTCAAATGTCTCTGAAAAATAGATAAGTGATGATAATTTGTACATAGTAATCATTTTTATTTTTTTTATTTTAAAGAAGTAAATTCCATATCACTTATAGCTACTAGCAAGAATATGCTCCCTCCGGGCATAAGTATTTAAGTTTTAATGTAATAAAATATATTAAATTAGAAAGGCTAATGAAATTAGATAAGAATGCATATAAAAAGATTACACTTATTTTAATTATATTTTAATTGGTTCCTATATAAAATCATTCATAGGATTGATTTTAATACATTGGAGAATAAAACAATAATATTAGAGATCAATAACACCAAGTAATTATTTATTAAACACAATTTTGTTAAAAACATTATGAAAATTAACCACACCATATATTATGTAAACCTTTATTTCTTAGTGATATATAAGACACATTGCAGAATTTTAAATGCACTAATAACATGAGCTGTTTTGAGGCAAATCTAACTCGGATTTTCATAGAGGTATTGTTAATAAATAAGATTTATTCTATGTATTAATGATTTTGACTATAAATTAAATACTCATTGATAAACTTACACTATTTCTGAGGGTATTGTGATGTATGCAATGACATAGTTTCGGTTACAGACAGACACTGAATCTCTATTATTATTGGTATTTAGTTTTTTTTATTTAATAAATCAAGGATAGTTATTAATAAGAGAGATTGGCTTGATGTTTCTTAGCAATGTTTTTTTTTTTTTTTTATGTTAGAATGTACATAATACAAATAAACTGCCATTTCCTCTGCAGAAAACACTCTTTCTGTTTTTCCTTTTTTTTTTTTTTCTATTTAATATTTGTGAGAGAAGAACTGTGGTGACTTGGACCACGAGTGGTGACAGACAAGTTAGAGTTAAAGATAAAAACACAAACACAAACTTAAAAATGGAATAGACATGTATTACATGCGTACATAAAAAATAGTTGCAAACTTTGGTTTGTCTGCGGGAATGTTATTTAGAATAATAGTCCACTTAGCTGAAATCCTGAGGTGGAGTGTGTTATCGGAGCCCCTTCGCCACGGCTATCTGGTCGTTCTGCTGGATATGAGAGACGCCCTTTATTGTCGTCCGACTCCGGTGCTGATGAATCAGAAAGAGAAAGAATTTGCCTCTTTGGCTTTGCCGCCAAAGAATGCTGGCCCGTGATTGGTTGGTTTGATAGCGAGACTCGTAGACAAGGACGATAACCCCTACTTCTTACATTCTCCTGACGAAAGGAAAACATACAATGATTTCATCATTAGATGTTTCTCCTTTCGTCGGGAGACCATTCTAATTCCCATCAATATAAAATGGAAAACTGGATTAAAATATTTAAAGCTTTTTTTAGTTACAGGAAACCAAGATATATCAGTAAGTATTGAGGTGCCTGGTGTAATGGTTATCGTTTTAGGAAATGGATTCGATAACCTGAGTTTAAATCTTAGACAAGGCTGTTTGCATTTCACATAGTACTAATACCCTTTGGAAAGGTGTGAATCCAGCTATGGGTAAATAGTAGGGTGGTCTGAGCTCTTAAACCTTAGTTAGGCAACCAGTCTAGGAAAAGAAAAACTCTGTATTCCAACATGTTAAATATGACTTGAAAAATTAACTTAAGGTGGGGGTTGGTAAATTTATATAAGTAACATTTCATGTTTGATTTTAAGTTCATGATTACTGGATATCATATTGGATTTTTATGAAAGGATTTTGAAACAAATCGTAATCTTTTATGTTTGAAAATAAATTTAATTTCTCTTTAAGTTGTCAAATGCTCTACTACAATATGTTATGTGCGGGGCTTGTCACCGTGCCTCAAAATGCACGGCACTAAAAATGTATTTGTAGTATAACAAAGTACCAAAGTGTATTTGTGGAAAACTCCGGAACGATATATGTAGCCAACTCAAACCCCAGCAGCAGTCGTCATTAGTAGATAAAGAAGGCACAACATACATGTAAGTTGGATAGTAACAACGGGCTTAGCATTTATTTTCAGGCTCGTGTCGTGGGCTCTATTTCGGAGAGAAGGAAAGACAGAGAGAGAGAGGACACTGTTAAATTACTCTACCTTCTAACATAGTACCAACTATATTGCTGTCCCAACCCTAGGGACCAGCAGCCCCATCTGAATCCTGCTATGGCCGAAAGCGAAAAGAGGACGATCTTCTTCTTGCTCGTTCCTCATCACCACATCACTTCCGCTTCCGGTCAACACCTGGAACTTCCGGTTTTCGATTTCAATTCCTCTTCCGGGGTCATACCTCGGTTAAGTTACCGGCACCCTGTTCTGTGTCCACTCCTCCAAATTTTAACCTTTATTTTCTCTTATTTCTTCTTCCTCTCTTTCTTTAGCAGTCTGCAGACAGCTTTATTTTTATTCTCGAATTCTACTAGACCCTAATAATTATGCTACAAATAGTTATAATTTTTTTTGTGCTGGTTTTGCATATAGTTCTTTTTTTTTGTGTGTGTGTGTGGGGGGGGTGTATATAGGTCATATTTAACTGTTTCACAGGCAGATAATTTTTTTAATACTTGGAGAATGAGTGAATTATTTTCTATACATTAACACTGAATTGGTCAATGAGCAACTAATAGGAAAATGCCTTACATTGAGCTACTTCTAAAAAAAAAAAAAATAACAATGTCGCTCTGCATGTGTGCCATTGGCGATACAAAAAGTTTTCACTGCTTGCAAAAGGATTAATTTCTTATTGACAAAAATTCTTTTTAGAACTTTGAAGTTTGACAAGCAAGAATTCTTATTGATTATAAATAGTAGCATTTTGTGTTGCTTTGAAATTATTAAAATTGTTCTTTTCAATCAGAACAAAGTATGTTTCATATTTTGATATCTCATTCTTTATATACATATATAAATGATTTTATGTAAAACGTTTTGAAATGACTGTCTTCAGTTATGTCTCTATTAATATCATAAACAAATGTTGGATTCAATTGTTTATTCATTCTGTTTAATATTTTTCCCATTTTGAAAGCAGAAATGATTAAAAGTAAAATTTACCCAGCAAAGTGCACACCCTAATAGTAATTAATTATGTAGTATTGTTTTATTTTTATTTTTTTTATAACTATTTATTTTTAGTTCAAAATTGTTTACTTGGCTTGTTTTGTTGTGTTGAACTAGAAGGGATTCGTATTTGAGATTGGTTAGTTTTTATAGAATAAAATTTTCAGACCATTAGGCCAGATTCCCTACTTTCATGGCAATTAGTAGTTGTGACAGGTAACTTCTATTGTTTTGGTATGCTTCTTGTTGATATGTAATGCTGTTAATATGTAATGGTTCTGTAAGCATCTACTGGTGCCTTCATTTTTAGTTAAATCAAAGGTTTTCATTTAAACATTTTTACATATTAAAGAAAAAAAAAATTCTAAGTATCTTTTTTATTTTCTTG
This sequence comes from Doryteuthis pealeii, assembly GCA_023376005.1. Lineage (NCBI taxonomy): Eukaryota > Metazoa > Mollusca > Cephalopoda > Myopsida > Loliginidae > Doryteuthis > Doryteuthis pealeii. The sequence goes on from CM042139.1 coordinate 18,107,409, forward strand.
CCCTGAAAAATATATGGGAAAATTTAAATAGTTTAAAAAAGTAAAAAGATTTTTTTTATTTTTTTATTTTTTTTTTAAAGTTCAGTTTTAAATATTTCTTTTACATAATCAAATATCTATGAACATCTACCAGAATCTACTGTTGAATTGTGCTATATTTTTCATAAGGATCTTTTTTTTACATGGCTTGATTTCTTTCTGGCTTCCTTCTTTTGATTTTTGTTTTTTAATTAAAAAAGAAAGAAAAAGAAATGCTAGAATACCAGAGAGAGATTGAGCATTGGTTTAATATAAAGTCCTATGATGATTAGTTTTTGCACATTTTAGTTGTATCTTCTGATAAGTGTGAACAGACATTTTTTTATTTTAGTTTTATATCTGTGTGTGCATATATATATATATATATATTTATATTCTATATGTAACCCTTTAGTTGCCAGAGACTATTAATATTTTTGTTCTTTAAAAAATTGCATTTTATTTCCAAAAATGAAGTTCTCCTTCCTAATCACTTTCTACTTCCAGATAAAATATTTCCTAAAGACTATCCCTGGAGGTTTTAAGTATTTATAACACTATGGCATAAATGCAATTTTAGCATAAAGAAGCATATGATTATTTTTCATATTTTTTTGTAATTTTGGCACCTAAAGGGATAAATATATATATATCAGTATTAAAGAAAGAAAAAAAAAAAAGAAAGAAAAAAAGAGATGTGTGTCTTCTTATTAGCTAAGGCTTACACATGTCCTTTCCGGCCATGATCTCTTTTCAGAATGAAAAAGAAAAAAAAAGGAAACACACTCTCTGGCAACAAACTCTCTGATGAAGAACTCTTTGAAAGGAACTCTTCTGAACTGAACTGTTTTGAATTCTCTGCCTGCTTCCTTCCGTTTGTCAAATGGAGTCACTATGAGAGGGGCTTTAAGAAAGAACCTGCTTTAAGGTATAGTTCCTTGACTGGGCGAGCTCCATCCACTCACAATCTGTTTTTTGAACTGGCCTCATTCAAAATTGACAATATACAATTGAGTTTGTTACACTAAACAAAACCTAGATATCTTTTTTTTCTTTTTTTTTTTTTTTTTTTTCCTTTTTTTGTTAAGACAGAGTTGAAAGTAATTCTTGAACAGATATTTTTCAACTTTTTTTATAGATATTAATTTTATTTATTTTTTTTATTTATTTATTTTTTTTTTACTTATTTTCTTTATAGAATTAAAATATTTAAAAATGTCTATTCAGACAAAAGATTTTAAAACATTAAAATATTTTCCTTTAAATTTATATTTAATTGTGTTTAAATTGTTGATTAAAAAAAAAACATTGAACTTTAAAAATATTCTTCAATTCTTGTAGATGACATTAATCTTTCTGATAAGGTTTAAATTTTTTAAGAGGTTTTGTCTTTTTTTTTTTTTTTTTTTTTTTTTTTTTTTTTTTTTGATCAATTTAAGATTAAGATATATTAGTTTATATGATTAATTTAAGAAACTTAACTTTTTAATATTGATTTGAATTTAATGTTAATTATATATTTTTTTGTATTTATTATATATATATCTAACAAAAGTGGATAACATTAGTGTTTGTACTGTTAAAATATCATTTTTTATCAAATGACTATGTAAATAAAGCATTAATATTCATTATTTTATGTATTACCTTTCTGATTTTAATTTTTTATAATGACTTGTTTAAGAATAATTTAATATTTCTTTAATAAATATTACACTTCTTTAAAAACAGAAATCTAATCTGTTCATGAACTATTTTAATGAATCTCTGTTTTGGTAAATTCTTCATTGTTGTTTTTTTGTTGATAAAATCATCATAAATCTAAACTCATTCATGTTTAATTTCATTTTAAAAATTTTAACTAAATCAAATTTAATTAGAAAACGATTTTTACAATTTCACTTTTTAATTAATCAGCTAGTAACAAATATATCACACTGCAAATAATATCAATTTATTATGTTAAGATAATATCCATTTATTATGTTAAAAATTCTGACAACTGGCTGTGTTAATATCAATTACATAAAACTGCTTTTCTGAATCACAATTATCATTGCAAACATCTTACTTCACAAATCAACATCTAAGTCCCTTAATATTCAAGCATGTTTTATTACCCCCCCTTCCTTCTTCAAAATATTGACATAATTATTTAAATTGAATGAAAGAATAATAAGTTGAATTTACTACTGATTCAGCAATATTGAGCTTCTTGTCACCATAGAGACTGCCAATCCTAATTTCATTGTAAGAACACCCGCATGTCTTTTTTTTCTTTGCTTTCCCTCCCCCCTTCTTTTGATGTGGCATAATAACACTCATCCAATCACCTTTCATCATGATGGAATTATGAAGAATATTTCTAAAAATGGTTCCTCTCAGTTTTTAGTCTTTTAGAATAAAGTAATGAGTTTAAGTAAAGAACATTGTTTGAAATTGATTTTTGAAAAGGAACCAGTTCATAGTATTTTTTTTTCTCTTATTTTCATTCTAAGTGTTTTCTGAAATTGAAAAATCTGTATAAAATTGCCAGAATTTCTTAGAAATACTTTTTCTTTTTTTTTTCTTTTTTTTTTTCTTGTTAATGTAAAATATTTTAATCATTAATATTTTTTATTTAGTTACTTTTTTGTAACATCAGCTTTCTTCTCAAAATTGTTTTAAGAGTATCTTGATTCTTTAATGCTATTTTAAAATTTTGTCTGACACCTGAGGATTTGGTCTTTGACGATAAAGGAAATTTCAAATTGACTACAAAATTTAAGATGATATAAATTGCTTTGGGATTTTTTTTCTTTATGGTTGGCTAATCAGCAGTTGTTATCTGGCTGCATTGTTTTTTTTTTGTTTTGTTTTTTTTTAGTTTTGTTTTCATTCTCCTCCTCTCTCCTTCTCTCCTTCCTCCAGCTTTTCTTGTCCAGTTCTTTAAATGGAGCTCTTTTTAGCTCAGTCAAGCTACACCTGTCTCATCATGCCCCTTAAATTATTTACTTAAATTGCTTTTGCATTTGTTTCTATAAAGCAATAAATTCTACTCCTTTCTCAAGTTTTTAAATCTGGTCATTGAACTTGATATCAAATTCCATTTTTATTTTTTAGATTTTTTTATAAAATCTTTAAAACCAAAATCTCATGGATAGCTTCATTTTTCACTTCAGGAAGGAAGAACAATCTTTTAATGGCTGTGCCAATTGAAACTAGCTTTCTTTACTAACCCCTATAAATTCTTCACTTTTGGATATAATTATTCTAACATTTATTGAAATGATTTGTCTGCATCCATTTCTTGTTTTTAAATTATCAAAGCATAAAAAAAAAAGGCTGATCCAACTTTGAAATTTTATTGCTATTTTGAATGATAATCCTTCTTGTTTGTTTTTACTGTTTTCATAATTTCTCAGCATGTTTTCCGTAAAGGGTTGTAAATGATATAATCCTTTACTATTCACTGATGTACTATGTTTTTATTGTTATTATAGTCACACTGTTTTGTTCATTATACCCTCAAACCTTTCTCGATAGGCGGTCAGAGAAACCCCTCCGATCAATCGGCTGGTCACATCAAGTCCTAGCACCTATATGATTGTCCCAACCCTATTGCCCTTATGGCAAGCCCCCAACCCTTTTTAGCCCTGTCGGCTGGGGCTTTAGAATACACCAACTGCACCTCTGCGCATGGGGTCACCTGTTGGCCATGGGTGGCAGCCCGTGATGCTTAAGGGTGGAATCCTGTTGTCCATGACATGCAACACTCCACTTTGGGCGTTTGTCTAGGGCCCCTCTGATCAATCGGCTGGTCAAATCAAGCCCTAGGACCTATATGATTGTCCCAACCTTATTGCCCTTATGGCAAGCCCGCAACCCTTTTTATCATATATGTGCTAGAAGGTGATGACTGAGGGTCTTAGTGTCCTGGGTATGACATTAAACTCCTTAAGCAACAGCAGGTATTGTAAGCAACTTGAGCCCTTTGTTTACCTAAACTGCATCTAATGGTGAACTTCCAATTCTGGAGGTTTGGGGAATGTGGAGCACCCATTCATCATTATTATTCCCAGGTCCACTCTGACCTGGAGCCATAGTACCTGTTAGGGTCCCATCTATGGGTTGAATAGAAAAAAAATTAGTTTGGAAAAAAAACAAATAAAACATCTTCAGCATAAAACCCAACAAGGGTTTACATGCCATAAAATCTATCCAACCAACCTTTTTCAATTAAGGTCCAGTCAGGCTGAAAGCACCGGTTCCTTCCTGATCACAAAAGTTAAGTGAATGACCACTTAAGCAAAAGCAGATACTGTAACCAACCAATCCTTTGTTTATCAAAAATGACTTGATTTAGCATTAAATGACCTGAAAAGGGTTGATATGCCGTAAAACAAAACAACCAAACCAACATTTTTCAGGTGTCTGTTGTAGTTAACTTTCTAGACATCTTGAACTGGACCCTTTATTTTTATTTTATTTAAAAAAATTAAGATGAAATTAACTGATACAAGATATCCCCTAAGTCTTCATAGTAGAAGGAGAATAATCTGTTAAAATTCCATTTGTAAGCCACCACAAGGTGCTTTCAGTGAAAAGTAGTAGTGATTTATTCACCAGGTAAGTAGTTTAATAATAAATTGCTATCAAAGATTTGGTTTATTTAAGACAGAAATCTTTGGAATTGTTCATTTCTAATGGGTAGTATGGTCTATACCATTCTCTAAATAGACACTTTAACATTTATTATTTAACACAGTCTACTGCTGTTGTTTGAATAAAGGTTCACTTAAATTCCCAGAAGGTTTCTGAGTATAACAGACACCTGAAGAAGGTCAGAGAGTACAAAGGCTGAAATTTTGTGACTAAAAACAAGCACAATAAGGATGCTTGTCTGGTACATCAGTGAGTAATGAAAATTTATCAGACAAGAATAACCCTTTACTGCATCCATACATGACATTGACAACAAACAGAAAATTTGCTAGTTATTTTTTTCTTAGATTTATATAATATAATCATTTTTCATGGAATTTTTAAATTTCTATAATAAGCCCATTCTTTTTTAAAAAATTTTTAAAGGTACTTTAAAAACTCTAAACTTCCGATTTTATCTTTGATAAGTGCCACATAAAACAATTATAAATTTTAACCCTTTGAACCAAATAGTGGCTGGGATTTGGGTGGCTGGAATTTTGGCCATGGATTCCTTAGTTCGACATTGCAAATGTTGCAATTTTATATTTTAAATATATTTCAAATTGTCTATAGAATATTGTAGCCTGTTTTTTTTAAACAGTCTATAAAGAAGTTAAATAGCAGATTACAACATTTTACACTTTCAGTTATTTTTTTTTTTAAGCCTAGGGTGGGGGGTAGTGTCCAGGATTAAAGGGTTAAAACAAAACAATAAAAAACAAAAGAAATGGATCAGACAAAACAATTTTGCATGACAACATCAATTGTTTTATTTTTACATTGATTAATTCCCTCCATTAAATACAAAAAAAAAAAAAATGTTCAATCTATAAATTCTAGTTATAATTTATTTTATGTTTATTTTTTGCATTAAAAGAAACATTGACATAGCAGCAGCAACAATAGCAACAGAAAAAAAAACTTTTTTTAAAAATTTTAAATTAAAAATTTTTTTTTTTTTTTTTTTTCAAATCTGTATGAAAAGACAGTATATTGAAGAATCTAATCTGTATTTCTTCACTGATGGAGATTTAACCCCCCCCCCCCAAAAAAAAAACAAACAAAAAAAACAAACAAACTACTAGTTATCAATTCTAATAAGTTGATCTATTTTCTAACTAGAAGTGGCTACTCAGCGTAACCTGGGTAGAGGGGAAACCTGGTGTATTGATTTATTTACTTTTGAGATTTACAAATGCTGGACAGGTTTTAGTAGAATTTCAATGCTATTTCCATGTATATTTTAATTTTTAAATATCTTTGAATATAAATCAAGTCTTCATAATTTTTGCACAAAAATCAAGAACTAGTAATATTTAATATGTATATATATATATATATATATATATTTACTTTTTCATTAATTGTTTTATTTTCGTAGTTGCATCAGGACATACATATACATAAACTGCTCTTTATATATGTATAGATAGATAGAGATAATAATAAAGTGTTTTTTATAAATCCTTTAACATCTTCACACTATATGGTAAGCCCCTGAAATTAATAAACCAGTTCACACACCTAGGTAGTGATATCTCATCTACAGAAAGCAATGTCAATGTATATATAAGAAAGGCATGTACTGCTATAGACAGATTATCAATTATATGGAAATCTAATTTCTGTGATAAGATAAAGTGAAAATTCTTCCAAGCTGTAGCTGTGACAGTACAAGGTGTAGTGTCTGCACCATTTGGTCTCTAACAAAACACTAGGAGAAAAAGCTAGATGGGAACTGTACAAGGATACTGCATGCTGTCTACAACAAAATTTAATGTTTAAACTTTTTGTTGATAAATTAGTCCAAATTGAATTAGAATATAAAGGGCCGGGTTAGCTCAGTTGGTAGAGCGTCCAGCTAGGAACCAAAAGGTTCCTAGTTCGATACTGGCCCTCGCCAACTCAGCGTATGAGTAGCATGTGGATCTGTGCGGTAAAGTAAAGAGCTGATGGTAGGTGTGGCGCTCCACCTCAGATGCAAAAAAAACACAAAAACAATCTCCTTGGTCTTGCGCTAGTGAAAAGGGGATAGACTCCCTTGCTGTCTGGCTGATACCGACTTTAGGCCACCCCAACGACTTATAAAAGAAATGAAAGATTTTATTTATTTTATTTTAATGACTTTTTAAAATTTTATTTAAGAACTTTTACATTTTTTCAGGTCAATTAACTTTGAACCACGTATGTTTGTGAATCTGTGTTACACCTCAAAGATACGTTGTTCAAAGTTAACTGACCTGAAAAAATGTAAGAGTTTTCAAATAAAATAACTGGTGCATTATATTGTTTATTCATTAATGTATCGACACTGAAAATTTCATTATATTTGGTTAATTCCTTGATTTTTAGTAATTTTTTTTCTTTCGGTGAGGTGACATACAATGGTGGAATTTATGTCTGTTAAGTAGGATTTAACCCTGGGTAAGTCAAAAGTTTTGCAATATTTCAAACTATCAGATTGAGTAAAAAAAAAATTTAGGGTTTACACTGATGATTTTTGGCAATTTATCCAATCATTGCTGAATTGTTTATTCTTCATTTTCATATCATATATAAACATTGTTTATTTTACACCTTTGATAATGAGTGTAGAAAAAATTGTAATTAGAACCATTTTATGCTACCTGTGGAAAAAAAATAATAGACTAAGTGCAAGGGCAGCATGAAAAGAAATTAATGATGTGGGAGGCCCAGGAACTGTCAATGAATGTGTGGCACAAAACTGGTTCAGACATTTTAAGGAAGGTGACACTAGCCTCAAAGACAAACTAAGATTCAGAGAGAGACCTTCTGTTGTGGAAAATGATGCCTTTCTTGAAATGGTTGAACAATAGCCAAACACAAGCACATTGTCAGCAGCAGATCTTGGTCCTTCACAAAGCAAAATCAATCAACACCTCCATAAGCCTGGCTTTGTGAATGAATGCTGAAATAAAAAATAGCTTAAAATACTGAAAAACTTTTGACCCACCCTATTAATTGCACATGATATTTAACCCTCTATTTACCACTGCCATCCGCAATAGCCATGTCCCAAATGGTTGACAAGCTATTATCATATCACTGATCCTTTACTACTGAATAGAAATGTATTTATTTAATTCATTTCTCTTTTTTTAAACTTTAAACCATTTTCCAAGAGCTGACAATCTCTGGCATTTTTGGGCAGTCCGGGGCACTCTGGTAGATAAAGGGTTAATTCTGACTTTAACAAATGATTGTTATCTCTTTCTTTTGATTTAGTATTTGGCTTTTGTGCTTTGTAGCTTTTTATTCAGTTTTCTCTTTGATATTTCTTTAAAAATTGATATTGCCACATTCTATTAATGAATTATATAAAATTTCTCATTTCCATAAAACAGAAGTCATCCTTAAAAAAAAATTAAAAAAGGCAAGTAGGTCATAAAATAACTTTCATTGTCTTTGCTTTGAATTTCTTACTCTCATTTTTATTTATTGGAAGACTATTTAAAAAAAAAAAAAAAAAATGAAAACATATTTCCAATCTAAACTTCATTCTCATTTTGTCATCTCTCATTACAGGATAGAAAATCCATGCACTGACCAGATTGTTATTTATGCTGAGAGTTTCTAAGAAATTCTTATTGTGACGTATTTATGATTTTTAAACAACAATAAAACAAAGAATTACATTCCTTTATTTCTTTCTTTTTTTAAAAATTTGTTGTTCACTAAAAGAATTTGAAAATAATTCCAGAAATAACAAATTTGTTTTATTTTTTACAGATAAATTAATAATCCAGTCTTTGCTGAATTTTTCTTTTCATTTTAATCATTTTTTTTATATTGATCCCATTTCTATTTTGTTAACAAACAGAAAAACAAAACAATGTGGAAATTACTTATGTTCATAGATGTTGATGATATTCAATCTCACAAATATCAGACCTAATTATATTCTTACAGGTCTTTTCATTCATTTAAACTTAAAATGTTTTAATTACGGTATTTGACAGCATATAGGATGCACCTTTTTCCCAAATTTTGGCTCAAAAAATTGCCCTGCATCTTATATATCGTAGGTGAAGTTTGAGACCTCCCGTAGGCCTAGGCTCATTAACCTAGCTTACGCTCAGTACTTTTACCTGTCCTGAACTCCATGCATCCTTATTTTATTGCTGGTATTGTTATAATCAAGGTTAACAGGAGCTTATGGTGGCAAGGAAAAAACAAAAAGCAAAAAACTTTTTTTCCTGAATCTGACTGGCTGAAATGGGGGTGCATCTTATATGCTGTTAAATACGGTAATCCTTTTATATTTTTTAAGTATAGCTTCAATTTTATTTGTAAAAGTTGGGGTGAAGATTGTCAAAATACACATGCACAAACAGATACAGTACTGGACAGAAAAAAGTGAAAAAATTGAACCATTTTTAAAAATTATTGTTATAAATTTTAATGAATCTTTATCCTTATATGACACGATTTGACCTTTTTCAAATTTGGACAATTGGTTCCTAGCCAAAGGACCAATCACAAACTAGCATATCAATTCTAAGAAATTTCTTACTTTTTGGTATTTCTGAGAATTTTCTTATGACTTTTTACTGGCACCCCCCACCATGCCAATTGGGCACAAAGACAATTAAAATGAAGGGGTATGCACAAACCGAAGCTCATGTGTGGCCAGTGAAAAAATTGTATGGATTCCTTCGGCATTCCTCTATTGAGGCAATAAACCCAGCCCTGGCCTTTTAAATCAAGGGGACAGGTGTTGCCTGGGGGGACAGCCTCCTGGGATCATGCTGTTATTAATTTCCTTGTCAGTTCAATGGCCGAAGCCACTGGACACGGGGTTCCGAAGAACCGCTAATAATTAAGGAAAATAATCACTTCCTATGTGTGTCTAAACCATTCATTAAGATTTGTGATAATAATAAAAAAATGGTTGTTTTTTTTTTTTCACTTTTTTGTCCAATACTGTAGACTTATGCTACAAGTATAAATCATTTAAATATATTTATTTATATTAAGAAGGCAATTACAATGCGTATAAAAATAATAATAATAATAATAATGTCCAGTGTCTAATCAATTTTGAAGAAACTTCATCTTCAGAGACTGTTTTTAAAATGGACGCGGTCTTGTGTGTTTTTGTTTTTGTTTTGGACGTTATAAACACGCGTCTCGTGGGTTGTATGGATTCTTAATTCAAATCAACCTTTTCTATAATGATTATTTACTTTTCTTTTTATCAGTTGGGACGAGTGGGTTCCAGAAACCCGAGTCCTCAAATATAACGATGCCAGTTTACAAAAACAGAAAGAATTACAGAAAGCTCATGCGTATGTACAACCCTTTTTTTTTTTTTTTTTTTTTCTTGCTTTTCTTTTCTTTTTTTGCTTCTTTTTTTTTCTTTTTTTGCTTCTTTTTCTTTCTTTTTTCTTTTTCTTTTTTAATAATTTTCAAGTTTAATTATTTTGCTCTTTAACTTTATTTTTGCAGTAAATTTTTACACTTAAATTTCTTTTAATTTTTGACTTACTTTAAAACCTAAGTTAATTTTCTTAATTTCTATTATTAGTTGATTGTTTTCATTGAATATCTTTGTTGTGCTGATATAAATTAACTAGAGATTATTGTCATTTTTCCTATTTAGAAACAAAACACATAAATATACAAATTGTTTTGGCTGTTAAATATAAATTTTTTATTATTTTCTTTCATTTTTCTAGTGATTCAACATTTTTTTTTTTTTTGATGATTAACCTTTTAGCAGGCAGATATTTTTTAAAAATCCTTATAAAATGTACAAATTATTTTTAGAAAATTTGAAAAATAAAGCGTATGTTCAAACAAGTCAATTAATCATATATATGTATATATATTAAGAAATTTGAAAAAACAAGTGTTCCAAAAATGAGATGAATTTATTTATCGACGCTTAAACGTTTTGGTTTCTTTAAACCTTCATCAGGATGTATTAAGGGGTGAAGAAATTGATTAATGTTTTGTAGATGACAGGAGATAAAAAATCTTTATAAAATTTTATAAAGATTTTTTATCTCCTGTCATCTATAAATGTTTTATGTTTTTTATGATGAAGGTTTAAAGAAACCGAAACGTTTAAGCGTCGATAAATAAATTCATCTAATTTTTGGAACACTTGTTTTTTCAAATTTCTTAATATTGTCAGATTTATTTCCATATTTACTCCCATATATATATATATATATATATATATAAGACAAAACATGATAATTTGATCACAAATTGTCTATTTTATATGACATAATGACATGCAAATCATAGGAATTTCTCAGCAATGATTCGTAGCCATATTTCTATACATTAACATTGAATTGGTCAATAGGAAAATGCCTTACATTGAGCTGCTGTAAAAAGACAAAAAATGTTGCTTTGTCTGTGTACTGTTGGCGGAAAAAATATTGCTCTGTCTGCAAAAGGGTTAATCTGTGATTATTCCTCATTGTTTCTTCTCCAGATACTTACATATTAAAATTTAGAATATATATATATATATATATATATATATATATATAATTAAAATCTAGACTCTATTATCATCATTTACAATTATTTTCCAACATCATTTTAAAGTTGCAAGGTAAACAAGAAATTATAGGTCTTAGTATTTTAAAAACCATGACATCTTTATTTTTCTGCTGTTATTTTTATTTAATATATTTAAAGTAGTATAGTACCTGTCAAAAATTAAGGGATTATTTACATATGTATTGGTATTTTTAAGATTGGTGTCGTATCTGTATACTCTACCTAGAATCAAAGTGTTGCTCCACAGTCTAATTCTAAGATCAGAGTGTAGTATCTGTTGTATTGTAAGTTGTGCTATAACAATTATAGTAATAGTATTGCCTTTAAACTGTTTATGTAATTGTCTTTTTGGCAAAATATTTATAGACTGATACATATGCAAATTAAGCTACATTCTGGGAAAAGCCTTTGCTGTACCTACAAAACTGGATTGGGTACACAGACCTACTCAGTTTTTGCTGTGAATAGTAACTGTTGTTATCTATTGCTGCAGATAATGTTATTATGGTATAAGATTTATAGGATTAATGATATCAAGAATTCTAATAATTATGAATATGTAAAATTATTTTATTAACATGATAATGATTAGAAAATGAAAAAAAGGAAGTTTTTATTATTTATTAAGAGATAAACTTTTTTTTTCTATTATTTCTATTTTTTAAATATAAATTCTTTTTCCTTATGTCTTTTCACTCTCTAAGGACGAGTTTATCATTTATTTAACTTATAAGGCATACACACAGATTTTCATTGATAAAGTACTAAGGTGTGTCAAAAGTTTTTCAATAGTTTAGTATGTGCTGGTATGCAGCATGTAAATAACATGACCAAAGCAGTTAAATAATGTATCTGCTCTGGTTGGTATTATCCTGGTAGTTGGTGTGCTGACATGTTGTGCATTGATTCACTCTGTGTGTGATTTAAAAACCACAAAGATGAACATGCAACGGAGTTCAAACTCACCCATAACACTGTGGAAGCAACCTAAAACATTTTGCCTGAATTTTTTAGATGAAGCTTGATGATTTGTATTATTTAGATTTTTCAGACTGTTGTCCTCTTTATATATATATATATATACACAAAATTTTAGCCTTCTTCAAGTGTTTCTTGTCGAACTCTGGAACCTTCTTGTTGAACTTGGGAGTCTTCATGGTTAACAGAATGAGAACAGTCTACCCCAGTGGATTGAATAAACAGTTCGGTTTGAAATTCTTTGAAAGCTCCCAGTTACAACATGAAGGCTCCTAAGTTCGACAAGAAACACCTGAAGAAGGCCAGAGAGCACATAAGCCAAAACGTTGTGTATATAACAATGAAGATGATGACGATAGTCCAAAAAATCCCAAACCATTTGTTGTGCAAAAAGTGAAGGCACAGTAGAGTAACCAGAATGTTCAAAAACTTTCACTGGGATTGCCTAGTGATCAGGCTAAGTCAGGTAGGCTGTGCTCCAAGCCATAGAGGCTCATCTAGTGAATAGCACTCTGGAGAGTATCAGGTGAGGTTGACATCTCACAATCCAGTATGGTTTGTCACCTTCACAACTTTAGCAAAAGTGTCCAGAGCTGCTGAATTGTCTCATGATACCAAAATATTGCAAAACTTTTGATTTACTTTAGTAAAAAAAATTTTAAACCCAGAAAAAAAAAAATTCTTAATTTTCAATTTATTTATTTATTTTGTTTTATTTTGTTAAGACATTTTCCTTTAATTCAGAAGTTCATACCTTTATATTTCTTCTTCTTTTTTAAATTTAAAACATTTTTTTTAATAAAGATTTTGACTCATATAAACTATTCTATGCCATGTTTTATTGGTAACACACTGTTAAAAAATATCCACATTTAGCATTAGATTCTTTATAGATAAAAATGATAGTCAAATGTTGATAGTCCAATTAGGATTTTCAAGCCCCTATTCATTATTCATAATCAGTTGTTCAAGTAACAGAGATCCAAACATTTTTATTTTGTTTATATATATATATATATATATTCAACTGACTTAAAAAGTTGAATTTCCAAACATTTTATATTTGATAAACCCCACTCTCATTTACATTAAAAAATTACAGTATTATAGAATTAGGCTATTTAAAAGTACTGATACTCTACAGCATCTGCATAAACATTAACCTATCAGATAACTCAACTTAATATAATAAGACCCAGGAGATATTTTTAAAAATACAAACAGAAAAAAGTACAAAATACAGTACATCAAAACAAGTTAAAAAAATAAAAAAATAACTGCCTATTAATGTTTTCTTTGCGATAGTTTGTTTTTCTTGCTTTTCAAGCATCAATTTAATTTCTTGTTTGTAAAATAGGCTTTTTTTTTTGTTTACAGTTTTTTTTTTAAACAGATTTAATGATTTGTAGAAGAACAGTAGTGGCACTATTTAACCCATAGCTAAGGGGATAAGAGGGTTCATACCTTTCCCAAGGGTATTAGTCCAAAAGTGAATGTAATAGCACAACTGGAGTTCAAACTCACTTCTATGATGTCGAAATTCAGCACATTAGCTGTAGGGACACTCCCCCCTTTTCAGTATAGAAATAGTGGTGGTTAGAAATTTTCATTAAGTCTAGATATTTCTAGAGTTAAATATATTTAAACTGATTTGTTCTTATAAAGAAAAGATTCAATGCAAAGCATTTTTAACATTGGCCATTTTTAAAATGCCTTTTTTTTATGATACATTTCTTGAGTTTCTTTTCTTTTTATTGTATATATGAACTCTTGACATCCTGTTGAGAATTTTCCAAATCCAGAGCCCCATTCCTATAAGGATTTATAAATGGCATAAAATGACCTTTTTTCATTTAAAGTTACCCGAGTTATTTCCCTTAATTTAACGACTTCTAAATATGTTTAATATTACATTTAAACAAAGGCTATCATTTGGGGCAGATTAGAAAAACGAATTGTGTCTTCCAGCCGGGTGGAATGAGGTGGTATAGGATGTTAAGAGTTAATATGCACAAAATTCAGTTCTAATGTGAAATAGCAATATCTGTTGAATTTGAAACCTGACTTATTCTAATACTTCATCTTGGTCTTCTGATTAGTATGGTCTACTTTGGTTTGTTGATTGATATATTTAATGATGACAGTTATCTACAGAAAAAGTGATTGGCTTTATAAAGTTTTTGAACCATATGACCTTTAGGCACCCCTTTTGTGATCTCGATTCATAAGGACGTTTTTCATTTACACCATCAAAATCCGGTTGTTTGTTAGGGGTTAGGGTTAGTTTTATAATATTAAAAAAAAAAACTCTAAAAATCGTCTGTTAACAAACAACCGGATTTTGACGGTGTAAATGAAAAACTTGTCCTTATGAATCGAGATCACAAAAGGGGTGCCTAAAAGTCCAAGTTTTTTTTTGTGATTAGTTGATCTTTTTTGTTGTTTTAAAAGTTGATTCAAAATATTTTCAGATAAATGACAGTTTCTCATATTGTCATCCTGTTAATAATTGTTCTAAGAATTCTTATTTAAAGTTAAATAAATGATTGCTTAACAGTTCTGTTTCAAAAAATTTATTAAGATACAGTCATGGTCTATTTGTATTATTTAGATTTTTTGGACTGTTGTTCTCATCTTTATTGTGATATACACAACGTTTCAGCCAATGTGCCCTCTAGCTTTCTTCAGGTGTTTCATGTCAAACTCTGGAACCTCCTTGTCGAATTTGGGAGCCTTCATGTCATACTAAGTCTTTAAAGAACTTCAAATCATACACATTTAATCCATTGGGGTAGATTGTTCTCATTCTGTTAACCATGACCAGGTACAAGTGTTGAGCTACTTTAAGTATTCTATGTTATTTTTGCCTGTAGTCTGGATTGAACCTGCAACCTTGAGATGATTGTCACTTAGAACTGTATTAACTCTACCCTTATATCAGCTATGCCATGTGTCCAAATGGACAAATTCTGACAAATAAGTTCTGGTTTATTTGTTCATTGTCATATCTGTCATAATAAATCTTAATGTCTGTGGCATCTGGTTCTTCTGATTTATTAAAAATGGGAATTTACTTTTCATTTATTCTTAACAGAAAATGTAATCATGTCATCGCAAATATTATTTATCTGGTTTGGTTTTAGTTTAGTTTAGTGGCATATTCACCAGCATAAAATTGGAGTGGTAGTACCTGTTAGGGTCCCATCTATAGGTTAAATAGAAAAAATTGAGTTTACATCAAGAATGAATCCAACAAAACGTCTTTGGAATAAAATAACCCAACAATGGTTGATATGTCGTAAAATCCAACCAACCAACCAGAGTAAAAATCAAAGGTGTCCATGGGTTTAAAAAAAAAAAAAAAAAAAAAAAAGTTGAGAATCACTGAAATAGACATTTAACTTTACTCTTTTAGAAATCATGTAAAACATTTTTGTGTTTTAAGTGCTTTTTTGGCTTTGCAGAATTTATATTGATATTGATTATAATATTTTTTGTAATAGTTTATTTTAGATTATATATAATTTCCATGGTTATTATTCCTTTTATAACTTGAACATCAGTATTCATTAGGAACGTTTTAGAGAAGATATATTCCCTGCTGGGTGTTTTAAGACCAAACATATTTGCCAGCCAATATGCTATGTTTTATAGGAGCATTTTAGTCTCGCTTGATTATAACATTTTGATAATTGTCAAGTAGTTATTTTCCTGACCTCCCACCAGGCCGAATTAACATGAAGTCTTTTTTACATAGAGATTCACGCACAGACTAAGCTCCTGTGATGGCCAGTTTGAAAAATGTGTTGTCCCATCGGCATTCTCCTTGTGAAGTAGCAATAAACCATCCCTGCCCATTTGAAGTGAGGAGCCAAATGCTGCCTGGGGGGAAGCTCCCTTGGGACCACATGATTTAATTTACCTCACTTACCTGCCCCGAGGCAATGATAATTCTGATCCTTCTGATTTTGAAAAAAAAAATTTGATTTGTTTGAAATTGACTTTCAGTTCTGGTGTGTAAAGTTCTTAGAAAAATTTCCAGTGCCAAATTTTGCATAATGTTTACTCAAGTATGTTAATGAGTTTTAGGAAAATTTCTCAAGGTGCGTAAATGGGTTGCACATGAACTGATGGAAATGAATATTTGTCTGTTTAAACATTTGCCTTACTCTTATTGCTCAACATATGAGGGTGGGGTTGAAAAATTCATATTATGATGTCATATCTGCTCTTGATGACTTTTTTGTTCAATGGGATCCAAGTACTGCAACACTGATGGAAGAAGTGTATGGATCACTTGGGGGACTCATTTGAAAAATGAACCGCATTTGGTCACATTCCATTTGAATATCTTGGTCAACCTATGAATTTTTCAATTGACCTTTTGTGTATATATATATACATATATATATATATATATATATATATATAGTTACTGTATCCTGCTAGATTCTTGAGAGGGGGTATAGGGTTACAGCCACACCATGCCTGTGATGGTACTGTGGTTTCAGTAGTAAATAGGTTTTTATGGAAAGGGAGTTGCCAGCTCCACACACCCAATTTTTGAATTAAGAATTTTTCCATATTGTAGACTAGTCTACCCTACTCTGTTGAGGTTAGTCTAACTTAATTTGATGAAGATCTGTATACAGTTATATTGTGTCATTTTTATTATGTTTATATCTGTGTTTACACTGAATGAAAAAAAAAATGTCTGTATCCAGTTGTTTGGCACCTGTTCCAGAGTTCTGGAAAATGTGAAGTGACTGCTTTGTTGCCATTACTTCCGGGTCCACTCTGACTCAGAGTAGTAGTACCTATTAACTCAATCGGTAGAGCAGCTGCCTAGGAATCACAAGGTTTCTCGTTCGATACCAGCCCCTGCCAACTCAGCACATGAGTAGCACAGATTGGGTAATCTGATCTGTGCTGTAAAGTGGGGAGCTGATGGTGTGCGTGTCGTTCCACCTCAGCAAAAAGAAAACAACATCTTCCTGGTCTAGCACTAGCGAAAAAGAGATAGACTCCCTCGCTGTCCAGATGATATAAACAATAAGCCACTCTGCCAAATTTACTTACTTATGGATCAAATAGATCTATTTGAAAATGATTAGGATTGAATAGGAATACTTTCTGCGTTATTTAGACTATTGTCCTCATCTTAATTGTTATCTGTACAACGTTTCGGCTCATATGCCCTCCAGCCTTCTTCAGGTATTTCTTGTCGGACTCGGGAACCTTCTTTTCAAACTCGGGAACTTTCTTGTCATAGTTGTGAACCTTCTTGTCGTAATCGGGAGCCATCACGGAACTTTGAACCTAACCCTTTATTCAGTCCACGGGGGTATCCTGTTCTCATTCCGCTAACCATACCTGGGGTAGGAGCTGTGTTAATTATTTTTCTATGTTACTGCCGCCGGTCAGGATTGAACCTGCAATCCAGAGATAACTGTCACTTAGAACTGTCTTAACCTAACTACCTTATCCACTAGGCCATGTGTCCAATTGGACAATTCAGTCTTATTTTGGCTAGAATATCTACCTATTCATTTTATGTATGATTTTTTTTACCTAGACTCATATTGTGTGGAATACTTTCAGCCATATAACTGTGCAAATTCTTCATATTAGATGAGTGCTTGAAACCATATAACTGTGCAAACAAATTATTATCAAATAGGAATAATTACTTGAAACCATATAATTGTGCAAAAATTCTTGGTATTAAGAGAAGTTGCTTAAAGCTAAAATTGTTTACAAATGATTGTCATTAGAAACCATATATTTGCTTGCAAAAAAAAGAAAGAAAGAAAAAACAGACTTTGGCATTGAATAACCTAACAAGGGTTTCGCATACCAACCAAAAAAGTTTGATTTTAACTCTGGTTTTTAGTTAAATTATGATATTTTCATATTTATCAAGAGTTTTGTATTTGATTACTTCCCTTTGTTTTTAAGATTTCTCTACTTTTTTATTACATTACTTATTTAGATATAAATTTTTGTTTAAATGTATTAGTTTTATTACTTTAGAAATTTAAAAAAGAAATTATTTAAATAATTCTTGTATTCTTTATCTGAAAAGATTTTTGTTTTATCTATTGATTTAGATGCCAAACTTTAAAAGAATTATTTCAATTCTTCCAGCTATACTCCAAAATTCTTTCCCAATTGATATTAAGAAAACTTGATTCAGATGTGAGATATTGTTGAAAACATTTATTCATTTCTGACATAAATAATTTCTATATCCAGTTTATTTTTTAATTAAAGAACATACCTACAATATCAAGTCTTTTTTTTTTTTTGTAAGTCATTTTTTGAGTTTCCACTGTTTCATCTGACGATCATTTCCACTATTTTAATTTCAACATATTAGAATTTCCGTCTCCGTTAAATTCATTGTATGATAAGATTATTGCAGGTAAATTATTTGTGACTATATTCTGAATTTAATCATTGCTTTTAAGAATTTATTAAAAAGTGCAAAAGGGTTAGGATATCTAGTAAACTGATTTTAAATTGAATTTCATTCATAAACAGATATTGAAATATACACCTTTTACTTTTGCTAATATTTTACAAGCCAAATTTAATTTGACATCTAGGTCCATTCATTTCTATTATTATTGCTTTTTTTTTTCCTTTCTGTAAGTCATTTTCTGAGTTTCTGCAAATATTTCCACTGTTCTAATTTCAACATATTAAAATTTCTGTGTCTGTTAAATTCATTGTGTGATAAATTTATCGCAGGTAAATTATTTGTGGCTAAATTCAGAATTTAATCATTACTTTTAAGAATTCAATAAAAAGAGCAAAAGGGTTAACGAGTAAACTGATTTTAAATTGAAATTCATTCATAAACAAATATTCAAATATACACCTTTACATCTACTAATATTTTACAAGCCAAATTTAATTATCATCTAGGTCCATTCATTTCTATTAAGATCAGATAAACACTATTAACCTTATTACCTCATCAATAACCACATACATGTCTAACAGAATTCTTTTGTACAAAAATATTCAGTATTGTAGTCGGTAAAATAAGAATAAATTTTGTCATGGTTTACATGTTCAATACATTTTTTTAATTTTCTTCAGTAATTCTAAAAATCAGTTCAGATAAATCCATGTGCATTTTAGAAATGAAATAAATTATAGAAAAGGTTTTAAAGTATAACAAGAATTTAATAAAAAATAACTAAATGGTTAGGGTTATGGAAACCCTATATTATACGATCAATTAATCTGATAAAATGAGTTTACCTGTGATTAATTTATTTACCATACAATGAATTTACTCAGAATCTAGAATTTCATTACAAAAATAAATTTTAGCATGCATTTCAGTGTTGCAAAATTGAAAAGGTGTACTCTTTAAGAAATTAAAAAAAAAAAATCAAAACCCTTCATATTTTGGAGTCATAGAAAATATTTAATTAATAGTATAAATTCATATTGGTAATAAATCTTTTTTTATTTCCAAAAAATAAGAAATCTTATAAGTTCTCATTTTCACCATGAACTTCTGACATTATTTTGGATTTTGATATGTTTCTTGTTATATAAAAAATATATATTTTTTAAAATTAGAATTAAGAAGTCATCTTTGACACTTTGATAAATTTGAGCATTAAACAAAAAAAAACAAAACACAAAAACAAAAAATAACTGCATGATATGATATAAAGTGAGCAGCACCCATATACATACAGACACAAGTCACCCTGGCAGCCACCTCTGCCAAAAATGGTGTTTAACTTCTTGTTGTAGTGATATGTTTTCTTTATCACTGCAGCTGCCGTAACACATGGAAGGAATTAAAGCTGTAAGTCTTTCCAAGCCAAACTTACTTTCATATTGTAATTTTTTCTCATTATTGTTCTATTTTCTCATTTTGTTTCTATTTGTTATAATATCCTTCATTTCTTTCTTCTTTTGTCTTGTGTAGTGTATAATTTCTGTGGTGTTTTTAATTTTTAATTTTATTTTCTTAGTTTTGTAGCTTTATCTTTTTGTTTTTAAATTTTTGTTCTGTTTTTGTTCACTGATTGCAACTAAAGTTCTGTGATTAGAGAAATGTTCAAGAGAGCAGCATCTCTACACATTTTTTAATGATTTTATAGTTGAAATTTTTAATGCTCTATGTAATCACTTTTAATAATGGAATTGTCAACTACAGGACTTTCTCTCATCTGTCTATTGCAATTTATCAAATTCTATAACAACTTTATTTCTTTGTCTGAATTTTTGAGATGAGGCTTAATGTATCTTATTTTGATTCTTTTTTTTCCCGGACTGTTGTCCTCATCTTTATTGTGGTATGTAAAAACACAATGTGATATTTCTTGGATTGATCGCCGTGCAAACAACAATGGTGTCATTATTTGAATGAGATCTTCAAAAGTTCTTCGACGCCTTGTTTGATCAACAGTCAAACTATTTAAAATGATTTTCCAGATTGGGTCATTGCTATGCTCGGATAGAAAGAGAACACCCAAAGAAGGCCAGAGGATACAGCAATCAAAAAGTTATTTTTACATACCGCAATAAAGATGAAAAATCAAAATAATGAAATCTATTTCTATATAAAATAATTCATGTAATTATATTTATTTTTAGTTAACCATCTTTTGGGATTTTTTCAGTAATTCCTTTCTAAAATTTTATATTCAATTTATGGGTATTTTAAACATTGAAAAGTTTATTTTTATTTTTTAAATATATAAAATGGTTAGTCAAAATCTTAATTTCATCATCATAGCCAGTGTGTTTGAGATAATGAATTTTATTCCAAAAGGGATAATCCATTGATCCATCTGGTTGTCAGTTTGAACCTCCATTTATTTTATTCTTATGTTTGTTAATATTCTATGTATTTACAAGAATACATTGTTAAAATTGTTTTATTTCATTTTGCTCTTAACCCATTCACTATCAAGTTAAATTGTTTAGCAATAAATTTTTTTTACATCTTTGTCCTGCTAGCTTTTTATAGTTCCATCTTTAACCCTTTCACTACCAAGTTAAAAAAAAAAAGTTTTGGATATGCAAAATTATGCATTGAGTATAAAATTTTAAGGGTGAGGATTAAAATTAACTGGGACTCCAATTGTTTAGCAATAGTTTAGTTTTAAAAAAAAATCTTTGCTGCTAGCCTTTCACGGATAAGCTTCATCTTTAACTCTACCAGGGTTTTTTTTTTTAAGTTTAGGATATTGAGTATGGCATTTTGATGGTTAAAATGAAATTTGACTAGGACACTGATGTGTCCAAGTTGGAGTGAAAAGGTTAAAAGTTAAGTGCAACATGAGTTTTATCATTTTAAAAAAAAAGCTTTAGACTTAAAGTTAAAAAGTTGTTAATTCTTTTAAATCAAAATCCTGCTTTTTCCTTTTACTAATCTGCATTGTTGAATTAAAAATGCATCTTTTTTTATTTTATTTATTTATTTATTTTTTTAAATTTTTATTTTTATTTTGCTTCAATAAAATTAATATAGTAGTTTGATTTATGAAGAGAAAAACTATATTGATCTCCAATTGAAAATTCTTAGATTTGATCTCTTTATATTCACTTTGATTTTAGTGATTCATTTCTATATGACACAAAAAGCTGTTGATGGTGAGGAAATAATTGATTTAAGAAAAAAAAAATTTTTTTTTTCTTTCATGCGAATGAAAACATTTTGGAAATAAGATATTGGTTAACTAGTAAAAATATTCCATCAATATCTTATGTACAATAATACAGGGGTGTTTAAAAAAATTGATATCATTTTGTAATCCAGTGAGGCTGATAGCTTTTTGATTTAGTGTGTCCTGGGATACACATATTTGCTTTGAATAAGTTCCCTGGAAATTTGATGGGTCCCAACTAAAGTTTCTTAATAAATTGAAGGGTTTTTATTTATGATCTGGGGAAACAACTAAAACTATCCAACTTCTACCTTGTAACCTATCCTGTCTAATTCATTTCTAAGAAACTATTGAAATGTATTTACAGTTAGCTTGAAATGGTGAGGAAAGAAAAAAAAAAAACCCAAAAAAACAAACCGCTGGGACGCATGGATATGATTTTACTGCGTCCTTTTAGATTTTTATGCATCAGGGACGCAGGACGCGTACCTATCAGTATCTCTGGTAATCTAATAACTTGACCAATTCTCATTCAAATGATCTCAAATTTTAATAGCATGTCTTGAAAATAGAAATTCTATGTTCAATCTTTAAGCATCCTTTCTTTTCTAGTGAATGTCATTTCTCTACCTGAAAAAAAAAAAAAAAAGATCCAAAATATTAAGCAGAATTTTGAGTTATTTCTACACATGCTATTAAAATTTGAGATCATTTGAATGAGAATTGGTCAAGTTATTAGATTACAAAATGATATCATTTTTTGAAAGACCTTGTACATCTTAAAATGATATCAGTTTTTTTTAAACACCCGGTATATGATCAAAAGACTTGTTTGGTATATATTTATTAATGTTAAAAGAAATGACAAATGACTTTTAATTATTGTCATAGCACAAGGCCAAAAATATGGGAGCACCCAATCAAAATTGTATTCACTAACCATTACACCATGCAAATTGCTATTCATATTTTCATCTTTACTGATTTTTATTTTTATTTCAACCATTAAACAATTGAATCTAGTATTATGGCTTGAATTATTTAAAAAATGAAATTAAAGTCTCACAAAATTTTAT
Organism: Doryteuthis pealeii; assembly: GCA_023376005.1. Lineage (NCBI taxonomy): Eukaryota > Metazoa > Mollusca > Cephalopoda > Myopsida > Loliginidae > Doryteuthis > Doryteuthis pealeii. The sequence goes on from CM042139.1 coordinate 18,130,351, forward strand.
ACTGTAGAAATTGTAGAAATATAAAGCAATATTTTTTTTAAAATAAGTAGAATAATCAATTTATGTAGAAATCCCAAACAAATGATGATTTTAAATATCAAATGGTATATGAAATGCACCCTTCTTTGAACATTTTGCGTGTGTTGACATAAAAGAAGAAAATGTATGTCATTATTAAGCCCCCCCTCTCCCCATCCTACAGAAAGCTTTACTAAGCTTAGTTTAGTCTGTCGCAGATTTACAAGCTTAGGGAATTCCATGAGGATCAAATTTACTATATTAATAATAGTAAAGCAAAACTAATTTACTAACCATTGATTTGTACCTATTCAATTCTTTCCTATATGTGTATGCTTTCATTAAAATTCATGTGCATCGAGTTTTTATAAAATGCATTTATGTGATTCAAGTGTTTTTTTGTTAAAGTTTTTCTTAACAAATCAGAATAGCCTTTGAAAATTCAAATTCTAATTATTTTTTTTTTAATGTATAATGCTAATATCATGAATTAAAAAAAAAAATGTTACCTTATTTCATCTTATTAGAATGACTGATTTTATATATATATATGAGTATAGATAAAAGGATATGAAAACAACACAATATGCTGTTAAAATGAAAAGAATTATATCATATTCATAGCTAATATTGAACAATATTTTTCGATTTATAAAAATCATCTTCAGAGCTTGTTTATTCTCCAGACTTATCAATAGCGGAGACGAAAATAATATGAATTCAAAACGAAAACAATGATGTTGCAAAAAAGTTATGCGGAAGTTTCAAATATAAGCACGTCCGTCAACGCTTTTCTCGGTCAGCGACAGTTATGTATCTCTTATTGTAACAGTTTTTGAAAAAAGAAGACATATTCCAAACTCGACGATAGACAAATTCTCTTTTTCAAACAGGATGAGTTTGGCCCGCAACGGATTTTTAGAAAATAATTTTAAATTTTTGTATTTAAATTTGTATTTTTCTATTTTTGTTTTTTCTTATATATAAAGCAAAAAGTATGATATAAAATCTTTTCACTTTAACAGCATATTGTGTTGTTTTCATATCCTTTTATCTATACTCATACCGTCGGATTCATTTCCTTTCTCTTAACATATATATATATATATATATATATATATATATATATAGTATAATGATAGTACTGCAAATAAGAAAAATTTTTGCATAAAGAGTGCTCAGTGCTATTATGAACACTATGAATCAATGACTTCAAGTTTCATGTGTTTTACACAATTTTCAAACGGGAATGTGAAAAAAGTGGCTAATCAAGCGTCTATATAGTGTGAGGTAGTCATGATAAGATGTTAGTAAATGTGACATTCACACAAAAAAAGCATGAGTTACAGTAATGTGACATTTGACATTCACTCTATAGCTGCTTGATTAGCCACTTTTTTCCATACTTTTCCCATCTGATGATCTATTATTATTATATATTATGCGTGTGTATTTGTGGAACAATATGTAGGAAAAGTGAATAACAGCACAAACAATCGATTCAATTAATTTCGCCTCTTGATTGAATTGATTGTTTGTGTTGTTATTCACTTTCTCTACATATTGTTCCACATTTTGTTGGATTTTTCTAAATCTATTATTTTCTTCACACATACATACACATATGTATATACATACATATATATGTGTGTGTGTGTCTATTTCCAAAGGATTCACTTTATCAGGCTGCACCTCTCCATTGCACTAAGAACAGTAGGGTAGGGTCAGGGCATTCTCCGATGCCTGTGGCATGCCAAAAGGCCAGTGTTGTGGGAAGTCTTCGATTAAATTTGACCTTGTGTCACATTTCACCTTTGTGAGAAGGTGAATAAATCCCTAATCAGAATGGCTGTATTCTACATTACGTACATATGATTATGCTACATCTCAAAATTAACAAATTATCTGTTTGAAATACGCCTTTATGATTAATGAGCGCTGGGTGGCATGCCAGTTATGTTATTGATGGTTCATTGGGGGATTTCGGTCTTTCAACATAATACCCCCCTCACCAGTTAGACCCCACTAGGGATGATCATTCTAATAATTTATAAATTATTTATAATTTATTGATTAAATATTTTAATTTAGATATTTTATAAATCTTAAGAATCTAAAATGTAAAAGTTTAAATCCCATCACCACATCTTTTAATCTGCTACATTTAAAAATCTATTGATTAATATATTTCTCTTTTTTTTTTTTAACATGTAATATGTATGTTATAGTGTACAATACAATTAAAAGGCAGTTGTTACCATTGGTTCCAAAGCAGCATACTAGCCACTTCTCATCAGGACAATCTAAAGAGAAGTGGCTAGTACGCTGCTTTGAAACCTATGGTAACAATCAACTTTTAATTGTATTGTACATTATAACAAATAAATACAGCTCTTACACCTGTAATTGAGCAGTTTATTTTCATTTCTTCGATACAATATAACTGTGTGTATGTATGTATATATATATATATGTGTGTGTGTATATATATATATATATATATATATATATATATAATCTAAGTGACCCTAATATAAATATACATGCTCTAATAATGATATTGAGCACTCTTTACTTATCAATATTACCAACTCTATATATCTCTCTCTATATATATCTATATATATATATATATATATAAATGTAAGGTAATCCAAATGACTGGTTGTAAGGGATGGTTCTATTTGGGATCTTCAAAATCTCACTGTATAACCATACTGTATGCTCTTGTAGGTGCAAGCATATATTCATACAATGATTTTTATAAATCCCTAAAGAGAGCTCAATGTATAATAAACAATAAATTAAATTATATACAGAGCAATATTTAACTTTCAAAGAAAGAAAAAAACTTTCTTTGAAAGTTACATACATACATACATACATATATATATATATATATATATATATATATATATATATATATATATATATATATAAAACCTTAAAAATTTCTTGACCAGAAAAAAATTAGGATACTCACAGTTGTTCTTTTTTTTTCAGTAGTTGTAAATTGGTTTCTTTCTTTTTTCTTATTGATACTATGTAATGTTTTGCCTAACCTAAAAAATACATCTACATAAAGATGTATCTTAGAATGTATGAAAAAAGTTACTCTTCAGTTCTTATTTTAATTTTCTTTTTTTCAGTGGTCTCAAGAAAACTAAGACTAAAAAAGACAAAGAAAAAGGTGTTCTGCTTTGGACAGACAAACAAAGCATAAATGTAAGTCTCTCTCTCTCTCTCTCTCTCTCTCTCTCTCTCTACATTTATTCTAGTTATTCTACATTGGACCGGTTTAGCTCAGTCGGTAGAGCATCCGCCTAAGAACTACATGGTTCTGGGTTCGATACCAGCTCTCACCAACTCAGTGTATGAGTAGCACCAGGGATCTGATGGTAGGTCTGGCGCACCGCCTCAGACGCCAAAAACAATCTCCTTGGTCTAGCACTAGTGAAAAGGGGATAGACTCCCTCGCTGTCTGTGGGATACTGACTTTAGGCCACCCTGACGACTTTACATTACTTATTCTACATCTCCTCAAGTGCTGTATGTGACACATGGGTAGTTTAAGGAGGGGGGACGTACACATGGGTAAGGTTAAAAATAACCCCAGTTTTCATGATCAGTGTCATGCATCTGTCAGATTACGCTAAGGTGCACTTTGCATAACTATTATCGTCATAGAAAATAGATATGGTGACCCAAGGCTGTTTGAGTTTGTGTTAATGCCCTTGTGAAAGGCATGAATCCATCTGTTCTTAACCCCTTCCCCCAGCTATGGGTAAATAGTAGGGCAATACTTGAGATTTTTTTTAGCTTTGATTAGGCAACCAGTCTTGGAGAAAGAACAAAAATCTGAATTCAAACCAGCTTTACTCCGCTTAAAAATTGACCTTGTGTCACATCCTGCCAGTGACGGAAAGGTTGGATAGATAGATAGATATGGAGGTGCATGGTGTAATGGTTACAGTCGTAGGAAATTGACTCGTCAATCCGAGCTCAAATCCTGGATGAGGCATTTCACATAACGCTAATACTCTTGGGAAAGGTATGCATCCAACTACTCTCCCTCCAGCTATGGGTAAATAGGGTAGACAGGGCTCTTTAACTATGGCTTGGTAACCAGTCTAGGAGAAGGAAAACTCTGAATTCAAACCTGTTAATCTCCACTTAAGACATTGACTTTGCGTTACATCCTACTCATGCAGAGGGGTTGGTAAATATATACACACACACACGCACACACACACACACCAACTCCTCTGCACAAGCAGGATGCGACACAAGGTCAATTTATTAAGCGAAGTTTAACAGGTTTGAATTCAGAGTTTTCCTTCTCCTAGACTGGTTGCCTAACCAAGGTTAAAGAGCCCAGTCTGCCCTACTATTTACCCATAGCTAAAGGGAGAGTAGGATTCATACCTTTCCAAAGGTATTAGCGCTAAGTGAAAATGCAATTTCCACGTCCAGGATTTGAACTCGGGGCGACAAGTCCATTTTCCATGACTTTAACCATTACACCACGTGTTCCATAAAAAAAAATACATATATATCTATACTCACTTTGGTGTAATGGGAGGTGCTGTCACAAGTCTGGAAACCCTATGACCTGTTTCTATACTAAAGAAAAGATTTGGCTGAAAGAGATTATCTGTTACTATACTTTAATCCCAACCTGAAGTCTGAAAAAAACTGTTTGGTTCCAGGTCATCATGTCGTGCGTGAACTGTCCGTATCATTCATTGCTCTCAGGATGTCCTCTGCACAGCATCCAGTATTCGCACAGAGCTAGTCAATGTAAGTCTTTGCTGGACGGCCTACACTGCAGGACTCATATGCTCTCAGATACTTTACTGCACAGATCAGATTACCTAAGCTGTGCTACTCATACACTAAGTTGGTGAGGACCAGTATTGAACCAAGAACCTTGCATTTCCTAGGCTGATGCTCTACTGACTGACCTAAACCGGCCCTTTGATAAAATAAAAAAACGTTGGCAGAGGGGCCTATTGTTGGTATCAGCGAGGGAGTCTATCCCCTTTTTGTCATCACTAGACCAAGGAGATTGTTTTTGTTGCTGAGGTGGAGCGTCACACCTAACATCAGCTCCCCACTTTACCGCACAGTTCAGATTACCTAATCTTTGCTACTCCTGTGCTGAGTTGGTGGGGACCAGTATTTAACCCAGGACCTTGTGATTCCTAGACGGTTGCTCTATCAACTGAGTTAAAACGATAAGATAAAGGAGTATTTAATTTCAAATGACTTCCTCCAAAAAGATCATTTTTTTTAATCATATTCTAAGTTGATGTCATATCAGCATGCATTTTTAAAAAATTTGTTAAAATTAGAATATTTTTAGTAATTGATTTTAACATGAGCCAATGTTAACTAATTGCAATCTAAAATCTGCATCTAATAGTGAACTTCCAATTTTGGAGCTCTGGGGGAGTGTGGAGTACCTCATCATCGCCATTACTCCCAGGTTCACTCTGACCTGGAGTGGTAGTACATGTTAGGGTCGCATCTCTGGGTTAAATAGAAAACAATGAGCGTGCGGTTGGAGAGGCCCCCTTCGATCAATCGGGTAGTCAGGTCAAGCCCTAGCACCTATATAATTTTCCCAACCCTATTGCCCTTATGGCAAGCCCCAACACTTTTTATCATATGGGTGCTAGAAGGCAGTGACTGAGGGTCTACTGTCCTGGGAATGATGTTAAACTCTATCTGATGGTGAGGTTCCAGTTTTGGAGGTTCGGGGAATGTGGAGCACCCCTTCATCACCATTGCTCCCAGGTCCACTCTGACCTGGAGTGGTATTACCTATTAGGGTCCTATCTATGGGTTAAATAGAAAAATGTGTTTATAAAAAACATGGAGTATCCATTAAGAATGACTTTATTTCAAAACTTTATCGGCATTAAATGACCCACTGAGGTTGATATGCCATAAAACGAAACAAACCAAACCAAATTCATTGTAATTTGGTGATGAAAAATGTGTTCGTCAATAAAGTTTATATTGAAAAAAAAAAAAAAAAATCATTTATTTTTATTAAATAAACTAAACAAACTTTTTTCACTGCTCAATATTTCTGGGACCAACTATATTTAAAAATAAACGAGTTTTTACTTGCTGTCCATCCTATCCGATAATGACACCATGCAAATCTGTTTTCTCCATTTGATTCAATCTCTGGTTGCGTCTTGCCAACTGCCTATGGGGATGTTCAAGTCCCCCAGATTTCTCTTGATATTGTCTTTGTACCTAAGCTTTGGTCTACCAATTCCATGTGATCCCTCTCTCAGTTGAGAGTACAGAATCTGCTTTGGCAGTCTGTCATCCCCAAGTCTGTTTAAGTGGCCAGTCCATCTCAGGTTGTGCTGGACAAGTGTGTTGTGCATGCCAGGGTGTCCAGTTTTCTCCAAGATGGTCCTGTTTGAAACATGCTACCACCACTTGACATTTAATATACTGCATAAGTGACGCATCATGTAGATTTGTAGTCTGTGGTCATCCACTTTGTATACCATCCAGGCTTCCACACCATACAGGAGATCAAGTTCTGAATGAGTTACTTCCCTTTAATTGTCCTTGTTGTAGATTAATTTTGGAGTGATATTTCAATAGATCTATGTATATTTTGGTGAAGATTTATATTTGGGTAAAAAGATTTTTTAAAGTATTTTACAAGATTCAACATTATAAAAAAAAAAAAATAGTTGACTCCATGTTTCTCATTTAATCTGCTGGTCACCATTTTTAGTCTTGACAAAAATGTTAAAGATGACATTATACATTTTAAAAGGACCAATTTACAAAGCATCCAGAAATAGTTATTTGCTAAGGTTAGTTTAGTTGTGGCACAAAGCCAGAAATATGGGCACCCGGTGAGAATTGAACTCACTATTAATGATCTGCTAGTTGAGCTCGTTAACCACTACACCATGTGAGGTTCCCAATATCCACAAATAATATTATATCTAACATGCATTAAATTGGATTCAATTTATTACACTGGTTTACAAAAAAGTATTTTTTTATCTGAGGCAAGAATGTGAATAGTGTTTTTTTACTAATTTGGGTGTGCTAAATTCAAATTTATAAACAGTTGCTCTATCACCTCTAGTTTTCTGTCTTTTAAATAGTCTCATATTAGTATATACAGAGTATATACATGCTTATTTCAACAGTTGCAGCAGCTTATTACAGATAAAACAGGATAAATAAAGAACATTGACAGAATAAATATACTTGGATGACACAATGTACACAATTCAGAAAGAATTGGCCTTGTTGAGGCATCCTCGATGTTTTGATGAGCTTGAAGCCATTGGAGAATATGACCCCCCCCCCAAAAAAAAACAACAAAAAAACAAAGTAAAATTAAATCATATGTCAGGCAATAAAATGTGTGTCGTTGGAAATTGTAATACAAATATATACCCAAAAGATTGTGTAACACAATTGTCGAGGGACACCTTCTTCCTGCGCTGCGAGGGACGACAACCTCCGGCGCTGACTGCCAGTGTACTACTGGCTGTTGATTGAGACGTGTTGGTTACGCTTAACTGCCCAAATCCGTTTTGATATATAGCTATATATATATATATATAATGTAATGCTATCACATACATTTATTGCATAATAACTAAAAAAGAAGACATAAGTCACACAATATTAGAAATTAACCCCGAATGCATATACGCCATGTACAGTATGCATATCTAAAAAACTAGAGGTGATGAGTAAAAACGAATTTCAAATCTGAATTCAGCACCCCCAAATTAGGTTAAAACAGCTATTTTTGTACTTGCCTCAATTTCTTTGTAAACCAGTGTTATTAAACTAAGCTTTCAATTTTATAAGTTTTGTTATACTGTGTAAATAAATGTTCTTGTGTAATAGTCATAAGAACTAGACACTGAGTTCAAATCTGGAACAAGGCTGTTTGCATTTCACATAGTGCTAATGCTATTGGGAAAGGTAGGAATCCAACTATTCTCCTTGCAGCTATGGGTAAAATAATAGGGTAAACTTGGCCCTTTAGCCTTGGTATGGCAACCGGTCTAAGAGAAGGAAAATTGATCTTGTATTGCATATTTTGCTCGTGTGGAAGGATTGGGTAAATACATATAATTTAAACCTTTGCTATAATGAATTTCAGCTCTAACATGCACATGTTTTTATTTTTTTTATTTATTTATATTTTTTTTTGTTGATATAACAAGAAATATACCAAAATAATGTCAGAAGTTCATGGTGAAAATGAGAACTTATAAGATTTCTTATTTTTTGGAAATAAAAAAAGAATTATTACCAATATGAATTTATACTATTAATTAAATATTTTCTATGACTCCAAAATATGAAGGGTTTTGATTTTTTTTTTTAATTTCTTAAAGATTACACCTTTTCAATTTTGCAACACTGAAATGCATGCTAAAATTTCTTTTTGTAATGAAATTCTAGATTCTGAGTAAATTTATTGTATGGTAAATAAATTAATCACAGGTAAACTCATTTTATCAGATTAATTGATCGTATAATATAGGGTTTCCATAACCCTAACCATTTAGTTATTTTTATTAAATTCTTGTTATACTTTAAAACCTTTTCTATAATTTATTTCATTTCTAAAATGCACATGGATTTATCTGAACTGATTTTTAGAATTACTGAAGAAAATTAAAAAAATGTATTGAACATCTAAACCATGACAAAATTTCTTCTTATTTTACCGACTACAATACTGAATATTTTTGTACAAAAGAATTCTGTTAGACATGTATGTGGTTATTGATGAGGTAATAAGGTTAATAGTGTTTATCTGATCTTAATAGAAATGAATGGACCTAGATGATAATTAAATTTGGCTTGTAAAATATTAGTAGATGTAAAGGTGTATATTTGAATATTTGTTCATGAATAAATTTCAAACTAATATAAATTTACTCATTGGTCCTAACCCTTTTGCTCTTTTTATTAAATTCTTAAAAGCAATGATTAAATTCTGAATTTAGCCATAAATAATTTACTTCCAATAATTTTACCATACAATGAATTTACTTCCAATAATTTTGTGTACTGGGTGTGACATTAACCTGCATTTAGTGGTGAAGTTAGAATTCTGGATCTCTGGGGAGTGTGGAGTACCCTTTCATCACTATTACTCGCAGTCCACTCAGATCCAAAGTGAAAGTACCTGTTAGGGTTCCGTCTATGGGTTAGATAGAAAAAAAATTTAGTTTGAAAAAAAGAAAAATGTTAATGCCCATCAAGAATGAATAAAACAAAACATTTTCAGCATAAAATAACCCAACAAGGGTTGACATGCCATAAAATCCAACCATATATCCAATAATTTTCCCATATGATAGATTTACCACACAATGAATTTACCAGACACAATTCCTTGTCGCAGACTATCAGTTAACAGTACCAATTGGAAATAAAGAATCACTTCTTGGCGTAGTGGTTGTCATGATAGGATGTGGACTTGGCTACCCAAGTTCAAATCCTGGACAAGGCTGTTGGCATTTCCCATAGTGCTAATATCCTTGGGAAAGGTATGCCTTCAACTATTCTTCCTCCAGCTATGGGTGAATAGTAGGGAAGACAGGGCTCTTTAATTCTTTGCCTACCAAATTTCCCCAACGACTGTACCAAATTTTTCTTGGTATTTTTTTTTTTTTTTTACCTGTATGATAGTATATTTCAAAGTTCACTATCTCTTCACCTCAGAAATCATTCTATTCAAATAAAGTCCTATCTGAGTCCTTCTGCTCAATTATAATGAACAAACTGCGAGAGCCCCTGCCAGTGGTTTACGGTAGAATATCAAAGGTGGGGGAGCCACTGTGTGCAGTTTAAAGTAGGCAAAGAGTTAATCTTGGTATAACAACTGGTCTAGAAGGCAACCTCTGAATTTAAATCCTTAAACTCTGCTTAAAGAAGCAATCATTAAATTCTGAATTAAGCAACAAATAATTTGCCTGATAAATTTATAATATTGTCTATTGGTATAGCAGAATCAAATCTTTTGGACAACAAAAATTGTCAAACTAATGGTGTCTCTGTTGTATATAATATTAATCTTTTTTTTTTTTTTTTTTTTTTTTTTTTTTTTTTTTTTTCATTTTATTTTGTCTCTGTTGTATATTATTTTTTTTTTGTTTTTTTTCATTTAGAATTGATTTTTTTTTTTTTTTTTCATTTTATACCTTTGTCAAATATACTTGTACCTTGTAATTTAAATATTCTATTGTTTGTATTACAGCTTTGGTGACAGGCCCAGGGGGTGGCGGTAGTGGTAGTACTGCAGGTGATGGAGGCAGTACAAGCAGTGTCAGTTCCACACCAGCATCTTCCTCAGTTGCAGGATCTACGACTTCTACAACAACTGAACCAAAACGAAAAAGAGCAAAGTTTGACCCAACTATAGAATCAGTAAGAAACTGTTTTTATTTTATTTCATTTTCTTGATTTTTTCTTCTTTTTTTTTTTTTTTTTTTTCTTTCTTTAATTGATGTTGAGGTTCCAGTTCTGAGGTAGCCCTCATTGCAGTCCTGTCGGCTGGGGCTTTAGAATACACCGACTGCACCTCTGCAGAGAATAAGACCCCACCCTCCCAATGCGGACACCCGTGATGCAGCCCTGTTGGCTGGGGCTTTAGAATACATCAACTGCACCTCTGCAGAGGGGTAATACCCCTCCCCCATGGGATTACCTGTTGGCCGTGGGTGGGGACTCATGATGCTTAAGGATCGAATTCTGGTGGCTGAGCAGTCCATAACCTGCAACACTCCACTTTGGCCCTTACTTAGGCTAGATGGGAGGTCGGAGAGGCTCCCTCTGATCATTCAGCTAGTCACATCAAGCCCTAGTACCTATATGATTGTCCCAACCCTATTGCTCTTATGGCAAGCCCCAATTCTTTTTATCATATATGTGCTAGAAGGCGGTGGCTGAGGGTCTACATGTCCTGGGAATGACGTTAAACTCTATCTGATGGTGAGGTTCCAATTTTGGAGCTCTGAGGAATGATTTTGATCAACCATTACTCCCAGATTCACTCTTACCCAGAGTGATAGTAATTGTTAGGGTCCCATCTATGGGTTAGATAGAAAAGAAATATGTTTTAGAAAAAATATTTTTTTAAAAATTGACTTTAAAAAAAATTGAGTACCCATCAGGTATGAATACAACCAAACATCTTCGGCATGAAATAACCAAACAAAGGTTGACATGCCGTAAAATCCAACCAACCAACAGATTCCCTTGATTCTCTCTCACCATCCATCCCTATTGGTCATTGCTCTTTTTAAGTTCGCTAGATGTCCCCCAATGTCTGCACAGAGCTGATGTAAATTTTTGCTGCTTGGCCAACACTGGTGTGTCCGTGTGTAGGAGTCCATAGGAGAACATTGCTTATAAGTTTGTCCTTGCTTCTCCAGCAGTGTCCAGCATGGATGGTTTGTGAGATGGGAGGAAGGTGGCTGTACAACTACTGTTTTGTAGGGTGCTGCTTCCAGGATTTGTTCAAAACAGCATCCTTGTGTAGTTCCCATCTAATTTTTTTTTTACCATGCAGTATTACTGACCTGTCTACAGTTTGAAAGAATTCCCATCTTATTTTATTTGAAAGATCAGATTTCCATATGATCGATAACTTGTCAATAATAGTCCATGCTTTACCTATGTGTATGTTGGCATCACTTTCAGTTGATGAGATATTGTTACCAAGGTATATGAACTGGTCTAAAATAATAAAATAAAATCTTTTACAGGAAGAAACATTCCAGGCTAAAATTGAAGTTCGAGTTAAAGTACCAGATGACCTTAAATTATGGTTGGTTGATGATTGGGATTTAATTACTAAACAGAAAAAGGTAAGTTTCATTTCATAGTGACTTTTGTTTTCTATACTTCTTATTTCTTTTACATTCTTCAGTTTTGATTATAAATTGTTTACATTCCTATAGAACCTGTATTAGAGCTCAGTGATAACCCACTTTTCGGGGCAGGGTCCGGTGGTTTCGGCCACTGGACCAGTGTTAAATTAACAGTGCGATCCCAGGGGGGCCATCCCACCAGGCAACACCTCCCCCTTGATATAAAGAGGCAGGACTGGGTTTATTGCCCGGTGCCTGAAGCAACCCCCTTAAGGGTGAATGCCAACGGAATACACGCATTTTTAGTGCCTGCCATCCTACGAGCTTCGGTTCGTGGGTGGTCCCACATTAAACAACCTTGTGTCATACCTGCATATGTGGGATGCAAGGTAAATACATTAGAGCTCAGTGTCCTTTATATGACATTAAACTGTATCTAATGGCAAACAATAGCCTTTGTTTAAATGTAATATTAAACATATTTAGAAGTTTTTGATTTAAGGGAAATAACAGGTAACTTTAGATGCAAAGGCCATTTTTAGCCATTCTTTGATAAATCCTTATAAGAATGGAGCTCTAGACTTCAAAAATTCTTTACAGGATGTTAAGAGTTAGACCAAGGAGATTATTTTAGCATCTGAGGTGGGGCCCCACACCTACCATCAGCTCCTCACTTTACCGCACAGATCCCTGTGCTACTCATATGCTGTTGGTGAGGACCGGTATTGAACCAGGAACCTTGTGATTCCTAGCCAGACGCTATACCAACTGAGCTAAACCGGCCCTTGAATGAAATATAAACTTGGTGCCCTTGATAAGAGTTTGGATTTATTCATACTGTATTAGCTAAGTATTTATTTAACAATCTATCTAGTTTAAATCTCAAAGGTTCAGTCTTAACTTTCTTCCTTAAAATTATATCCCTTAAAGTACAAGTAGGATTAAATTTGTTCTGCCCTAATTGCACGTCTTGTTTGTTAAACTATGGTATCCCTAATTAAATCGGATTATATCAAACCTAATAGGGTCACATGATTGTTGTAGAATGATAAGAACACCCCTCGCTGACACAATGGACTAGTCTGAAAAGACTCTAAATTGTGTATATATTTTGAACAAAAAAAAAATTCATATAGTTGACTTCTAATATTGTCTCCTGCGTTTATTCATTACTTACTCTTAGACTACAATATAACAGATTGGCGATGAGGATGAGATTCAAGCTCATGCATGAAACCCAACGGATTATTAAAAGACACTATAATGAGCTTAAAAAGAGGTATACAACTGAACCAAATTATCATAGGGAAGAACCGATTAAGGTGATCTATGATTTGTTTGAAGTACCAAGACCTCAAGTTGCACCAAAACTGAGACGCTCAAGCAAGCGTAAAAGACAACCATATTCAACTTTGAACATTGATCCAAAAAGAAAAAAAAATTATGACTTCCTGAGGAAGTTAGATTTCAAAAATAGATGTTGTGGAGTGATAAGAACACCCCTCACTGACACAATGGACTAGTCTGAAAAGACTATAAATAGTGTATATATTTTGAACATAAAAAAGAAAAGAAAAAAAATATATATATATATATATATATATATATATATATATATATATATAGTTGACTTCTAATATTGTCTCCTGCATTTATTCATTACTTACTGTCAGACTATAATATAACAACGATCAAAATAGCATAGATAAAAATAATTGAATTTAAAATTTTTAATTTGAATTGAGGCAAATATTTACATGTAGTGAATAATCTGGTTAATTTTTATTTAAAAAAAAAATGAATTGGTAAATTTTGCTTTTGATTTCTCACCCCCCCCCCTCCAAATGGTGGTGGGGGGGAAGGAATAGTCAATTTGATACACCCTTCAATTGTTCTCAAGTAATGTATGTTTGTATTATTTGTTTTTTTTTTCGGACTATTGTCCTCATCTTTATTATTATATACACAATGTTTCAACCGGGCAGCATAGATTACAATATGGGGTCATCACCATTGTGCAACGAAGAGCGGGTATTATCACAGAGATATTACAATTGTCACAATATGATCAAATGTAATATTTTTAAATCTGTTTAATTGATTGCTATTACTCCCAGGTCCACTCTGACCCAGTGTGATAGTATTTGCTAGAGTCCCATGTATGGGTCAAATAAATCTGTTTAAAAATTACTTGTGTTTGATAGGACTGTATGAAAAGAAAATAAACTCTTAAGAAACAGCTATACAAAAATGTGAATATGTATGCAATTCCCTAACCTCTATGCATAAAATAACCCTCGACTGGTTGACATACTATTAAAATCAGCATATTAACGATGAATTTAGTTAAAACAAGATGCTTCTGATACAATTTGATGCTAAAGATAAGCTGAACTTTTAGGGTAACTTGATATGTAAAATATTTTCATCCTACAAATGAAATTATGTTGGCATCTGTCCGTCTACTAAAAACGATGGCGTAGTGTCCACTTCTCCTTCCTTTTGGCTCTCTTTTCTGCGGTGGCTACTTTCCTCTCTTTTTCACTCCTTCCCTCTCTTTTTCACTCCTTCTCGTTCCTTGTTTAACGAGAAGGCGCTAGATCGCGGTCTTTTGCACAGGCCTTCCATGTGTTGGTGTTGATGTGGCGTCTCTTCATGACCCTCTTGTAGACATCTTTAAAGCGCAGGCGTGGTCTCCCTACCGGTCGGGTGCCCTCTACTAATTTACCATACAGTAGGTCTTTGGGGATGCAGCCTTTGTCCATCCTCCTGACATGACCAAGCCAACGCAGGCGTCTCTCGCAGATAATAGCGGGCATGCTGTTCATGTTTGCTCATTCCAGCACATCTGTGTTGGGCACTACATAGTTTTTCCCACAAATGAAATTATGTGGTTATATTACATATAAATTGCTTCTTTTTTTTCCCAACATTTTTTACACTTGTATATTTTTAATGTTAACTTATTTTTCTTTTTATAGTTATTAAAATTGCCTTCAAAGAAAAGCATTGAGTCCATTTTAGATGATTATATCAAGTTTAAAACTACCAAGACAAATAATAATAAGTAAGTATTCTATGTAAGTTTTTCATAATTTTAATGTGGTTTTACTGATTTGTTTTATTTCTGTATTTGGCCACAACTACAAATATGAAGTTCACATTGGTACAGAAATTGCACAGAATTTTCTTCTCGGGAGCTTTCAACCATTTTTTTGTCATTTTTAAATGTATAGTTGAAATGTCATTGGTTTTGAATTCAGAGAATTTTTTCTATATTATATTAAAGATTTGAATTCTTAAATTGTTTAAATTTGAACTATAGAGAAAGTTGTCTTGACTTTTCAATGAATTTGACATTGCCATATCATAGAATTCAAATTCATTCATCATCATCATCATATCATATAATTCAAATTCATCATCATCATCATCATCATCATCATCATCATCATATGCTGACAACATAGATTCCTTTGATTGTTTCTCGCCATCTATCCTTATCAGCCATCACTCTTAACAAGTCTTCTAAACAGCATCCAGAGTCTGCACAGAAGTAATCAATGTAAGTTTTTGCTGTTCGGCCAACACTGGCATGTCCATGTGTAGAAGTCCATAAGGAGAATATCACTTATGAGTTCATCCTTACTTCTCCAGTAGTGCCCAGCAATTATCGGGGGATAATATGTTGAATTGAACTAACATTAGAAAAAGTTATTTTAATTTCTATTTACACCTATTTTTTTTTTCAAGTCTAAATTCTTATTTTGTCTGTATTCAAATAAGAAATTAAACTTAACTCCTGTTAATTCTATAGTTTATTATTTCTACTAGTAAAAAAACAAAAGGCCCTCTGGGCAGTGTAAAAATAATTTTTTAAAAGGTATTGCTTGAGGGGGGGGGGGTAAATAGATAAAATAAAATGTTTAATATTTAAGGAAATATTAATTACTTAAAAAGTATCATATTCACGTCACGTCACTTCACTGAAATATTTGTTTTGTTTTACAACAGTAGGACCTCCAAAACGTTTCTAAAAATTTCTGATTTAATTATTCAACTCTTATCTTTATAGAAAAATTTAAAAATCGTATGAGTAAAATATATTTTGTTTGGATTTCATAAAATGAAATGGGGAGTGGGGGGGTCAACCTAGTAAAAAAAAAATATTTCCTCTAATATATTTTAGGAAAAAACTATTTTAAACATAAATTCATTTAAATGTGAATAAGTATCAAAATTTTCATGAAAATTTGACTCTTAATTGATTTTTCATAGAATTTTTTAAAAAATTACTGTGACATAAGCAGTGACATAAGCAGTGACATAGTTTCGGTTACAGACAGATAGATACCAAATCTCCATTATTAATAGAATATAAATGTTCAATTGAATATTCAGTTGTTATATTTTATTGCTGCCTAAAATCTTATCACTATTTCTATGTACCAAGTTCATATTATTTATTATAGAAAAGAGCTTGCCATGATTATTGAATTTCTCATATTCTAAAAAATGTTATCAGGAAAATGTATAGTTATTGCATACAACTCGGAATCTCATTGGGAGTAGTAGACTATTAGGTCTTGCTTAAGATAAACAAATATATGATGTGCAGTGACGTAAGTGATTATTGAATCCTCTATGAAAAAAATTAGTGTAAAAATGCCTTTATCTATTGTAAAAGTGAAAATACCTTTCTGTAAATTTGTAAGAGATAACACCACCCTCTCTGCTGGGGCTGTAGAATACCCCAATGCACCTCTGCAAAGGGTTAAGACAGCCCTCAATAAGGCCATCTGTTGTTGTAGTGACCCATAATGTCTGAGGACAGGATCAGGGTGACTGAGCAGTCTATGACCCGGGTACTAAGTGGTCCTGTGAGATGCAACTCTCACTTCGGCCCTTACTTGAGCTAGATGGGTAGTTGGAGATGCCCCATCCAATCAATGTTTTGGTTATATCAAGCTGTAGTACCTATATGATTGTCCCGACCATATTCTTCAAATTGATCTTATTTCTTCAGATTTCTTATCCTTTGAGACATATCAACTCCTTCACACTGGTAGGATGTGACACAAGGTCAATTTCTTAAGCAGAGTTTAAATTTGAATTCAGTTTTCCTTCTAGACTGGTTGCCATACCAAGGTTAAAGAGCCCAGTCTTTCATACTATTTAACCATAGCTGGAGGGAGAATAGTTGGATTCATACCTTTCCCAAGAGTATTAGCACTGTGAAATGTAAATAGCCTTGTCCAGGATTTGAACTCGGGTCACCATTACACCACATGCCTTTAAAACAATTATAGATCATGAGTGGCTGATACTAAATTTATTCTACTGATTGATAAGTTCTGTCGGCTGGGGCTTTAGATTACACTGACTGCACCTCTGCAGAGGCGTAAGACTCCCCACCCTCCTTGGGGCCTCCTGTTAGTCATGGTTGGCGACCCGGAATCCTATTGGCTAAGCAGTCCATGACATGCAACACTCCACTTAGATCCTTACTTAGTCTAGACATCAAGCCCTAGCACCTATATATGATTGTCCCAGCCCTTTTTATCATGTGTTTAGAAGGTGGTGGCTGAGGGTCTTCAAGTCCTGGAAATGACGTTAAACTCTATCTGATGGTCTGGGGAATGTGGAGCACCTCTTCTTCACCATTGCACCCAGGTCCACTCTGACCCTGTTAGGGTCCCATCCATGGGTTAAATAGAAAAATGTTTATAAAATTAATTGAGTATCCATTAAGAATGAATTTATTTCAAAACTTTGTCGGCAAAGTATGACCCAACGAGGCTGATATGCTGTAAAACAAAACAAACCAAGCTACAGATTGATGTCTATGTACCAAATGTTTGGATTTATATGATGTAAAAAAATAATGATTTTTATTATTAATGAATGAAGATATTTAGTATTAAATCTTTTTTGGCATTTTGAAGAAAATAAGATTATATCTTCCAAGAATTTACTTATGATTTTGAACCTTTGGTAAAATATTGTGTGAATATTTCTAAGACAAAATCTTCTATTACTCTAACTTGCTCTTTTCTCAATTTTAGTTTCCACAAAGATGCTGTTAAATTAGTGATTCAAGGCATTAGAGAATATTTTAATATGACAATTGGTACTCAGTTGTTATATAAATTTGAACGTGCACAATACACAGAGGTAAGTTCAATTCGGTTTTATTTCTTGAGTGAATCACAGTAACCACTTATTAAAATAAAAATAAATAAAATAAAAAACTTTTTTTTTATTGTCATTTGCTTTGAATGTTAATGAGAAGATCAACTAATTCACTTGTCATATCTATGTTAATTAAAATTCTGTAGGTCTCTGGGCTGCGGATACCATGAGGCACCTCAATGATATTTTCCAAAGGGAAA
The DNA here is from genome assembly GCA_023376005.1 of Doryteuthis pealeii. Lineage (NCBI taxonomy): Eukaryota > Metazoa > Mollusca > Cephalopoda > Myopsida > Loliginidae > Doryteuthis > Doryteuthis pealeii. The sequence goes on from CM042139.1 coordinate 18,148,658, forward strand.
ATAATTTTTTAAATTTGTTTTTAAAAGAATAGCAATTTCTTAACAGTAAAAAAAAGCTATTAAAGAAGCTTTGCAGTGTCCAACTTCTAAAATTTTGGAGGTCTCTGGGCTGCGGATACTGTGAGGCCCCTCAATAATATTTTCCAAAGGGAAAACAATTTAAAAAAATTTGTTTTTAAAAGAATAGCAATTTCTTAACAGTAAAAAAAGCTATTAAGAAGTTTTGCCATGTCCAACTAATAAAACTGTTATATTATAAACAAGTTGATATGCCATTAAATAAACTAAACCATTGATATACTTTTGTATATCCTTTTTTCTTGAAAAATAAATATATTTACTTTTTGTTTATCTTGTAGCTTCTTGAGGAAAATCCAGATTCTACGTTGTCATCTATTTATGGAGCTGCTCACCTTTTACGGTTATTTGGTAAGTTGAAAGATTTTTAATGTCAACCTTTTTATGTCATCATTGGCTTTTATTTTATACATTAAAATACTAGGGTGAGTCAAAAGTTCTGCAATATTTTTCCTAAAATGAGGCACAGTTTGGCAGTTCCAGATATAACATAGCGAGTCCATTTTGAAAGTGAGTGATGATGTGTTAATAACAATAATCATGCAATACTTATCTCTTATTCCTGTTTTACTTTTTCAAGAGGCTGGAATCTGGTTGTTGGATCTGGTGTTGAGTTGGCTGGCATTCTTGCTCTTTTGAGTCTGGAAACAACTTGGGATTCACTTGAGGATATTTTGCCTTGTGCATTTATAGTTCTTAATAATAACATGTTCTTGTTTTTTTAATTTTTTTATGAGTTATTTTATTTTTATCCCCAAGTCAAAATGCCTAGGGTGACAGACACACATCTTGCGTCTCACCAAGCCAATGCCTCATTCCAAACTGATCTTCATCCTTCTCTCACTTTCTTCACTCCCTGTCCTTAACCAATCAGAAATTGACAAATTGCTTAGTACTTCATCATCAAAAACTTTCCATGTTACCTACACGTAACTTCTTGCATTCCTGGCTTTTTCCCATCCTATTATGTTACACAGATGCTTTTGCAAAGGTCTTGAAAATGATGAACTACATTAGAATGTGAGATGCTGAGCTCACCTACTCTGAACATGGACTCAGAATCCAAAGTTTTAGACCTACCTGACTTGATGGTAACAGGTACTACTACTCCAGGTCAGAGTGGACCTGGGAGTAATGGTGATGAAGAAGTACTCCACATTCCCCAGAGTTTCAAAATTGGAACTTCACTATCAGATAGTTTAACGTCATACCCAGAACATGAAGACCCCCAGCCATGGATTTCTAGCACATATATAATAAAAAAGGGTTGGGGCTTGCCATACGGGCAACAGGGTTGAGGCAGTCATATAGTTGCTAGGGCTTGATGTGACCAGCTGACTAATAGAGGGAGGCCTCTCCGACAACCCGTCTAGCCAAAGTAAGGGCCAAAGTGGAGAGTTGCATGTCATGAACTGCTCAGCCACCAGTGTTCCATTCTTAAGCATCATGAGTCACCACCCACAGCCAACAGGTGGTCCCATTGAGGGGATCTTACCTCTCTGCAGAGGTGCAGCCAGTGTATTCTAAAGCCAACAGGCATAGGTAGTATTGTGGTAGTTGGTGTGCCGATTACATTAACTTAGGCTTTATGAGTTCAAACTGGGTTATAATGGTCCATGACATGCAATACTCCACTTTGGCCCTATCTTGGGTTAGACGGGCGGTCGGAGAGGCCCCCTCCGATCAATAGGCTGGTCACGTCAAGCCCTAGCACCTATATGATTTTCCCAACCCTATTGCCCTTATGGCAAGCCCCAACCCCTTTTTATCATATGGATGCTAGAAGGCGGTGGCTGCGGGTCTACATGTCCTGGAAATGACGTTAAACTCTATCTGATGGTGAGGTTCCAGATATGGAGGTTTGGGGAATGTGGAGCACCCCATTCATCACCATTGCTCCCTGGTCCACTCTGACCCGGAGTGGTAGTACCTGTTAGGGTCCCATCTATGGGTTAAATAGAAAAATGTATTTATAAAAAAATTGTATTATCCATTAAGAATTGATTTATTTCAAAACTTTATCGGCATTAAATGACCCACTGAGGTTGATATGCCGTAAAACAAACCAAACCAAAAAAAAAAAAAATGGGTTATAATGCTACGGATGTGACTAAAAACATTTGTTGTGCAAAAAGTGAACGCACGGTTGATTGCAGTACAATAACCCATATGGGTCCCTATATTTGTGTACATGGCCTAGATATTAGAGATAATGAATTATATGTGTATACATGTGTGTATGTATATATATGTGTGTGTATGTATATGTATATAGTGTGTGTGTGTGTGATCCTGGTGGATGTGTGTGTTCAATCAGGAGTGGTTTAAAGAGCAGTAAAGACCAGATGGGCAACAAAATATCTAGAAATTGTACAAGTTTGAAAAAGATAAGATCTACAGATTAGTCATAAAAGAAAAATATTGTGGGTGGGCTCTTCTAAACAAAAAAACCTTGCCCATGTGTTCAACTCTCTATTTAGAAGTAACTTTTGTATTAGTATAATATAAATAGTAGTAATTTATAAATTACTAACTGTATGTTTTTAGTTTTACCTGGGTTATGTAGTATCAGACTAAATTTAAATATAGACTTTTTAACTCTGATTTTTGCTCACCATTGAATAGCATTACCTATTGCTCAATGAGCTTATTGTTAAAATATTATGACAAATTTGTGCATGTTAATTCCCATTTACCAATAATTAAATGATAATCCTTTTTGAAAGGAAGTGATACACAATATCAACAGTGTTATCATTAATTCAAGTGGTCCTAATCAACAGGATGCTCAATATGGAAATTCATTAAATTTGCAAATTTATTGGAATTATTCTCCTTATCCTATTTTTTTTTTTTTTTCCTATTTTCTCATACCAGAAGACGGTAATTTGGTCCCTAGTGGCCCTAAATGAATTCAAGGGTAAACATGATACCACTACTGGATTCTTCATAGAATTCTCCCCTAGAAAAATTTTGTTTGATCTTGATACAGGGCTTTGTTTTTAATTGCACCCCTGGACAGTATAAAATAACCCAACAACAGTTAGTGTGCCTTAAAACCAATAAACCAACTTCTACCCTAGAAAAATTTTGTTTGATCTTAGTACAGGACTTTGTTTTCAGTTGCATCCCCGGACAGACAGACGGACACAATATATGATTTGAATGCTATAAATGATTCTATTAATTTGATCTCCCAAAATGATTGCGGCTTTTTCTTTTTACATTTAAACAGACCATTCAGTTGGTAGTTTTGTTTTTTTGTTTTTATTTTTATTATTATTATTATTACAGAAAGAACCAATTTTCTTTTTTTCTGACATTGTAACCTTTCAAGTCCCTTTTGCAACCCAATTGACCACTGTCTTGCTCCGGCCCCACATCTAGTGTAGTCATTAACCACTTAATTAGAATAAGCAATTGGATTACTTGCATCCCCCACCCCCTCATATTATGATTAATCTTTGTTTAATTTGTCTGTTGGCCAATGTGGGGTGGGTGGGGGTAGAAGTACACTTGAATACTTTTTCTTTTCCATTTTGCTCGCTTTCTTCTTTTTCTACCTGTTGAGGACAATAAATGGAAATAAAATGTCAGGTTTTACTGCTTCTTCCATAATATTGTTCTCATCTACAGAAAGCAATGTCAATATATGCAGGGAAAACGCATGGACTGCTATAGACAGTTTATTGATCATATGATCAATAATCTGTCTATCTGATCTTTCTGATAAAACAGGATTTCTTTGAAGCTGTAGCCATGGCAGTACTACTGTATGGCTGCACCACTTGGACTCTAATGAAACACTTAGAGAAAAAGCTAGATGGGAACTACTCAAGGATTCCACGTGCTTTCTTGAACAAACCTTGGAAGCAGCACCCGACAAAAAAAACCCCAGCTGTACGACCACTTATCTCCTATTACCCAAACCATTCTGACAAGACAAATAAGACATGCTGGACACTACTGGAGAAGCAAGGACAAACTCATAAGTGATGTTTTCTTCTGGACACCAACACATGGACACACCAGTGTAGTCTAACCAGCAAAAACCTACATCAATTGGCTTTATGCAGATTTTGAATGCCATGTGGAAGACTGTTATGTTTTTAACATACAGGTACAATATGGAGGATTGAAATGATAATGCAAGACCAAGTTGTTATAAAATTAACAAGGTTTTATTTAACACAGGGTAGAACAAATCTTCTACCTCAAGCGACTTAACCAATATCTGAACGCTGCATTCAAAACAGAAACAAACGTAAACAAATGCCATCCACAAGTAAGATGACGGAGACCTCACTTCCAGCTTTGGCAAATCAAAGGGGAGCAACTCTAGTTTTGTTTTAAGTCTATTTTTGTTAGGTGTTCCTAACAAAGACCTGCCAGGAGCAATGACCAATAGGGACAGTTGGTGAGAGAGAGAGTCATGGGTATTCATGCTGTCAGCGTGGCTTGATGCTGATAATAATAGCATTTGTCTTTTATTCTGCTACATCTTTGAGTTGGACATGGACGTGTCAAAGGAAACTGGGAAAATGTAGCAGGAAACAGCAATGAATTTATGTCCAGACATCTTGAGGGATAGAGCCGGGCCTCTTCCTCCTAAGGCGTCTTTGGCTTGATCTTAAGTGTTCTAGGTAAGGAGAAGTTATTGTTTTGAGTGACACGTCTCAGGCTGCGGCGGCTTGAATAGTCAACAAAAATCAGGCCACCTTATCAGCTAGGGCTGTAGAATACACCGACTGCACCTCTGCAAGGGAGTAAAAATCCCCCCTCCCCATGGGACCACCTGTTGGCCGTAGGTGGCAGCTCGTGATGCTTAAGGATGGAATCCTGGTAGCTGAGCTGTCCATGACATGCAACACTCCATTTTGGCCCTTACTTAAGCTAGACGAGCAGTTGAAGAAGCCCCCTATGATCAATCAACTGGTTGTGTCAAGCCCTAGCACCTATATGGTTGTCCCAACCCTATTGCCCTAGCATTCCCAGTTGGTTTTTTTTAATTCATTGTTATTTAATCACATTAGTTATATAGAGCTCTGTAAATGGAGTTCAAACTGTTTGAATTATGCAAATATCCCCAGTGGTTCAAATGTTATGAGAATTTAAAGCCCTGAAATTGGGGGTACAAAAGTGGACATGATTTTGTTTCAAAAGTCAAATCATGGACCAATTCAAAACAAGAAATTCAGTAATTTCTTCACCATTTCTTTATTTTTGGGGCAATTTTAATAAAATGTTGCATTATTATGTAAAATTGTATGTTCTTTCTGATTCTACACTCAAATTGTATATATCTCTATGCCATAACCTATTATTTAGAGAATAAAAGATACAGATAGCAGCATTTAAAAAAGAAAAAATATTTTAAAGTTTACCACCAGATTATTCAAAATTTTAATTTTAATACTGCATGTATACACATATATAGTATTAATTTATATAAATAACATCACTTTGAACTTAAAAATACCTTTTTAAATACCTGCTATGTTGTATTACATACAAGAAATAGAATAACTCTTTATATAATTTTTTAAACAAAGCCTGTTCGGTGTGTGTGCAGTTTGTTTGTTTTAATATTAGCTCGTAAGTTAGCTTTTTTTCCTAAATTGAAAGTTTGACAACAAAAAAAACACTGGTAGTAATTGCATCATTCAAATTTCACACATCTTCTATTAATGATATAGTGCTCTTTTTTTGCTTATCTTATACTTTTTGAAGAAATCTATTACGTTTTTACTTTCACGGGTCTGAGAAGGAAAAAAAAACAAGTTCCTGCTTGTAGTTTAAAGTATTTAATTGAGTGTAAAGTTTCAAGAATATTGATAAAGATTAGCCACTTTAATTTTACAAAAAAATGTAATATGTAAAATTTAGTCTCTGAAAATTTTCGGCTGTTCAAAGCAAAATACTGTTTTAACTCACTGTAAAAAAATAATTCAATGGATAAAATCACATACAAATTACATGTTTAGAAAGATTATTTTCTTTTCTTTCCAACCCTTTATATATACTTTTAAGATTGGACCAAAAATACGCGAGAAATTGCAAGTTGAGCCGATTATGGTGTGAATTTGTCAATGTCCACCAGAATAAACAAAAGTGCTGTGATTGCTAATTGCCCTTATGGCAAGTCCCAACCTTTTTTTATCATATATGTGCTAGAGGGTCTTAGTATCCTGGGTATGACATTAAACTGCATCTAGTGGTAAAGTTCCAATTCTGGAGCTCTGGAGGAATATGGTGTGCCATATCATCATTATTATTCCCAGATCCACTTCAACCCGTTAGAGTCCAATCTATGGGTTAAATAGATTAAAAAATGAGTTTTTAAAAAATTGAGTTTGAAAAAAAGAAATTGCATCTCCCCCAACAAGAATGAATAAAACAAAATGTCTTCAGCATAAAATAACCCAACAAGGGTTGACACGCTATAAAATCTAACCAATCAACAATCAGGACTTATCCAGGGTTTGCAAACAAAGGCAATTTGTTATTAAAACCTGGGGATTTCTCATCCCAAAATGATTCTCATTATCCACTAAGCTCTGATTTTAGACAAATTGTCCATTTTCTTTCCTTAATTTATCTTATCTCCTCAAGAACTGGCCATATTCACAAAATTAACTTTCACAATTTTAGACTTATCTGCTTTTCTATTCATAGTTTGACACGTCAACCATTTTAGATCAGTAATTAATCCTTATCTTACTTAAGATATTCTTATAGGCAAAGTTTTCAACTCTTTAATTCTTATCTACCTTAAATTCTCTGCCTTGTCTGCAGGGTTTAGAATATGCTGTAGCCCCTGTAGAGGGGTGAGACACTCACTCCCCAAAGAGGGGTAGACACCTTCCCCAAAGAGGGGTCTCCTGAAAATTGTTGCAAAATAATATTTTCAATTCTTTAATTCTTATCTACCTTAAATTCTCTGCCTTGTCTGCAGGGTTTAGAATATGCTGTAGCCCCTGTAGAGGGGTGAGACACTCACTCCCCAAAGAGGGTAGCTGAAATTGTTGCAAAATAATATTTTCAATTCTTTAATTCTTATCTACCTTAAATTCTCTGCCTTGTCTGCTGCTGTAGCCCTGCGTGAGTCTGCACTCTGTAGAGGGGTGAGACACTCACTCCCCAAAGAGGGGTAGACACCTCCTCCCCAAAGAAGGGTCTCCTGAAAATTGTTGCAAAATAATATTTTCAATTCTTTAATTCTTATCTACCTTAAATTCTCTGCCTTGTCTGCAGGGTTAGAATATGCTAGCCCCTGTAGAGGGGTGAGACACTCACTCCCCAAAGAGGGTAGACACCTCATCCCCAAAGAGGGGTCTGCTGAAAATTGTTGCAAAATAATATTTTCAATTCTTTAATTCTTATCTACCTTAAATTCTCTGCCTTGTCTGCAGAATATGCTGTAGCCCCTGCAGAGGGGCGAGACACTCACTCCCCAAAGAGGGGTAGACACCTCCTCCCCAAAGAGGGTCTGCTGAAAATTGTTGCAAAATAATATTTTCAATTCTTTAATTCTTATCTACCTTAAATTCTCTGCCTTGTCTGCAGGGTTTAGAATATGCTGTAGCCCCTCCCAAAGAGGGTAGACACCTCCTCCCCAAAGAGGGGTCTGCTGAAAATTGTTGCAAAATAATTATTTCAATTCTTTAATTATTATCTACCTTAAATTCTCTGCCGGGTTTAGAATATGCTGTAGCCCCTGCAGAGGGGTGAGACATTCTCTCCCCAAAGAGGGGTAGACAAAGCATCAATATTCTTAAATTTTTTTTATTTTTTTGTTGGTATGATTTTTAGAATAATTTTAGCAACATGTTTTTACAGCCAAGTTCCTTTTTAAAATTAGATAATTATTGTTCAGCATCTCTGAAAGAAAATCCACTTTTAGATTGGGTTATTTTACTAGGTACATTGTAGAGGCACATGTGGTGTAATGCTTATCATTGTGAGAAATGGAATTGGTGACCAGATTTTTAAATCTTTGACAAGTCTTCATTTCACTTCATGCTTATGTCTTTGTAAAAGGTATGAATCCATTTGTCCCCCCCCCCCCCCAGTTAAGGGTAAATAGGGCAGACTAGGTTCTTTAGCTTTGGTTAGGCAGCCAATTTAGGAGAAGGAAAACTGATTTCAAACCAGCTTTACTCCACTTAAAAATTGACCTTATGTCACATTCTGTCCGTGGCAGAGGAGTTGCTGTAAATACATTCTTTCTGTTTTCTGTTCTGTTATGGCATTCATCCTCGGTCGGTTGAGCCAGCTCCAACCAACGAATTCACCTGTTGTGAATTCATGGAAGTAGTAACAAGGGAACAGGAAATTCACAAGCAGTCCCCCCATATTCCATTCAGGGGAAGGAGATGCCCTTCTTTGCCGCAGATTTTCCATAGACACAGTGATAAGTATGCCAAAAGCTGTTGGTTCCTGACAATGATGGAGGCACCCTTTAGATATTTGCCAGGGTCCCTTATGACCGGGTTGTAGCCCTAATACCACTGGGTGCCTGACATTACCAGAGCCATGCCCTTCAGAACTTAAAACTTAAATAATACATATTAAGTACTTTTTGGTACTTGTAAAATCAGGTTATAACTACCTAATTTTTGGTTGTTATTATATTTTATGTAAGGGCCGGGTTAGCTCAGTCGGTAGAGCGTTCGGCTAGAAACCACAAGGTTCCTAGTTCGATAACGGTCCTCGCCAACTCAGCGTATGAGTAGCACAGGGATCTGCATTCTAACGCCCCGACGACTTTACTTTACTTTACTTTAGGTTATAAACTTTTTATCTTTTGATGATAAAACCAATTTCATAATTGCTTTGTCTTTTGTCAAGAAGTGTAAAAGAAAAGAAAAAAAAGAAAGAAAGAAAAAACATCCATGTTTTAATTCCTTCTGTTCAGTGAAGTCTAAAAACCAGAACTATATATCTGATGATGCTACATAAAATGATAGTGACCTATATTGCGGGGAACAAAAATAAGTAAAAGCTTATCATAGCAGCTGTATTGGGGAGTGTAAGTTCAATTGCTGTATTTTTTTCTTTTTCCTTTTTATTTGCTTCAGTATAGCCAAACTAAATATTGCACAAGCAGGATGTGACACGAGGTCAGTTTTGAAGCCAGTTTTCCTTTTTCTAGACTGGTTGCCTATCTAAGGTTATAGAGCCAAGTATGTCTTATTATTTTACCAATAACTAGAAAGAGAATAGTGTTAACATATTCTCAGCAAATAATAAGTGTCCTGGGGAGTGTGGAGTACCCATTTATTGCCATTACTCTCAGGTCCACCCTGATCCCGATTGATAGTATCTATTAGGGTCCTACCTATGGGTTAAATAGAAAAAAAGTGAGTTTTAAAAAATGTGTTTTTAAAAAAAAGTGAGTTTAAAAAAAATTCTCAATATCTATCAAGAATGAATAAAGGAAAATGTCTTTGGCATAAAATAACCCAACACAGGTTGACATGCCATAAAATCCGACCAGCCAACAATGTGTCTACATGCAATGGATTTTACAAACACTCATGAACATTTATTTTGTCAAATATGTTTGGAACTATTTTACAGAATTTTTTTGTTTTTGTTTATAATATAATTTCTAATTGAACTTTCTGCAAGCAAGACCTACAGAGTAGGATTATTGTTTGTTTGTTTTGTTTTACGGCATATCAACCTCGGTGGGTCATTTAATGCCGACAAAGTTTTGAAATAAATCAATTCTTAATGGATAATCAAATTCTGTTTATGAACTCGTGTTTTTCTATTTAGCCTATAGATGGGACCCTAACAGGTAATACTACTCCAGGTCAGAGTGGACCAGGGAGCAATGGTGATGAAGGGGTGCTCCACATTCCCCAAACCTCCAAAACTGGAACCTCACCATCAGATAGAGTTTAATGTCATTTCCAGACCCTTAGCTACCGCCTTCTAGCACCCATATGATCAATAGGGTTGGGGGAATCATGTAGGTGCTAGGGCTTGAAGTGACCAGCCGATTAATCGGAGGGGGCCTCTCCGACTACCCGTCTAGCCTAAGTAAGGACCAAAGTGGAATATTGCAATCATGGACTGCTCAACCACCTGGGTTCTATCCTTAAGCATCATGGGTCGCCACCCACGGCCAACAGATGGCCCCATTTGGGGGAGTCTTACTCTAACCCCCATCGACAGGGCGGAGACTAGGATTACAAATAGATCTACTGATACAACATTCCTTTTCTACCTAGGATTTTAAAAAAATACTACAGACTAGGATTACAAGAATTAACCCCTACTAGACAACAGGAACTCTAACAATTATATTGTCATATATCCTGACAAAAAATGTCTTGACACTTGAGGCACACCCAAGCGTCATAGGAAATAGTATCAGGGATCAGAGTTCAAACCCTGGATGTGACTATTTGCGATCACTTTGCACTAATGCTCTTGAGGAAAGATATAAATCCATATGTTCTTCCCCCCCCCCCAGCTATGGGTAAATACTAAAGTAGACTGTGTTCTTTAATCTTGGTTATCAACCAATTTAGAAGGAAAACACTAAATTCAAACTAAGTTCTGTCATCCCCTGCCCCTTGGCAAAGGTGTTAGCTAAATATATACTGGTATATCATGATAGATGACTGAAAAAAGTGGGAGTGAAAAGAGTGGGAGTGAAAGAATTTAGTCATTGACGTGTGGTCATTTATTATAACATCATTTTATATTTTTATTTAAACAAAATCTTATTCAGAAACCAAAAACAAATACAAATTTATTATTGCCTTCGTGTGGTTAAATTCTTGTCACTCCCAAATTAATGGACTTAATTCTTTGAACCTGTAAGCCTAGTATTTCAGGATAAGTATTTTACTTTATTTTATTCATTTTTTTCTTTTTTCTTTTTTCTTTCTTTTCTAACCATAAGCCAGACATTTTAAGTTTAGGAAGTGCATGTCAGTCACTGACGATAAAAGGCTATATATATATATATATATATATATATATATATATATATATATATATATATTTTTTTTTATTACCAACCCCTCCACACGAGTAGGATGTGACAAAAGTCAATTTCTTAAGCAGAGTTTAACAAGTTTGAATTCAGAGTTTTCCTTCTCCTAGATTGTTTGCCATATCAAGGTTAAAGAGCCCAGTCTACCCTATTATTTACCCATAGTAAATATTTAGTGTTGGAGGGCGAATAGTTGGATGCATACCTTTCCCAAGTGTATTAGCGCTATGTGAAATGCAAACATCCTCATCTAGAATTTGAACTCAATTCTCTTGAGTCTATTTCCTATAATGATAACCATTACACCATATGCCTCCCAAAAGGTTCAGTATAGTAACTATTCCTAATATTTCTTTAACGATGGGATCACTTTAAATGAAGATGTTTGCTCACATAAGATTAAAGTTTAGTTATATTTTTACTTTTTGTGAATTTTTTGCTTAGTCAGTAGAGCGTCCGCCTAGGAATCACAAGGTTTCTGGTTGAATACCGGCCCTCGCCAACTCAGTGTATGTGTAGCACAGAGATCTGTACAGTAAAGTGAGGAGCTGATGGTAGGTGTGATGCTCCACCTCAGACGCTCAAATAATCGCCTTGGTCTAATGCTAGTGAAAGGGGGATAGACTCCCTCATTGTATGGCTGATACTAACATTAGGCCACCTCTCACCATATCTCCCTAATGGCCATTGTTCTTGGTAAATCCTCTAGACTTCTACCAGTGTCCACACACAGCTGATGGATGTAATTTTTGCTGGTCAGCTAACACTGGTGTGTCCATATGTAGGCGTCCATAGAACATTGCTTATGAGTTTGCCCTTACTTCTCCAGGAGTGTCCTGTTCATCTTATTTGAATAGTTTGTGTGATAGGAGGTAAGTGTCCATATAATTACCACTTTGAGTTCAACAGTATGCAGTATTCTTGAGTAGTTGCCATCTAGCTTTATTTTTTCAAGTGTTTTATTAAAGTCCAAGTAGTGCAACCATACAATAGCACTGACACAGCTAGAATTTGGAAGAATCTCTTATTCTACCAGAAAAGAATTTTCAAATCTTGTGGGATTTAAAAACTAACTAAAGAATATTTCTTTGGTTTTAAAAATTAATTTTATTTTTGACAAATTTATAGTAATGACTATCACTGACCCTATACTGGAAATTGGATGTGGTTTGGTTTGGTTTCTTTGTTTAATGGCATATTAACCTTTGTGGGTTAGTTAATTCCAAAGCCATCTTTGTAGAAGAACAGTAGTGGTACTATTAAACCCATAGCTGAAGGAATGTGGGAGTGTGGGGTTCATACATTTCCCAAGAGTATTAGTCTGAAAGTGAATGTAATAGCATGACTGAAGTTCAAACTCATTTACTACGATGTCATGGTCCAGCACGTTAGCCATTACAAAATGAGGTCTTCCCTAAAATTGAATATAAAAACAGAAAGATCATTATACTTTTTCGTTGCCAGTATGAACAGAGTTTTTTTTTTTTTTTAAAGTCTTATTTATTATTTTTTAAATTTTTTTTTTTTTTTTTTTTTTTTTTTTTTTTAAAATAGATTCATTTTTATCCTCAAAGATTTGGTGTTAATTTTTTTCTCAGCATTTGTTGCTTTAAAAAAAAAAAAAGGGAAGAAAAAAAAAAGATCTTATTCATCCTGTTAGAAAAATTAAACAAGATGTCAGACTATATTTTTTTTTTTTTTGTGGTTTTGTGTGTGTGTGTGTATCCTATACTACTTTGTGTGTCTCTTAAAATATTTTATGTTATTTTATTTTCCTGTTTCTTTGCAATTCTATTGTTTTGGTTGAGTCACATGAAAAAATAAGAATATCTTGAATTTACATTGTTTTTCTTACTGTTTAGTTTACATTGGGGGGGGGCTGAATTTTAGTCATCATTTATATCAATTATTGTAAAATTATGTTGACCATTGTGCATTTTATTAGACATATTTTCTTGCTGCTATTGTGTAAAAACAGTATAAGAACTTTATTCTTAGACTAGAAATGGCTACCCAGCATCGCCTGGGTAGAAAGGGGGGGGGGTATAAAAAAGTGGATCTCGCAGATCCATTGATTGTTTTGATCTTCCATAATTAATTTGTTTATTATGAATGCTGCCAATAACTTTCCCTTCTTACTATTTAACTTCTAATTTTTGAATATCTTCACGAATATGAATAAAATCTCCATTATTTTTGCACAAAAAGCAAGCTCTTGTGATAGTGAATGTGTATATATATTTACTTTATCATTAATTGTTTTATTTTTGTAGTTTCATCTAGACATACATACACCTGCCCATACATACACACACACAACTGCCCTTAATATATGTATAGATAGATGGATATAGTAAAGTAAGTAAAGTCTTTGGGGTGGCCTAAAGTTGGTATCAACCAGACAGCGAAGGAGTCTATCCCTTTTTCATTAGCATTAGACCAGGGAGATTGTTTTTGCATCTGAGGTGGAGCGCCACACCTACCACCAGCTCTTACGTTACCGCACATATCCCTGTGCTACTCATACGCTGAGTTGGCAAGGGTCGGTATCGACCCAGGAACCTTGTGGTTCCTAGGCTGACGCTCTACCGACTGAGCTAAGCCTGCCCTAACTTTTGATATGGTCCATTATTTAGTCCATTATTCAACACATAAATATTCGGTGGATAAGCAACACCAGATAATCAGGATTTACATTTTTGCATTTCATCTTAAATTATTTGTGCAGTCTTATTTTTAACCAGAGGGTGTTGCAAGATGATAATGGTCAGAAGATTAAGGAACAAGAGTATTAATATATAGATGGTCATAGAAAGGAATAAAACAATTCTAAAAATAAAAACTGTTATCATAAAACTTACACTGTTCATAGATTAGTCACATGTGAATGGGTTTGCCATTATATTGAATTCCAACACTGTTTGTTGTTTATCATTAGGTAAAGAGTTATTTTACTTCTTGGTCTATAATTAATAGTCTTGATTTAATCTGTTATAAAAAAAAAAAATTAAAATAAAGAAAAAAAATTACCCAAGTGAGCTCAAGTCAATGTGCTGTTCCTTTAAGGTCAAGGCCACTGAACTTGTAAACAGTATACAGTTCAAATATTACCTTAGTGGATTCAAGTCAATGTGATTTTACCCTGAAGTTCAAGGCCACTGAAACAGTATGTATTTAACCAACCCCTCTACCATAGGTAGGATGTGATACAAGGTTAATTTTTCAGCAGAGTGATGCTGGTTTGAATTTAGTGTATTCCATCTAGACCTGTTGCCATACCAAGGCTAAAGGGCTCTAATAACATTTTGTAGTCCCAGATTCCTGCCCTTATTTATGCTATGTTTTTCCTTGACGATGTCTAGTGTAAATCTGGCCAGACTTAGATATTTACTGTGCCATGTTTCTTACTTTTTATCAGCAAATTTAGATATTTTACAATGCTCACCCCGCACTTTCTATTGGCAAATTAATTTACAATTATTACCCCACCTCTCCTGATAATTTTTTTTTTTTTTTTTTTTTTTGATAGAATTTGTACAAATTTCATGTTTTAAAATTTGAGTTTGTATTTTGTAAAACTTCAATTGAAATTTTTTTTTAATTTTAAACGGGGTCAGGGTAAAAGACTTTCTCCACCAGACAAGAGGAAATACATAAAAAAGATTCAGGAGAAAGCTCTAACTGCATCAGCGTGGATATGGCAGTCCTATATTGTGACATCAAACCGACAAAGTCTGGTGGTATCGTGAGATACTGCTGGGGCGCTCTGGGTTAGTGGTAATGATGCTTCGGCCCCGAAACCATGCCTGAACCCAGAGTCATCATCTGATGAAGGCTTTGTTGGTTGCAATGCTACTGTGTAAATAGCAGTCATTGTATGAAGATTATCATAGATTAAAGTGCCGTTAAAAAGCGAGTGGGCGATGTTGTAAAATATCTACATTAATTTGCCGATAAAAATGAGAAACCCAGTACAGTAAATATTAATTTTGGCCAGATTTACGCTTGGCACCAACAAGGAAAAACAGTGTAAATAAGGGCTGGAATCCAAAACAACAAAATATTAACAGAACCGGCTAAAGAACCCAACCTTCTCTAATATTTACCCATAGCTGGAGGGTTCATGCCTTTCCCAAGAACATTATTGCATAGTGAAACACTTTCTCCAAGACTTGAATTTGGCTTGTAGTGTCCATTTTTTAATATGATCACCATGACTGTTATGCTATGCACCTCTTATACTACAAATAGTGTATATAGTTCAAGTATTACCTTAGTCAATGTGCTTTGCTTTGAAGTTCAAGATCGCTGAACTACAAACAATTTACAGTTCAAATATTTGAGTCCACGTTTGACAGTGAATAATTAAAAGTCAACAACCCCTGTCGGTGGGGCGTTAGAATGCACCGACTGCACCTCTGCAGAGGGGTAAGACTCCCCCAATGGGGCCACCTGTTGGCCGTGGGTGGCAACCCATGATGCTTAAGGATAGAGCCCAGGTGGATGAGCAGTTCATGATATGCAATACTCCACTTTGGCCCTATCTTGGGCTAGACGGGCGGTCGGTGAGGCCCCCTCCGATCAATCGGCTGGTCATGTCAAGCCCCTAGCACCTATATGATTTCCCCAACCCTATTGCCCTTATGGCAAGCCCCAACCCCTTTCTATCATATGAGTGCTAGAAGGTGGTGGCTGCGGGTCTACATGTCCTGGGAATGACATTAAAAGCTATCTGATGTTTGGGGAATGTGGAGCACCCCTTCATCACCATTTCTCCCTGGTCCACTCTGACCTGGAGTAATAGTACCTGTTAGGGTCCCATCTATGGGTTAAATAGAAAAATGTATTTATAAACAAAATTGTATTATCCATTAAGAATTGATTCATTTCAAAACTTTATTGGCACTAAATGACCCACTGAGGTTGATATGCCGTAAAACAAAACAAAACCAAACTTTAGTCAATGTGCTTTGCCTTGAAGTTCAAGATCGCTGAACTACAAACAATTTACAGTTCAAATATTTGAGTCCACGTTTGACAGTGAATGATTAAAAGTCAACAAACATGCTGGGATTTCCATGTGTAAAAAAGTTTTATATTATAAAAATGTTGGATTGATAAAATAAATTTTTGAAAGCTGAGCTATTTGTCATGCAGTAATCATGGAGATTGTTTTTTAGATAAATAAGAAACTGAAGTATATGATATATGATATGGTCATTGTCATAGAATTCAAATCCTGAATGAGGCTGTTTGCATTTCGCATAGTGTTAATACCCTTGGGAAAAGTACAAATCCAACTATTCTTCCTCTAGCTATGAGTAATATGAATATACATATATAAGATCCTGTCTTAATCTAGTTATTTCACTCACTAACCTGTTTATCTTATTCTCTCTAAACCACATAAATAAAAATGATCAAAATTGATAAGATGCAGCAGCAGTGTAACATTAGCCATCTCTAAGAAATATCTTTCTACTTAAAAATATAATCTTATACCTTTTTTTAAATTTAAGAACTTAAAAAATGTTGGTTGGGGTGACAAAAGCTTTTATAAAGTACTAGACAAAATGTGACCAGTTGGGTCACCCATTGAGCTCTCGGTAGATAATTGAGATTAGGGAAAAGTATTAAATTTAAAAAAAAAAAATACATCCGGAGAATTTAAAAAAAAAACATTAAAATCCTTTTATACGATTTCTAAGAAAGGGAACGTTTGATCTAATTTAAATTGAAATGGACCTGATTCTTGGAATTATTACGGGCTCGCTACTGCTGAAACTTAACATACAAATAAAGTGGGTAGTTAAATGTCCCTCTCACATGCACTCTCCAATCTCTCTCTTTACCACACAGAGAAACTAACATATATAACAAGGAGGTTATCAAGATATACATAGAAAGGGGGAAATAGAGAAGGGCAGAATATGAAGTAAGAGACAGGTCAGTTATTGACTTAATTGCTAATTATGACTAATTAGAACCAATTGAAATGGAATTTTTTTCAAACACAACTCGATCCTAAAACCAAGGAATATTTTAGTATGAATTTGGTGTCATTAAACTAAACGGAAAAAAAGCCTTTAGCAAACAATCATTGATTGATTCAGCTTTAGTATAATAATAGATTTATATTGTAATTCTGTTTGTCTGTTCATTTGTAAGTTATGCTTATCCTCATATTGTCCCCCCAGCCAAGTGGGATATTCTTCCCCCCTGCACTTTGACCATATGATTAACCTATAGTTTCACTGTTGCAAATATTTAACAGCAGTTCTTCTGTTTTTGTAACGGCATTCACACTGGGTCGGTTGAGCTGGCTCCATCCAACGAATTCACCTGTGGGGAATTTATGGAAGGTGTAACAAAAGAAATTTACAATCCTGCATATCCCAGTCACGGGAAAGAGATGCTCTTGTTTGCCACAGATTTTCCACAGTGACAAGTACGCCAAAAGCCATTAGGTTTTTGCTTCCAGCTATAGGTAAATAGTAGTGCAAACTGGGCTCTTTAACAGTGGTTAGGCAACCAGTCTAGGAGAATGAACATTTTGAATTCAAACCTGTTAAATTTTGCCTTAAGAAATTGACTTTGCGTCACATCCTGTTTGTGCAGAGCTGGTAAATACATAATTTGCTATGTTCAAATGTACAGCTATAAAAATGACCATATTTAATGATCCCCTCCCCCACCTCATTTCAAAAGGATGCACTCATGTCTCCTATTTGTCCCAGTTCAAAATAAAAATTTTTTTGTTTTATTATTATTATAAATTTCCAAAAAGGCTAATGTATATAGAACAGAATATGCCATGAATATGCCAGATGTAATATTTTATTTGTTTATTAACAAAATGGAGTATTTGATTTTATAATCTTTTTTTAAATTTATTTATTTATTTATGTTTATTTTTTTTTTTTTTTTTCAGTAAAAATTGGTGGAATGCTTGCATACACATCACTTGATGAGAAGAGTATTCAATTGTTGCTTACACATTTTCATGATTTCCTTAGGTAAGTTTTTATTATGTAATCTTTGTTGCTACTGATGAGGATTATACTTTTTTACTAAAATTTAACATCGCACTATCTTTTTTTTCTTTTTTTTACTATCTTACTTTTGAAATCAAAACTTTTTGTTTGATCTATGGAATAGCTTTGTGTGTATTAAGTGTTATTGTGTCTTTGTGTTAGTATTTTGTTGGTTTTGTACTCGTATTGGTGATTGTGCTTTTCTAGGTTTTGTGGTGTTAACGTGAACCATTATCTCCCACATTTGTGTATTTACTAGAAAAGATGTGACCCATTGAGGTCTGGGTAGATAATTGTGATCAGGAAAAAAGTGAGTGTGCAAAACGAATTAAATCTAAATAAAAAAAATAAATACGACTGGAGAATTAAAAAAAAAACAAAAAAACATTAAAATCATTTTGCTAAAATTTGCAATTAAGTCAAGAACTGGCCCGTTTCTTACTACAAATTCTCCCTGTCACTTTCTCCCTATATATATATATATATATATATATATATATATAATCTTAACTACTACTTATATATGTTATTTTTTCTGTGAATGTAAAGAGAGTGTGAGGGGAGATTGAACTTCCCACTTCATTTGTATGTTATAGATAAGCCAGCTTTGGCTGCTGATGAAAACATACAAAGAAAGTGAGAAGTTCAATCTCCCTCTCACACTCTCCAATCTCTCTCTTTACATCACAGAGAAACTAACATATACCAGTAGTAGTTAATCAAGATATATATAGAGAGGGGGAAAGTGACAGATAAAAAGTTTAGAGACTGGTCAAATTTTGACTTAATTGCAAATTCCAACTATTTAGAACCAATTAAAATGTTGTTTTTTTTTTGTTGTTTTTTTTTTTCAAACATAACTCAATCCCAGAACTAAGGAATATTTTAACAAGTATTTTGTGTCATTAAACTAAATAGGAAAAAAGCCTTTAGCAAACAATCATTGATTTACTCAGCTTTAATATGATAATAGATATATAATTTGGAATGCACCTTTTGAGACACATTTCAGGAGAGGGGGCGTTCTGACATAGTAAAAGGATACATGGGTCAAAAAATGTTGAGAATCACTGCTCTACACAATATTGGTTTCATTTTTTTATTTTTTTTATTTACTGATATACAATGATTTTTAATCTCCATTCATATTTTTTTAAAATAGTTGTTTATCCATTTGATTGCTTTTGAGTTCTAGTCTCATTTCTGAAGCAGTTCAACTAGAATTATAATGAAATTACTAGCAGGACATGTGGATATAGCACAATATGATAATTTAATTATTATAACGTTTGATCTGTTTACTTAAGAGCTATTGCAAATAGTTCAATAGGTAAAAAGATTTAACTTTCTCTCACCCTTTTTTCTCTCTTTCCTTCTTTTCATTATGTTCCATTGAAATAGATTAGCGTTATTGCTTTTGTGCACTCACCCCCTCTCTATATCTTTCCCCTACCCTCTTTCTTATTATAGTTTTTCTGTCTAGCAAGTAATTTTTCTTACCTTTCTTTCTTTATAATAAAAACGGAATGGTCCATTATTTAGCTGAGGTGACAACACTAATAAGAAATTCAACAATTATGTGACACCAGATAATTAGGACTTACATTTTTGTTTTTCATCTTGGGCAATTTGGACTGTCTCAGTTTAAACCAAAGGATGTTGCAGGATAATGACAGTCGGAAGATTAAGGAACAAGCGTATTAATATATAGATTGTGTACATTGCTCAGGTGCACCACAACTCATGAAAGGCTTATGTATAGTACATAGAATAATGTGCTAATGTCAGGAACATAAATAGCGTACAGTCATAATGTGTATGTGCGTATGTATATGGAGAGGGGGTATCAGGTATAGTGTTGGTATAGAGGTTTTGAAAGCTGCAGTGTTTCAGCAGCCTACAATTGATGCAGGAAGTTTATTCCATGCCTCAGCAACTCTGAGCATGAAAAATGTGTCCGAGTCATGTGGTCTATGCTGTTTTCTGACTTTGTAGGTGTGCGTTAGACATATGGAAATCAAAAAGGTGCTCAAGGTTGCTGTTGGCAATTTCTAATTTTAACTTAATGAACTTCAAGTTAATTAACAAACAAAAAAAATGCTGTGTTGATTTTGATAGGAATTGAGTGTTTGTTTACATTTTAACATTGATTTTCTTTTAAATAAATTTTTTTCATAAATCTCAAACAAGGAGTATTGGACAAAAAAAATAAAAAATAAAAAACCATGAAAAAACTGAACCATTTTCTTTTTATTATTAGCACAAATTTCTATGTAACTTCAATGGCTTAGACACACATAGGAAGTGATTTTTTTTTATTATCATTGATGTCAACGTTCACTTAGTTCTAGTAAAAAGTCCTAATTTTCTAAAAAGAAAATTTTCAAATATACAAAAAAAAAAGGAAATTTCTGAGAAATTTTCTTTTCCTTGTCTAAGTCATTAAATTTTATCACAATAAAAAATTGTTTAGTTTTTTCAGTTTTTTTTTTTTTTTTTTCAATACTGTATATAAGTGGAAGCTAACAATTTTATTTAGAGTAAGAATTTTCTCTAATTCTACAACTAAAAAAAATCCACCCCACCCCCCAAGTCTCTTTTTCAAATCCTTGATAAATTAAATAGGGAGAGTGAGTAGGCGTGGTGGGGGGCACTTCACTATGAAGCATTGGTTGGCTAGCAGAATAATAGTCTCTGTTGTCAGTTAAACATCATTGTGGTGACCCCCTCCCATACACTTGTGACCTTGTCTCAGACCAAACTTAGTCATTATTAATAAGAAGAGAGGAGGGGGAAAGTGGTGGTGGATATTTCTATTATCATATGATGCAGCTGACTTCCGAGCCAGGGCCCAGATACTTTCAACTCTCAAATAATAGAAGGGGCATATGCCCTTCTTCCTACTAACACAGCTAAAAAAAATCTCTTTAAAAAATATATTTATTTTAGATTAAACAATTGACTCATTAATCTATTACCCTACCTTCTGATAAGAATAGTAAAAATAATGTGAAATCATTGAAAAAGAAACAATTCCTGGAAGTCTATTTAAATAGACTGACCTCAGGCAGGGGGTGCATATGAGGATTTTATGGAATTAAAATACTTCCTGGTCATCATAGAGGAAAATTTCATTCAAGTGTGTCTTTTTGTTTATTATCAAATAATCACTTTGTTGTCTAAACATCTGTCCAGTATATCATTTTCTCTCTTTCTTTTTTTTTTCTTAACATGGGGAACAGCTGGATATGTTGAGAAGTTCTTCTAAACACTAGACACACGTTTTCTTTTTTCTTTTCTTTATTTAAATGCCAACATAGAAGAGCCCTGCCTGCTGGGGTTTTAGATTTGTAGGACCGTGGTTGTTTGGTGAGTGTTTCGTTGAGGAGTTGAAGATCCGAGTTATGGGTCCCTACAATTTATATGTATAAGGACTACGGTAAATGTAGTTTCCATAGGTAACAAAAGAAGAAGACATTGATAAAGGAAACAAACTTTATATACATAAATACAATTAATATAGTTTCATTGTTCTTTCAGTGATGTTGTAGTCTGATTGTGTCTGTGTATAGTTGTGTGTGACAACTGTGACATGGTGTTTATATTAGTGTGATTGCTTGTGTCAACATATTAGTAGTTTGTCTGTGATTGGAACTTGTGATTGAAAGTTGTTGTTGTTGAGAGAGAGAGAGAGAGAAATAGGAGACGAAAAAAGACGGACCTGTTGAGTCGTATTTGATGTTTTCGAACGTTCCCACTGTCGAGTTAGGAGCATCCTCTCCAACTCTGTTGAGTCAGGAAGAGCGAAAGCTCCTCACTGTCTCTGTGTCCTCCTTTCTTTCAGCTAAATGGGCCTTTTTATAATTTTCTTATTGTCTTTGTCTACGTGATGATTAAGCTAAAATATTCATCAAATATCAGGTGATTTGCAAAGATGCAATATCGAATGATTTTGATATCTGTGGAATTCTGGTGACGTAAATTATCGGATGAATTTAAACCATTGTTTCTATTGTTCCTAAAATATTTCTAAACTAATATTCATTCGATTTTCTTTTGTTTACCTAATTCTAAACTCATGACATGCTATTGTAACTAGTTATTTAAGAAAACTTAATTATTTTAATTTGGTTAATTCCACATGCCGTAAAAATATAGGGGCCAATCCCTATAGAATACACTGTCTACACCTCTGCAGAGGGGTACCCACCACCTCCATCCCCAATGGGGACACCTGTTGGTCGTCTGTGGTGATCCATGATGCTTAAGGATGGAACCTAGGTGGCTGAGCAGTCCATGACATGCAATACTCCACTTTGGCCCTTACTTAGCCTAGACAAGCGTTCAGAGAGGCTCCCTCCGATCAATCGGCTCGTCACGTCAAGCCCTAGCACCTATATGATTTTCCCAACCCTATTGTCCTTATGGCAACCCCCACAACCCTTTTTATCATATATGTGCTAGAAGGCGGTGGCTGAGGGTCTTAGTGACCTGGATATGACATTAAACTCTATCTTATGGTGAAGTTCCAATTCTGGTAAATGTGGAGTACCCTTTCATCACAATTACTCCCAGGTCCACTCTGATCCGAAGTGATAGTACTTGTTAGGGTCCCATCTATGGGTTAAATAGATCAAAATTGAGTTAAAAACATAAAAATGAGTACCCATCAAAAATGAATGAAACATCTTCGGCATAAAATAACCCAACAAGGGTTGACATGCCATAAAACCTAACCAACCAACTAACATAGAAGCACTGGATGTATTATTATTATATATTAATCACAATTAAAAATGGCTTTCAAAAAATTCACTAGTTTAAAAAATAACAAAAAAACTTTCCTAACCTAATTTATAGCTTAGTTAGCAGGGCTTAAAATACCTTGACTGTATCTTTTGCATAGGAACCCCACCCCCAGCCAAAAGGGGTTGTCATGTATATTATTAGGTTGGTGCATAATTATTGCAATAAATCGGTAAAAATTCAGACACATTCAACTTTGTTGTTATTGGAGAGTTTGTTGGGGCCTACCCAGCCAATTTCCATACTTTTCTAAACTTTTTGAGGCAACTAACAATGGTCAAATTGTCCACATTGAAGCCTTTGGCCAACATTCTTGTTGTCAAGCTTTCGTCCTCTTCCACGGCCGCCAAAAGTGCCTGGTCGTTGAAATTTAATGGTTGTCCTTTTCTTTCTTCATCTGTGACGTTTGTATCACCCGTTTCGAACTTCATGAACCATTTTTCAGCTTGGCTTTTACTGACTGTTCCCTAGCCAAAAAGTTCATTCAGATCACGAAATGACTGTGCTGCATTCCGTTTCTCAAAGTCATAGAGCATAATATGATGAATATGGATCTGATTTTTGATACGGATTCTGAAAAGAGCGGATTATTTTTATGAAACAAATTAAACAAACTTTGTTGAATAAAATTTGTTGAAAAAAAGGCCGCAATAATTATGCACCAATCAAATAATTGATGTATTGGTACTTCCAGGTTCTACATAGGTTTGGTTGATTGACTGCAGGGCTCGACATTAATGTCGTCCCAGGGACGATAAAAATTACATCTGGGACAATCAATACGTCATCCGAGGCAGTTTGCCGGGGACGGTAAAAAAATTTTCCTAAAAGTTAGTACTACATTCCAATATTGGCCGTCCAGTGATTGCCTGAATGCTGATCTCAAAAAACAGTCTAGTTCTAGACTTAAAATTACTAATGACAACACTGAAGAAATAGACACAGTCACACAGTATATATTTTTATGATTGGAAAATGTCCGCATAAAGATGGAAATAGAATAAATTTTAGTTTATAAAATGTTTATTTTATTATTCTTGATTATAAATAAATGTTTCTGTCAACTGCTTCAGCTTTTCTTAATGTTTTATTACATGTTATTATGCTACTGATGACTGACAAGTATAGATGATGCTAATGAATTAAACAAAAATATTTTGATTTCGGGACGGTCCAAACCCCATTCGGGACTGTGATAATTTTTGTTCGGGACGGTCATGAAAAAAGTTAGTGTCCGGGCCTGGTTGACTGGCTAGTTGGTTTTATGGCATGTCAACCATTTTTGGGTTATTTAATGCTAAAGTCAGTTATTTTTACAAATTCCTATTTTATGATCATTTTCAAACAATTATAGCTTCACTATAATTGTTTGAAAATGATTATCAAATAGGAATTTACTTGGTTTGTAAAAATGACTGACTTTAGCATTAAATAACCCAAAAAAGGTTGACATGCCATAAAACCAACCAGCTAGTCAACCAACTAACTATTCTTATTATAAATAATTTTTATACAGTTATATGGTTTCTAATAGTCTCATCTAATACTAATAATTTGTAAGCAATTATATGGTTGATTGATTGGTTTTACAGTATGTCAACCGTTGTTGGGTTATTTTATGGCAAAGTCAGTTTAATCTATACATATAATATATAAAGGGCAGTTATCTTTGTGTATGTATGCATATATGTTCGGCTTAAACTGAAAAGAAAACAGTGACTAAGTAAATATATATAGACATTCACTTTTACTGAAACTTTTGTGCAAAAAATGAAGGAGATTTTATTTATATTCACAAAGTTAATTCAAAATTTAAATTCACATACATAGCCATTGAAATCTATTTAGCCATTGTTGACAGCATTTGTTGATGTTAAATGTAAACAAATCAATATCTTGAACTAAAATTTAGTATCATTTAAAAACATTAAATAAAAATGCAATAATAATTTGAATTTTGTTTTGAAATATAATATTAATTGAACTAATTGCCTCATAATGGCCAGTTTAGCTCAGTCAGTAGAGTGTCCGCCTAGGAACCACAAGATGTACCGGCTTCAATACCAACTCAGCTTTCTTACCATATTCTTCTATATGATGTCATTCCCTCTACCCAGTTGATACCAGGTAGCCACTTCTAGTAATAAATATATCTTTAATCACTTATTTGCAATATCAAGGTTTTAAGACCCAATGTAATAATGAAAACACATGTAGAAATAGAATAATAGAATAAATATATAGAAAATAGATAGGAAATAATTTTTCTAGAGATTATTATTATCATCATCATGTCGCGCAAGCAGCACGGATATCCATGACAATCTCTCGACAACCTTCCCTATCACTCATTGCCCCTGGAAGGTCCTCTGTGCAGCATCCAGAATTCTTGTATAGTTGGTCAATGTAGGTCCTTAGTGGGCATCCTACGTTAGCATGTCCATGTGTTGGCTTCCACAGATTATTATACTTTTTACATATTAAACTATTTTGCACTAGCTCTTAAGTAAACATATCAAACATTGTAATAATTAAATTATAGAAATTTATCTCAGTTCTTAGATGAATTAAAAAAAAAAAAATGAAATATGATAAAAACAGAAATTACTCATATTTATTCTTGTATATATTTTTTTTCTGATCACATGTTCAGATACACTTAAGCCAAACCCTTTTGTTTCCTTTTTTTTTATTTTTTTTTTATTTTTTTATCTAAAGTTTAAATGTTTTCAAACATCCGGTTTAGCTGGTTGTAAATATTAACCAAGTCCAGTTATTCTTTCTTTTTTTTTCTTCAAATTGACTATAAGATAAGTAGTCATTGTTTTATTTTTAAACAAAATGTTTTGACTTAAGTACAATAGATCGTCCTATTATACAAATATAATTTGGCAATACAGTAATTAAGGATAAAAACAAGATTGTTTGTATATCCCTTACCTACCCATCTAGAACATAAACAATTAACTTATCAGATCAACAAGTATCCACAATAACAGAGGAATATTTGACCTCATCTAAAGTTCAAGTACATTCATAGGATTCTAAAATGTTCATTTCCATGGTTGATAAATGAAGTTTCTAATCTTATAAAAAAAAACTATTTTATAGGATGAGAAATTTGGGGCCCAATACATCGACTAGTGCAAGTAGATCGAACAGCCTTAAAAAAAAAAATGTTTAGATGTTAGCTTATCGTTAGGTAGTGACCCTAAATATATTCAATCTGTCCTGCATGTGCAGCTTTGTTTATGTATGTTAGTTTTTTTTTTCCAAAATTTAAAGTTTCACAAAAAAAACTCTGATGGTAAAGCATCATTAAAATTTCACACATTATATATGAAAATAATTCTAAGACTGTCTTCTATTAGTGATATAGTGCTCTTTTTTTGCTTATCTTATACTTTTTGAAGAAATCTCCATCAACTTTGGTCTGTTGTGGTTTCATTTACAAAGGTTGGAAAAGAAAAAAAAACAAAAAAACAAACAAGTTTCTGCTTGTAGTATAAAGTGTCTTCTAATTAAGTGGAACATTTCAAAAATATTAACAAAGATTAGCCACTTTGATTTTGCAAAACAAAACAACATGAAAATCTAATCCCAAAAAAAAAAAATTCATATTTCCTGTTTTCAGCTGTTCGAAGCAAAATACTGTTTTTACTTGCTGTAAAAAAATAATTCACATACAAATTACATATTTACAAAGGTTATTTCCTATAAGTCTAACATGATCAAAGGGAACCACTCTTGACTGATAAATTATTTATTTATTTTCCCATTAAACTAACCCTAAACCTAACCCCGTCTTCTTTTTTCCTAGTAGATCAATAAATAAATAAATAATTTATCAGTCAAGAGTGGTTCCCCTTTGATCATGTTAGACTTATAGGAAATAACCTTTAGAAAGATTATTTTATTTTCTTTCCAACCATATAAATATTTTGAAGATTGAACCAGAAATACGCCAGAAATTACGAGTTGAACCGAATAAGGTGTAAATTTGTCAATGTCCACCAAATTCACCTAAAATGCTGGTAATGCTATATTAAATGTTTAGTGTAGTAAACTGATTAATTCTATATCTTTCACTGTTAATATCTGTTTCTTCTATTTCCAGGTATTTACAAAAGAATGCATCAAATTTACTCAGTGTTAATGACTATGTGTCAGTCTCTCCAGAATACCTTCGCAAAGTGGTTTGAGATGCTACACATCCTGGTTGTTCACTCATTGCTACCATCCCTCATGAAGTGCACACATACACATACACACTACATGAGTTGCTGCTGCCAATAAACAGATAAAGAGAGAAAAGAAATACTACTGTTTTTTTTTTTTGTGTTTTTTTAAAACTGTAAATCTGTTAGCATATACAGTTGTCTTTCTCTTTACTGTTTAAATCCTCTGAAAGATTATTACCCCCCCCCCGGCCGTACCCCCAAATTTAAAGGTTTGGTTGGGTTCACCTGTTGACAGGGTTTCTTCTCCTTAAGATAAATTGATTCTCAGAGGAAAGCAAGCTCTTATATTAATACAGTGGTGTGACATTTTTAAAAGATAATTCTTACATACATCTTTAAGGATTGTGTGTATTATCAAAATGTATATTCTTAGGTAGTTTTATTTTATTTTTTTTAAATGAATAATAAAGTATTGAATTTTTGTATTTTTTTGTTTGTCTTCTTTATTTTTAATTCATTCTTTTCTTAAACTTGAATTACGGTCAAGCACCAGTTCCCGCAAGATCACCGACGTTCAGCAGCAATGAGCCTGTTCAATACTTAATTGGTTGACCACTTAAGTAACAAAATTTACTGTAAGTAACCTGAGTCCTTTGTTTATCAAAATGACTTTAAATGACCCGAAAAGGGTTGATGTGCCGTAAAACAAAGCAAGGAACCAACCTGAAACTAAGACAAAACATAAAGTTTCATTCGTAGCGAAAATGTCAAGACTAGCAGCACGTAGCTTGCAGGGTGGCAATGTGAAGATGCCGGATTCAAGTTGGGGTTGCTATCGGAGCCGATATGATGCACAAGAACCCATAATCGGCAATGAAGATAGTGCATCACTGACGACCACAGATTCAAAAGATGTATCTTACAACTAAAACATAAGCTGAAATAATAATTACATAAAAATTTAGGAGGTGCTGGTTGTGTAACGGTTATCGTTGTGCAAATGGACACAGCAACATGAGTTCAAATCCTGGGTGAGGTTGTTTGCATTTCACATAGTGCTAATACCTTTAGGCAAGGTAGGAGTCCAATTCTCCCTTCAGCTATGTGTAAAATACTAGAGCAGACTGGTCTCTTTAATCTTGATATGGTAACTGGTCGAGAAGGAAACCTCAGAATTCAAACCTGTTAAACTTTGCGCAATTATTAAATTCTGAATTAAGCAATGAATAATTTACCTAAGGTGAATTTGTTAGCGATAAATTTACATGTCGACGTAAGTAGGGTAGGGGTGGAGGGGGGTGTATAAGGTATTTTAATTTTTTCTTAATTATTGAATTATATCGCTTAATTATTAAGAATCAAAAATCATATTTTGTGTGTTTCTTAGTTATAAGCATATCAAGTAGTATGCAAGATTTCAAATCTGAATGACCTCTCATTTGTGAGTTAAAAGTCGACATGTACATACCAAATCATACTAAACTTTCTTTGTGTATGTATATATATATATATATATATATATATATGATTATTTGACTTGTTTGAACATATGCTTTATTTTGCAAATTTTCTGAAAATAATTCGCCCACTCTCCATGGATTAAAAAAATTATCTGCCTGTGAAAAGTTAATATCCATCTCTTTGATATATTTTTTACTAGCAGGACCCGTGGAATTTTCATGAAACAGAACAAAAATCAAGAGCAGCTATTTAAGCCAGAAATAATGATTTGCAATTTCATTACATATAAATCCTACTGTTGTCTTTGCAATAAATAATACAAAAATATACAATAATAATCGATATGATACTTAATACACTTATCATTTGTAAGTATTTAATTCTACAGAAACTTCAAGATCAACATAGTTGCATAGCGTAAATTAGGACAACAGGCCGGGATGACATAAAATAACAATAACAAAAATATTTTCCGTAATTCACAATTTCAATAATACAAATAAAACAAATATATAACTTCTTTTTTCTTTTCTCTTTTCTCTTTTCGTTTTCAATTTATTTTAATTTTACGTTGGGCATTTAAACGCCTCAAGACCATTTGGAATGTTTCATTTTTAAAATTGGGTGAAATAGAATGGGACAAATAAGAAATCTGTGATTAAGTGACACCAGATAATCTGGATTTACATTTTTGCATTGCATTGGTCTCATTTTTAACCAGAAGGTTTTGCAGGAAGATTTAGGAACATGTGTATTAATATATAGTTGTAGTTCATATGGTAAACATTATATATTCATTTTTTTTTTTTTTGGATAAACTGGTTTTAAAAAAGAATGATCCCCTTTTTATCATATTTTTTGGCAATGCCAAAATACCATCATACAGCTCATTTATAAGACCGAAAAATTTCTTGAACCATCTAGTTTGTCTACTTTTCTTTCTTTCTTATATTTTTCTTTATAATAAAAACGAAATGGTCCATTATTTAGCTAGATTACGACACTCATAAGAAATAAGAATTCGGCGGATAAGCAACACTAGATAATCAGGATCTATATTTTTGCATTTCATTTTGGACGGTTTCATTTTTAACCAGAGGGCGTTGCAAGATGACAACTTTTTTAGGAACACTAGTATTAATATGTGGATGATTACGTGACTACTAGGTGCGGCAAGTGGTAGTGGTAGCTCCATGCTGCGAATAGATTATCAATTTCTTTTTTCAGATACAATCTTTAATGGTTTTTCGCATACTTGAACAAAATGAATGTCAAATAGGACCAGTGTACGATTCAAAGTGATAATACTTGAAGATAAAACTCCGACAAAGGTAGATAAACAAAACATTTTATATACAGCACAGAATAAACAGGGTACATAATACATAGAGGTGTACATGAACATACATACATAAGTAATACAAAGTTACACGTAAAAGGATAAACATAAAAGCAACAGACATGAGACTGGGAATAGTCCATGCTGTATGAATCACTTACAGTAATGTAAGGGGGGTCAAAGCCCAAACAAGATGGGGGTAGACCAGAGTCTAACCCATAGTGTCTCGTAGGTTGAGCAGCAGGAAAAGAGAAAGAGACGTTCAAATCAGCCGCTTAAATATCCAAGGCTATTAAATATCCAAGGTTAGTGTACTGTGATTAACAGCGCCTTCACTTTTCGCACAACAAATATTTTTGGTTTCTTCCGCGGCATTATGGCCTAGTTTGAACTCATAAAGCATAAGTTCACGAATTAGACTACATTGCAAGTTCATCTGCGCAGCTTTCAAATTACACACAGTGAAACACTGCACAACATGTCAGTGCACCAACTACCACGATACTACCAATGTACCGTAGTCCTTTTTTTCTTTCTTGGTACTAAAACTCCGATAAAAAATCATAACACGAGAAACATGTCGTCACAACTGCCAGCCTTTATTCTCGTGCTCGTATAGTGGGCTTCTACCAGAGGGGAGGAAAGGCAGAGAGAAAGAGAGAGAGAGAGAGAACACTACTAGATTACTGGGCTCTCATGAGGTCCGTGCTCTACGACCGCCCCAGGCAAAAAGAGGACGAACCCTTTCTTTTTTCCCCCACGTCACCACGTGACTTCCGGTCAACACCCAACTTCCGCTTGCGGTCAATTCTCCGTTCGGGGTTACGCTACGGTCAAACCATCGCTCTCCTCTTTTGGGTCATCACTATTTTTTTAAGCCTTTGTTATTTATTCCTCCTCCTTCAATTAGCAGTTCTAGCTCACAAAAGTCAGGAATATACCCATCCTGCAACACCAACCACTACAGGTTCCTTCCACAGCTTGAACTACTTTGATAATGTGATATAGTTATTTACTAAGCGTAGTTTAGATGTGGCACAAGACCAGAAGTATGGGGCGCCCAGTGAGAATCAAACTCACTTCCAATGGTCTGCTAATCTAGCTCACTAACCATTACACCACATGAGGTGCCCATAATGTGATATATATATATACGCTATAAACTGGAGTTGCATAGTGTAATGGTTAGAGTCGTAGGAAATGGACTCGTTGACCCGAGTTCAAATCCTGGATGAAACTACAGTTCACATAGTGCTAATAACCTTGGGAAAGTTATGCATCAAACTACTCTCCCTCCAACTATGGGTAAATAGTAGGGCAGACTGGGATCTTTAACTATGGCTAGGTAACCAGTCTAGGAGAAGGAAAACTCTGAATTCAAACCTTTTAAACTCCACTTAAGAAAGTGACCTTGTGTCACATCCTGCTCATGCGGCGGAGGTAGTAAATATATATACATCGCAAACTAGCACATAACAAGACTTTTGATTTGCCTTTGTATATTAAAAACCAGGAAAAATGGGATTGTCAGTGTATGACAATATTTCATTGTGGCTTGACAAGTCTTAACCGATTAAATAACTCAACCACACATTGTTTTGTTGTTAGGGACAGATTAACTGGTTGCAGGTTTTGGCTGAAACTGCACAAGCCAAGGTTTACTGCAAAAATTGCTGCATTTAAAGTTGTTGTTTTTTTTGCCACAGACAAGAGTCAGTGATCACCAGTCCATGTAAAACCCATTGATAAATAACTTTCATTGTTGGTTGGTTGGATTTTACCGCCTGATATGCCATAAAATCTAACCAACCAACATCAAATACAGTAAATATCTTCTATCTATACATCTTATTATAATGGAGATTGTGTGTTTTTCTGTCTGTAACCGAAACTATATTACTATTCAAGTCACAATTCCCTTAGTTATTTACGTCACATTCTACAGGATTTTATTTTTATTTAAACCTCAATTATTAATAAAATTGTTTTACATCATTAAGACTGTTGACAATATCTACATAAGAATAACATGCAATTGTATTTATATATACAACAAAATAGCGGTTTACAGTGTGAATGGGAAGGCTAATTTGCATATTGATATAAAAAATCTGATATTAATAAATATGTGCTTCGTATTACTGATTTCTAATAGTTTGATTTTATCTTAATGAATATTAGCAAAAATCTCGTGGATAAATCTTAAAAGAAAACCGTTAACAAGAAGAAATAACTGTAATTTTATTCTTTACTTCCTATTTTAACTAAATAGTTAAATTAGGATTATTTAGCAATGAAAGACGGGAGTGGCGGAAGAGTAAGTTTCAATTGTTCTATTTTTTGATTATACACCCTCAGTTTCAAATCTTTTTATCTGCATTCTTATTTAGTTTCATTAGCCTTTCTAAATTAATCTAATATTTTATTACATTAAAACTTAAATACTTGCACCCGGAGGGTGCATACATTTGCTAGTATATAAAAGGGCAGTTGTGTGTATATGTATGTCCGGAAACTTCGAAAATAAAACAATTAACGACAAAGTAAATATATATACATTAAATATCACCAGGGCTTGGTTTTTGAGCAAAAATAACCATGGTCTGATTTATATTAGTGAAGATAATTAAAAAAAAAAAAAATTTGAATAACAGCATGGAATTTTTTTTTCATTTAATATTGTAGATAGTAGACATCTATCTATCTATCTATCTATCTCTCTCTCTCTCTCTCTCTCTATCTATATATATATATATATATATATATATATAAAGGGCAGTTGTGTGTATATGTATGTCCAGAGGAAGCTTTGAAAATAAAACAATTAACAACAAGGTAAATATATATAAACATTAAATATCACCAGGGCTTTGTTTTTTGTTGTTTTTTTGTTTTGTTTTTGTCCTGTTTTTTTTATGTTGGTTATTTCTTTTTGTGAGATTTAAAAATAAAAATTTCAAAAATATTTATGCTTCAATATGGCCTGAAATGATCATGTGACCTATTTTGGTGGTACCTATTGATTACTTGAATCTTTTTTTTTTTTTTTTTGCTTTGAATTATTAATTTGAAATTTAGCAAATCGCGTCATCTATAACTTATTTAAAAAATATAGTTAATCATTGAATTAAATTTTCTTACTATATCCGTATGTGATGTCATTACCTCTACTCTGACGAAAAAGAATTCCCTGACCTCCCACCAGGCTGGATTAGAATAAGATCTTTTTTACATGGTGATTTTTATGGGTCATCCTGTGAGGATCGAACTCTCTATTCAGTAGTAATAGATCTGCAAACGATTATTAAACCATGTTTTTTCTGCCTCTACCCGGGCTTTGCCGGGTAGCCGCTTCTAGTACATATATAAAGGCCAGTTGTGTGTATATGTATGTCCGGAGGAAACTTCGAAAATAAAACAATTAACGACAAAGTAAATATATATACACATTAAATATCACCAGGGCTTGGTTTTTGAGCAAAAATAATAGAGATTTGATTTATATTCGTGAAGATAATTAAAAAATAAAATTTAAATGATAACAGCATTGATTTTTTTTTCATTTGATATTTTAGATAGTAGACATTAACATTTCTTTTCAGAGTAGCTGGATCAATGCAAGGTCTATTTTTTTACATAGGGATTTAAATGGGGCATCCCACGAGGATTCAACTCACGATTCAGTAATAATGGATCTGCGGGACTAACTTAAAAAAATTCCCTCCACTCAGGTGACACCAGGTAGCCGCTGCTAGTATATATATAGTTAAGAATTAATGTAAAAATGAATGGAATAAATGAAAAAATCTTTTCCAAAGGACCTCTTCTAAAAGAAAAAAATAATTTTTAAGAGAGGTCCCTAATGGAAAAGCCTTCTTCACCTCCACCGGACTCTTTATTGAAGCATTGAATTAATATAATTATTATGTAAGATATTGGAGAAGATAAAATGTGTCTTACCTCTGCAAAGTTCTGTTGAGAAATAATTACATTTTTTTTATATCTGTTTAATGTTGTCTGTTCTACTTCCGGTAAAAATTGCAACAATGAATTTAAAATAAAAACAGTTAACTGGAAGATTTTAAATAACTTTTACAATTGTAAAAAGTAATAAATAAAAAATTGAAGAATAAAATAAACAAAATAAATAAAAAGGACTATTTATTTATTTATATATACCAACCCCTCCGCACGAGCAAGATGGGACACAAGGTCAATTTCTTAAGCGGCGTTTTACTTCTCTTAGACTGGTTACCTCGGCATAGTTAAAAAGACCAATCCACCCTACTATTTGCTCATAGCTGGAGGGAGAGTAGTTGGATTCCTACCTTCCCAAGGGTATTAGCGTTATGTGAAATGCAAACAGCTTAAGCAAGGATTTGAACTCGGGTCAATGAGTCCACTTCATATGACTCTAATCGTTACACCACATACCTCTCTCTCTCTCTTTCTCTCTCTCTCTCTTCTCTCATATATATATGATGGGTACTTACGTCGATTTCGACATATGAGGTTCAGACAACCTCTTTCTGTTAATCGCAGGTGACATTTCAGCCCTGCCAATGATTTGCAAAGAAGTCCACAGATGGAATAAGAGTGTGGATTATTAGAATGTATTGCTGGGACACTAGCCAATGCTCTAGTCCTTTCTCTAGCTTGACGCAGCTTGGTGACCTCCGATGCTGCAAAATTCTTGATACCATTGTAACACAAAGTCCTCCACATTTTACAATCGAGTGCTGTGCTCTCAAAAGTAGCGTGATCTATATTTGCAGCTGAGAGGTTTCTTTTCAACTTGTTCTTAAACCTGAGCAATGGTCGACCCACGTTTCTTTTACCACCGTCAAGCTGACTATACAACAGAATCTTTGGTATTCTGTCATCATGCATTCTGAAAACATGACCAGCCTAGCGCAATTGTGATTTTATGAGGAAGCTCTCCATTCCGTCAATGTTACATATGGTGAAAAGGTCAGCATTCGACATTCTGTCTTCGAGGGTGAGTCCACAGATTGCTCATAGGCAACCTTTGTGGAATACGTCTAACTGCCGAATCTGTTTTTGATACAGTGTCTATGACTCCGAGCCGTACAAAAGAGTGGAAAGATAGAGAGAGAGAGAGAGGGTGTTCGGGATAAATTTGGCATACTTATATTTGGTATTTTTCTCCATAGGTTGGAGGTATTGACGCACACTACACATCATTTAAAAGCTTGGACCCTTCTTCATTCATATACGTGATGACAAATAGAATGGATGACTGGAACCCACCTGGATCATGGAGGAAAATAACTTGTATCATGATGATCTGCGCCGGCCATCAAAATAAGATTATGGTTGCTGCCCACTGCTCCCTGAACACTATAAAAACAATCAGGCATGAACTGGAGAATTGCAATGGATACTACGAGGCTGTGGCTAGAAGAAAGTAACATAACAGACAATCTGATTGCATTCGTACAGCAGAATTCTTCGAAAATCTGCAGAAAAAAGTGTTGGGGGACCCTGACATTGAAAATCGGGCTTTGTCATGTGAATTGAATGTTTCAGCCTCTACCATGTAGCTTGCACTCAATGAAGACCTTCGCTACTACTCATACAAATGTCGCAGAGGTCAACGATGTATGGCATCAAATTTTTATCCATCACTTCATGTAGGTGTTGGTATGTGCCATACAGCGAGGGAGTCTATCCCCTTTTCACTAGCGCTAGACCAAGGAGTCATAGACATTACAAAATTATTTAAAGAAACTACTGAATTAGAAGAAAATAAATAATTTTGGTTTTGTTTTTTGTTTTATGGCATATCAACCCTTTTCGGGTCATTTAATGCCGAAACAAGTCATCTTTCTTTCTTTCTTGCTTTCTTATTATATTTTTTCTGTGTAGCAGAGGTCAACTGCTCCCAGAAAAGGCCCGTGAAAATCGTCTGACAAGGCAAAGAAACTTCTGAGCAAAGTGAAATATCCTGCTGAACCACAAACAATCTGGTTCTTTTCCCATGAGAAAAACTTTTGCCAAGATCAAAAGCACAACACACAGAATAACAGATGGCTTGCATACAGTCCAAAGGACACTCCTCGTGTCATGCAGACTAAATTTCCCCAAACTGTGACGGTTTTGGGATATGTGTCCTCTGAGTGTGATTTAATGCTTCCGCATTTTTTCAGAGAGGGTATCAGGTTGAATTCAGATGCCTACATGGAGTTGCTAAACACTGTAGTCAAACCCTGGATAACAAGGGTAGCCAATGGTAGGCCATATGTATGGCATCAGATTTCGGCTCCCTGCCACACTTCTGGGAAAAGTCAAAAATGGTTGTAGGCGAATTTTTACGACTACACCAATGTTTGGCCTCTGAACTTCCCAGATTTAACCCCATGGATTATTATGTATGTGGCACTGTTGAAGAAGACACCAATCGCCATGCCAGTACTACAAAAGCCCATTTAATCGACAGAATTAAAGTAGTTTTTGAGACCCTTCCCAAGGAAACTGTAACATCAGCTTGCTCCTGGTTCCAGAGCAGGATTGAGGCTGTGATTGACGCTAATGGGGGTTATTTTGAGTGAAACTTGTTGACAGTAGTGTAATTTCCGTGCCTGTTGAATTTCTTTACAATCCATTAAATTTTGTAGTTACCAAGCACTTTTACTTTTTCCTTATGAAACTGTCAAATTTATCCCAAACGCCCTGTATAAATACTTATTCAGACCGAGTTTTCATTTTGGTTTTTCCCTGTCAGTTTGTGGAATACTGTGAAATTTGGACATTTGTCTGCATCTGGCCTAGATTTTAAACAAAGCTTGTTTATTTTAAGAATTTCTTTAAACTTCTGCGTAACAGGAAAAGCGAGTAAGAAAAGAAAAGAGATTTTAAAAATAACATTTTCTTTTTTTTATATTAGTTCAATAGATTTAAGACTTTTCAGGGCACCTACTTTAGACCTGTGAATTTTTATCCATCACTTCATGTCGGTGTTGGTATGTGCCATACAGCGAGGGAGTCTATCCCCTTTTCACTAGTGCTAGACCAAGGAGTCATAGACATTACAAAATTATTTAAAGAAACTACTGAATTAGAAGAAAATAAATAATTTTGGTTTGGTTTTTCGTTTTATGGCATATCAACCCTTTTCGGATCATTTAATGCCGAAACAAGTCATCTTTCTTTCTTTCTTGCTTTCCTATTATATTTTTTCTGTGTAGCATGTCCTTTTTCTTCTTTTTCTTTCTTTCTTTCTAATAAAAACGGAATGGTCCATTATTTAGCAGAGGTGACAGCACTCGTAAGAAATAAGAATTCGGCGGATAAGCAACACCAGATAATCAGGATTAGAATTTTTGCATTTTATCTTGGACGATTTGGACATTCTCATTTTTAACAAGAAGGTGTTGCAAGATGATAACAGTCGTACAATTAAGGAACAAGAGTATTAATATATAGATTAAACCAGAACGTGACAAAGTCAGAGCGTGTAATGAAGAAATAATGGATGAAACCAAAGGGTTTATCAGAAAGACAAGAATAGAGATGAGTGACTGATAGAGTTTGGTTTTGTTTGTTGGATTTAACGGCATGTCAACCCTTGTTGGGTTATTTTATGCCGAAGACTTTTTGTTCTATTTATGCTTGATTGGTATTCAATTTTTTTTTAAACACATTTTTTCTCCTATTTAACCCATAGATGGGACCCTAACAGGTACTACCACTCCGAGTCAGAGTGGACCAGCGAGTAATGGTGATGATGTGGTACTCCACATTACCCAAAGTTCCAGAATTGGAACTTCACCATCAGAGTTTAATGTCATACCCAGGACATTAAGACCCTCAGCCATCACCTTCTAGCACATATATGATAAAAAGGGTTGGGCGCTTGCCATAAGGGCAATATGGTCAGGAAAATCATATAGGTCCTAGGGGTTGACATGACCAGTCATTTGATCAGAGGGAGCCTCTCTGACTGCCCATCTAGCCTAAAGAAGGGTCAAAGTGTAGTGTTGCATGTCATGGACAACAGGATTCCACCCTTAAGCATCACGGGCTGCCACCTATGGCCAACAGGTGACCCCATGCGCAGAGGTGCAGTTGGTGTATTCTAAAGCCCCACCGACAGTTGGGGACTTGCCATAAGGGCAATAGGGTTGGGACAATCATATAGGTGCTAGGACTGCTCAGGCACC
This sequence comes from Doryteuthis pealeii, assembly GCA_023376005.1. NCBI lineage: Eukaryota > Metazoa > Mollusca > Cephalopoda > Myopsida > Loliginidae > Doryteuthis > Doryteuthis pealeii. The sequence goes on from CM042139.1 coordinate 18,186,754, forward strand.
TGGGCTCTACCTTAAGCATCACGGGTCGTCACCCACGGTCAACAGGTGGTCCCATTGGGGATCTTACCCTTTACAGAGGTGCAGTCGGCATATTCTACTGCCCTAGCTGACAGGATGGTGACTGAAAAGTTATCATGTGATGTGTTGAAAAAGTTGCTCAACTCAACTAACCAGTTAGATGTCTGTTGTAACTTGAGTATCAGAGTTAACAGAGAAATAATAGGAAGAAAAACGGGTATTAAGAATAAGGAAAAAGGTTTACTAAGCAAAGATACAAGGTGAACAGAGTAATTTGCTATTGCTAGGTTTAATTATCAAGTCCCATAAGATCTTGTTGTATAGAAAAAACAGACGATTCCATTGTCCTTATTTAGGTACTATATGACAACGTAAAACTCTTATCATGCCATTAAATCTTTGTCTTACGAATTATAATTTGCTACACTTCTTAAATGTAATGGTTATTATCATAGGGATTACATCCTTTACTTGCCACAGTTCTCCTATTTGACACTAGAGAACATCCCTCCCAATGTAGCCACCTGGACCTTCCAGCCTTGACAGAGGTAACAACATACCAGTTGTGTTCCTCTCCCCAGACAGGGGGCTTTGAACACCAGCAACCTCATGTTGCATGAAAACAATAATATGCTTAACATGTAAGTCTTTACACCTTCCTTTTCTACCAGAATCATACAAAGGACTCAACACTTTCTCTACTAAAGACTCCTTTCATATTAGGACATTTCACTCATACAACCCTGTATAAGCCTTTCCTGATATCAGCTATCATGTATATATTTTATTCTGTTAAGTTTGCTCAGGCAATAAAATATTCTTATTACTTTTTCGTCAATTGTTCTCACATTTATTGTGTAAGAGGAAATGATATTCAACCATCCGCCATTCTTCTACACCGTCGTACAAAATGGACACTGTGACCGAAGTTCAAATCCTGATCGTGGCTGTTTGCATTTCACATACTAATACCCTTGGGAAAGGTATGAATCCAATTATTCTGTTACGATTTTATGGGCCATCCTTTAGGTTTCAAGCAAGAGTGCTTGTCCAGCGGAAATCCTTGGTAAAGAATCTTTTGGTTGTTCCTTGGTGCTCCTCAGTATTAAGTATAGCAAGTCCTTCGTCAATGATTGCAAATGGACGTCTCTCAGTATCAGTGATTAAGTAGTCAACCAGCCCTGCATTCGGGCTGTTGATTGGCTAAGGTTTAAACCACGTGACCTCGCTTAGTCTATAAATTTAAGTGGTGTATTGTAGCACGTCTTATATGCAACAGATAATCCAACGTATTCTCCCTCCAGCTATGGGTAAAATAGTAGGGCAGACTGGGCTCTTTAACCTTGGTATGGCAACCGATATAGGAGAAGGAAAACTTCTAACTTCAAACTCTGCTTTAGAAATTGATCATATGTCACATCCTGCTTGTAGCGGAAGGGTTGGGTAAATAATTCTTAAATTAGTGTTTTTGTGGCTAATTGCTATATTTCATTTAGTCTGGCACAAGGCCACGAGAATAAAGCATTAAGTAAGGACTGAACTCACTACATAGTACTAATAATCCTGCTAAACTAGCCAGTGAACGTTTCCTTTATCGGGAGACGCCCAATGCATACTTTCGGCATTATTTTACAAAAATATGTATTGAGAATTATATTTCAACTTCCGGTCATAATTGAACTTCCCTACCGGAAGTTGTAACTGTTAGCACTAACGTAGGCTTGGGTATTTCTACACTAGATGGTAAGGTAATATTCAAAGCTCGTATTTCAAAGTACGAGCTGAACTTATCTTTATAAATTCTAGAACCTATGTACAATCTGCTTGAATAAAGAAAAATCGCACTGGTGTCGAAAATGAGATCCCTGTCTACTGACCTCTGACCTCTAGCTGTACTAGCACCGAAGACTTAACAGTTTAACATAGACATTTAAAAACAAAACAAAAAACCCTTTCATTTCCATCAAGAAATCTTTCTCTTTCTCTTGTCTTATTATTCTATCTATCTATTAACATTCGTATTCCTTAATTGTACGACCGTTATCATCTTGCAACACCCTCGGCTAAAAATGAGACCGTCCAAATCGTCCAAGATGAAAGGCAAGAATGTAAATCCTGATTATCTGGTGTTGCTTATCCGCTGAATTCTCATTTCTTATGAGTGTCGTCAACTCAGTTGAATAATGGACCATTCCGTTTTTATTATAAAGAAAGGGAAGAAAGAGGACATGCTACACAGAAAAAATATAATAAGAAAGAAAGAGAGTAGAGGAAAATAAAGAGAGGGACTAAGCGAGCGTAAGCGATAACGATAATCAGTTTGAATCGAACATAATGAAAATATTTAAAAAAAAAAAAAAAAAAGAATTTGGTGGATAAGCAACACCAGATAATCAGGATTTACAATTTTGCATTTTATTTTGCATTTTATCTTGGACGATTTGGACGGTCTCATTTTTAACCAGAGGGCGTTGCAAGATGATAACGGTCGTACTTTTAAGGAACACGAGTAATGATCTATAGATGAATCAGTTTTTTCACTATTTTTTTTCCCTCCAATACTGTACACTACGCCTAATTGCATAGACTCTCATACAAATACGGTCGCATTGACACGCATATTCATTATTTCAGCTAAATATATATTCACCCCACCCCAACCTTCCCGCCAGAGGCAGGATGTGACACAAGGTCTAATTTTAAGCGGAGTAAAATGCACCTAAATCCGTGCACCTCGGGACAAAAGAACTTTTAATGTTACATTGCTATGTTCATTTAATTCATCACAGTCTGAATTCATCCTTTTTAATCTTCTTTTGTTTAAGGTGAATTTTCTTTAAGGAGTTTAGGGTAAGAAAATATATAGTGGGAATTAGGGGTCGAGATTAACGGCGTTCCGGACAGTTGCTTGCCAACGTTGTAATCTGCGATGGGGAGAAGAGCTCGACCCGGTACCCTCTCCAGTGGCCAATAAATACTGATTCGGTTTTTTTTTTTTCAAAGCTTCACCTATCCACCCACTTTCAAATCCTACGCGTTCATAGTTCAGAAATTGGACCCTATGACCCTTAGGCACCCCTTTTGCGATCTCGATTCATAAGGACATATTTCTTAATTTACACCGTCAAAATCCGGTTGTTTGTTAGGGGTTAGGGTTAGGGGTTAGGGTTAGGGTTAGGGGTTAGGAGTTAGTTTTATAATTTAAAAAAAAAAACTCTAAAAATCGTCTGTTAACAGACAACCGGATTTTGACGGTGTAAATGAAAAAATGTCCTTATGAATCGAGATCGCAAAAGGGGTGCCTAAAGGTCATATGGTCCCAGAAATTTGTATTTACTGATATCCCTCCATGTCAGTCGAACACAAGGATCATTATAGTGGTTAACTACGCACAAACTGAAGCTTATGTGTGGCTAGTGTTTAAAATTGCACGAATCCCGTCGACACTCCTCATTTGAGGCACCTCTGGCACTGGGGAATAAATCCATCCCTGTCTCCTATATATGAGGGGGTAAGTACTGCCTGGGGAGATGCCACTCCTGGGTCCACGCTGATATTTGATATCATACCGATCCAATAGCCAAAGCCATTGGACACGATGTACTTCAGGAGTATAGTGGCAAAAGATTAGGCAATATATTTTACTGCTATAGCAACGCAAAGGCTTTTGGGGGTTAGGGTGAGTTTGCACTTCTTTAAAGCTGAACCCCCTTTGTTTTGGTATTTGTCCTGGGGACACTAGAATATTCGTTAGGGACACCGAGCTACCGAATTGGGGACATCCCACGTGACAGTCATTTTTTTTTTAAATTGAAGTATAACGGACTAATAAAGGATTAACATTTTTTACGGATTTTTTACATCATTTGGGTGAATTTTTTAAAAATTCATTCAAAACTGCGAAAAAGTTTGTTTTTTCTAATTTTTTTTACAACGTGCCCTGTGTATGACGTTAAACTGCATCTAATGGTGAAGTTCGAATTTTGGAACTCTGGGGGAATGTGGAGTACCTCCTCATCACCATTACCCCAAGGTCCATTCTGAACCGGAGTGGTAGTACATGTTAGGGTTCCACCTATTGGTTAAATAGAAAAAAAATGAGTTTTAAAAAATTGTTTAAAAAAATAGATTTAAAATGTTTAAAAATTGAATACCCATGAAGAATTAATAAAACAAAACGTCTTCGGCATAAAATAACCTGACATGCCATAAATCCAACCAACCAACCAACCAACCAACAACGGATTAAGGAATCATTTTTTTTAAATATTTTATTTTAGTTTGTACTACAAAACAAAATTTTCTTTTCTTTTAGACTGTTGTTAAGTTTTGAAATGAACTATTATAAAACCATAATAATCAGGTATCATTTCATTTCTTATGCCTAGTACTTGTTGGTTGGTTGGTTGGTTGGTTGGTTGGTTGTTTTACGGCATGTCAATCCTTATTGGGTTATTTTATGTCGGTTTGGTTTTATTCATTCTTGTTGGGTATCCAATTTTAAAACCCATTTTATGATCTATTTAATCCATAAATGGGACCCTAACAAGTATTACCACTTCGGTGCAGAGTAGACCTGGGAGTAATGGCGATGAAGGGGTATTCCACACTGCCCAGAAAGTAGAAAAAGACCCACGTGTGTGATGGTTTCCAGAAATAACTTTCCTCCATTTTTGCCGCCGAGGGTTGATGGAGGCTGAACTCTTCACTTGTCAGTAGCAGTCTAGCAATCGCAAAGTACAGAGGTTAGATTCTTCAATGCAAAACCAAAAAATATTAGTCCTAAATTTTACAACGAAAACTAAGTTTTATCCTCAAAGGAATTCAGATCTGACACGTAAGTAAGCAATTAAAAAGAATACTATAAACATTTGTGGTAGTACCTGTTAGGGTACCATCTATGGGTTAAAAAGACAAAACATGAGTTTTAAAAAATTGAGCTTTGGGGAGTGCGCAGTACCCCTTTATCGCCATTACTCCCAGGTACACTTTGACCTTAAGTGGTAGTACCTGTTAGGTTCCCATTTATGGGTTATGTAGAAAAAGAAATGAGTTTAAGAAAAAACGTGTTTAAAAAAAAATGAGTTTAAAAATAAATTTTTGAATACCCATCAAGAATGAATAAAACAAAATGTCTTCAACATAAAATAACCCAACAAGGATTGACATGCCATTAAATCTAACCAACCATAAAAGGAATAACATGGTAGTAGGGAGCTCTTACAATCTCCCGGAGTCAAGAAAATAATTTCAAATGAAAGAAGACAAAACAACAGTTAAAAATTAAAACAACATATATTCAAAAATACAAAGGGGTTTCAAATTTTGTGGCATTTGTGACCACACTTATTTTGCTGATGTAATTATCTTGCTGAGGTAATTATCTTGCTGTGAAATTGTGCTAGAATACAATTTTACTCGCTGTCGATAGGGAGAGCTTGAAAGTCGCGTCTCGCCTGGTGAAAGGGATTAATTTTGGCGCCAATATCGTATATTGGCGATTCGCCCTCTGGCGGCAGGGGGAGATAATTCTATCATTTTTCTAATAACCAACCAACTATAAACATTTACGCACACTGTATACGTACAAAATTTGATACACACACAAAACAGATTTTTTAATTATTGTTTATTACCAAAAATAATACATAAAAAGATAGTCTGTTTCAACTCAACCTCCTGTTATTTGTCTTACTGTTTGCTTGATTTATTTATATATAATTTATTTCAGTATATACTTTTTAAATCACTACCCGGAAGACTTTTCTGGTACAATATTAAGCTACATTTCATTGTGAATTCGTTACACATAATTCAATAAAACATTCACACTATCCTAGTAAGAAATTTCAGCCTTACCTATAGAATAATGTCGCATAATTAATCTGACTCAGGAATTTGTCATTTTTTACGCTGGGTAGGTTTTCCGCACGGTAGGTGGGACTTAGAAAACATTAGCTGTACCCATTGCAGTGGGGTAGGACTGTTACATAATTATTAGATCCCTAATACTTATATAAGGTAGTATAGAAACATAATGGCGATTAGTGCAGCTGATGGCCTTGAGAGTGAGTGACGGCGCTTGACCTCACTCTCACCTTGCCTTCCGGGGATAAATCGTGAGAACCGGAAGGCATAGAAGACCCTGTCTTCCGGTTTAAGGATAGTAAGTAAGTCTCAGTCAGTTAGCAGGTAGGAGCCGAGCCCGATAGGATGTAAGTCGATCTGCGCAAATGTCTGGTGGGGATTTAACAATAAAATAAGATCAAAAGTAAATCGAAGTCTTGTGTTTATTATCTAAAAACTAACAATGACACAGGGCTTCTGATAACGAGAAATCCCTAACAGAAAACCAGACCGAAGTCCCCAAGAAAGTCCAGACCTTAGAAGATTCCAGACGCAAGATGATAGAAGAAATACCAAAGACGATCAGAAGCAAAGCCGGCCAGAAGAAAATACGACCAGAAGTAAAAAGTAAGAAAGGGTATGCAACAGGACTGCCCCTCCCCCCCCCCCAAAAAAAAGGTGTGTTCTGGGTATAACACTAAAACTACATGTGGTGGGTAGGTTTCAGTTCTGGAGACCTAGGGGGTATGGAGTACCCGGTCCATTGCCATTACTCCCTGGTCCGCTCTAACCTGGAGTGGTAGTAATTTCTTGGGCCCCTTCTATGAGTCAAATAGATATGTTTAAAAATGATACATATTTGTGTTTCTTAAGTGTTTTAAATTAAAAATAAAACTTTTTTCGGGTGTTATTTTTTTCTAAGGTGGTCTTCTGGATTTGATCTTTCTAGAAATGTAAAAATTAAGGACTGGAATTTTTTTTTCGTTCAAATGACCAAAGGTTGAACCCACCCCCTACAATCATAATTGATTAAAAAACATTTTTTCCATTTTTTTTCTCTATAGAATAAGCTATTCATTATAAAATTAAGTCATCTATCTCTCTATACATATATAAAGGGCAGTTGTGTGTATATGTATGTCTGAAGGAAACTTTGAAAATAAAACAATTAACGACAAAGTAAATATATATACACATTAAATATCACCAGGGCTTGGTTTTTGAGCAAAAATAAGAGATTTGATTTATATTCGTGAAGATAATTTAAAAATAAAATTTAAATGATAACAGCATGGATCTTTTTCTTCGTTTAATATTTTAGATAGTAGACATTAACATTTCTTTTCAGAGTAGCTGGATCAATGCAAGGTCTATTTTTTTTTTACATAGGGATTTAAATGGGGCATCCCACGAGGATTCAACTCACGACTTAATAATAATGGATCTGCGGGACTAACTTAAAAAATCCCCTTCTACCCAGGCGACGCTGGGTAGCCGCTGATAGTTAATGAATAAAGTGCTGAAAATTTCATTAAGATTGAACAATTCCCTTATATTTCGTAATTGTTTTAAGATTAAGAAATTTAAAAGTAATTTATTATTTCCCTTGATCCAAAGTACCCATACCCAGTATGTAATAAAGCAGTAATAGATAATCAGGTCAACACATGTTATGTGCCCTAGTTTTTAATTGTAGATTCACTTTGTAATTAATGGGGCTGAACTTGCACAAAGGTGTCAAAATTAGGGTGACCCAGAAAAAACAGAACCCACAAATTTTGTAATAAAACTGTTAATTTTAACTATGGGTTAGGGTTTAGGGTTAGGGTTTAGGGTTAGGATTAGGTTTAGGGTTAGGATTAGGGTTAGGGTTGGGGTTAGGGTTTAGGGTTAGTTTTGGGAAAATGAATGAATAATTTGGGTTCTGTTTTTTCTGGGTCACCCTGTATACCGGTGACCCAGAAAAAACAGAACCCACAAATTTTGTAATAAACCTGTTAATTTTAACTAGGGGGTTTATGGTTAGGGTTAGGGGTTAGGCTTAGGCTTAGGGGTTAGGGTTAGGGTTGGGTTGGGGTTTAAGGTTAGTTTAATGGGAAAATAAATAAATAATTTGGGTTCTGTTTTTTCTGGGTCACACTAATTTTGACACCTTTGTGCAAGTTCAGCCATAAATGGTTAAACCTAACAAGACGTGTCTCCGTGTCATGATTAAGAAAGTCCTGAATTAACGAACTCATCAACAACATCTTAAAATAAGATCAAAACTCCGTCTAGGGTTATTGGCTAAACCCCTAAACCGTAACCCAATTCGCAAAAAGTTAATTCATAGACTGTAGTTAAACTGTCATGGGGACCACCAAAAAACTTTCCGTTTTAATTTTCCGACTAATTTGCAAGTTTTGTCGGGTTATTTATGCCTAGAGGTTAAGGAATCGTGTTCATTGTACGACTCGTGTAACTCGTGTAATGTCTATTATTGCTTTATTTACACAACCATCTACAATCAGCTGGTTAGGTTTAGTGAATTTTATACGTAAAACGACCGTCGGTTGAAAACTAATCTGATATCGGATTGTTGCTGTTGTCTTTACTACGCGTTTAACCACCCGAAACAAAAACATTCAAAAGATCTAAAAATAAAATAGATTCCTCGTAAACTTTCATTTGATTAATCAAGCGAGACATAAACATTTAAAAAGAACAAACCAGAAATATAGGCTATACTTGAAAAAATCGGTCGGAAAATTAAAACATATTATAGGGTGACCCAGAAAAAAACAGAACCCAATTTATTTATTTATTTTCCCATTAAACTAACCCTAAACCCCAACCCCAACCCTAACCCTAACCCTAAACCCCCCCTTGTTAAAATTAACAGTTTTATTACAAAATTTGTGGGTTCTATTTTTTCTGGGTCACCCTAATTTTCCGTCCAATTTGCAAGTTTAGCCTCTTTCGTTATTCTTATTCGAAAATTGATTCGTTGTTGTTGGTAGGATTGAAAATTGCACACCACAAGTGGTAAGAAGTAAACGAGAGAGAGAGAGAGAGAGAAGAGAGAGAGAGAGAGAGAGAGAGAGAGAGAGAGAGAGAGAGAGAGAGAGAGATTATAATAGCATTACGTCATTTTGATCTGGCTGGCAGTCAGTCACGTTCCTCAAGGATCAAGTCGCTAGGGTTTGGGTGTGGTTGCTCGTTCGTCAATACAAACAAAGCCAGATTATCTCTCGTTTTTTTTTTTTTTTTTTTTTTGTCGCCGACTACTGTTTAAGCGTAGAATTTCAGGTAACGATTTATTTTAAAAGAAAGAAAGATAGAAAGAAAGAAAGGAAACACACACACACACACACACATACACACACAAAGAGGCACGCACGCACACACACACGCTCACTCAAAATGTATTCATTGCGAGGGTGTTAGTTAATACAATGTATTAACTAACACCCTCGCAATGAATTTTCGGGAAAATCAGATTATTAATTGATTTTTCATAGAATTTTTAAAAATCCTCTTATCGTAACTTGTTTTTAACTACGTTAAATTTCAGTTGATTTAACAGTGCAAAAATGAAAACATTGTTTTTCAATCATAATTTTCATTATTTTCGTAAGCTGATAAAAAATTAAAAAAATCATCAGGAGTTTGTTTAATGTTTTTTCTTTCGAATGGAAAAAATCTTTTCAAGAAAATATAATTTTTTCTGCAAGTTTCATTGTGTTAAATGTAGGGGGGGGGGTAAATTGTACAGGGTCAAATTGGTGGTACCTATAATACATGCATTTACAAAGAAAATCGTTGTTTAGTACGTACGTACTATTGTTGAAAACAGTATCGATCATGCTACAAAGCTACGAGAACGGGCTAAACTATCAAATTGGTCGGAAAATTAAAACGGAAACTTTTGGGGTGTTCCTCCGTGACAGTTTAACTTAGGGATACCCAAAATTGGCCTAAAATGCGTTTTTGACCAAATGAATTTAGCCCCCCCCCCCTACAGAAAATAATTTACCAAAAAATCAGAGAATTATCGGATTTTAATGAAATTTTCAGTGTTGATTTATCAATGAATGAACTTTATAATGCATTATTTATTTTATTTCAAAACTTTCTCATTTTTTTCAGGTCACTTAATTCTGACCCCACCCTCCTTTATTTTGGGTGTGAAAATTCTTGGCAAGTTGGTCCTTGTTTGATACTAATTACAGTATAAATAAAAAAAATAAAAGACCGAAATTGTAAATAGAAAAAAAAAAATTTAATGGGAATATTTTATAAGAAAATAAGTACCGAAAATCGGAAAATAAAATGTAAAAAAAAGCTAAATAAATTTTTTTATTTTATTTCTTTTTTACTCATTTTGATAATTATTTAATTGGCTATTATCTTATAAAAGAAAAATAATTATACATCAATATTTTTCTGCTAAATTTTCAATAGAGTTTTTCGTCAAAACTTATTACTTTTTGTACCTAAAATAAGGTTTGCATTAAATAGATATTTATTTCTAGAATCTAAAAATATACCATTTTAAACTTAACGTCAGGCTTTTCATATTTTAAATGAATTTTATATATTCATTTTTCATAGCCAAATACTTAATTAAAGTTTTGAAATAAAATAACTGATGCATTATAAAATTCATTAATTGATAAATCAATACTGAAAATTTCATTAAAATCAGTTAATTCCCTGATTTTTGGTAATTTTTTTTTGCAATCGTGAATGTTACATTAAATTTGTAAACAAGCCATTTAAAAAGAGCCCAAATGGCCGAACAGATCGAAATTGACCAAAAAATCGTTTTAAATGTATTAAAAATAAATTGCACATTTAATGATATTTTTCTTTTTTTAATGATGGTCATTATGTTACTACTTATCGTTTTAGATAAAAGTTTGACCTTAAATAATCGATTTAATTAATTTTAATTCGTTTTTAAAAAAACTGTTGCAAACGAATTTTGGGTATAGCTAGTTTAATAATTAATTTCAAAGGTTAATTAAATGTAAAGTAATTTTTTTTTTAATAAGCCATACGTAATTAAAAACAACCCTAATCCCCAACCCCCTAAACCGTAACCCGATTCGCAAAAAGTTCATTCATAGACTGTAGATAAACTGTCATGGGGGACCATCAAAAAACTTTCCGTTTTAATTTTCCGACCAATTTGCAAGTTTCGCCCGAGAACGGTCTAGAAAATAACGAGATTGATTATTTTAATTTTCAGATTGGTAACCCTGATTGAAAATCAGCTGATAACCTTGAACATGCTTAAAAAAGAAAAAGAAAATCATCGATTTCATTTTGTTAATCAATCTTAGTTTATTACGAGTGAGCTTGGTTTAAGTGTGCCAATAAACTAGATGAGAGTTGCACAAGAATGCTGCAAGTGATATTAAATAAATTGTGGAAACAACACCCCACAAGAAAACAGCTGTATGGTCAGTTTTCCGACATCAAACAAATCATCCGAGAGACGAACAAGATATGCTGCCCCACCCCCTTTTTTATCATATGGGTGCTAGAAGGCGGTGACTGAGGGTCTACATGTCCTGGGAATGACGTTAAACTCTATCTGATAGTGAGGTTCCAGTTTTGGTGGTTTGGGGAATGTGGAGACCCCCCCCCCCATCATCATTGCTCCCTGGTCCACTCTGACCCGGAGTGGTAGTACCTGTTAGGGTCCCATCTATGGGTTAAATAGAAAAACATGAGTTTATAAACAAAATTGTATTATGCATTAAGAATGAATTTATTTCACAACTTTGTCGGCATTAAATGACACACCGAGATTGATATGCCGTAAAACAAAACCAACCAAAACCAACCAAACCAAGACATGCTGGACACTGCTGGAGAAGATTGGATGAACTCATAAGAGGCGTTCTCCTATGGAAACCAGCACATGAGCACGTCAGTGTGGGTCGCCCAGCAAACCTACATTGACCAGCTCTGCGCGGATACTGGATTCTTCCCAGAGGACAATCCGAGGGCAATGAATGATAGGGGCGGTTGACGAGAGATTGCCAGAGATATCCGTGCTACTAGCGCGACATGATGATGATGAAGTGCGTCATGAAAATGGAACACTAATTTTGAGTCAGACTATGGGACAATTAAACGAAAGAAATTAACAAGTTAACACAGGCTTATGAAGATCCATCTCTGACTTTGACATTTTTGGTTGGCTGATAAACCAAAGATGTAAATCCTGATTATCTGGTGTTACTTATCCGCCGAATAATTATTTCTTATAAGTGTCGTCACCTCAGGTAAATAATGGACTACTCCGTTTTTATATCATTTGGATTATTCGGACTATTGACCTCATCTTTATTGTTATCTACACCATTTCGGCCGATGTGCCCTCCGGCCTTCTTCGGGTATTTCTTGTTGGACTCGGGAACCTTCTCGAACTCGACAACCTTCTCTTCGAACTCGGGAATCTTCTTGACGAACTCGGTAGCCTTCATGTTATAATCGGTAGTCTTCGCGGAACTTCAAACCGAACCCTTTATTCAATCCACGGGGGTAGACTGTTCGCATTCCGTTAACCATGACTGGGTACAAGTGTTAAGCTGTGTTAATTATTCTATGTTACTGTCGCCCTTGTGATAAAATTTGCAAATTAATATAAAGAATTACCATACAAAATATTTTTTGTCAAAATGTTGCCTTCATTTGAGAAAATAGATTTCAATCTTTTAAAATGTTATCTCTGTTACAGCTTAATTATTTGATTAAAAAAAAAAACAGCATATCAGTGGTGTCGGTGGTGCTGGGGATGTTCTAGTTATAATATTTCATTCATTTCGTTTAAAATGACAATCTTTTCTGTTTTGAATATTGAAATAGCTAAATTTTCTAACCAATTTCTTTGCTAGATTGTGCGAAATCAAGGATTTTTTTAGTGCATTTTAGCAGTCGATTTTTAATTATTCTATGTTACTGTCGCCCTTGGCTAGGATTGAACCTGCAGCCCAGAGATTACTGTCACTTAGAACTGTATTAACTCACCATACATCCGTTGTGCCATATGTCCAATCGGTAGGCAAAGAAGGTTCCAGAGTCCGACAAGATTTACCTGAAGAAGGCCGGAGGGCACATCGGCCGAAACGTTGTCGAACTCGGGTGTCATCATGTCATAATCGGAAGCCTTCATGGAATTTCGTACCGAAGCCATTATTTAATCAATTAAGATAGATTGTTCTCAATTCTTTAAACATGAACGGTTACAAGTGGGTTGACTTCTGATTTAGGTCGGAAAATTAAAACGGAAAGTGTTTTTGGTGGTAGCCAATGACAGTTTAACTACAGTCTATGAATTAACATTTTACGAATTGGGTTACGGTTTTAGGGGATTAAGGTTGTTTTTAATTACGTATTGCTTTAAAAAAATAAAAACAAAAAAACCCAAATTACTATACATTTAATGTTGAAAAATATTTTTTTAAACTAAGTTTAATTGAAATTATACATTGCAATACTAACACAAACAACTGTCTCAATAATAGATTCAATAATTAATTTCAATGGTTAATTAAATGTATAGTAATTTGGGTTTTTTTTGTTTATTTTTTTAAAGCAATACGTAATTAAAAACAACCCTAATCCCCTAAAACCGTAAACCAATTCGCAAAATGTTAATTCATAGACGGTAGTTAAACTGTCATTGGGTACCACCCAAAAACTTTCCGACCTAAATCAGAAGTCAGCCTTCAAGTGTTAAGCTGTGTTAAGTATTCTATATTATTTTCGCCTGTCGTCAGGATTGAACCTACAACCTACAGATGATTTTCACTTGGAACTGTATTATTTGACACATGGCGCAGCGGATATAAGGGTTGATTTAATATAAATTACCAATCCTCGTCTCAAATATTCAGACAAATAATGAAATGAGCGTTTATCATTACAAGGTGAAAAAAAAAAAAAGACCTAAAGCTTTATTTTCGGTACAAATGCAGAATAGCGTGCAAGACATAATATCATTAGAATTGCATTTTATGTATAAATAGTATAAGATTACGGAAACTCCCGAAGTAGCCTAACCCTATCCCTAACCCTAACCTGACCCTAACCCTAACCCTAAAACTAACCCTAACCCTTACCCTAACCCTAATTCTTGCGTCTCAAAGGTTTCGGGTATTTCCGTGAAATATAATGAAATGTAATGCTTTTTTATACGTAAAAAAGTAAAGGCGTCGGGGTGGCCTAAAGTCGGTATCAGCCAATCAGCGAGGGAGTCTAGACCAAGGAGATTGTTTTGGCGTCTGAGGTGGAGCGTCAACCTACCATCAGCTCCTTACTTTACCGCACAGATCCCCGTGCTACTAATACGCTGAGTTGGCGAGGGCCGGTATCGAACTAGGAACCTTGTGGTTCCTAGGCTGACGCTCTACCGACTGAGCTCTTGCGTGCTATTCTGCATTAGTACCTTATTTTCTTTAATACTAATATTCAAAATGCTAATAAGGACGTGTCCATTGTAGGATTCTCTCCCTTGTTTGCCAAGGAATTTCTGCTAATAAACACTAGGTGGCATTGTCAAATCAGTATATAAGAAGAGTGCACGAAAGTCCCATTCTCTTCGTATTTGCAGGATGTCTTGAAACAAGATCTGATTCTAGCCCTCAGGAACGGGGACATTTTCGTTTCCAACACACCTCGTGTCGCATTGAACACGACACCATAGAATATACACCATACAATATCTTCAGCTTACTTGTACACACACATATGTATATTTAATTCCGCACAACCAACAACTAAAGAACACCTCTTAAATATGTAAATGTATGACAATGTATAGTAAATGTAGTTTTATCGTCAGCAACTGTTCCGAGTTAACACAGACTTGCTGTAGAGAGGGGCCGGGTAATAGTCTAGTCTGTACACTTTGGCTGGCTGTCCAACTCTGTCTATCGGATGAAAATTCGTGTTGTTTCCATGTGGATTCAGCCTCTTTTTTCGTCAGAATCGTCATGAATAAGTTCCACTTGATCGATGTCAGCCAAGTTCACTCTAGCTGAAGAGTCCTGGAGATCTGAGGAGACTTGCTGTCATTCAGCTTCCAGTGAATCATCATCTTAGGCGGATGTGAAAGATTTTCATGGAGTGTAAACCCGGCCAGGAGACCGGACCTAGTATTAATCGACAAGAAGAGGAGAACCTGTCATCTAGTGGATTTTGCTGTCCCGGGCAACCACCAAGTGAAAATGAAAGAAAGCGAAAAGATAGACAAATACTTAGACCTTGCCAGAGAACTGCGGAAACTGTGGAAACTGTGGAACATGAAGGTGAAGGTCGTACCAATTGTAATTGGTGCCCTTGAAACGATCCTGCAAAGTTTGGAAAAGAATTTTGGTGAATTGGAAATCAGAGGAAGAATCGAGACCATCCAAACTACAGCACTGTTGGACGGGCTAGAATACCCAGAAGAGTCCTGGAGACCTGAGGAGACTTGCTGTCACTCAGTCTCCAGTGAACCACCGGGTAAGGCAGGTGTGAAAATGTCATAATAATAATAATAAATACTTTGTTTCGGAAATTAATATAAACTCACCTTAGATGTGTTATAATTGCATGTGTAAGTGAATCTGTGTACGTTTTTAGTTTTAGGCATTTATTAAGCTTAGTAGTACAAGACTAGAAGCCTAGGGAACCCTATGAGAATCGAACTCACTAACAATAGTATGCTAGCCTAATTCGCTAACCATTGATTAAATCACACAAAGTGCACACGTTTTTAATGTTTTATCCTTTTTTCTAACTGAATAAACTTGTGCGCGCGTGCGGTTGTGTTTGCGCTTGCGCATACAACGTTTGTGAGTGAGAGTCATTCTATCTGTGCAGTCCCACTGAGTCAGTCTCATATTCTCTCTTATTTCCGGCTGTTTCCGGCTGTTTCCGGCAAGAGACAGCGTCCTTGACGCAAGTACCAATTTAGTCGGTTTCAAATTAATGCAGAAACTCTAGAGCGATTAATTTTTTGAAGCAAATATATTTATAGACCTTGGAATATTCAGGGCAACTCTGTATGCAAACGATATTCTTATCTCAATTTTCCGCGCCAATGAAACTCTTTCTTTTGTTCATTTCTTTAATCTCAAATCGATGAGATCATAACGCAATCAGAACTTATGACGTCATGAAGATGATTGATTGATCCTTTCTTGCCAACAACCAAATAAGCAGACATGATTATTTCTTCCTTGTGAGTTCGATACTTGGTTGATGCCCCATATTCGTGACGACCTCGTGTCACATCCTACCCGTGGCGAACAGGTTGCGTAATAGTGGGCGTCACATCGTAATGTAATGGTTAGCAATGTAGTCTCACAGATCCATTACTACTGAACAGTGAGTTCGATCCTCGCTGGATGCCCCATATTTGTGACCTTGTGTCACATCCTACCCGTGGCGAACAGGTTGGGAATTCGAAGATTTTATTATATAAACAAAACATTGCAAATATGATTTAAAATGTGTTTGTCTCATTCATGGGATATTAATGATATAAGTAAAAGTAAAGTTGACGGAGTGGCCTATTGTCGGTATCAGTCAAACAGCGAGGGGGTCTATCCCCCTTTCACTAGCGCTAAATCAGGGATATTGATTTTTCTAAAGTGGAGCACCACACCTAACATAAGCTCTCCACTTTACCGCACAGATCCAAGCCGTGGTACTTAATGCATTAGTGTTGGCGATGTCCGGTATCGAACCTAGAACCTTGTGGTTCCGAGGCGGACGCTCTACCGACTGTGCAATACCGGCCCCTAAACCCTGAGGTAAATCTGAAAAAACAAACAAAAAAAAACAAACAAATAAAACAACAAAAAACAACAAAACAAAAACAAACTATTTTAATATGACTATCAATTTAAGTAATTTACCCACTGGGGTAGGTCGATTTTGGAACTGTAACGTCTCCCATGTGATAAAAGTTGCAAATTAATATTAAAAATTACCACACAAAATATTTTTTGTCAAAACTTTGCCTTCATTTGAGGAAATAGATTTCAATCTTTTAAAATGTTATCACTGTCATAGCTTAATTATTTGGTAAAAAGCAGCATATCAGTGGTGTCAGATGTGCTGGGGATGTTATAGTTATAATATTTCATTCATTTCGTTTAAAATGACAATCTTTTCTGTTTTGAATATTGAAATAGCTAAATTTTCTAACCAATTTCTATGCTAAATTTTGCGAAATTAAAGACTTTTTGGTGCATTTTAGCAGACGATCTTTGATGCTATTTCCTCAAACAATGGTGCAAGTGTGAGATCTAGTTTTTGGTATCAGCATTCATTATACCAACACACAACTATTGCTGATCGAGAGAATTTGATATTTTTAAAAAAGTAAAAAATCAACTTAAACCGGCCTTGTCTCTTTTAGGTGATAGGGCAGGTGCTGCTTGAATGGTCGGCCCCACTAGAACCACGCTATTCATTTCACCTCACTGACCCGATAGGAACCGAGGACCCTAGCTTCGCCCGGGTGGCCAGAGGTTAAATTAATAGCGTTGATCCCAGGGGGCCACCCACCCCCAGGCAACACCTGCCCCCTCGATTTAAAGGGGCAGGGCTGGGTTTATTGCCCGGTGCCTGAGGCGCCCTCCTTGTGGGTGAATGCTGACGGAATCAACGCATTTCTTTAACGTGCCACCCATGAGTCTCAGCTTGTGGGTGGTCCCACGTTAATATGGCCTTGTGCCTGACTTTGTACGAGGATACTATCACCCTATGCCAGGTAACTAAAAAAAAAAAATAAAAACTAGTTCAGAATTGGTGTTCAATTGACACTTGTTGATAAAAAATAAATCTTTTAACTTTCAAGAATTGGGTCAGTGATATAATTTCTACCATAATTTTGAAAATGTCAGCAACAGCGATCCGGCTGTGTCATATTGGAGACGATGACGAAGACTGTCACCCCCCCCCCCCGACACACACACCTCATCACGAAGCTTGTTACCTCTGCACATGTTTCACCGACTTCAGTTCCCCAACCACCCGACCCTCTCGACCAGACGACCACGTGGGCTTAGGAAGCCTTCTCACTCACAAACTCCATCGGCGTATAAAATGTCTTTTTACATATGAAGAACTTTGTATTGAACATTATATATACTAGCAAATATATGCACCCTCCGGGTGCAAGTATTTAAGTTTTAATGTAATAAAATATTGTATTAAATTAGAAAGGCTAATGAAACTAAATAAGAATACAGATAAAAAGATTTGAAACAGAGGGAGTATAATAAAAGATTTGAAACAGAGGGAGTATAATAAAAAATGGAACAACTGAAACTTACTCTTCCATCACTCTCGTCTTTTATTGTTATTTTTTCTAATTTAAGTATTTAGTTATAAGAGGAAGTAAAGAATAAAATGACAATTATTTTATCTTGTTAATGGATTTCATTTAAGATTCATTGAAGAGATTTTTGCTTATATTCATTAAAATAAAACCAAACAGTTAGAAATCAATAATACTAAGCACATATTTATTAAATTCGATTTTTTAATATTAATATGCAAATTAGCCTTTCCGTTCACACTGTAAACCGCTATTTTATTGTATATATAAATATAATTGCATGTTGTCAGTATGTAGACATAGTTAACAGTATTAATAATGTAAGACAATTTTATTAATAATTGAGGTTTAAATAAAAATAAAATCATGGAGAATGTGATGTAAATAACTAAGGGAATTGTGACTTGAGTAGGAATATAGTTTCGGTTACAGACAGAAAAACACACAATCTCCATTATAATAAGATATATATATATATATATATATATATGTAAAAGAGTTTTATAATTTGCTTTAAGCATAGTGTTTATATTAGTTTGGTCAAAACCATATATATATATATATATATATATATATATATATATATATATATGGAAGAATATGTGCTTTAATTGAAGTCATACCTAATTTGAAAATTAATTAGTTGATAATTAATGAATGAGGCGAATATATCTGTTCAAATGTAAAGCGTAAACAGATCGAGAAAAAGTCATTATCTGTATGTACATTTCGGCCTATTATGCCTCATCAGCAGAGTTATAGACTGGAGCTGATGAGGCTTAATAGGCCGAAATGTACATACAGAGAATGACTTTTTCTCGATTTGTTTACGCTTTACATTTGAACAGATATATTCGCCTAATTCATTAATTATCAACTAATTAATTTTCAAATTAGGTATGACTTCAATTAAAGCACATATTCTCCCAAAAATCGTCGGCATAGCCATATCAAACAAACTGTTTGCGTACTTTCATATATATATATATATATATATATATATATATATATATATATATATTATAATCTATACACTTAATGGCTGATTCATTACCGTCGGTTTCAAAGCATTACATGCTTATCTTCTGACAAATCACCTTGTAAAAAGAAGGCGATTTGTCTGAAGATAAGCATATAATGTTTTGAAACCGATGGTAATGAATCAGCCATTAAATGTATAGATTATAATATATATATAGCTCGTACAACTGTAATCGAGCACTATATTTTCCTTCATCCGACTTTAAAAAATCCCTACACACACACACACACAAATATATATATATAGAATGCACAAACTGCAAGAAAATATACATTGGATGTACATCATCACTGAACAAAAGAATCTCACTACACAAAAGCAACATTAGATTAGCTAACAATAGAAACCTATACGTATCGAAAAATATCCACGAATGTAGTCAGGGACAATTTAGAGTGATACCAATATATCAAACTGATGACTATACTCTACTCCTAATTAAAGAAAAACATTTCATAGATAAATACAAACCCGAATTAAATCGAATTTAACCACACACACACAATAACACTACTCCATAAGCAAATATGATCTACTAAATAGAATCCACAACCTATGTATATGTGTAAAACACATATGTAGGAACACAAATAAGCACCCAAAACACACAAACTGAACCTAACCAAGCAAATACATATACACAACAATAAAAACAACTTCACTACACAAACATGTAAACCACAAAACAAAATATACAAATTATATAATATTAAATATAGAACAGACCAAGATACATACATACATACATACATACATACATATATTACATACATGGGAACTGACTGGGGTAGATAGATAGATAGATAAAAATGAAAAGAATAAGATAGATAGATATGTACAGAATAAGATAGATAGATAGATATATAGATAGACAAATATGAAAAAAACAGAGATAGATAGATATAAACACATTGAAATAGATAGATAGATTCATAGATCCATATATAGATAGATATGAACAAACACAGAGGGATATATAGTTAAATAGATTGATAAATATGAACAGACTGAGATAGATAGATAGATAGATAGATAGACATAAACACACTGACATAGATAGACAGATAGATTGCTATATCATTAAAAAAAAAAATGTGTATATATGTGTGTATATATATATATATATGTATGTGTGCATGTATATGTATGTATATATATAGAGATAGATAGATAGATAGATATCAACTTACTAAAACAGATAGACAGATAGATAGATAGATATCAATTGAATGAAATAGATATATAGATATGAACAGACTGAAATAGATAGATAGATAGATAGATATAAACAGACTGAAATAGATAGATAGATGGATATAAACAGACTGAGATAGATGGATAGATAGATAGTTATAAACAAAGTAAGATAGATAGATAGATAAATAGATAGAAAGATAGTTATGAATAGACTTAAATTTAATTCTTAATTCAAAATTCAACTCTTAGGTATGTATATATATGTACACATACACACACCGAGTACAACCATATACATACGCACGCACACACACACACACACACACACACACACACACACACACGAACACACACGAAGAATTTGGAAGAATAAGATATTGTTAAACAAAGCATACATACAAACAATTACAAACTATAACAGAATAGCTTGATTCAGACAGCAATCAACACCTCTGTAGAAAGCTACAAACTTTCAGAAATCTTCGAATGAAGGGATTTTCATCCCGAAATATTGGGAAAATAAATCATCGGTAAAAGAACAACATCCTCGTTACCTCAATTTTTTTTACACTTACATTGTGATAGCCTTCAAAACCAACCGACAAAGCACTATACACACAATGCTTCAAGCAACTTATAAAACTCTCTCTCTCCCTCTCCCTCTCCCTCTCTCTCTCTCTCTCTCTCTCACAAAGTAATCATAGACACATATACGTAGGCACACACATACACACACCCAAAAAGTATAAATTTAAGTAGAAAAACATAGAATGTCTTCGGAACAAAGAACAAAAAACAAATTACAAACACACACACACCTGATATATCAAATGAACATCTGATGAACTTTATAAAGACAATCCAAGTAGTAAAGTTATAAAAAAAAGCTATAAAAATTCAGCTAATGACTTTATTGGTAAACCACCCAAAAACAAAAACACCTGTTTAAAAGACTAATGTTAAAATGAAATTCCATTCCACCACCATAAAAAGAGAAAGAGAGGGTGAAATACTCATGTGTATGTATATATATACACATGCATGTAAGAATTCATTTTCATATTATCAACCAAAGCCTGAAGAAGATACCAGAAGATCTGAAACACGTGTTGCACATGTAAAACAAAAAGAATAAAAATTTTTTCTGAGAACAAAATACATTTTGCGGACCTTCCTTTTTATAAAATATTGAATTTTCTCCCGTTGGAACCAGAACAACACTTTATATATATATATATATATATATATATATATATATATATATATATATATATATATATATATATTCATGTTTTAAATTATACCATTTCTTCAATTTTCAATTCGTATTTGTTTTCCTTGATATCATATGCCTATTATAACAATTAGCAAGAATATGCACCCTCCGGGCGTAAGTATTTAAGTTTTAATATAATTAAATATATTAACTTAGAAAAACTAAAATTATTATTCATTTAGCGGTGTTTAATAGGTTTGAATTCAGTTTTCCTTCTCCTAGACTGGTTGCCAAACCTAAGTTAAAGAGTCAAGTCTACTCTACTACCCTACTGGAAACACTTGGTGGGTTGGATTTTACGGTATGTCAACCCTTGTTGGGTTATTTTATGTCAAACACGTTTTGTTTTATTCATTATTGACAGGCATTCATTATTTTTTCAAACTCAATTTTTAAAACACATTTTAACTGTTTTTTTTCTATTTAACTCCTAGATAGGATCTTAACAGGTACTACCTCTCCGGTCAAAGTGAACCCGGAAATAATGGCGATGAAGGGGTACTCCACACTCCCCAGAGATCCAAAATTAGAACTTCACCATTAGATGCAGTTTAGAGGGAAACAGTATGATCCTTGTTTGAAAAAGATAAACGATAGATATTTCTCTGTGGAATTTATGTAAACATTTACGTAAAAGACTTTGCTTTAAAAAAGAATTGAATTGAATTAAGTATGTTTATACATAAAAAAAAAAGAAGAAAAAATAGAAAAAAAAGTGTTGCTTCCAAAATTTCAAATAGGAACTCTTTATCCTTCCGTCTAGAAACAAAAAGAAAAAAACAAATCAAAGCAACACAAAAGTTTTCTCTATTAAATAATTACACTAGGGACGTCCAATCTAACGTGTAAAATTTACATTATAACAGATTTCTTTGGAAAAAAATTCTTGACAATTCAATTAAAAAAGCAAGTAAAAGTTTAAGAAAGAATAATATTATATTTTGTTAGCAGAATGCAGAATTCGCGTTTTTTTATTATTTATTTATTTTTTTAAATTTTTTACTAAAATAAATCACGTATAGAAACTTATAAAAACCTGATATAATTATTTAGACTCTTATCTTTATAGAAAAAAAAAATCGTTTCTTATCACTTCATTTTTTTCAAATTTCATAAAATAAAATAGGAGATCTTGTAAAAATAAATATATTTTAGGAAAAACCTATTTTAAACATAATTTCATCAAAAGGTGAATAAGTATCGAAATTTTCGTGAAAATTTGACTCTTAATTGATTTTTCATAGAATTTTTTTTAAAAAGCCTCTAGCTATAACTTGTTTTTGGCTACGTTTAATTTCAATTGATTTAATAGTGCGAAAATGTAAACATTGTTTTCGTTCATAATTTTCATTATTTCCGTTAGCTGAAATTTAAAAAAAAAATCATCAGGGGTTTGTTTAATGTTTCTTCTTTTGAATGGTCCAAAAATTTTGAAGATAACATTAACCTTTATTCAAGTTTGATTGTGTTAAATATAGGTGTGTGTGTGTGTTACATGTCAAATTGGACGTCCCTGAAGTATACATTTTTCTTTTAATAATCTTATTATAATAGAGATTGTGTGTTTTTCTGTCTGTAGCCGAAACTAGATGACTACTCAAGTCACAATTCCCTTAATTACTTACGTCACATTCTCCATGATTTTATTTTTACTCAAACCTCAATTATTAATAAAATTGTATTACATTATTAATACTGTCGGCCTTATCTACATACTAATAACATGCAATTGTATTCATATATACAACAACATAACGGTTTATAGTGTGAACAGGAGGGCTAATTTACATATTGATCATAAAAATATGATTTCAATAAATATGTGCTTGGTATTATTGATTTCTAATTGTTTGATTTTATCTTAATGAATATGAGCAAAAATCTCGGAGATAAATCTTAAAAGAAATCCATTAACAAGAAGAAATAACTGTGATTTTATTCTTTACTTCCTATTTTAACTGAATAGTTGAATTAGGAAAATTTAGCAATGAAAGACGGGAGTGATAGAAGAGTAAGTTTCAGTTGTTCTATTTTTCGACAATACTCCCTCTGTTTCAAATCATTTTATCTGCATTCTTATTTAGTATCATTAGCCTTTCTAATTTGATATAATATTTTATTACATTAAAACGTAAATACGTGCACCCAGAGGGTGCATATATTTGCTAGTAATAATCTTGATTTAAAAAAAATAAATTGCTAAAAACCGACGTCTTTTAGGAGTCAGCCTCTGCCGAGAGTGCATTCATGACACGGGATCCCCACTCTACTACATGTCAATTTTCATAAAGTAGTATTCATATGAAATATATGAAGCCTACCATTCCGTTTCCCTCTAGCCCTCTCTGGTTGGTGTGTTTGTGGGTCGTACGTGCCGGCCCTGGGAATTATCATCATACAAATCCGCCAGCTGTTAGGACAGGTGACTACAACCAGGTAAACAATAAAAGTTGCACCAGGAAACGCTTCATTGGTTTTATGTCAATTATCGAAGAGCTTGTTCGTTACCGACTCAGCACGTTCACAGTTGCTTAGCAACGGCTATAACAACAAAGGAACAAAGAATGAAGTTAAATGATTTATAACCAATCAGTTCGCACACATAAATAACAAGCTTATTTTTTTAAATGTCGCATTCGCATACACATGTTATATACCCCTTTAATCGGGTATATAAATGGCTATAGAAGAGACGGGAATGAAGAGATAATGGTAATTTTCACCTTTAGTTGGCTAAATTCCTAGCAAATAAGGCAATTAGAGTAACCTCCCTTGACTTTCACTTTGAAACAAGCCGGTAGCCATTTAGAAAGTCTCCGTGCGAAATAAACAAATCTTAGAAACTTTTTCGAAAACAATACATCTGCATGCTTTAACACAAAAATATCATAAAATGTATCAACAAAGTTGAAGTGCAATAATAAAAAACATACATCAATATTAAACCTTTAAGAGTTGAACTTTTATATGTTTTTTTTATGAAAAGATTTTATCATTTGTACAATGTGAGTTATTAAATGTTCAATTTTAAAACTGTTTCAAGACTTTGTGGACACCCTGTAGATGGGTTCTTGTTTTCTGCTAACTCGCTGGCCGCCATATTCTTCAGAGCTGATTTTTACTCTAGTGAGCTCTGATTTGGGGATTTCTTCTGGAAGTTGATTTCTTCTCTGTTCGGGCTGGGTGTCGTGGATTCTTGTTTGTTAATTAATAAAGCAATACTTTGTTGTCTTTATTAAAACAACCTCAGCACAAAAACCGCGCGGTAAGAAGCGACATCCCGAAAGAACGTCTTCTCTCAGCGAGTAACTGGTCGCAACTAACTAAAAACTTAAAACTGTCACACGCCTCCAATCGCACGTTTCCAGAAGGGGTCAAGTCGAGGTTATTATCTGCCACTCACAAACATGACGATTATGGTACGATTATGGTACTTTTCCATTCACCACCCCCATTTTGAATCTTCAACGATTTAATCCAAATATATCTAGCTACAGTACTTACACAATTCATAGGCTATCCATGAATTATGTAACACACATACGCATTGTGTCTGGGTGTTATGATTGTCCCAACCCTATTGCCCTTATGGCAAGCCCCCTTTTTATCATATATGTGATAGAAGACGGTGGTTGAGAGTTAATGTCTTGGGTATGACATTAAACTCTGATGGTGAAGTTCCAATTCTGTAACTCTGGGGAATGTAGAGTACCCCTCCCTCACCATTACTTACAGGTTCACTCTGACCTGGAGTGGTAATACCTATTAGGGTCCCATCTATGGGATAAATAGAAAAATGAGTTTTAAAAGAAAAAATTGAGTACCCAACCAGAATGAATCAAACAAAACGTCTTTAGCATAAAATAACCCAACAAGGGTTGACATGCCGTAAAATCCATCCGAGATCCGAATATCTGAGCGTCTCATCATGGTGTAATGGTTTGCAAAGTAGTCTTGCAGATCCATTACTACTGAACAGTGGGTTCGACCCTCACTGGATGCCCCATACTTGTGACCTTGTATCACATCCTACCAGTGGAGAACAGGTTGTGTAAAAAAGGGCGTCCCATCGTAGTGTAATGGTTAGCAAGCTACTCTCGCTGATCCATTACTACTGAACAGTGAGTTCGATCGTCGCTGGATGCCCCATACTTGCAACCTTGTTTCACACCCTACTCGTACCGGGAATTGGAAGATTTTATTATATAAACGCATCATTGCATATAGGATTTGTGGAGGCGCGTGGTGTAATGATTACCATCCTAAGAAATGGACACGGCGTTAATATCCCTGGAAAATTACGAATTCAACTATTCTCCCTCCAGCTATGGATACACAGCTCAGATACACAATTTTTTTATCACCATTCGCATACACATGCACATTGTGTCTGGGCGTCCCAGCGTGGTGTAATGGTTAGCAAAGTTGAACGTAGATCCATTATTACTGAATAGGGAGTTCGATCCTTGCGACCTTGTTTCACATCCTACTCGTATCGAACAGGTTTGGTAACACATGGCGTCTCATTACGGTGTAATGGTTAGCAAGCTAGTCTCTCAGATGTGTTACTACTGAATAGGGAGTTCGATCCTCGTTGGATGCCCCATATTTGCGACCTTGTGTTACCTCCTACGCATGGCGAACGGGTTAGGCAATAAAAGACGTCCGATCATGGTGTTGGGTAGATACCTACATATTGTGTCTGGACTCCATATCGTGGTGTAATGGTTAACAAGGTAGTATTGCTATACTCCTCTACAGTAGTGAAGCCTGGACTACATACTCAATCCACTAGAGGAAACTGGACAATTTCCACCTCAGATGTCTACGCCGCATCATACGCATTCGCTGGCAAGACGAAGTGCCCAACACAGACGTGCTGGGCCGAGCAAACATGAACACCATATTCACCATCATCTGTGAGAGGCGCCTGCGCTGGCTTGGTCATGTCAGGAGAATCCTCAAAGACCTACTGTATGGCGAATTAGTAGAAGGCTACCGACCGATAGGAAGACCACGCATACGCTTCAAAGATGTCTACAAGAAGGACATGAAGACATGCCACTTCAACACCAACACATGGGAGGTTGATGCAGAAAACCGAGCGGCCTACCACTTCCTTGTCAAACAAGGCACGAAAATGAGTGAAAAAGAGAGGAAAGAAGCCGCCACAGAAAAGAGAGCCAGAAGGAAGGAGAGACATCAACAACTACAGGAAGCATCACTGTTTGTTTGCAATCACTGCACCAGAGATTGCCATTCAAAATTTGGCCTGTGTAGCCACTCGCGCAGATGCAGTTAAAAAGATTGGACACTAAGCCATCGTCTTTAGCAGATGGAATGATGCCAACAATTGCTGTATGAACTTTTATCCAGTACTGTGTGATTTTTCAGTAAATCTGAACCCTACACTTTATTACCAGAATGATGGATTGTGCCTATTCATCACGTGTCAAAGGTAACGATCATAATTTATTAACTAGACATCTGATGTTGTTTGTAATCACAAAAAAGATGTAATATCAGGATTAAATGAAGAGGTTGACAAAGGGAGCGCATCAGACAAGTAATGAATAGATAATTACGAACGTAGTATCCATTTTGGAGAACACTTTTCACAATGATATATAGTGCCAACCATACTCTGGACTTATCTCTAGGTATAAGATGTAAGTAAAATCGTCACTTCTATTTATGAACTTTACCAACAACAGCAGGCACTTCCGGTAGAAATTGGCCAATGGGACAAGAGAACAGAAAGCATTTAAAATCGTTTGCAACTGTCCTCAAATCAATTGCTAGTTAAACTTTAAGCCAGGAAGACCCATCTTTGGATTAACATCAGAGGCTAACTACAGACGTCTGACTTATATATATATATTACAAGGAACACTGCAGACTTGGACTTATACATATACTAGAAGCGGCTACCCGGCATCGCCTGGGTAGAAGGGGAAGGAGCAAAAAGTTAGTCTCGCAGATCCATTATTACTGAATCGTTACGTATAAAAGACCTTGCTTTGATCCGGCAGGTGAGGCAAAGTGCACAGACACCCTGAAAAAGAAAAATTAATGTCTCCTATTTAAAATATTAAATGCAAAAAAGGTCCTTGCTGTTACTATTTAATTAAAAAAAAATATTTTCACGAATATAAATCAATTCTTCATTATTTTTGCTCAAAAGGCAAGATATGGTACTAGTGAATGTGTATATATTTACTTTGTCGTTAATGTTTTTATTTTCGTGATTTCCTCCGCACATACATACACCAGCCCATACATACACACAACTGTCCTTTATATATGTATAGATTATAGAGGAAACCTACAGGCTACGATCACCAACTGAATTCTGGGAACAACAACAGAACAACTGAACCCCTAACAATAGCGACAGAGATTCTAACACCTAACTAAAAGTTTCTGTTATTTACTGAACTTAATTACTTCAGTCCCCAAATTACAAATCCCCTAACACCAGTGAAGCCTCTTCTTTTTTCCCTTCTGAATATAGTCTATCCACATCCTTTTTTATGTAATTTTCAGGCATCGTAATGTTTTTTGTGATCCATCCTTTTGAGCTCCTTTCTTGTTCAGTTTAAGAAGGGCTCTGAGTATCTATTCCTATAATTAAATTCCTGCTACAGAGTTTGGTTTTTGATAGTTTTCTTGTCCTACTGAGATATTCCACTATGAATTTGATTGATAGTGTTTGCTTCAAAGATTCCTAAGTATTCGTCGCTTTCTTTCTCTTCAGGCGATTTGTTGCCTTACTTAACTGGGTAATTCTATTCCGTCAGTTGCTTCCCTTTCGCCTTAAATCATTAGAACCATTGTACATGTTTGTATCTGATATAGCGCTAATACCTTTTTAAAAAGGTATGAATGTTGTATACCCTTCTAACACCTAACTTGCTGGGTGTGGGTGATAAGGTTGGGGGGAATCGTTCTGGTGGAAGCACCTGGTTCTTATAGAAATCGAGGATGTGGCAAGAAAGAAACTTAGAATTCAAATCTTTTGAAAACTGACGATCAATGAGTTCTGTCTGTCAATTGTAATGGTACTTTTTCACAGTCAAAGCTGGAAGCGCGTGGTGAAATGGAATTGGCGACCCGAGTTCAAGTTCTGAACGAGGTTATTTGCTTTTCCCTCTCACGCTAACGCCCTCGGGAAATGCAAGAATCCATCTTTTCTTCCCCCAGCTATGGGTAAAGTGTAGAGCAGTTTGCTTTCTTTAACCTCGTTAAGGCAACCAATCTAGGCAAAGGAAAACTCTGAATTCATACTATGCTTAAAAAATGATCGCGTGTCACATCCTGTCCGTGGTGTAGGGGTTAGGTAAATATATATTTCTTCACAGTCAACATCGAAAGGAGAAGAAAAAAAAATAAAAAGTTGCGTGTAGGACCACATTGTGGTCCGCGGACCCCGGGTTGGGGACTTGGCTAGGTCGATTTTTAACTTAAAAAAAAAAAATCAAATTCTCTCTAACAGCGAAAGTTGTGTGTTGGTATAATAAATACTGATACCAAAAACTTGATCTCTTACTTGTACCATTATTTGAGGAAATAGCATCAAAGATCGTCTGCTAAAATGCACCAAAATTCCTCGTTTTCGCAACATTTAGCCTAGAAATTGGTTTGAAAATTTAGCAATTTCAATATCTAAAACAGAAAAGGTTGTCATTTTAAACAAAATGAATACAATTTTAGGACTAGAATTCAAATTGAAATTATGCCCCCATCACCAGGACACCTCTAATTATGCTGCTTTTTACCTAATAATTAAGCTGTAATAGTGATAACATTTTAAAAGATTGAAATCTATTTCCTCAAGCGACAGCAAAGTTTTTAAGAAAAGTATTTTATGTGGTAATTATTTTTGTTAATTTGCAACTTTCGCCACATGGGAGACGTTACAGTTTCAAAATCGACCTACCTTATTGGGGAGCCTTCCTTTACACATTGAAGGAAATATACTTCTGGATTTTGATCTATTGGCTATGTAAGTTTTCCAGTATACCAAGAAGTAATTATTCTACTCGGGATAAGTAAATAAAAATACAGAAATTTAGTCGGTCACAACACGTGTAGGTGTCTGTGAGTCCACCTCTTCACCATTGAGCGTGCGAAAACTGCTAAGGACCTAGATACATATTCATTGCGTCATGGTGCAATGGTTATCAAGCTAGCCTTTCAGATCCATTATTACTAAAAGCGAGCACGATCCTTGCTGATAGTCCCCATACCCCCCCCCCCAAAAAGAAAACCCCACTTACAAATAGACCTTGTGTTAATCGGGCTAGGGAAATGATTTTTCGTTTTTTTGCCAGGATCAAACATTATTATGACCAACATAATACAATGGTACTTTGACTTACGAGTTTCCCAACTTACGAGCTTTCCGAGTTACGAGCTGTCACACGGTCGATTTTTTGCTTTGTGCTGAGAGCTAGACTTGTGAGGTACGAGCGAGCTTCAGGTACGCTTGTGTTAATAAGTTCACTAAAAAAACATTTAAGTCTCCAAATTTATTAATTCCACCAAAGAAAAATATCTATAAAAAGATAAACATTGATATATATATTGATTTGATATACGAGCAAATTGAATTACGAGCGGAACGAATTAAACTCGTAAGTCAAGGTACCACTGTATATCAAAGAAGCCTATTCACAAAAAGATATGTGTTGTTGATATTTAATCATTGTCTAATATTAATACTCGTATTTCTTAATTGTACGACCGTTATCATCTTGCAATACCCTCTGGCTAAAAATGAGACCGTCCAAATCGTCCAAGATGAAATGAAAAAAAAATTGTAAATCCTGATTATCTGGTGTTGCTTATCCACCGAATTCTTCTTATTATGTGTCGTCACTTCACAACTAAATAATGGACCATTCCGTTTTTATTATAAAGAAAAAAGGGAAGAAAAAATGACATGCTACACAGAAAAAATATAATAAGAAAGAAAGAAAGAAAGAAAGAAAGAAAGAGGGATAGAGTAAGAGAAAGATAGAGAAAGGTGGTGAACGTGCAGAAGCGATAACGCTAATCTGTTTCAATCCAACATAACGAAAAGATGAAAAGAAGGAAATAAAGAAAATAGGAGTGAGAAAGGGTTGAATCAAGATTATTACACTTTTTACATATTGAAGTATTTAGCAATAGCTCTTAAGTAAACATATCAAACGTTGTGATGATTAAATTATCATACTGTGGTATATCTACAGGTCATGCTAGTATATAATAATTGTCTATAAAAACTGACAAAAAAAAGGGCAATGATTATTTCACAAAGGAAACGCTCACAGCATTCAGAAACGAAATTGCGAAAATTGCCAGTTACAATGGCAAATGAAATAAAATTGACCAATTATAAAACAGTCATCAATCATAGACACGTTTTACACATAATGAACAAAGGGAAAGAAGAAGAAGAAGAAGAAGAAGAAGAAGAAGAAGAAGAAGAAGAAGAAGAAGGATCTAAAATGTTAGGGCATTGAAGACAATGGCTATTATAGTTTATTTTCAATTGTTTGGCCATTCCCAGGATGAGCCTTGATATTTCTGTTTTTAGCCGATTTTAATGGCTTTTTTTCTAACGTTTGTTTTTACTTTATTTTAGCTTTCACTATTATTTTCAATTGAAAGAGGATCTATCTATCTATCTATCTATCTATCTATCTATCTATCTATCTATCTATCTCAGCCTGTTCATATCTATCTATCTATCTATCTATCTATCTATCTATCTATCTATCTATCTATCTATCTATCTATCTATCTATCTATCTATCTATCTATCTATCTATCTATCTATCTATCTATCTATCTATCTATCTATCTATCTATCTATCTATCTATCTATCTATCTATCTATCTATCTATCTATCTATCTATCTATCTATCTATCTATCTATCTATCTATCTATCTATCTATCTATCTATCTATCTATCTATCTATCTATCTATCTATCTATCTATCTATCTATCTATCTATCTATCTATCTATCTATCTATCTATCTATCTATCTATCTATCTATCTATCTATCTATCTATCTATCTATCTATCTATCTATCTATCTATCTATCTATCTATCTATCTATCTATCTATCTATCTATCTATCTATCTATCTATCTATCTATCTATCTATCTATCTATCTATCTATCTATCTATCTATCTATCTATCTATCTATCTATATATCTATCTATCTATCTATCTATCTATCTATCTATCTATCTATCTATCTATCTATCTATCTATCTATCTATCTATCTATCTATCTATCTATATCTATCTATCTATCTATCTATCTATCTATCTATCTATCTTAGCATGTTCATATCTATCTATCTATCAATCTATCTATCTATGTATTTATCTTAGCCTACTTATATCTATCTATCTATCTATCTATCTATCTATCTATCTTAGCATGTTCATATCTATCTATCTATCTATCAATTTATCTATCTATGTATTTATCTTAGCCTACTTCTATCTATCTATCTATCTATCTATCTATCTATCTTAGCGTGTCCATATCTATTTATCTAGGCTAAACAACTACAGACAACAACAAAAATCGAATACATGGATCACAGAAAATTAAAACCCGTAGAACAATACTTCCGCTCAAACGATCACGATTTTAACAGAAATGCCAGATTCACAATCATTGAAAGAATTGAGAAAGACATTAACATTTAATCAGTAATCGAATAACAAGAAAACAAATGGATTAAACAAATAATTTTTTTATCTATTTGGACTTAACAGCCAATCCTGGCAATAAAATGTGGGTGTCATCAACACCTATAAAAACAAACACACTGACAAACCAATTTGAAACAACTCACAAACCTAATTGAAAACTCATTAGCCTGGTGTCCTCACCCCCCCCCACACACCACACACACACACACAGTCACCATAAATGGAATATAACCTACTTCAGAACAGACGAAAAATCTGGGAGGGGCTGGCTGGTGTAATGGTTAGAGTTCCCGCCTGTCAGCTTGACAGTCAGGGTTCGAATCACACACAAAGCAGTCTTCCTGTCTATAGCTCTGCTGATGAGGCCTAATAGGCCGAAATGTACACACAGAGATTGGTTTTTCTCGATTGGTTTAGCCTTACATTTGAATAGGTATGCCCGCTTAATTCATTAATTATTAATTAATTAACTTTCAGAAATTAGGTACGACTTCAATTAAGCATATATTCTCCCAAAAATTGTCGGCTAAATAGAGCCATATCAAAACACGTTGTTTGTTTGTTTACTTCTCATATATATATATATATATATATATATATATATATATATTGGGAGAATATGTGCTTAATTGGAGTCGTACCTAATTTGGAAAATTAATTAATTAATATTGAATTAAGCGGGAATGCCTATATAAATGTATGGCTAAACAAATCGAGAAAAATCAATAGGCCGAAATGTACATACAGAGATTGATTTTTCTCGATTTGTTTAGCCATACATTTAAATAGGCATTCCCACCTAATTCAATATTAATTAATTAATTTTCAAAATTAGGTACGACTCCAATTAAGCACATATTCTCCCAAAAATTGTCGGCAAAAAAGCCATTCCAAACATACCTTGTACAACTTATCATATATATATATATATATATATATATATATATATATATATATATATAAAAAATGTGAATGTAATCGTTCTATGTACGCATATAAATATATATATATATATATATATATATATATATATATATATATATTCATCAAAGAGTTACAACCACGTTTTCATTGCAGTAGCATAAGTAATTAATCCAAAAGGGCTCAATATATATTTACCAACCCCTCCGCACGAGCAGGATGTGACACAAGGTCAATTTCTTAAGCGCTCAATATATCTTATAATATATTATATATATATATATATATATATATATATATATATATAACTTTAAAAAATTCCTCATGTACATATAAAACATTTCAAACGAATTTAACCAGAAGATAGTTTTCACTGAACAGATGGACTCGCCACCTCTAATACATTTTTTCGTCCGGTTTTTTGTGGTTTGTCAACCACTTAGAAATCTTATTTAAACTTTCTAAAAACGTGTTCTTCCGTGAGAAATTTTCTCCTGAATAGATAACATAAAATAAATATTCCTGTTTGTCTTATCACCTTTCGTTCATCTTGTCTATGTACATGTGGGGGCTTGAATCTCAAGTTCCTCTTGGTCAAAATTTTAAGAAAACAATAAAATCCGATTTTAGTGAAATTATGATAGGGAAATTAAAAAAGTTTTAATTATCTGTTCAGCCAAGTTTGGATTTAATTGGTGGGTGGTCTATCCGGTAGTTAAACGAAGGGGGTGGTTTTTGTATATATACCACTCATTCCGGACCTTGGGTCAGTCAGTTATAGTGCGAGTTGTGTAGTCGGGAATATTTAGAGAGTTTAGTGCTTAACAAGAGCAGTTGGGGTTTTCAGTTTAGCCATGCCGGAGCTGAGCAGATGAAGTTAGACACGCACGAAACAACAGCTTGATTGAGAGTGAAGAACCGGGCCCCGAGGATAACTCCCCACTCGGTCCCCTCGTTTACAGTAGTTGAGAGTCCAAGATCTAGGAGTTAAAGAGAATGGGGAATCGTGCTAGACGGTCATAGTGCATAGAAGCAGTTGCACTGGGTGTCATACACCCCCGCTTCGTCTTAAAAGTTCGTCCTTTGTCTTGTTTCATTGTTCATTTTATTTTCCTTTATGAACCCGTTTCGGGCTCGGGTGCAGCTTCGACTGCACAATGATGGGATATGATCTTGATGACGACACGGCATGACGTACGACACGATGAACGAAGCAAGGAGTGTCCTAACTAGCGCCACGAGCAAGTAGGTTGTATCACACCACCGCGACAAAGGCTTTCTCATATATCTATCTATCTATCTATCTATCTATTTCTCTGTCTGTCTGTCTGTCTGTCTGTCTATCTATCGATCTATTGTGGTTGTCGGGCTATGAATAAACGACTAAAGGTTGGTCTTCGTATGTTAGTCGTTCTGAGTACCACAACTCATTGCTAACATTATTACTTGGGATGAAACCAACCCCGGACACTTAGGAGCATAAGCCTGTGTGTAGTTTGATATATCCTCGTGTGGATATATATATACAAGAAAAATTCACGACGAAGCATCAAGAATAAATTTATTGGCTGAGCAAACTAAACGAGAATGAATACTGACATGACAATGAGATACAAGGAAAAGATTATAAAGATTAGTTCTCCTAATGTAAAAGAAAGAGTCTTATTGTAGAGTCCTTGATATGTGTAGTTGATGGTATCTTATATGGAAGCGAATCGTGGGTGTTGTATCGCAGACACCTGAAAAAACTGGCGGCATTTCACATCAACTGCCTCCAACGCATACTGGGCGTAAAGTGGTGGCACAAAATCCCCCACTTAGAAATTCGAAGCAGAGCATGCATTGACCCAATTGAGACCATCCTATCGCAACGTCAACTGCGATGTTTGGGTCACACCATCCGCATGCCTGCAGACAGACTTCCCCGTAAATACTTTACAGTGAACTCACTGATGTTACGCGGAGGACAAGAGCTCCTTAAAAGCGGTTCAAAGACCATATTAAGACAACGTTGATGAAATGAACCATCACACCTTCAAGCGTGGAAGATCTGGCCTCCAACAGACAGGGTTGGCGAGACGCCTGTTGCACAGGAGCTAAACAGCTCAACATCGAGATTAACAGGGCTGCGGAGCGGCGACGTCTTCGTTGTCATGAACCACCAAATGCAGATGGGAATTTCTCTTGCAATGTGTGTTACCGCATCTGCAAGTCCAGAATTGGACTAACTAGGCACCAGAGGGTCAACAACTGTTGAAGACATGGAGTGACGTCATCATCGTCTGCGACAGACTTCGAAAAGGAAAGAAAAGGAAAGGAAGTTGATGGTATAAAATGTCTAAGGTAGGTGGGTTGTCTCCCTTGGTCGACATACCTCTTTTCAGACCAACCAATCACAGGCCAGCAATTTTCGGCGCCAGAAATTGAAGATAGAAATCTTCCTCTTTTTGAACCAGCATCTCGAAGACAATCTTCGCTCCTACTAATTCAGCAGAGATTTAAAAAAAAAAAAGGCCTTCGAAAGTACGATAACATGCCATAACCAGTACCAAGGACTTAGTTAAGTGGACTTGTATTCATTTATATTTATATAAATTGATATTTTCCGCACACAATACTATCGTTTGCAACAGAAAATATTACAAGTGTATTTTCTTTTATGTATAAATGTAATAATACAGTATTATTTGAAATTCCAAGTTGTGTTCATGTATTTCCTGATACTAACTCTTGTTAACTCCATATTCGCCACTTAAAACCGTACAATGAGGAATAGATTTGAAATAAAGACTTATATAGTTAAACAATGATATCATGTGCCATGCTACACGAGGTTGCTGTGGGGGATCATAGCCCTCAGTCCATGGTGGACAGGTAGCGTCTGTTTCAAGGCCTTGTCGAGGTTTAAAAAGAGAAAGGTTGTCTTTGGCGCTTCCTTTTTTATACTACTTTGTCCGCGCCACCTAGTGGCTATTATTAGATACTAGAGGGAGGTAATTACCTTTTGTGTCCCCTGGCACCCAATAGGATAACTGTGACAGGTAAGAGATGTAATTCCAACACTATCTATCTATCTATATATCTATCTATATATATATCAAAACCTGTTCTATATATCTAGGGGAAATCCCCGTGACGTAGTGGCTAACATGCCGGACTACAACATTGTAGTAAGCGAGTTCAAACTCCAGTCGCGCTATTAGGTTAACATTACCTGGAAGTAATGGCGATGAAGGGGTACTCCATACTCCCAAAGCTCCCAAATTGGAACTTCACCATTACATGCAGTTTAACATCCTACCCAGGACACTGACCCTCAGCCACTGCTGATGATAAGGGCAATAGGCTTGGGGGCTTCTCCAACCGCCTCTCTAGCTTAAGTATGGGCTAAAGTGGAGTGTTGCATGTCATAGATTGTTCAGCCACCAGGGTTCGATGCTTAAGCATCACGGGTCGCCACTCAAGGCCAACAGTGGGCCCCATTGGGGGGGGGTATTATCCCTCTACAGAGGTGCAGTCGGTGTATTCTATAGCCCCACCGACAGGCCGGCCATGTATAGGTGTCCACAGGAGAACGTCACTTATAAATTCCTTCTTGTTTCCCCAGCAATGGCCAGCATGTCTGTCTTACTCGGATGGTTTGTGATTGTGGTTTAGAGCTTCTTTTTAGTGGGGTGCTGCTTCCAAGATTTGTTCAAGTCAGCACGCAGCATCCTTGGGTAGCTCCCATAAACTAAGTTACGCTTAGCCCTGTCAACTGGGGCTTTAGAATACACCGACTGCGCCTCTGCAGAGGGTAAAATCCCCTCCCTCAATAGGGCCACCTGTTGGTCCTGGGTGATGATTAAGGACGGGATTCTGGCGGCTGAGCAGTCCATGCATGCAACTTTGGCCTTACTTAGGCTAGACGAGTGTCAGAGAGGCCACCTCCGATTAATCGGTTGACCATGTCAAGCCCTAGCACCTATATGATTGTCCCAACCCTAATGGCAAACTCCAACCCTTTTTATCATATATGTGCTAGAAGGTGGTTGCTGAGGGTCTTCGTGTCCTGGGAATGACGTTAAACTCTATCTGATTGTGAAATTCCAGTTCTGGAGGTCTGGGGAATTTGGAGTACCCTTTCATCACCATTGCTCCCTGGTCCACTCTGGTCCTGAGTAGTAGTACCTGTTAGGGTCCCATGTATGGTTTAAATAAAAAAAATTGTTGAATTTAGATATCGCTACGAATCTTTCAAAATTCGGCATTAAATGACCCACTGAGGTTTGATATGCCGTAAAAGAAAACAAATAAAAAAACTAGACCCTTTCTCCAAACTGTTTTTCTAAAAAAATACGATAACAAAACTACAACTACAAACAATCTACTGTCAAAATCAATAAAAAAAACTTGAAAAAAGACATAATAAAATTGATCATGCCTCACAACCTACCGCTTGACATAGAATAACCCTGGATGGGTTGACATGCCGTTAAAATCAATCAGTCAATCAATAAACTACTCTTAACCGGAAGCAATAAACGTGTAAGCTTAAGTGAATAAGTAAAGTAGGTGGAATGGCCTATTGTCGGTATCAGCCGGACAGAGAGGGAGTCTATCCCCTTTTCGCTAGCGCTTGACCAGGGAGATTGTTTTTGCGTCTGAGGTGGAACGCCACAACTCCCGTCAGCTCTCCACTTCACCGCACAGATCCAGCCTGTGCTACTCATACGCTGAGTTGGCGAAGGCCAGTATCGAACCTGGAACCTTGTGGTTCTGAGGCGGATGCTCTAACGACTGAGCTAAACCGACAATGACAAAGTCTGAAATGAATATCATTGTCAAACGGAAAGACTCATCACCTGATCCAGAGAGAGAGAGAGAGAGAGAG
>CM042139.1:18229985-18297485 GCA_023376005.1 Doryteuthis pealeii
GTTCATCTAATTTCCTAGCATTTTGTCTTATTATTATTACGCGGCTCGGGTTGGGTAATAATATTAAAGCAAAGCATAGATACAATGACGATACGCTTCAATCCATTTGGATCATGAAGGAATGAAGGATTAACTATATCCTTCTTAATCTCCAGATCAACATAAAGGAAAACGATAGTGCAACTCAGCTGGTGTTACTGTTATGGTTAGAAAGCTAGATAAGCAGACCGGTGTTAGTGAGTTCGGTTCTCACCGAGTGTCCCATAGTTCTGGCCTTGTGCCACAACTAAGTTAAGCTTTGTAGATAAACTGAAGGACATCGTTACAACTTTTGTGAATAATGAGAATATCTACTTAAGATTAGAATAAATTTGTAAAATAAATAAATAAAACCTTAGTTTAGTTCAGATAAAAAATATATTTATACCGGAAACTGTTATTTATTTTTAATTAACAAATTTAAAAATTACTCTTTTTTTCTTTTTTTTTTTTTTAAAGAAACGACTGCTAAAGTAAGCCAAGTAGTAAAATGAAACAAAACGCTCTCTTTC
Source organism: Doryteuthis pealeii (assembly GCA_023376005.1). Lineage (NCBI taxonomy): Eukaryota > Metazoa > Mollusca > Cephalopoda > Myopsida > Loliginidae > Doryteuthis > Doryteuthis pealeii. Next base: position 18,230,537 of record CM042139.1, read on the forward strand.
TCTTTCTCTTTCCTTCTCTCTCTCTCTCTCTCTCTCTTCCTCTCTCTCTCTCTCTCTCTCTCTCTCTCTCTATATATATATATATATATATATATATATTAATAAGAACCTACTTTATCTAAATTCAATATTAGTGTTTTGCTTTTATACATAACGCTAACCAATATGTGGGGAAAGATAACATAACCCGGCTAATGTTTCCAAAAATTAGAATTTGAAATCCTGAAACTTCCTTCTAACGTCCAGGGAGTCCCATCGTGGTGTAATGGTTAGAAAGCTAATCTCGCAGGTCCATTACTAAGTAATAGCAAGTTCGATCCTCGCTAGATACCCCGTACTTGTAACCTTGTGTCACATCTTACCCGTGGCGAACGGGTTGGGTAAACGCCCTGATAGTAAAAAATAAAAAAATAAAGATAAACAATCCGAAAAAAACTAGATAAAAAATATTCAATAGCAACAAGTAACCTCAGGCTTACTAGATGACCAATTGAATTGGCTTTCTGTTATAGATGTGGTCCTTGATTATACTGATGCTTCAATTTAGGAAGGATTGAAGGGTCTTAATGAATTAGTATTTATCTCGGTAATAAAGGACTATTTGCTTGTAAATTCCTACCATAAAATAAACTGAACCCCCATTTTATGTCCGTGTTTTTGCAATAAATGTTTTATTTTTCTTGCACCCGTTATTTTACAATACTAAATATATTTTCTTTATTTTAATATTCACTTCAATATGTATATTCTAAGTTTTTATTTTGTGAGAATGTTTAGTTTTAAAGTGGGGGCTCGTTTTACAATTTAGGCATAAATTGAATCCTCCTTTTATGACCGTAATTTTTTTCGTCGATGATTAAAATCTGACGTTTTTATTTTAGAGTAGCAAAGCCGAAAAGAAATAACAAAAAGTAATATTCAACTTTTTACTCGTAAATTCTGCCATAAAATTAGGCTTGGGCATTTTATGGTAGGAATTTACGAGTAAAAAGTTGAAGTGTAAAAACGAACCCCCACTTTAAAACTAAGCATTCTCACAAAATAAAAACTTTTAGAATATACATATTGAAGTGAATATTAAAATGAATAAAGGAAATATATTTAGTATTGTAACATAACGGGTGCAAGAAAAATAAAACATTTATTGCAAAAACACTGACATAAAATGGGGGTTCAGTTTATTTTATGGTAGGAATTTACGAGCAAATAGTCCTTCATTACCTTTATCTCTATCATTGAAAATTTGAATAAATTAATTATTATCGCTTTTGTATGCAATTTATTAAATTTTAATAAATGACGTACAGCGCGAATGCCGACTACACAAAATAAAATGATCGTTTTCTGTTAGACTAGCATCCGTGTTTGTTATTAGAATCGTAAATTTTATAAGTTATTTATTAAGGATAAACAGTAAATATTGATTTGAAATCGATCTATTACTTTTCTTCTTTCCTTAGTGATCGGCAATTACCAATGTTTTGAACTATCACTTGGATTAACATTATTACAACAACCTGTAAGACCTCTTCCGTAGCTAGCAACCTTAACAGCAACTGTAAATATAGTCACAGAAAGCAGTGTAGTGTGAGTTAGTACTTTTAGATGAAAATAACACGTATAATTATAAATTTTAAAGTTTAGCCACCTAGTATTATTTTATCAGTTTTCTGAGAAGAAAAAAAAGACAACAAAAAAAAATTCTCGTTAATACAACGAGTACCACAACTTTTTTTTAATACATAAATTTCTCCTCGACATTTTGAAATTTAATAAGAAAGTTAAGTCCGATTAGCATCAGGCTTATGATGATTTTTTATTTTTCATTTTTTTTATTTACATTAAGTAAATCTGGCACACTGTTGCTCTATTTCCATGATACCCAATAATGACACAATAAAGAAAGAAAGAAAGAAAGAAAGAAAAACTCGCACTGCATAACGAGAGAAAGATACTAAGTGAAAAAAACTTGTTTTTGTACTTTTACACATAAGTAAATGGTTAATTTGATAATACAAGTTAAGGTCAATAATATTTTTAATGCGTATATGTACTATTTAATAGTACATATACGCATTAATGAAATATTAAATACTATTAAAAATAGTAAAATAGTAAAAAGAATAGTAAAAATGGTAACTATTAAGTTTATTATTATCATTGTTGTTATGCTAAGGTATGTTACTCTTTTGTTTTTTGTTACTTTTAATTTTTAAACCCGGCGGGAAAAATTAACATCACCCAGAAAAGAAACAGAAGAAAAAGAAGAAGAAAAAGGAGAAGAAGATAATTTATAACTTTTATCATTCGGTAAAAATAGAAAAAAGGAAAAAAAAAATCACCTTTTTAATTGAAATTTTTTTTAACGAAGTCTTCCATGTGGGACTGTTTTCACGTGCTATATTTAAAAAAAACACATAAAACAATAAACTTATGTGTTCATTGAAAAAAATCTCTTTAAAAGACAAAATGTAAAACGAAAATCCGATTATTGCGTTAAAACCACCTGTTTTTTTGTTGTTTATTTTATCTTATTCATTTATTTTTTATTTACTTTTTTTATGTTAGCGACATGAGCTAGAAGCTCTACTACCCTCTCAATAAATAATACAAAACACAAACAACAAAACAAACAAACACACAAAAACTAAATATTTCAGAGGTAAGGTAACGTATAAACGGTGTGATTTATTTTTAAATGAAGCGTTTTGTTAACAGCTAATTTAGACTAGGATTTTCTATCATCTTTTATTCATTTCCCCGGGCCGACAAAAAATAAATAAATAAATAAAAATAAAAGTATATAAATAAATAAATAGAATAAATAGATTAATTAATAAATAAGTACAAATTCAGATTAAAGAACTATACTAAACAATCACGTACCTAGGTAGTAATATCTCATCCACAGAAAGCGATTTTAACGCACTCATAAGGAAGGCATGGACTACTGTAGACAGATTATCAATCATATGGAAATCTGATGTCAATGATAACGATTATTCTAAGCCGTAGTTGTATCAGTACTACTGTACGGATGCACCACTTGGACCGGAGCGAAGCGCCTAGAGAATAAGCTAGATGGCAGTTGCACAAGAATGCTGCGTGCGGTCTTTAGCAAATCGTGGAAACAACACCCCACAAGAAAACAACTGTACGACCACTTGCCCCCTATCACACAAACCATCGAGTAAGACGAACAAGACATACTGGACACTGCTGGAGAAGTTTCATGAGTGACGTTCTCCTGTGGAAACCTGCACATGGGCATGCCAGTGTGGACCGCCCAGCATGGACCTATCGATCAGCTCTGCGTGGATTCCGGATGCTGCATTGAGGACCCTCGGGGCGATGATAGATAGGGATGGTTGGCGAGAGATTGTCATGGATATCTGTGCTGTCAGCACGATATGATGATGATTTGGATTAGGGGTTCCTTCTCCTGGGTGAGTGAGAAATAATAACATCTTAGTTCCAGTAGGACTTACCCTCAGGCAGCATCAGCCCTCTTCTTTAAAGGGACAAGATTTAGTTTGGTCTCTTTGTTTAATGACACATCAACCTTCGTGTGTTATTTAATTCCAAACGACATCCTTGTAGAGGAACAGTAGTGGTACTATTTCAGAGGTTCATACCTTTCCCGAGGGTATTAGTTCGAAAGTGAATGTAATACCGTGACTGGTGTTCGAACTCGCTTACTAAAATGCCACAGTCCTGCACGTTATTTATTACGCCACGGAGACTCACCTCCAAAAGGAGTAAGGTCTGGGTTTATTGCTCGGCACTTGAAGCACCCCTCAAGGGGTATGCCGCCGAAATCCAAGCAATTAAAAAAAAACCCACCATATGAGAGACTTGCTTCCTGAGTGGCACCCCACATTAAAAACGATCTTGTGTTTATTTTAGTTTGATGGGAAGTTAAAATACCTTACCTGGCACAGGGATTACTTATCTCGTGCCGGGTGGGGGAGAATTAATAACAGCTTAGTTCCGGGGCGGTATTTTCCCAGGCAGCAACTGCTCCTTGTATAAAAAGAGCTAACTGATGAGTTTATTGCTCGGTGCCCCTAAAGAGGAATGCCGACGGAACTAGGCAATTATTGCTGCTCTGTCAAATACAACCCCTCTAAACCGAACTCGCGTCACATGTTGGCTTCGCGGCGAGTCAAATAATGACTTACAATACTTGGGTTCGAATCCTAGCCTTTAGGAAGTATGTAACCCAAAGTAGACTGGCAGTGATCTGGGCCCCTGGGTAGCAAAAAGTGTTATTGGCCCTTAAACACATCTCAAAGGAAATTGACTCGGTGACACAATTTCAAGCCCGCCCTGTCGGCTGGGGCGTTAGAATGCACGACTGCACCTCTGCAGAGGGGTAAGACACCCCCAATGGGGCCACCTGTTGGCCGTGGGTGGCGACCGTGATGCTTAAGGATAGAGCCCAGGTGGATGAGCAGTTCATGACATGCAATACTCCACTTTGGCCCTATCTTGGGCTAAACGGGCGGTCGGAGAGGCCCCCTCCGATCAATCGGCTGGTCACGTCAAGCCCTAGCACCTATATAATTTTCCCAACCCTATTGCCCTTATGGCAAGCCCCAAGCCCTTTTTATCATATGGGTGCTAGAAGGCGGCGGCTGCGGGTCTACATGTCCTGGGAATGACGTTAAACTCTATCTGATGGTGAGGTTCCAGTTTTGGAGGTTTGGGGAATGTGGAGCACCCCTTCATCACCATTGCTCCCTGGTCCACTCTGACCCGTTAGGGTCCCATCTATGGGTTAAATAGAAAAATGTATTTATAAAAAAATTATATTATCCATTAAGAATGAATTATTTCAAAACTTTATCGGCATTAAATGACCCACTGAGGTTGATATGCCGTAAAACAAAACCAAACCAAACAAACCAAACAATTTCAAGCCTTTAATGATGCCGTTTTCATTTCATATCTTATTAAAATGGAGATTGTATGTTTGTCTGTCTGTAACCGAAACTATATCACTACTCAAGTCACAATTATTTATTTATTTACGTCACATTCTCCATGATTGTTATTTTTATTTAAACCTCAATTATTAATAAAATTGTTATACATTATTAATAATGTTGCATATCTACATACTATTAGCATGCAAATGTATTTATATATACAATAAAATAGCGGTTTATAGTGTGAACGGGAAGGCTAATTTGCATATTGATATTAACAATTTGATTTTGATAAATATGTGCTTGGTATTATTGATTTCTAAGTGTTTGGTTTTATTTCAATAAATATGAGTAAAAACCTCTGGGATAAATCTTAAAAGAAATCCATTAACAAGAAGAATAACTGTTATTTTATTCTTTACTTCCTAATTTAACAAAATAGTTAAATTGGGAAAATTTTTCCTAATTTAACTATTTTGTTAAAATAGGAGGTAAAGAATGAAATAACAGTTATTTCTTCTTGTTAATGGATTGCAAAAGCAATGAAAAACGGGAGTGATGGAAGAGTAAGTTTCAGTTGTTCTATTTTTCGATTATACCCCCTCTGTTTCAATTCTTTTTATCTGCATTCTTATTTAGTTTCATTGGTCTTTCTAATTTAATGTAATATTTTATTACATTTAAACTTAAATGCTTGCACCCGAAAGGTGAATATATTTGCTTGTAGTTTTAATATTCTTGGGAAAGGTATGCCTACAACTATTCTTCCCCAAGCTAGTAGGGCGGACTGGACTCTTTAACCTTGGTTTTGGCAACCAGTCTAGGAGAAGGAAAACTTTGAATTCAAACTGTTTAACTCCGCTTAAGAAATTGACCTTGTATCGCATCCTGCTCGTGTGTGTGTAACCAGCTAGTGTAATTGTTAGAATCCGCCTGTCAGCCTGGCGGTCAGGGTTCGAATCACACACACAGCAGTCTCCTGTCTATAACTCTGCTGATGAGGCATAATATACCGAAATGTACATACAGAGATCGAATTTTTCTCGATTTGTTTACGCCTTTACATTTGAACAGATATGCTCGCCTAATTCATTAATTATCAACTAATTAAATTTCAATTTGGTATGACTTCAATTAAGCACTTATTCTCCCAAATTGTCAGCTATCGCCATCTCATACAGATTATAAAGCCTGTTTGTTTACTTTCATATATAACTATGTACTCACAGCCAGGATGTGACACAAATCTGAATTCAGAGTTTTCTTTCTCTTAGATTGGTTGCCTTTCTACTGTTATTTCAACAATTTGTTTAAGATCGCACGCTGCATTCTTGTGCAACTCCCATCTAGCTTATTTTCTATGCGCTCCGTTAGTTTCCAAGTGGTGCAGCCATACATTAGCACTTGATACAACTAAGCCTTGGAAGAATTGTCACTTTAACTTGTCAGTAAGATCGGCTATGGATGAGATATTACTACCTAGGTACGTGAATTATTCTACCGGCTTTAGATGCTTATTGTCGTGTGGAGATTTTTTATGCGATCTAACGATGTTCGAGTACATTGTCAAGGCAAATTATAGATATACTAGCAGGACCTGTGGATATACCACAGTATGATAATCTAATTATTACAACGTTTGATATGTTTAACTTAAGAGCGATTGCAAAATACTTCAATATGTAAAAAGTATAATAATCTTGATTTGCGCGCTCACCCCATCTCTCTCCTCCCTGTATTTCCTCTACTCTCTTTCTTTCTTTCTTTCTTTTTATTATATTTTTTCTGTGTAGCATGTCCTTTTTCTTCTTTCTTTCTTTATAATGAAAACGGAATGGTCCATTATTAAAGCTGAGATGACGGCACCCAAAAGAAATAAGAATTCGGTGGATAAGAGACACCAGACAATCAGGATTTGCATTTTTACATTTCATCTTGGATGATTTTGGCGATCTCATTTTTAACCAGATGGTGTTGCAAGATGATAACGGTCGGAATATTAAGGAACAAGCGTATTAGAATAAATATGTAGACATGTAACTCATCGGTGTGGCCTAAGGTCGGTATCGGCCGAACAGCAAGGGAGTCTATCCCCTTTTCACTAGCGATATACCATGGAGATTGTTCTTTAGCGTCTAAGGGGGAGCGTTACACCTACCATCAACTCCTCACTTTACCGCACAGATTCCTGTGCTACTCGTACGCTGAGTTGGCGAGGAGCCGGTACCGAACCAAGAACCTTGTGATTCCTCGGCGGACGCTCTACCGACTGAGACATGTGGTGTAGTGGTTAGAGTCGTAGGAAATGGACTCGTTGACCCGAGTTCAAATCCTGGACAAGGCTGTTTGCATTTAACACAGCGAATACTCCTGGGAAAGGTAAGCATCCAAGTGCTTTCCTTCCAGCTATGCGTAAATAGTAGAGCAGACTGGGCTCTTTGAGTTGGCGAGGAGCCGGTATCGAACGAGGAACCTTGTGGTTCCCAGGCGGACGTTATACCGACTGAGCTAAACCTGCCCTTGTCGATATGTAGATTGTCTTGAAAATGCTTATTACAGGTAAAACGACCAATATAGATTATTGCCAATTACCAATATAGACATAGTCTGCAATAAATGTACTGAAAATGGACATATATTCTTAAGAATATCTTTCCGCATTCAACAGAAATAACTATTTCTACGATTTAACCCATTTTTCTAAACCAGACAATTTTTTTTATTATCGTTTTTTTTTTCACAGATATTTTGCATTCTATAAAATGTACACACATACTTTTCATATTAGAATTTTCTTTCGTCTTTCTTCTTCTTAACTGTACAAACATTATGACGACAAAATTAGATTTTATACAAGTTTACAGATTGTTTTTTGTCTTCGTTTTTCTCAGTCATCGATTTCCCGGTGAAAGTGCGTGGTCATACCTCCCACCAGACGTTAATTTATAACTCGGTATTAAGAAAAGAAAAAAGAAAAAAAGAAAAAGAAGAAAAAGAAAATCCCGTTCTGTCTCAGTCTTAACAATCAATGGTTCTCATACCAATTTCATCGATCAGATTTGATTTGTTCGGCAAAGTAAATCGGCCACTATATATTTATTTATCGAGCTTAGTGCGTGACTCACGGTGAGTATCGAACTCATTACACAGTAGCTCGTTAACCATTACTCCATGCTGTGATACCCAGATCAGTCGAAACAGAAATGAGAGTACAGTGGAACTTCGGTTCTCGAACGACTCCGAACTCGAACAATTCACAGTTCAAACAAAAAATCTTAGAAATTTTTAAAAAGGCTTCAGTTTTTTTCGAACAAATTTTCGAACTTCGAACTCATGAGTCGAGCAGATGAAAACTGAAGTCACGCGAATGACTGCCGAGGCAAACTGAAGACAATGATCTCCTAAAGGAAACTCCTGTTACGAGTACCGAAGGTGAAAGTACATTCATTTTCAAAGTCAGTAGAGGTTGCTGCGAAAAAGTTAAACACCGAATAACTGGTATACATGTATTTTTTGTATATTTATTTTTATGCGTTATCTGTTGTTTAAATACACGTCTTTCCATATTATATATATATATATATTATATATATATATATATATATATATATAACTGTAGGCACATAAATAAGCATTCATCTGATGGTCAGGAACGTATAAATCCATTTTACACTATTTCTTATGGGAAATATTGTTTCAGTTTTCGAACAAATCGGTTCTCGAACATAATTTTTGGAACACATTATGTTCGAGAAACCGAGGTTCCACTGTATACGGCAAATAAGACGCATTTTTAACAAAATTGACCCTCAAGATTACGATTCGGTAACCGGTAATACTTCTTTAGCCCCCCCCTCCCACAAAAGCCACTAAGAAAGGTGTCGAGTCATGGCTGCTGATAGCCGATTTCTAAATTTAAGACTAAACTGTAATAATTCAATAAAAAAGAGCAATCGGATATTTATTAAAAATTTTCCGAGGCTCCAGGCCGGATTTATGGACCACTCAGTGAGACTCGAACTCACTATTTATGATTTAGACATAAGAATATTGAGTACTTAGAAGTACATGACGACCCAGCCCAGATAAGGCTAGATTTAGGCGTTGAGTATATCCGTCGCTTGAGGAGGTGGTGCCACAGTGTTGGAATTCACGGGAACATGTCTAGCTGTTTCCTATCGGCTACTCCCCTGGAAGGTCTTCTACACGGCATCCAGAATTCACACAGAGCTGATTGATTTAGGTCTTTGTTGGTCGACCTTCACTGGGGTATCCATATGTAGATATCCCCAGGAGAACGTCACTTATGAGCCCGTCCTTACTTCTTCAGCAGTGTCCAGCATGTATTGTTCATCTTACTTTGATGGTCTGTGTAATAGGGGGCAAATACAGCTGCTTTTTGTGGGACGCTGCTTTCAGGATTTGTTCAGGACAGCATGCAGCATCCTTGTGTAACTCCCATCTATCTTTTTTCTCAAAGCGTTTCGTTAGAGTCCAAGTGGTGCAGCCATACAGTAGCACTGATACAGCTACAGCTTTGAAGAATTTTCTCTTTATCTTATCAGAGAGATCAGATTTCGATATAATCGATAATCTGTCTATAACAGTTCATGCCTTTCCTATGCATATATTGATGTAAGATTCAAAGGTTATGACAAAGTCATAACTCGTTGGAACGCAAACAAACTCCGACAAGGGTTGATAGACAAAACATTTAATAGGTATACAGCACATGGATAAACAGGGTACATAATACATACATACATACATAAGTAATATAAATACATATACAAGAGTAGAGACAATGACACATTCATGAATGGTAAAATACAAGATATTTAGGTATCAAAGAGATACCTAAAACATAAAACGTAGTTACGGATACATGACTAAAGGATAGTCATATATCGTATAAGAGACTTACTAGCAGTGAGTGGCCAGTGTTGAGGGCCGAAGCCCCAACGAGAAGGGAGTAGACCTAAGTCTAACCCATAGTGTCTCGTAGGTCGAGCAGCAAGCAAAGAGAGGGAGAAGAAGTTCAGATCAGCCGCTTAAATACACTCGAGGCCCCTAGCGGGAACCAGCGAAACCAAACGGGCAGACAACTCCCCAGGCAAATACGAAAATAACTCCCACATTGACATCGTTTTCTGTGGATGAGATATTACTACCTAGGTATGTGAACTGGTCTACTGATTTTAGAGATTTACCATCCAGTGTGGAGATATCTCCCTCTGGTTAAAAATCCGTTTTATGAATTCACATAGAGGTCAATGCCTCTAGGTTAGGCATCAGTGATTCGTCTAGTGCATGTGCATTTGCGAGAAGCGCTAGATCATCTGCGTTGTCTGTATCCGTAATAATTTCTGCTGGATATCACCGGCTTCTTGGCTCTTTTTTTATAGTATGAAGCCCTTTTCTTTTATTAGATCTAGTGACTTTCATAGTAAGTAGTGTAGGTTACCGGCTCCCCACTAAGCCGACATAGACACAAGATCGCTAATGAAAATACAAGGCGAGGCACCAACAATCCTTCGAATTGTTATAAAAGTATGTGTGTGTGTGTGGGGGGGGTAGATTGGTTGGATTTTACGGCATGTCAACCCTTGTTGGGTTATTTTATGTCGAAGACATTTTGTTTTATTCATTCTTGTTGGTTATTCCATTTTCTTTTCAAACTCAATTTTTTTCAAAACACATTTTTTAATACTCATTTTTTAGATCTATTTAACCCATAGATGGGACCCTAACAGATACTACCTCTCCGGGTCAAAGTGGACTTCACCACTAGATGTAGTTTAACGTCATACCCAGGTCATTAAAACCCACAGCCACCACATCCTAGTACATATATGATAAAAAAGGGGGCACCTCACGAGGTGTAATGGTTAGCAAGCTAGATTCGCAAACCATTGTTAATGTGTTCGGTTCTCATTGGGCGCCCCAAACTTCTGGCCTTGTGCCACATCTAAGCTAAGCTTAGTAAATAACTATATGAAACTATATGATAAAAAGGGTTAGTGTGTGTGTGTGTGTGTGTGTGTGTGTGTGTACATAGACAAAAGGTTGCTAACGATAAAAACCTGGCTAGGCGCCCACAATCCTAATTGTTATAAAATCTGCGATAACCACGAGGTGGTGGTATCGATTTGTTTTGGTTAGTAGAGAAAGAAATCTGTAGTGTGTGTCTGGAGTGGAGGATTTATTTTGTTTCTTTTGCAAACCAGGATCGACTTAAAGAAAGACCAACTGTGGATCGATCGTTCTTCTGATACTTCTTTAAGGTTTTAACTCAGTGCTAGGATCCGTCAACATAATTTTCTTTTTCCTTTTTCTAACACGCGGCAATTGAGTAATTCGTCGATTCGCACGTGTTTATGCGTAGGAGTTTCTTCTACAATATGGTATCGGCCGAGTCTTAATCTGACACGTCTTTGCCACTCTTGTGTTTGTATTTCGCCTCTCTAGATTATCGGATGTTATCCTATTATAACGTTGTCTCTTTCCGCCCAGAGGCGGACTGAGCTGTTGGCCAATCAGACTGTAGCCCAGGCGCCCAAAGCATCACGAAGTCCAAGTAGGAAAAGTCCCGTTTTTGAACTGGCAGTGTCGTGCAGAAGTGCTATAATGCCCGAGACCAACACCTTAATTTTATTACCCAAATAACTAAAAAATAAAATGAAATAAAATTAAAAAAAAAATAAAATGAATAAAAAATAAATAAATAAATAAAAATAGATAAATAAATAAATACATAAAAATAAAAAATGATATTAGAAAAAATACAAAACCGATGGAAATTTATTAAATAATTTCTATTTATTCAACTAGCAAAATAAAAAACGCCCTCTGGGCGACGTAAAATGAATATTACCAACACCTTAATTTTATTACCCAAATAACTAAAAAATAAAATGAAATAAAATTTAAAAAAAAAAATAAAATGAATAAAAAATAAATAAATAAATAAAAATAGATAAATAAATAAATACATAAAAATAAAAAATGATATTAGAAAAAATACAAAACAAAAAATTTATTAAATAATTTTTATTTATTCAACTAGCAAAATAAAAAACGCCCTCTGGGCGACGTAAAATGAATATTGCCTAAGGGGATGGGAGTTGAAAATTTAATATCAGAGAGTTTGTATCATAAGTAAAGTAAAATCTATTATTAAAGGAGTAAAAAATAAAATAAATTTATCAAAGGAGTAAAAAATAAAATAAATTTATTAAATGAGTAAAAAATAAAATTGAAATGGAAACTTAGTTCTGATAACTTTGAATATATATTAAAATAAAAAAAAACAACAACTATATATAGATAGATAATACCAGGTATGTATTTATTAAAACTTGCTAAAAAAACCAATGAGGACTGTCTAACATTGCATGCTCAAATTTTGAGTGTATTCTATTTATGACGATTTTAGGCAGTGTGGAGTAAACAGTGACGTAATTTTTGTTACAGACAAAAACCGGAAGCGAATCTCCATTATTAATAAAATTACACATAATGGTTAAATGGAAATTCACGAAATAAACGTAACTAGCAGGATCTGTGGATATACCACAGTATGAGGATAATTTCATTATTACAACGTTTGATAAGTTTACTTAAGAACTATCGCAAAAAATAGTTTCGTTCTTTTCAACTTTTCATTATGTTCGATTGAAACAGATTAGCGTTATCGACTCCACACGCTCACCACTTCTCTCTTTCTTTCCCCTACTCTCTTTCTTTCTTTCTCTCTTTCTTTTTTTCTTATTATATTTTTGTATAGCATGTCTTTTTTCTTCCTTTCCTTTCTTTATAATAAAAACAGAATAGTCCATTATTTAGCTGAGGTGACGACACTCATAAGGAATAAGAATTCGGCGGATAAGCGGCACGAGATAATCAGGATTTAAATTTTTGCATTTCATCTTGGACGATTTGGACGGTCTCATTTTTAACCAAAGTGTGTTGCAAGATAATAACGATCGGAAGATTAAGGAATAAGAGTATTATTATATATAGATAATTGGGTATTTTTTGTGCGATTATATTTCTCTATTTGGCCCCCTAAAATGGATTCTTGGGACCAGCACCCTCTTCGCCCCACATTGCGAGCTTGGTTCAAATGAATCAATGTGATATAGCTAAAATATTTTAACTCAATAAATCCTTGTAGTTCCGTTGTAGTTCCATTGCACTGGAAATAAACACTCTAATATATCTATCTATCTATTTATCTATCTATTCATCTATCTTTCTTCTTCTTCTTTCTTTCTTTTTCTCTCTCTTTCTCTCTCTCTCTCTCTCTCTCTCTCTCTCTCTCCATCTGTTTTCTTTCTCTTTTTTCTTTTTTCTTTATTTATCTCTTTCTTTCTTTCTTTTGTTACTTTCTTTTTCTTTCCTTCTTTTTTCTTTTTCTTTTTTCTTTCTTTGTTTTTTCTTTCACTATTTCTTTCTTTGTTTCTATCTTTTTGTTTGTTTGTTCTTTCTTTCTTTCTTTCTTTCTGTCTTTTTACTTTCTTTCTTTCTCTTTTTGTTTCACTTTCTTTCTTCTTAAATCCGGTGCTTTGGAAACAAAGCTCTAATTAAAATTGTACATATCTGTATAGAATAGATGGTAAGGTGGGATAAATTAAGAAGCCAATATCCCCCCTTCACCCCCCAGGGGTCCAGATCCTAGTCAGTCTACTCCCACTTCCTGTTGGTTATGCAGTCCATTGTACAAGTTAAGCAACATATTGTGGTGATATGTCTAAATTCTGGAATTTTTATTTCCTCTGTTTTTAATCCCTTGTAAGCTGCACTTAAGATTTTGTAAAGAAACAAATGAATCAGTCGAATTGCTGGTTGGTTGGATTTTACGGCATCTCAACACATCCGGAGTTATCTTAAGCCGAAGACATTTTGTCGTATTCATTCTTGTTGGGTACTCAATTTTTTAAAACCAATTTTTTAAACACACCTTTTAAACTCATGTTTTTCTATCTAACCCATAGATAGGACTCCAACAGGCTAAGTAAGGGTCAAAGTGGAGTGTTGAATTTTATGGATTGTTCAGCCACCAGGGTTCTGTGGGATTGTCTTCTCTTTGCCTGGAAGAGTTATCTTCCCTCTGGGTTCCCGTTTTTGTCCACCAGGGTTTTTTTTGTATTTAAGCGCCTTAAGTTTTTGAACCCTCATCTTCTTCTTCTTCTTCTTCTTCTTCTTCTTCTTTTGTGGCACCTCAGCACATGGGTTAGACTTTTATGTCTACACCCTTCTCGTGTGAGGGCTTTTGCCTCCAACGCAACGCTATTAAGTGATATTGCCCTATGGACTCTCCATAACTATCCATTACTTCTATATGTACATTTAGATATCTCTTGTATATCTCCTTATTGTATCTCTATTCATGAATGTGTCCTTTTTTTATATCTTCTTTGTATTTCTGTTATATGTATCATTTCCATGTGCTTGTTGAAAAGTCCTTGTGTATGTTTAACACTCGTGTCAGAGTTGTTTTGTTCAATTTATTATAACTTTGAACCTTACAGTTCCATTCTTAAGTGTTACGATTCGTGTGGCCATTTTAGGGTTCTAGTTGTAAGCAGCTTTACAGTGGAGATACCTTGTGGCATAAAGTTTGATCCTTTCTTGAAGTAGAAAGATGTAGTATCAGTTTTAATCTTTGACTATTGATCTGTCCTCAAAGTAGAAAGATGTATTTGAGTTGATCCTGTCTTGAAGTAGAAAGATGTAGTATCAGTTTTAATCTTTGACTATTGATCTGTCCTTAAAGTAGAAAGATGTATCAGAGTCGATCCTGTTGGTCATTCCTTTAAGCAGTTCTTCCAGCAAGTAATTTTAGGACAATTTATCAAACCACAACAAATAATGTTATTTTATGTTACGATTCGCGTAGCCATTTTAGGGCTGTAGTTGTAAGCAGTTTTACAGTGGAGATACCTTGTGGCATAAAGTTTGATCATTTCTTGAAGTAGAAAGATGCAGTATCAGTTTTAATCCTTGTTCGCTGATCCGTCCTTTGGCTCTCACTTATGCTAGACGGGCAGTTGGAAAGCCTCCTCCGATCAATCATAACACCTATATGACTGTTCCAATCTTATTGCTCTTATGACAAGCCTCCAATCCATTTTTATCATATATGTGCTAGAAGGCGGTGTCTGGGGTTTTTAGTGTCCTGGCTATGACGTTGAACTGCATCTTAACTACTTTGATATGAACTAGCAAATATATGCACCCTCCGGGTGCAAGTATTTAAGTTTTAATAAAATATCATGTTAAATTAGAAAGGCTAATGAAACTGAATAAGAATTCAGATAAAAATATTTGGAACAGAGGGGGTATAATCGGAAAATAGAACAACTTTGAAACTAACTGTTCCACCATTTTCCCTTACTCCCGTCTTTCAGTGGTAAATTTCCCTAATTTAACTATTTAGTTAAAATAGGAAGAAAAGAATAAAATTACAGTTATTTCTTTATGTTAATAGATTTCTGTTAAGATTTATCCCCGAGATTTTTGCTCATATTTATTAAGATAAAACCAAACAATTAGAAATCAATAATACTAAGCATATATTTATTAAAATCAAATTTTTTTAAGATCAATATGCAAATTAGCCTTCCCATTCACACTGTAAACCGCTATTTCGTTGAATATATAAATATAATTGCATGTTATTAGTATGTAGATATTGTTAACAGTCTTAATGATGTAAAACAATTTTACTAATAATTGAGGTTTAAATAAAAATAAAATCATGGAGAATGTGTGTAAATAACAAAGGGAATTGTGACTTGTGTAGTTTCGGTTACAGACAGACAAACCCACAATCTCCATTATAATAAGATATTAGATATTTTCCATTCTTCTATCTCACCAATTTCCCAAATGCAATGCGACTCAACTTCCAGAAATCAAAGACAACTATTCAGATTGGGGAAGTAATGACGCCGTGGTACCTGAGGCAGTGATGCTGATAGATTTTTGATTTAGTACGTCCTGGGACACACGGATTTGATTTGAATGAGTCCCCGGGAAATTTGATGGGTTCCAACTAAAGTTTCTTAATGAATTACAGAGTTTATCTATGAACAACTAAAGATGTCTAACCTCTACCTTATACCCCATACAGTGTAATTCGTTTCCAAGAAAATATTGAAATGTTTTTACAGTTAGCTGGAAATGGTGGAGGAAGAAAAAAAAAACACTTGGATGCATGGATACGATTTTTCTGCGTCCTTTTAGATTTTTATGCGTCAGTGACGCAGGATGCGTACCTATCAGTATCTTTGTCAGGGATATTCTTTTCGACCAACAACACTCGTCCACAGAGAGTGAAGTTCTCTGGCATTTATTTAGTATATAATTTTTCGCTTGCCTCCGGACATTAGTCAAAATGTCACGTATACTCTTCTGACTCTGAAATGTAATTCATCACCAATTAGTCGCACCGTTCAAATGTCGATCGGATATAATGCGAGTCCTCATTTTTGTTGCATTTTCTTCAGTTCATAAAGTGACTAATCCACCAGAATAAGGTTTCATCTTCTGCAATTTCTCGTCCATCCCAAAATTCCTTTGGTCACCTTCAAACCTGTGTCCGGTATGTACCTACCCAACCCCTCCGTCATGGGCAATGTGACACTAGATCAATTTTTAAGCGGAATAAAGTTGGTTTGAATTAAGAGTTTTCTTTCTCTTAAACTGGTTGCCTATCTAAGGCTAAAGAACCCAGTATCTCCCACTGTTTGCCTATGAAGTGTGGGGGTAACAGATGGGTTCATGCCTTTTACAAGGAGATTGGCCTGAAGTGAAACGCAAACAGCCTCGTCCAGGATTTGAACTCGGATCTATGATTCCATTTCCTACAATGATAACCGTTGCGCGAAGTGTGCCTTCAAAATGGTGTGTATTTACCCAACACCTCCGCCACAAGAAGGATGTGACACAAGGCCAATTTTTAAGCGATGTATGTATTTACCAACTCCTCCGCACGAGCAGGGTGCGACACAAGGTCAATTTTTATGCGGAGTTTACCAGGTTTAAATTCAGAGTTTTCCTTCTCCTAAACCAATTGTCGTACCAAGGTTGAAAAACCTAGTCCGCCCTACTATTTACCCATAGCTGGAAGGAGAATAGTTGGATTCATATTAGTGCCATATGAAATGCAACCAGCCTCATCCAGGATTTGAACTCGTGTCGCTGTGTCCATTTCATTCGACGACAACCATTACACCACGGTCACCTCCTAAAATTTTAAATGATCTAAAGCAGGTTTTTAGTTCAGAGTTTTCCTTTTCCATGACTGGTTGCCGTAAAAAAGCTAAAGAGTCCATCTACCCTACTATTTATCCATAGCTAGGGAGTAGATGGATCCATGCTTTTCCTAACGTTATTAGCGCGATGCAAAACGGAAACGGCCTCGTCCAGGATTTGAACTCGGGTCACAGATTCTATTTCCTACGACTATAACCGGTACACGAAAAACGCTTCATACAGTGCTCCGTTTCCGGTAGACAACTTGATCTTCATATGTTTTTTCTAACTTCTTCCTGTCCCAAGGTTTAACACAGAATTTGATCGCATAGCGATATTCGATATTCGATATTCTTCTGTTTCGTTTTTTCATGACGTCACTTCATCAAACACAATTCAAATAATCCAAGATGACTCAGAGGAACGTGAATTAAACGTGAAGCAAACATGGATTGTATTTTTTGACTGACGTGAAAAGTGGCGTTCTCCAAAGCCATAAAGGAACTCTTTGAGGGCGAAGACAATGGTTGGCTGGTTGGATTTTATGGAATGCCAACCCTTATTGGGTTATTTTATGTCGAAGACGTTTTGTTTTATTCATTTTTCATGAGTACTCAATTTTCTTCTTAGACTCAATTTTTAAACATTTTTTTAACTCATTTTGTTCTACCCATATGAAATCCATATGTTTAACCTATATATGGAACCCTAACAGGTACTACCACTCTGGGTCAGAGTTGACCTGGGCGTAATGTTGTTGAAGGCGTACTCCATATTCCCCAGAGCTCCAGAACTGGAACTTCAACATCAGATAGTTTAACGTCAAACCCAGGACAATCCAAGGTCAATATTGATCAGCTGATTTTTAATGAAGGTTGCCAACCTGAAGAAAAATAAAAAAAAAATAAAAAAAATCTTATTACTGTCTAGACTAACCTAGTAATTCTTTATTATATAAAGCATGATACCTCATTAGTCTTACTTCAACAGCAGCATATACTTACCCGGCCTTCGGGTCCTGTGTTCACAGGCTTCGTCCTCTGGACCGATAAGGAATATAATATCAGCTTCATCGTTTCCACCCTCTTTAAGTAGTATATGTAGATACTGTTATGTTATTATGAAAGTATACATTATAAATATTGTTTAAAAAAGCAAGTG
Source organism: Doryteuthis pealeii (assembly GCA_023376005.1). NCBI lineage: Eukaryota > Metazoa > Mollusca > Cephalopoda > Myopsida > Loliginidae > Doryteuthis > Doryteuthis pealeii. The sequence goes on from CM042139.1 coordinate 18,248,890, forward strand.
AAATATTTGCAACTAGCATGACCTGTGGATATACCACAGTATGATAATTTTATTATTACAACGTTTAATATGTTTACTTAAGAGTTATTGCGAAATAGCTCAATATGTAAAATGTATAATAAGCTTGATTTAAATCTCTCTCACTCTTTTTTCTTTCTTTCATTATGTTCGATTGAACCCTCTCTCTCTCTATCTATCTTTCTTTCTTTCTTTCTTTCTTTCTTATTATATTTTTTTCTGTATAATATGTAGATCGTTTTTCGTAATTTCTGTTTATTTGGTACCACCAATTTTCCCCCCTATATTTAACACAATAAAACTTGCATAAATGTTAATATTATCTTGATATTTTTGTCCATTCGGAAAATGAAACATTAAACAAACTCCTGATGATTTTCAACTTACGGAAATATTGAGAATTATGAACGAAAAACAATGTTTACATTTTTGCACCGTTAAATCAATTGAAATTTAACGTAGCCAAAAAAAAAAAAAAAAAAATGACAGAGGCTTTTTAAAAAATTCTAAATTCGAAAGTTTTCATGATTACTTAGCTTTTGATGAAAATATGTCGGAAATAGTTTTTTTCCTAAAATATATTAGGGGAAATATTTTATTTTATTTTATGAAATATGAAAAAATGAACCGACAAGAAACGATTTTTACTTTTTTCTATAAAGATAAGAGTCTGAATAATTATATCAGAAGATTTTTTATAAGTTTAAATACAAGAGTTTTTTTTAGTAAAAGAACCATGAATACAGAATTCTGCGAAAAAATATCAATAAAGAAACTGACCGTGTTATAAAAAACCGGACTGTTTTACTTATTTTCAAGATGACGGTGGGTAATTTTTCTCGAATCGGATTATTTGATCTTTGAATTAACTGTTTTTCTTTGTAACAACTCTTTATGTTCGTTATTTCTTTTTTGCGAGATTAAAAAAAAAGTACAAAAATATTTACATTTCTTCCTTCAATATGGCCTAAACTGATCACGTGACCGATTTTGGTGGTACCTACTGTTTATTTAGAAATTTCGTAATTTTATACTTCGTAATGTCGTTTTTCGATATATGAAGAATAAGATATACCCCGAAAATAATCCCTAGTGTTATATTTCGGAGTGAAAATTAATATAAGCTCTGTGACAGTAAGATAATATTTTTACTTTGAAAGGCTTTCGATTCTCTCCTAGTTATGTACATGACTTTGAAAGTTCAACTTGCCCTGAGCACCAGGGATCCAAACGTTAACCCTGGTAATGTTATTAGTTCAATGTCTTATAACGCTTTGGTGTTTTGACTCTTTTGTCGCACCCAAATATACCCACACCCTAAAGAATATACAATCAAACAAACAACACGTACCCCCCTCCCCCCAAAAAGCAAAAACTGGAAAGGAAATTATCATCACCTCCAGTGTAAGATGATCTTAGAAAAATCTAAGAATGATCACCTCTTGGTCAGTGGGGAAACCCTATAGGTCAACACCTGTTTAGGGAACGTATTTAATATTTCTATTTGTAAACTTTGGAATAGCTTAAATTCTTTACTAAACCCGAGCACAAAAACAAAAAAAAACAAAACAAAACAAAAAAAAAACCCACAAAATAATCCCTTACAAAACATGTATCTAGAAATATGTATATACATTGTGTTATGTTAGATATTATGTTATATTATTCGTTCTTATATTATATATACTAGCAAATATATGCACCCTCCAGGTGCAAGCATTTAAGTTTTGATATAATAAAATATCATATTAAATTAGAAAGGCTAATGAAACTGACTAAGAATGCAGATAAAAAGATCTGCAACAGAGGGGGTATAATCGAAAAATAGAACAACTTTTAAACTAACTATTCCATCATTTTCCATTACTCCCCTCTTTCATTGATAAATTTTCCTAATTTAACTATTTAGTTAAAATAGGAAGTAAAGGATAATATTACAGTTATTTCTTCTTGTAAATAAATTTCTTTTAAGATTTATCCACGAGATTTTTGTTTATATTTCTTAAGATAAAACCAAACAATTAGAAATCAATAATACCAAGCACATATTTATTAAAATAAATGTTAAATACCAATATGCAAATTAGCCTTCTCGTTTAAACTGTAAACCGCTATTTTGTTGTATATATAAATACAATTGCATGTTATTAGTACGTAGATATGGTCAACAGTATTAATAATGTAAAACAATTTTTATTAATAACTGAAGGTTTAAAAGAATGAAATCATGGAGAATTTGACGTAAATAATTAAGGGAATTGACTTGAGTAGTAATATAGTTTCGGTTACAGACAGAAAAACACACAATCTCCATTATAATAAGATATTATATTATGTTGTATATTTTATAAATATTATATATATTATTATCACTAGAAAAATAAAAAAAACACCTTCTGGGCGATGTAAAAATACATTTTTGAAAGATATTGCTTGAGGAGGTGGAAGTTAAAATTAAATGTCGGAGAGTTTGAACCATAAATCATGAAATCATCAAATTTATTAAAGGAGTAAAAAAAAAAAAAAACAATTTGAAATCGAAACTAAGTTCTATTAATTTTGAATATCTATTAAAATAAAACAAACTATATATAAATATATGATACCGGGGATGTATCTATTAAAACTTGTTTTAAAAAACAATGAGGACTGTCTAATGTTGCATGCTCAAATTTTGAGTTTATTTATTCTGATTTATTTATTTGACAATTTCGGGTATAGTGACGTAAGTAGTGACGTAGTTTTTGTTACAGACAAAAACCGGAAGCGAATCTCCATTATTAATAGATATTATATTAATTTGATGCTTCAAAAGAGTCTAATAATAAATGAGGAAAACTTTCCATTAGGGACTCCTCTCTCTCAAAAAACAAATTTTTATCCTTTATTTTTTATTTTTTGTTATTTTTTTTTTTTTACTTTTGAGAGAGGTCCCTTGGAAAAGATTTTTTTATTTATTCCACTCATCTAATTCATTTTTATTTCCTTCGTTTCATTTTGCCATTAATTCTTAACTAAATATATATTATTGTATATATAAATATTTTTTAATGTTCTTATTTTTCTAACATTAATATTCCATATGAAATACGACATATCTTTATTAACTTTTCGTTCTCCGCTTATTCACGTTAAAGCATGCGTCATTATATGTTCTTCACCTTCCATTTTTGCACATGCATTGATCACGTCATTTGCTTTTCGTAAACAAACGCGCATATAAAAATTAACGGTTAATAGCATCAGATTAACACAACCACTATACACTTAACATATTTCATTCTGTTCCTCACATAAACATCACCTAACAGTGTCCTGAAGATGGTATAAAATACTGAAATGCTTAAGTATTGACACTAAAAATTGTTTCCTGATCGTAACATCCTGTGTTTGTTATATTTTTAAAATATTTTCTTTTCATATTGTCGGATTAATTTCCTCATCGTATTTCCATATATAAATATTATAAAAAGTTTGCATTAAATAACCCAGAGGGTTGATATGCCATTAAACCAAACCAACTCGCAGGGCTAATGAGTTTCCCAGAAAGTCGATTCAATGATTAAAATGAAGAAAGATCTTTTGAAATAAATATTCTTTCTTATTAAATTGGTGCAATGGATTTAGCAACAAATTTAATGGATGTGATGCACTTTGACTGTAAAATAAATTGAAATAAACTTGCCAATAAAAAAAATATTGGAGTTTTTCACACCGATTTAGTTCAGTCGCAAGAGTCGAGGCCTACGTAAAATACACTACGGTATGCCAGCAAATTGCTCACCGATCAGTTGGCCGATAGGACAATTCGTTACCATGACCTCGTTTAAAAGTCCAGTCTTATAGGCAGTGGCGTATCTACAGTAAGACACGTGGTGTTCTGGCACCGCCATCGTAAAACAATTCTGATTATTTAATAATTTATAAAACATCGTTTTCAAATTTGAAACAAACAAAATTATGAACGAATTTTCAGTCTTTAAATTCTAATGTATCGTAAATTGATGTTTAATTTATTTACTTTAACATAACCTTTACGAGTTGAACAGCTAACCTCATGGACTACTTTTGTGACGTCATATTTCAGTGAGCAGGCCTCCTTTATGTAGAGCATCCGCCTAGGAATCACAAGGTTCCTAGTTCGATACCGGCCCTACTTTTGTGATGTCACATTTCTAACGAATCGCAAAATGATGTCATCCATGTTAGTATTCTAAAACAGATCTCTCATATTATTTGCATTAAAATATTTCTTTCCGATTGGAGCCAAAACTCCGCACTCCATGAGGAAATGTTTGACAGTGTAGAGTGTTTGACATGTCCCGCGCAGTGGTTGATCTTCCTGCTTGAACATAAAACAGTGTGTAATTTCTTAGGCTTCGATTATTATTACGACTGAAGTGGTGGATGAAGTGGAAAGATTTATTGGATAATTGATTGTTTTTAACGGCATGTCAATCCGTCTAGGGTTATTTTATACATAAAGGTTAGGGAATCGCTTTCATTGTATAGTTATATCTAAATTTTTTGTGTTGTTTTTTTTCCAGAGTTTTCTTTTGCGCACAATTATATAATATCAAGTATTTCTATCTAATATAAATAATTTTTACACAATTATGTGGTTTCAAGTAATCATTTCTATTTGATTATAATCATTTGTTTACACACAGTTATATAATCACAGTTATAAGGTAACTAATAATTATAATCTTCTGTAAACAATTATAGCTTCAAGTAACTATTCTTAATACAAATAATTCACACACAGTCATATGGCATTAAGTGTTGGAGCACCACACCTACTATCAGCTCCTAGATGATTTACCGCACAGATCAGATAACTGAAGACATGCTAATCATGGGCTGAGTTGGCGATGACTGGTATCGAACCCAGAAACTTGCGATTCCTTGGCGAATGCTCTACCCACTGAACGGCTTTTAAACTGATCCTTGTTTATATAGACAGCCTCTAAAGTATCTTAAATTGTTCGAAAATAAATATCTGATGATGAAGTTCCAATTCTGGAGCTCTGGGGAGTATGGAGTACCCCTTCATCGCCATTATTCCCAGGTCCTTCCTGACCGGGAGTGGTAGTACCTGTTAGGGTCCCATCTATTAATTAAATAGAAAATGAGTTTTAAAAATTGATTTTTGAAAAATTCTCAGTAACCATCAAGAGTGAATAAAACAATGTCTTCGGCCTAAAATAACCCAACAAGGGTTGTCATGCCATAAAATCCAACCAACAAACCAACCAACCAATCAAAAATAAATAACATTCGTTTATATTTAGAAGGCAATTACAACGCGTATAAAATAAAATAAAATAATGTCCATTGTCTAATCAATTTCGAAGAAACTTCATCTTCAGAGACTGTTTTTGAAATGGACGCGGTCTTGTGTGTTTTTTGTTTTGGACGTTATAAACACGCGTCTCGTGGGTTGTTATAACGCCACGCGGAAGACCCGTGATATCCGTTGTTCAATCAATTTCAATTTCATTCCTTTTATTTATTTATTTATATATTCATTTTTTAATTAAAAAAAAAAATATATACGTGTGTGTATTTATGGAATGTATATGTTAACTAATTATATATTCAGTGTTTAATTCTAACCTACTGTTTATGCGAGGTTGTAACTTAGCTATTAATAAACTTTCTCTAATTCTGAGATTACCAACATTGCGTATTATTGATTTTTTTTCTTCTTTTAGATTCAAATATTAATAGACGATTTTATAATTTGGAACGTTGCTTTAGCGTTTCTTTTTCTTTATTTGTTTGCAGGTAAAAAAGTTTTAATGTTAATTTTTGTTTTGTTTATATTTTAAGGGGAGTGTTGATTGTTGTTTTCTAAATTGTTGGTTGTTTGTTTTGTTTAACGACACATCAACCCTTTTCGGGTCATTTAATGCCGAATCAAATTATTTTTTATTCGTCCCGATTACGATGTGAAGGTTCCCAAGTTGGACAAGAAACGCCTGTAGAAGGCAGATCGGCCTAAACGTTGTGTATATCTTATCATAATGGTCATTTTGTGTCGGTCTGTAACTAAAAATACGCCACTGCCTACGTGACAATACTCTCAGGAATTGCATAAGTTTATCAATGAGTATTTAATTTATAGTCAAAATTATTAATACATAGAATAAATCGTATTCATTAACAATGTTTCTATAAAAATCTAAGATTTGCCTCAAAACAGCCCATGTTATTAGTGCGTTTAAAATCTTGCAATATGTCTTATCACTAAAAAAAAAAGGTCTACATAATATATGATGTGGTTAATTTGCATACTGGTTTTAACAAAACCGCGTTTAATAAATAATTACTTGATATCATTGATCTCAAATATTAATGTTTTATTCTCCAGCATATAATAATGAACCCTATGAATGATTTTATATAGAAACCAATTAGAATATAATTAGAATAAGTGTAATCTTTTTATATGCGTTCTTATTTAATTTCGTTAGTCTTCATAATCTAATATATTTCATTACATTAAAACTTAGATACTTACGCCCGGAGGGTGCATATTCTTGCTAGTAACAATAAAGATGAGTACAACAGTCCGAAAAATTTAAATAATGCAAGTTATTTTTTATAAACAAAAGACTCAGGTTGCTTACAGTACCTGTTATTGGTAATTCTTAACTTTTTCCTCGTAAATTCCTACCATAAAATAAACTGAACCCTCATTTTATGTCCGTGTTTTTGCAATGAATGTTTTATTTTTTTTTTTTTGCACCCGTTATTTTACAATACTAAATATATTTTCTTTCTTTATTTTAATATTCACTTCAATGTATATATTCTAAAAGTTTTTATTTTGTGAGAATGGTTAGTTTTAAAGTGGGGGCTCGTTTTACAATTTAGCCATAAATTGGATCCTCCTTTTATGACCGTAATTTTGTTTTTTCGTCGACGATGATTAAAATCTGACGTTTTTATTTTAGAGTACCAAAGCAAAAAAAAAAAAAAAAAAAAAAAAAGAAAAGAAATAACAACAACAAAAGTAACTTTAAAACTAACCATTCTCACAAAATAAAATCTTTTAGAATATACACATTGAAGTGAATATTAAAATAAATAAATAAAATATATTTAGTATTGTAAAATAACGGGTGCAAGAAAAATAAAACATTTATTGCAAAAACACAGACATAAAATGAGGGTTCAGTTTATTTTATGGTAGGAATTTACGAGGAAATAGTTAAGGATTACCCTGTTATTTAAGTGGTCACCCAATTAAGTACTGAACAGACACATCGCTGCTTAACTTCAGTGATCTAGTGGGAACTGGTGCTTTCAATGTGACTTGGCCATAATTGTATTATCCTGGGTATAATATTGAGATTGAAATTTCCCCAAAGACGCCGACAGAATTGAACACCATCTATTGTATGATTGTTATAATAAACTAGAAAATATATGCACCCTCCGGGTGCAAGTATTTAAGTTTTAATGTAATAAAATATTGTATTAAATTAGAAAGGCTAATGAAACTAAATAAGAATACAGATAAAAAGATTTGAAACAGAAGGAGTATAATAAAAGATTTGAAACAGGGAGTATAATAAAAAATGGAACGACTGAAACTTACTCTTCCATCACTCTCGTCTTTCATTGTTATTGTTTCTAATTTAAGTATTTAGTTATAAGAGGAAGTAAAGAATAAAATGGCAGTTATTTTATCTTGTTAATGGATTTCATTTAAGATTCATTGAAGAGATTTTTGCTTATATTCATTAAAATAAAACCAAACAGTTAGAAATCAATAATACTAAGCACATAATTATTAAATTCGATTTTTTAATATTAATATGCAAATTAGCCTTCCCGTTCACACTGTAAACCGCTATTTTGTTGTATATATAAATATAATTGCATGTTGTCAGTATGTAGACATAGTTAACAGTATTAATAATGTAAGACAATTTTATTAATGATTTAGGTTTAGATAAAAAATAAAATCATGGAGAATGTTATGTCAATAACTAAGAGAATTGTGACTTGAGTTGTAATATAGTTTCGGTTACAGACAGAAAAACACACAATCTTCATTATAATAAGATATTATTAATAGATCCGCCATCTTGTGGTTTCCGCTTGACTTGATCACAATGGGCGAAGTGTAGTGGGACTAACTCTAAATACAAATGAAATAAATACAGACAAAAAGACATGCTTTAAAAAACGTGATGGTATTAGTCTTAAGTGATACCTGTCAACAGTAGTACACACATGATGCGTAAATACATAAAACTCGATGGATAAATTTACTAATGAGAGAAAGTCTTTCTAAGTAATTAGCATTACTGGTTACTCAACTGTAAAATTATAATCGGAAAAAAAAGCATTTGACATAGTAATCCAAATGCACATTTATAAAACATGGTGTGCATCCCCTCCCATAAGCGTATTTTTTTACGATTTAGACCTTCCCAGTAGTCTGCAAGACATGAGAGGTAATAAGCCTGTAGCGGGGGCGAGCCATGATTTCGTCCTGTGAAGGTTGTCTTCATGTGAGGGGTGTGTTTCAAATTAGCCGTGACTGCCGGTTTGTTTATTTCTTTGTGTTGGCATCCTTCCGTCTACCGCCATGTCGGTGCGGCGTTAGAATGCAACGACTGCACCTCTGCAGAGGGGTAAGACTCCCTCAATGGGGCCACTCGTTGGCCGTGGGTGGCGACCGGTGATGCTTAAGGATTGAACCCAGGTGGATGAGCAGTTCATGACTTGCAATACTCCACTTTGGCCCTATCTTGGGCTAGACGGGCAGTCGGAGAGGCCCCCTGCGATCAATCAGCTGGTCACGTCAAGCCCTAGCACATATATGATTTTCCCAACCCTATTGCCTTTATGGCAAGCCCCAAGCCCTTTTTATCATATGGGTGCTAGAAGTCGGTGACTGAGGGTCTACATGTCCTGGGAATGATGTTAAACTCTATCTGATGGTGAGGTTCCTGTTTTTGAGGTTTGGGGGATGTGGAGCACCCCTTCATCACCATTGCTCCCCGGTCCACTCTGACCCGGAGTGGTAGTATCTGTTAGGGTCCCATCTATGGGTTAAATAGAAAAATATATTTATTAAAAAATTGAGTATCCATTTAAGAATGAATTTATTTCAAAACTTTATCGGCATTAAATGACCCACTGAGGTTGATATGCCGTAAAACAAAACTAACCAAACCAAACCTAACCTAACCTTCCGTCTACTAAATACAATGGCATTGTGTCCATTTTTTATATGTGTCTGTTCAATACTTAAGCAACAACACGTACTGTAAGCAACCTGAACAGGCCAATTTTTTAATGACAGTCTCTGGTGCAGTGACGGCATACAAACAGTGATGCTTGCTGGGGCTGCTGTTGTCTCTTCTTTCTTCTGGCTCTCCTTGCTGTGGCGGCTACTTTCCTCTCTGTTTCACTCCTTTTCGTGTCTTGTTTGATAAGAAGGTGTCAGGCCACTTGGTTTTCTGCACAAGCCTCCCATGTGTTGGTGTTAATGTGGCATGTCTTCATATCATTCTTGTAGACGTCTCTAAAGTGTTGGCGTGGTCGTCCTACCGGTTTATTTGTTTATGTAAGTGTTGATGTGTCACTCCAATCTGTCCAACTCGGTCGGCTGGTGCTTTACAATACACCGACTGCACCTCTGCAGAGGGATAAGACCCTCCCCTCTAATGGGGACACCTGTTGGCTATGGGTGGCAACCCGTCATACTTAAGGATGGAACCCTGATGACTGAGCAAAACAAACATACTGGCAGACTGACATACAGAATCTTTCTCATATATATATATATATATATATATATATATATATATTTACCCAACCCCCACACGTGCAGGATGTGACACAAAGTCAATTTCTTAAACAGAGTTTAACGGGTTTGAATTCGCAGTTTTCCTTCTTCTAGACTAGTTACCTAGCCAAGGTTAAAGAGCACAGTATACCCTACTCTTTACCCATAGCTGGAGGGAGAATAGTCGGATTCATACCTTTCCCAAGAGTATTAGCACTATGTGAAATGCAAACAGCCTTGTCCAGGATTTGAACTCAGGACAACAAATTCATTTCCTACGACTCTAACCATTACACACACGCCTCCCCCTCTCTCTCCCCCCCTCTCTCTCTCACACACACACGCATATATATATATATATATATATATATATATATATATGGAGTAAATATGGAAAATAAAACCGACAATATAAAGAAAATTTTGAAAAAACAAGTGTTCCGAAAATGGGATGAATTTAATTATCGATGTTTAAACATTTCGGTTACATTGAACCTTCATCAGGATGTATCTTGGGGTGAAGATGTGAAGTAAACATGTGTGGATCGTGACTTGCCTTTCAAAAATAAAACGCTGATCAAATACAGTTACACAACTAAAAAGATTTTCATCTCCTGTCATCTATAAAAATATCCATCATTTTCTTCACCCCAAGACACATCCTGATGAAGGTTCAATGTAACCGAAATGTTTAAACATCGATAATTAAATTCATCCCATTTTCGGAACACTTGTTTTTTCAAAATTTTCTTTATATATACTAGCAAATGTATGCACCCTCCGGGTGCAAGTATTTAAGTTTTAATATAATAAAATAGATTAATTTAGAAAGGCTACTGAAACTAAATAAGAATGCAGATAAAAAGATGAGAAACAGAAGTGGGGTATAATAAAAAGATAGAACAACTGAAACCTACTCACCCCTGTCTTTCATTGCTAATTTTGTCTAATTTAACTATTTAGTTAAAATAGGAAGTAAAGATTAATATTACAGTTATTTCTTCTTGTTAACGGATTTCTTTTAAGATTTATTCACGAGATTTTTGCTAATATTCTTTAAGATAAAATCAAACAATTAGAAACCAATAATACTAAGCACATATTTATTAAAATCAGATTTTTTATATCAATATGCAAATTAGCCTTCCCATTCACATTGTAAACTGCTATTTTGTAGTATATATAAATACAATTGCATGTTATTAATATGTAGATATTGTATTAATTATGCAAAACAATTTTATTAATAATTGAGGTTTAAATAAAAATAAAATCCTGTAGAATGTGATGTAAATAACTAAGAGAATTGTGACTTGAATAGTAATATAGTTTCGGTTACAGACAGAAAAACACACAATCTCCATTATAATAACTAGCAAATATATGCACCCTCCGGGTGCAAGTATTTAAGTTTTAATGTAATAAAATATTGTATTAAATTAGAAAGACTAATGAAACTAAATAAGAAAGCAGATAAAATTTGAAACAGAGGAGGCTAAAATAAAATAAAAATAGAACAACTGAAACTTACATTTCCCTCACTCCCGTCTTTCATTGCTAAATTTTCCTAATTTAACTATTTAGTTAAAATAGGAAGTAAAAAATAAAATTACAGTTATTTTTTCTTGTTAATGGATTTCTTTTAAGATTTATCCCTGAGATTTTAGATAATAGTCATTAAGATAAAACCAAACAATTAGAAATCAGTAATACTAAGCACATATTTATTAAAATCAGATTTTTATTATCAATATGCAAATTAGCCTTCCCATTCACGCTGTAAACTGATATTTTCTTGTATATATAAATACAATAGTATGTTATTAGTATGTAGATATTACAAACAGTATTATTAATGTAAAACAATTTTATTAATAATTTGAGGTTTAAATAAAATCCTGTAGAATGTGACGTAAATAACTAAGGGAATTGTGACTTGAGTAGTAATATAGTTTCGGTTACAGACAGAAAAATACACAATCTCCATTATAATAAGATATATATATATATATATAGAGAGAGAGATAGAGATAGAGAGACAGAGACTTAGATAGATAGATTGATAGAGAGAGAGAGACAGAGACAGGCAGAGGTTTAAACTGACAGAGAGAGAGAGAGAGAGAGAGAGACTACTATTACATGATTTTCCGGTTTTGATTTTCATCGTTCTCTGAGAAGGAGACACAGTCAATTATGCAATTTCAACGACATTTAATTATTGTGGGTTTGTATTTGAAATATCCATCCTAATTTGTTTTGATTATTAAGTAAATATTCAGTTCATTATATTTTTAATGAGGGCAATCATTCATGGAAGAAAGATAACAGTTACACAACAATTATATTGATCTTATTATTGGCTTGCTTGAAGGTAGGGAAGATATTTAGTCAAGCCCCCGCTCATCAAGAACTTGTATTTGTATTAATATGTTTGTTACGATCCATTGGCCATTTTAGAACTGTAGTTGAAAGCAGTTTTACAGTGGAGATCCTTTGTGGCATAAAGTTTGATCCTTTCTTGTAGTAGAAAGATGTAGTATCAATTTTAATCCTTAGAACTGTAGTTGAAAGCAGTTTTACAGTGGAGATCCTTTGTGGCATAAAGTTTGATCCTTTCTTGTAGTAGAAAGATGTAGTATCAATTTTAATCCTTAGGGCTGTAGGTGAAAGCAGTTTTACAGTGGAGATCCGCGGTGGCATAAAGTTTGATCCTTTCTTGTAGTAGAAAGATGTAGTATCAATTTTAATCCTTAGGGCTGTAGGTGAAAGCAGTTTTACAGTGGAGATCCTTTGTGGCATAAAGTTTGATCCTTTCTTGTAGTAGAAAGATGTAGTATCAATTTTAATCCTTAGGGCTGTAGGTGAAAGCAGTTTTACAGTGGAGATCCGCGGTGGCATAAAGTTTGATCCTTTCTTGTAGTAGAAAGATGTAGTATCAGTTTTAATCCTTGTCTGTTGATCTGTCCTCAAAGTAGATAAATGTCCAGGGTGTCCACAATGTCTGGGTACATGGGGATTTCACTATTGTATTTATTTGTTATTTTTCCGAGAAGCCTACTATGGTAATTTAGCAGTAAATAAAATCATAACATAAACAATTAAATATAAGAAATAATAATTTTCCTTTTTTACTTTTGTTTAAATTAAATAAAAAATACTATGTGTTACTGGACACCATAATGTATCAGTTTTAATCCTTGTCTGTTGATCTGTCATCAAAGCTGTTGATCTCAGAGTTTATCCCGTCTTGAAGTAGAAAGATGTGGTATCAGAGTTGATCTTGTCTTAAAGTAGAAAGTTGTATAATCCTTGTCTGTTGATCTGTTTTTCTTGTTGATCTCAGAGTTTATGCCGTCTTGAAGTAGAAAGATGTTGTATCAGAGTTGATCTTGTCTTAAAGTAGAAAGTTGTATAATCCTTGTTGATCTTTTTTCTTGTTGATCTCAGAGTTTATGCCGTCTTGAAGTAGAAAGATGTTGTATCAGAGTTGATCTTGTCTTAAAGTAGAAAGTTGTATAATCCTTGTCTGTTGATCTGTTTTTCTTGTTGATCTCAGAGTTTATGCCGTCTTGAAGTAGAAAGATGTTGTATCAGAGTTGATCTTGTCTTAAAGTAGAAAGTTGTATAATCCTTGTCTGTTGATCTGTTTTTCTTGTTGATCTCAGAGTTTATGCCGTCTTGAAGTAGAAAGATGTTGTATCAGAGTTGATCTTGTCTTAAAGTAGAAAGTTGTATAATCCTTGTCTGTTGATCTGTTTTCTTGTTGATCTCAGAGTTTATGCCGTCTTGAAGTAGAAAGATGTTGTATCAGAGTTGATCTTGTCTTAAAGTAGAAAGTTGTATAATCCTTGTCTGTTGATCTGTTTTTCTTGTTGATCTCAGAGTTTATGCCGTCTTGAAGTAGAAAGATGTTGTATCAGAGTTGATCTTGTCTTAAAGTAGAAAGTTGTATAATCCTTGTCTGTTGATCTGTTTTTCTTGTTGATCTCAGAGTTTATGCCGTCTTGAAGTAGAAAGATGTTGTATCAGAGTTGATCTTGTCTTAAAGTAGAAAGTTGTATAATCCTTGTCTGTTGATCTGTTTTTCTTGTTGATCTCAGAGTTTATGCCGTCTTGAAGTAGAAAGATGTTGTATCAGAGTTGATCTTGTCTTAAAGTAGAAAGTTGTATAATCCTTGTCTGTTGATCTGTTTTTCTTGTTGATCTCAGAGTTTATGCCGTCTTGAAGTAGAAAGATGTTGTATCAGAGTTGATCTTGTCTTAAAGTAGAAAGTTGTATAATCCTTGTCTGTTGATCTGTTTTTCTTGTTGATCTCAGAGTTTATGCCGTCTTGAAGTAGAAAGATGTTGTATCAGAGTTGATCTTGTCTTAAAGTAGAAAGTTGTATAATCCTTGTCTGTTGATCTGTTTTTCTTGTTGATCTCAGAGTTTATCCCGTCTTGAAGTAGAAAGATGTTGTATCAGAGTTGATCTTGTCTTAAAGTAGAAAGTTGTATAATCCTTGTCTGTTGATCTGTTTTTCTTGTTGATCTCAGAGTTTATGCCGTCTTGAAGTAGAAAGATGTTGTATCAGAGTTGATCTTGTCTTAAAGTAGAAAGTTGTATAATCCTTGTCTGTTGAACTGTTTTTCTTGTTGATCTCAGAGTTTATGCCGTCTTGAAGTAGAAAGATGTTGTATCAGAGTTGATCTTGTCTTAAAGTAGAAAGTTGTATAATCCTTGTCTGTTGATCTGTTTTTCTTGTTGATCTCAGAGTTTATGCCGTCTTGAAGTAGAAAGATGTTGTATCAGAGTTGATCTTGTCTTAAAGTAGAAAGTTGTATAATCCTTGTCTGTTGATCTGTCTAGTGAAATACTAGTCCTTCAAGCGAGTAAATTTAGGACAATTTATCAACACCTTTAAATACTAAATTAAATACATGTTCGGACGTTTTTGATTGGCCGATTCAGTCACCAATATTTTGGAACAGTCTATAAATAAAAGATGCATTCTTTAGCACTTCATATACCCCTAAAATAATCTAACACTATTCGTAATAAACTAGCACTGAATAAATGGAAAGAAAGATAAGGTCATTTACACATGGGGAAATATTTAATAAATACATAATATGCATACAAAAAGTAGGAACGTAATAGTGCTACTGGAATTCGAACTCGCTCACTACGATACCACAGTCTGATACGTTACTTACTACGTCACAGGGACTCACCTTAGATCGGGATTGAATTTATTAAATATTAAAAGAAAAAGACAGTGTTCTACCTTCATTGTTCACTTCACTGAATTGTATGAATCATCTCAGGATCAAATGACAGCAAGTCTTCTAAAAACACTGAGCAAAAGCTCAAACCACTCTACCATCCAGGCGCGTGGTGCAATGGTTAGAATCGTAGGAAATGGACTGGTTGACCCGAGTTCAAATCCTGGAAGTGGCTGTTTGCATCTCACATAGCGCTTGAGAAAGGTACTACCAACTACTCTCCCTCCAGCTATGGGTAAATAGTAGGTCAGACTGAGCTCTTTAACTTTGGCTAGGTAACCAGTCTAGGAGAAGGAAAACTGTGAATTCAAATCTATTAAACTCCGCTTAAAAAAATGACCTTGTGTTACATCCTGCTTGGTGTTGGTATATATATATATATATATATATATATATATATATATATATATGTGTGTGTGTGTATATATAGGATTGGTTTCTTTGTTTAAATAAAAAAATGAAATTTATTGATTGGCTAATTAGATTTCAAGCATTGCAAACAGGCTTACTGTCAAGTCATGTTGAAAACACTGGTTCTCTTTAGATTACTGAAGTTAAGCAGTGATGAACCTGTTCCATACTTAGATGGGTGATCATTTAAGAAACATTATATCAAAATGACATTGATCTTGTTTCTCATCCTGTTCTTGCGGAGGGGTTGGGTAAATACACACATCATAAAATAGGATTTATTTTTTTGTTCGAGGAACGAAGCTTGAGATCCTCTAAGCAGGATGAACAGGCGATGAAATATGATATAAAGTTATGTAGTCTTTTCAGTTTCGGCTGGTTGATTCTATTGTATGCTGACCCTCGTTGAGTTATTTAATGCCAATGTCAGGCAATTATATGGTTTCAAGTAACTATTCCTATTTAATAATAAAATTTACTTATAATTATAGCTTCAAATAAATTTTTTTCTTATACAAAAAGTTTACAAATAGTTATATGTTTTCAAGTAACTATTCCTACTTAATAATAATTTGGAAACAATTATATATATTCAAGTAACTATTCCTACCTAATCTTCTATATATAATGGAGATAGATTGCATTTCTGTCTGAAGCCGAAACTACGTCACGGCTTATGTCACAGATTCCACAATAATCTTAAGCATTTATTAATGAGAACCTAATTTATAATCAATATAATTTATACATAAAATATAAAGAAGAACATTAATTTATATACACTATGAAAATGTCGTAATATCTGATGGTCTAGGCGGTTTTTAACGAATCTTTCAATAAATGCATGTTTAGTTATATACATTTTTACTTAGTTATTTTGATTTTGATTTGTATTTATAATTATTTAATGTCTAAAGTTTTGCGAGAAATTCATCTATAAATAAAATACAGCTACTTTTTTATATCTTACGTTAAATTATTACTTATGGTATTTTGCCTGTGACTGCTTCCGTTTTCGTTACCGTAAAAATACGGTAAAAAGAAACATACTAATAATATATAAGCCTTTAAATGACTGAGTAATTATTCTTTTCTAAAAGTAGAAATGTGCACACGGTTATATAGTTTCAAGTTTGGAGGCGCGTGGTCTAATAGTTAGAGTCGTAGGAAACGCGAGTTCAATTCCTGGACGAAGCTGTTGGCATTTCACATGGCGCTAATACCCTTGGGAAAGGTATGAATCCAATTCTCCCTCCAGCTATGGGTAAATAGTAGGGCAGACTGGACTCTTTAACCATGGCAAGGTAACCAGTCTAGGAGAAGGAAAACTCTGAATTCAAACCTGTTAAACTCCGCTTAAGAAATTGACCTTGTGTCGCATCCTGCTCGTGCGGAGGAGTTGGTAAATATGTATGTATGTATATAGTTTCAAGTAGTCATATCTAATACTAATTAGCCCCATCAGCTGGGGCTGTAGAATACGCCGACTGCACCTCTACAGAGAGGTAAGACGCCCCCACCCAATGGGGCACTTCTGTTGGTCATGTGTGGCGATCTGTTATGCTTAACGACAGAATCCTCGTGGCTGAGCAGTCCATGCCATGCAACACTCCACTTTGGCCCTTACTTGTGCTAGACTGGCAATAAATCGGTCGGTCACATCAAGCCCTAGCACCTATATGATTGTCCCGACTGTATTGCTCTTATGGTAAACCTCCAACCCTTTTTATCATATATGTACTAGAAGGCGATGGCAGAGGGTCTCAGTGTATGATGCTAAACTGCATCTTGGGGTGAGGTTCTAATTCTGGATGTCTGTAGAATGTGAAGTAGCTGTTCATTGCCATTACTCCCAGGTCCACTTTTATCTGGAGTGGTAGTACATGTTAGGTTCCAATCTATGGGTTAAATGGAAAAAAATAGAGTTTTAAAATGTTTTAAAAATATTGAATACCCAAGAAAGAATATGACAATAACGTTTTCGGCATAAAATATCTCAAGGGTTGACATTCTGTGAAACCAGCCAACCAATACTAATAATTTTCAAACGATTAAATAGTAGCAAGTATTCGTATCTGTACATTTCTAATTTGTACACAATCATATGGTTGGTTGGTTGGTTTTATGGCATATCGACACTTGTTAGGTAATGTTATGCCAAAGTCAGTTTAATAATTATAATGTACAATTATATACGCTACAAAATGTATCTTTACAATCGTTTTAAACAGGTAAACACTTCCTGCTTAGTTGCAATATCAATGCTTGAAGAGCCAATGCATTAATAAAGTTCGCAATCATTTTAAACAGGTAAACACTTCCTGCTTAGTTGCAATATCAATGATTTAAGAGCCAATGTATTCATGTAGTTCAAAATAATTTTAAATATTAGCTCAAACAGATCTATTTGAACGATAGATTGAACCCTAACATGTACTACAATCCCGGATCAGTGTGGATATGGGTGTAATGGCAAGGAAATCTTTATTTCTTAGAGATTTATAACACATATTTCAGGATTTTAAATGCATTAAGAATATAGGCAGTTTTGCGGCAATTCTAACTTAGACCTTAATCGAGATAATCGTTAATAAATAAGATGCTAATTTAGATTAAATAATGACTATTTCATAATTATTGAGAATATAACTTAAATAACTAAGGAAATTGTGATGTCAGTGGTGACATAGTTTCGGTTACAGACAGTTACATAATCTCCATTATAATAAGATTAGATTGGAATACTTGATACCATATAACTGTGTGCAAATTATTTGTATTAGATTTGAATACTTGATATCATATAAGAAATAACCATACAAAAAATGTAAATGTAAAATGAATGCGATTCCCTAACCTCTAAGCATAAAATAACCCTAGATGAATTTATATGCCGTTAAAGTCAATCAATCAATCAATTAACATAGATTAACTTAGTTAATAATTAATAATAAATTTTTTCAGTCCACGAATGCGAAATCCTTTTTGTGTGAAATCATGTCTAACAATATTGAGCGATTTTTTTTTCCTTTTATGATTTTTTACGTTCCAAAATAATGACGTCATTTCTTTAAATAAAGTCAATCATTTCCGATTGTGTCAGTTTAAGCAGACGATAGAGAAAAGCAACAGATGTTAGAAAATGTGAAAATAAGCGCTAAACGAACAAACATGATAAAAAGAAGGTAAACGTGTCATGATTATAAATTGGAGACATCGTTTCTTTTTCCCGCGTCCACACAATTCGCTTCGTTTACTGGCTCGCTTGTTATCTATTACCTCTTTACACTAAACCGCAAATCTTGAGACTTGAAATATGAATTCCTTTCATCTCAAAGAGAGTTGCTGTAGGGCTAAGGGCATACCATTTTAGTTTAAGATTAAGATAAAGAAAGTCAACAACGTCATTTTCATGTTCCACAGCTTTTTCAGCTCTCTGGCAAGATCCAAGTATTTGTCTTTAAAAAATTTCATTTGTCTTTAAAAATGTAAGCGCGAGGTGTAATGGTTATTGTCAATGGATATGTACTCAGAGACACGAGTTCAAGTTCTGGATGAGGCCGTTTGTATTTCCTATTGAGCTAATATCCTTGGGAAAGGTATGAATCCAACTAGGACTCTTTAACCTTTGTTAGGCAACTAGTCTAGGAGAAGGAAAACTGTGAATTCAGACGTATTAAATTTTGCTCAAGAAATTGACCATGTGACACATTCTGCTCATGGGGAAGGGTTGATAAATAAATATTGTCTGCTGTAACAGATGGCAAGTTCTTTTCTTTTTGTTAATTAATACTTGCTTTTTAAATTTCTTAGATGAAGCACTGGCATTTAATATAATTAATGTTTGACTAGTTTATCTTTAATCTTATTTTTGTTGCTTTTTAAAATATTAATGTTTGACTAGTTTATCTTTAATCTTATTTTTGTTGCTTTTTAAAATATTAATGTTTGACTAGTTTATCTTTAATCTTATTTTTGTTGCTTTTTAAATTTCTTAGATGAAGCACTGGCATTTGATATTAATTAAATTACCAACCTCTACTGCGGTTTAATGTAAGGAATCTTCCAGATTGGTTGGTTGGCTGGTTGGGTTTTACGACATATCATCCTCAGTGGGTCATTTTATGCGAAAAAGATTTTTTAACCTATTTTTTCTATTTAACCCGTAGATAGAACCCTAACAGGTATTACCACTCCGGGTCACAGTAGATATGGGAGCAATGGTGATGAAGGGGTGCTTCACATTCTCCAGACCTCTAGAACTGGAACCTCACCATCAGATAGATTTTAATGTCATTAATTACGACATGAAGACCCTCAGCCGCCGCCTTCTAGCACATCTGTGATTAAAAAGGGTTGGAGTATTGCATGTCATGAACTGCTCATCCACCTGGGCTCTATCCTTAAGCATCACGGGTCGCCACCCACAGCCAACAGGCGGCCCCATTGGGGGGAGTCTTACCCCTCTGCAGAGGTGCAGTCGGTGCATTCTAACGCCCCAGACGACAGGGCGGTTTATTTATATTAGGGCAATGTATTGTTAGGATAAAGAGTCTATTATCAACGCATTGTCTCTCATTCCTTCCTTTGTGTTGCGGAAAGAAGAGACTAACTCAGTAAGGTAGTGGGTCTTTCCTCTTGTAATATTCTTTTTTCCTGCCCTGTCGGCTGGGGCGTTAGAATGCACCGACTGCACCTCTGCAGAGGGGTAAGACTCCCCCCAATGGGGCCACCTGTTGGCCGTGGGTGGCGACCCGTGATGCTTAAGGATAGGTGGATAAGCAGTTCATGACTTGCAATACTCCACTTTGGCCCTATCTTGGGCTAGACGGGCGGTCGGAGAGGCCCCCTCCGATCAATCGGCTGGTCACGTCAAGCCCTAGCACCTATATGATTTTCCCAACCCTATTGCCCTTATGGCAAGCCCCAACCCCTTTTTATCATATGGGTGCTAGAAGGCGGTGGCAGCAGGTCTACATGTCCTGGGAATGACGTTAAACTCTATCTGATGGTGAGGTTCCAGATTTGGAGGTTTGGGAATGTGGAGCACCCCTTCATCACCATTGCTCCCTAGTCCACTCTGACCCGGAGTGGTAGTACCTGTTAGGGTCCCATCTATGGGTTAAATAGAAAAATGTATTTATAAAAAAATTGTATTATCCATTAAGAATTGATTTATTTCAAAACTTTATCGGCATTAAATGACCCACTGAGGTTGATATGCCGTAAAACAAAACAAACCAAACCTATTCTTTTTTCCTTTCTTTTTAACATATTTTTTAGATATGTATTCATTGGCTTTTAGTTGATAATAAAGAAATCAATAATAGCAATCATCACTTTTTTTCTGTTAATGTAAAAGGAGGATTTTAGACTTATTTGCCATGTACAGTCCTCATGACAGTCATATGTAATCCATGTGGTCATCATGATATACATATGTAATCCATACGGCCCTAGGGGACTACTCCGTTTGGAATACCTGACTTAGAGGGACGGCGTTCTAGGCAGTAGCGTATCTATGGGAATTGGGGCCTATAGCAAGCACTAGAATTACGCCTCTGTTTAAACATCAAGCACTTAGATAAGTTTATCATAAAATCAGCTGAAAATACAAGTTAATTATTTTAATCTTTTAATTGACAAATTATGGCGCTACTGAAAATTACATCTGCGACTTCCTGATGCAAATTAGTGTATAATGTGGTCAAAGTCTGTTTCTTTGGTTTCTTCTCTTCAGCAGAGCAAGATATCTGTCTGTCTTGATCCATGGAGGCTCTCAATTACAGAAGTTAGTTTTAACTTGACGAATGATCTCTCACAGCTGGCGATGGAAACTGTGATGGTTTACGCAGATGAATTCTCCTACTGCCACTATCTCTCAATGCAACCACACCGCCCTTAAGTGACACCCAGAGCCAACACCGTCTTAAATACAGGCCAGTTCACTGAAACGTGACGTCAAAAAATGTAGTCCATGAGTTTAGCAGTCAAACTAGTAATGGTTGCGTTAAAGTAAATAAACTAAACACCACTTTATGGGGCGGCCTAAAGTCGGTATCAGCCAGACAGTGAGAGAGGCTATTCCCTTTTCACTAGCTCTAGATCAAGAAGATTATTTTAGCGTCTGAGGTGGAGCGCCACACCCATCATCAGCTCCCCACTTTACCGCACAGATTCCTGTGTTACTCATACGCTGAGTTGGCGAGGGCTGGTATCGAACTAGGAACATTGTGATTCATAGGCGGATGCTCTGCCGAGGCCTACATAAAGGAGGCTTGGTCACTGAAATGTGACATCACAAAAGTAGTCCATGAGGTTAGCTGTTAAACTCGTAAAGATTGTGTTAAAGTAAATAAATTAAACTTTACTAATTCATTAGAATTTAAAGACTGAAAATTCGTTCATAATTTTATTTGTTTCAAATTTGAAAACGATGTTTTATAGATTATTAAATAATCAGAATTGTTTTATGATGGCGGTGCCAGAGCACCACGTGTTTTACTGTAGATATGCCACTGCCTATAAGACTGGACTTTTAAACGAGGTCATGGTAACGAATTGTCCTATCGACCAATTGATCGGTGGGCAATTTACTGGCAATGAAGAGACCGGATGCTGTTATAACTATTAATCTCTTTTGGGTTTGTTTGTTTGTTTGTTATTGTTGTTGTTGCTGCTGATGATGATGATGATTCCATTGCATTTTGTCCAACCACGTGATACTTTTAGAGATTGATTATCTGCCCTTGGCACCAGAGGTTGGGGGTGGGGGGACAATCAAGGCAATACCGTAGATTGGCGCCTAAATTGAATCCCTTTCTAGTGTTACTTGTAGTGTTGATGTTCATGGCAGCAAGACGTCTAATACAGTCTCTCCCAATGGATCTCAGCAGACAAAGTCTGTCCGCAACGCCATTAAGTTTGCAAGTTGTATTTTTTGAACATATGAAGATACAAATATTTTTTGAACAAAGGAAGATACAAACTTTGTATCTTCATTTGGTTGTTGAGTCTTCTTCATCCGAATTTAAACGCTTACCTGTTGGGAAAATATATGGTGCCCCGCAAAAAAAGACCATAGGTTTGGTGCAACTGGTTGGTATGATAAGTAAATTTGCCGCCATTATAGTCTCCTGTTTGACTTCATTAGTTGACACTACCTAAAATTGGTAGTTATATATATTTACCAACCCCTCCACACAAGCAGGATGTGACACAAGGTCAATTTCTTAAACGGAGTTTAACAGGTTTGAATTCAGAGTTTTCCTTCTCCTAGACTGGTTACCTAGCCATGGTTAAAAAGTCCAGTCTGCCCTGCTATTTACCCATAGCTGGAGGGAGAATTGGATTCATACCTTTCCCAAGGGTATTAGCGCCATGTGAAATTCCAACAGCTTCGTCCAGGAATTGAACTCGTGTTGACAAATTCATTTCCTATGACTCTAACCATTAGACCACGCGCCTCATCAAAATTGGTAGTTATATGGATTTTGGTATACTTTTTTCTTTGAACAAGATAAGTTAAAACAATGCTACTCAAACTTATCTAAGTTGCGGTCTAGTTGACATTTTGTTGATTGATGCACAGACCGGTGGGACTGGTTGGGAGATTATTTAACGTAGATAAGCTGGACCATATGACATTGAGGCACCCCTTTTGCGATTTCGACTCGTGGGGACACTTTTCTCATTTACACCGTAAACATCCGGTTGTTTGTTAGGGGTTAGGGTTAGGGATTAGGGTTAGGGGTTAGGGTTAGGGGTTGGTTTTATAATTTAAAAGAAAAACTCTAAAAATCGTCTGTTAACAATTAACCGGATTTTGACGGTGTAAATGGAAAAAAAAATGTCCCCACGCATCGAAATCGCAAAAGGGGTGCCTTAAGGTCATATGGTCCGATAAGCTTAAATTGTGACAACATCTGGAATGACAACAAAAAATAGAATTTCTTGGTATCATAATAGATAGTTACGTTAGTACTTTAAACAAGAATTCTAATAGTGAAGATAATTTTAAATTCCAAATTAACAAGAAATTGATACAAGTTTGTATTGAAAACGTAGAGTTCAGAATATAACGCACGTATGTTAGGTTTGTTTCATTTAGTAGTGAGAACTTGCACTCAATGGCAGCCCTTCTCTTTGGAGATTAGAGCTGCAGTGCTGAAATTTACAAAAAGGAAATTAGGTTTCTATAAAACAACATAGACATAAAGATGGTAAACTAGCCATCGTGATAAAGAGCAGAAAGTGAACAAAGTTGATATTTTTAGAAATATATTTCCAATTTTAGTTTATATATACGGTTGCCATAGTTCAAAACAATACAATTCTTTTTTAGAATCATGTGTGGCACTGGCTGGTAGTACTCCCCGCACCGGCATCGGTTCAGCGAACCAGTTATGAGAAGCACTGAGCTAAAATACTTTAAGAAAAAAATAAAGAAAGGAAAAAAATTAGAGAAAATATAGAGAGAGGTGGTGATACTTTCGGGAATTCTGGAAAAAATTATCGTATTTCATACGCACTGACAGAAAAATGTTTGACATTAACAGAAAAAAGTGATGATTGCTGTTATTAATTTCTTTATTATCAACTAAAAGCCAATGAATGCATATCTAAAAAAACATCTTTGTTAAAAAGAAAGGAAAGAAAGAATATTACTGACCGAGTTCAAATAATAAAATGTTCAAGTATCACTGTCACTTTCAATTATAGCTATGTGTTGATTGAAAGCAGGAGAAGGCAAGAGGAAAGACTCACTCCTTTTATTGAGTCTCCTGTTTCCTCAAAGGAAAGGGTGAGACCATTGATAACAGACTGTTTCCTAACAACACATTGCCCAAATTGAAAATGAACGACTGTTTTCATCCAGGAATTTTTTTTTAAGAAATTTAATTTGTCCACTTTATTTAAAGCAAACATGTCAAACTGAGTAGCCCCCAAGGGCTGGCTGCATGGATTAAATATATATATATATCATGAGGGATGCATGGATTACATATGTTTGTCATGAGGGCCATACAACAACTAAGTCTTTAAATCCTTTTACATTAACAGAATAAAGTGATGATTGTAATCATTAATTTCTTTATTATCAACTAAAAGCCAATGAATACATATCTAAAAAAAAAAAAACATTTTAAAAAATTTGTAGCATCTAAATTTAACGTAACTGTTCAACATTTTAGTGCTTCGTACTGACTAAAAATAAGAATTTATATAGTTTACATTACATCGTAAAACGCTAAATTTGGGTATATCACACACCGATGTATACCCCCCCCCCTAACTTGGGACTATGAAATTCTGGAAAAAAAAAATTCTCATATATAATAGGCACTGGCTTTTTAGAATTTGTATCAACTAAATTTAAACTAACGTTAGCATTTGTTCAACTTTTTAGCGCTTCGTACTGAATGAAAATTAAGAATTGATATAGTTTACATTATGTCTTAAAACACAAAATGTACACAGTATTTAGAGCAAACACACGGACATGTTCACACAAAGATACAACAGATTTGCCGGGGAAATAAGCTGACATTAGGAAAAACAAAATTAAACAAACATATAATCCAGTTGAAATTTCTCTGTAGTAAGAGTATTTACGGGGATTCGTTGGAGCCCTTATTCTCCGTAGTTGGCTATTTCGGACGAAAGAAAGAAACAAACACAATATAAAATGCAGACACTTATATTATCAAAAGGTACAGAAATGTTGTTGCAAATTTTAATGGTATTTGCTACACACTTATCTGTGAGGTTAAATACTGTTTGTTGGAGAAGTGGTGATAACAGGGGTATTCTGGTCGCTGGTTGGAATGTTGTTAAGACGCTTCGTCAGGTCGTTTCTCGTCCTTCAGTCTTCTGTTAGTATGCTATTGTATCAACCTTAGAACGTTTGCTGATACAACGCCTTAGAAAGTTTGCTGGTTATGGGCGAGATGGCTGGAGGCGCTTATTTTCACGCCCTTCCCTGGTAACTGTTCTGTGATAAGTAAAGTCTAGGGATCGCCTATTTGCAACTTCCCTCAGTGACTGCTCCGTGATAAGTGAGGAAATTTGGTTTTGGCGCCAATATTGTATGTTGGCGATTCACCCCCTAGCGGCAGAGGAAGATAATTCTCTGTTGAATTTATTTGAATAAACGACTGATGAAGCCGAGCTCAATGCACGGCGAAATATATCTCCTACATAGACTTATCTGAGTTTTGTTCCTTTGTCCACATTTTCCCCTCTATTCGTTACTATATATATATATACATATATATATATATATATATGAAAGTACGCAAACATTTGATATGGCTATGCCGACAATTTTTGGGTGGAGAATATGTGCTTAATTGAAGTCATACCTAATTTGAAAATTAATTAGTTGATAATTAATGAATTAGGCAAATATATCTGTTTAAATGTGAAGCGTAAACAAATCGAGAAAAAGTCATTCTCCGTATTTCTCGATTTGTTTACGCATCACATTTAAACAGATATATTCGCCTAATTCATTAATTATCAACTAATTAATTTTCAAATTAGGTATGACTTCAATTAAGCACATATTCTCCCAAATATATATATATATATATATATATATATATATATATATCCCTTTCTGGGTCATTTAATGCCAAATCAAGTGATTCTGATAAACAAAGGACTTGGGTTACTTACAGTACATGCTGTTGCTTAAATGATCACCCAATAAAGTATTGAATAGGCGCATCGCTACTTAACTTTGGTGATCTAGCGGTGTTTTCGGCATGACTTGATTGTAATACATTTTTATTTAAAAAAAGAAAAAAAGACTCCACTTGTTTGATCGTGTCAAACTAAATTCGTTACTTCTATAAGTTGCCCTCAAATGATAAAACTGTATTTAAAGTTTATAGTTAGGTAAATGACACTTGTAAAGCTGTGGTTTGCCGGCTGCCAGTTGCGTGGATGACACATTCAGTTTACATTGATAAGAGAGAGAGAGAGAGAGAGAGAGAGAGAGAGAGAGAGACAGAGAGAGCTGAGTAGGTCAGTGGTAGTATTTGTTTTGTTTAATGTAGCTGTTACTCAGCTGCTTGTATATGAAATGATAAAACAATTTACCTGTAGTTGTAAGATGACCTCACACACACACACACACACACACACACAGATAGATTGATAGATAGATTGATAGATATAAAGAGAGGGGTATATATATATATATATATATATATATTAATTCTAAACTCTACTGGTGTGGAAAAAACCCAGCTAATTCAGTTTTGTCAAAGTAAAAACATTTTTTAAATTGTCCTCTGGTGGAAAAAAAAAATTAAAAAAAGAAAAGCCCAGCACATCCGTACTTTCTGAAAATAATCATCAGTATCATTTTCTAAGTTTTATATGTAAAAAGTGCTCAATACATTAAGTAGAGCATGATTATAAGGACCTATAGGAGTCAGGTACTATCTATCTAGGTTTCACCCGAATGGCTCTTCAGGATAATTCTGACCCTTATATGTCTATACATATATACACTTATATGTATATATATATATATATATATATATATATATATATGTATATATACATATATATACACTTATATCTATATATATATGTATATATACATAAATATATTTAACATTTACTCGTGGACAATTCACGTTCGACATGCGACGGTTTCTGATCATCAATTTTCGCTTTCACATGCAATGGTCGCGTCATCGGCTTTCATATAAAAACGCCAAATAAATAACGGGTAATAACCTTTTATCATACATTCAACATACACTGAACATTTTTCATCTTTTACTCATACAAATATTCAATGTCCTGAAGAAGGTTTTATTTAAAAAAACCCCGAAATACTTAAGTATCAACATAAAGAGTTTCCATTGTTCATGACATCTGGTGTTTGTTTTCTTTAAGAAAATTTTTTCCATATATACATATATAAATATACTTTAAAAAAAAATTTTTTTTTTTTATATATACTTATATATATATATATGTATATATATATATATACATATATATAAATCTTTTAAATCAGGAAATACCTGTGCTGAAGAGAATATTTTTAGTGGATATAGTGTGCACGGAACTAGCTCCACTTCTTGGTAATCAGAGTCAGAGAGAACAGTGTGATGAACAGATTCAACAAGACTGCAAAACAAAGGTACCTCAAGTGGCATTGCTACGCGCCTGGATACCAACCCAGGTATTTCTACGTCCTCGCGTAAAGTAATGTGCTAGATGGCCGTTGAGCAAGAAGCTTCTTCCGCCCTTTGACAGGTCTTGATTTTCGTCCTGCTAGGTGTCTAGCCTCCCTCCTCACCAGGCAAGCTTGGTGGGGTTACCGGTTTATTCGCCGATGACCCAACTATGAGACAGGTAGTACTGGATTACATAGTACCCGTAGTGCCTCTGGCGACCTGACTATATATATATATATATATATATATATATATATGTATGTATATATATATATATATATATATATATGTATGTATATATATATATATATATATATGTATGTATATATATATATATATATATTATGTATATATATATATATATATATATATATACATATATATATATATATATATTATATATATATATATATATATGTATGTATATATATATATATATATATATATAATATATATATATATATATACATATATATATATATATATATATATATGTATATATATATATATATATATATATACATACATATATATATATATATATATATATGTATATATATATATATATATATATATATATATATATATATATATATATATATATATATATATATATATTATGAGGTTGATCTACAAAGTAATAAGACTGATTTTCCTATTATTCTTCCTGTTCTCAACTCTGATTGAAAATCAGCTGATCAATTTTTTGACCTTGGACACATGTGAAAACATTCAGTTCACGTTTGCATCTGTGAATTTACTTTTCAGCTGAGTAACCTTGGATTATCGCAAGTGTGTTTGCTTAAATGTGTCATGAAATTGGAACACCGGATCACACTCTAGCTTATAGAGATCAAGCTCTATCCCAGGGACAGGGTTTTTTTTTTTTGGGGGGGGGGCAGGGATTGGATGGCACAAGGAACTGTGTTGACCAGTCACTTCATGAGAAGAGGAAATTGTGACAGACCTGAGGATATTTACTTATATTTATATGTATTTATGAGACTTTTTTTAAATGCTAAAATTGTGAACTTATATAAGTTGAACATAGACTAGAAGATAGAGTTTATGGTAATCCTTAACTTGTTCCTCGTAAATTCCTACCATAAGATAAACTGAACCCTCATTTTATGTCCGTGTTTTTCCAATAAATGTTTTATTTTTCTTGCACCCATTATTTTACAATACTGAATGTATTTTCTTTATTTAAAAACATTTATTGCAAACATATATATTTTCTTTATTTAAAAACATTTATTGCAAAAACACGGACATAAAATGAGGGTTCAGTTTATTTTATAGTTGGGATTTACTAGGAACAAGTTGAAGATTACCGAGTTTATTATATTAACTAGCAAAATAAAAACCCTCCAAAAAACGCCCTCCTGGCGATGTAACAATTTATTTTTTAAAGATATTGCCTGAGTGGAGTAGAGTTAAAAATTCAATATCAAAGGGGTTTTATCATAAGTAAGTAAAATCATCAAATTTATTAAAGGAGTAAAAAAATAAAACAATTTGAAATGAAACTTAGTTCTGTCTCCCTCAACTAAAATTTTAAAACTCAATTTCTTTTTTTAAACAATTTCTTTCTATTTGACCCATAGATGGGACCCTAACAGGTACTACCACTCTGGGTCAGAGTGGACCTGGAAGCAATGGTGATGAAGGGGTACTCCACATTCTCCAGACCTCCAGAACTGGAACCTCACCATCAGATAGAGTTTAATGTCATTCCCAGGAAATGAAGACCCTCAGCCACCGCCTTCTAGCACATATACGATAAAAAGTGTTGGCATTTGCCATAAGGGTAATAGGGTTGGGACAATCATATAAATGCTAGGGCTTGACGTGACCGGCCGATTGATCAGAGGGAGCCACTCCGACCTCCAGTCTAGCACAAGTAAGGGCTAAAGTGGAATGTTGCATGTCATGGACTGCTCATCCACCAGGATTCCATCCTTAAGCAAAACGGGTTGCCATCCTGTTGTACCGGCCGTTCCTACAGTGGAGAACATGCACCGGTTCTCACTATAAATAGTGAGACACCGAGTGGAAAGGGAGCACTGTTCCCGTTAACGACAAGCTAGTCGTACATGTACCATTAATTGTAAATACATGTTATATCAGAGAGAAGATATCTCTTATGATTCACAATGCTTACTCACAAAATACACCTCGCTACCATAAAACATCAAAACTCAAGTCGGAGGCAACAAACGGAAGTGAACTCAATGGTACCCTCTCACGAAGTGACCAATTCGACGCAGTTCTGCGCATAGGCTCGGATTGAGTTACGCTTGAGAGGAATTCCAAAATAAACAAAAAATAATATTGTAAGGAATCCGGATTTTCAACCAATGAAAAATCTTCCCGCTAAACACCTCAAAAGCATTCTGGAGCCCATCTACCAGCATATAAGCTCGGGCATTTTGAGAATCGGCAGTTGGACGGACGGCCTGGAACCGAGAATATCACCAGACGAGAGGATCAAGGAACTGCTACGCACCCACCACCACGCACGCCCTCGCCCACCCGGACACTCAGCCTTACTTCAACACCTCACCGTAGCCAGGCGACATCCTTACCCCCTGACCACTACAGCGCTACCCGCTACAACTCGCTGAGATATTCCTGACTTTATTCCCGCACCAAGTGACCGTATCCACTTACAACAGTATCCTAAGTTGACGAACTCAACTCCCTCGGCCACTACTACCTTCCTTGACCATCACTATTCCACTGAGATATTCCTGACTTTATTCCCGCACCAAGTGACCGTATCCACTTACAACAGTATCCTAAGTTGACGAACTCAACTCCCTCGGCCACTACTACATTCCCTGACCATCACTATTCCACTGAGATATTCCTGACTTGGTCCTTACACCAAGTGACCGTATCAACTCAACTTCTACCTCACGCCTTGCACCAGGCCAAGAGAGATTCCGACGTATCATACGATACCCACACCTCACCGACCCCTCGGCCACTCCAGAGAACTACTACCGTTATCTACGGCGACAACAACAATTTTCACACTCGTTATTTCAATAAACGATTTTTATCAAATTAATCTTGTCCATTATTCTTCCTTGCAAATATACGCTTTACGGATATCCTACCATATAACACTGGTGTCAGAACGGGATAACTAAGATATATCATTGGTGTCAGCGTGTTGCAATGGAGAATATGGACTATACAAGATTTACTCGCTCGGAAATTCTCGACTTTATTAGAGACCAGATGAAGTTCCTCCAAGAATTAAGAACTCGCCCCACACCCCCAAAACCAGAAAATATACAATTTTTGAAGGCCGACTTACACAGGATGATGGAAGCCCTGGATCATGCCAAGCCGACAATACCACCAATAGCCCAGATAGTCGACATCCAAGATAGATTAAGGCGTCACAAATCCATACTTGACGTTATGAGACTGAAAAACGAATTCAGTCCGGGAGATGATGTGAATCAATTTATCACAAGCCTGAACGTGACCTATACGACCCACGTCACGCCCGAGATTGCCGTGTATCCTGACCTTGAGAACCTTTTCGTCAAGGCTGCCAAGGATTTACTCGACTACAGCATATTTGAACAGATGATAGAGTCCAAGCAGGACACATCCACCTTTGAACAACTAAAGGCATACCTCATAGCGACCCATGGCAACAAGATTGACAACACAGCCTCACACAACACTGCACATACTGCAAAAGATTCCACAACCAGCACAGTGATTGAAACTGACGTAAATACCATAGCGACCCATGGCAACGAGACTGACGACAGCAGTACAACCAAAATAATGACCCCTACTACTACTACTGACGAAAATACCAGAACGGGATATCCCGTACAAACGATTGCCACCACCACACCACAGGAATGCGAGCACGCTAAAGAACCCGCTATAAGCAAGAATTACTTGGACCCCACTCGCTCACACGGACGCGACTGCCCATATTCTCAACCACTACTAGCTCGGACGGATGATGACAAACCATCCATAAGCATCAGGACTGTATTCCCCATGCCTTACCCCAACTCCATAATCGCCATCCAGACAATACCCCTTCAGGAAAAACTCACACCATTTTTTCCAAATCCAGGTACATCCACTCTAGTGTTAGCGAACGAAAAACTCCTTCCAAAAGTAGATGTACCATATAAAATAGCCTTCGTCTTCGTCGCTCTGCGCTACACGTTAGCCATCATAATTAGCTTCAAGCGATACTTTTCTACCACACCAGGCGAAAGAGACCACACGACCAAAGCTATCGGTGGGGTAAACCAGCAAAATTCTCTCCACCACAGAGAAAGACGAAAATTATCCCCACATCTTAGCTTCAACTTCAATCTCCCAAAACCACGTGAAGAGAAAACCACGAATATCAACCCAATGATGTCGATAAACTATCTCCCAAAGCAAAATCACCATTCAACGCACGCCACCCTAACCAACGAAGGGACTGACCTTAAAATGGAAGCGAAACAAAAAAATTTTGTACTAAGACCAACATTCTCACCATTTTCATCATGTGACACTCACATGAATGCACATTATCTCCCGCCTCCACCTCGTTATGGGGCAAATAAGTCAACTCACAACCCACATCAACAACATAAAAACAAACTAAAACCTATATCGATAATACTAATATTAGGCCTATTTCATACACGTCTTAAAAGAATTCTAATTTATTCATCTGTCAACACACCACCTACATAACCATACATACACATTGTGAATCAAATTGATATCTTGGGGAGCTTTGTTATATCAGAGAGAAGATATCTCTTATGATTCACAATGCTTACTCACAAAATACACCTCGCTACCATAAAACATCAAAACTCAAGTCGGAGGCAACAAACGGAAGTGAACTCAATGGTACCCTCTCACGAAGTGACCAATTCGACGCAGTTCTGCGCATAGGCTCGGATTGAGTTACGCTTGAGAGGAATTCCAAAATAAACAAAAAATAATATTGTAAGGAATCCGGATTTTCAACCAATGAAAAATCTTCCCGCTAAACACCTCAAAAGCATTCTGGAGCCCATCTACCAGCATATAAGCTCGGGCATTTTGAGAATCGGCAGTTGGACGGACGGCCTGGAACCGAGAATATCACCAGACGAGAGGATCAAGGAACTGCTACGCACCCACCACCACGCACGCCCTCGCCCACCCGGACACTCAGCCTTACTTCAACACCTCACCGTAGCCAGGCGACATCCTTACCCCCCTGACCACTACAGCGCTACCCGCTACAACTCGCTGAGATATTCCTGACTTTATTCCCGCACCAAGTGACCGTATCCACTTACAACAGTA
Source organism: Doryteuthis pealeii (assembly GCA_023376005.1). Lineage (NCBI taxonomy): Eukaryota > Metazoa > Mollusca > Cephalopoda > Myopsida > Loliginidae > Doryteuthis > Doryteuthis pealeii. Next base: position 18,281,944 of record CM042139.1, read on the forward strand.
TCCTAAGTTGACGAACTCAACTCCCTCGGCCACTACTACCTTCCTTGACCATCACTATTCCACTGAGATATTCCTGACTTTATTCCCGCACCAAGTGACCGTATCCACTTACAACAGTATCCTAAGTTGACGAACTCAACTCCCTCGGCCACTACTACATTCCCTGACCATCACTATTCCACTGAGATATTCCTGACTTGGTCCTTACACCAAGTGACCGTATCAACTCAACTTCTACCTCACGCCTTGCACCAGGCCAAGAGAGATTCCGACGTATCATACGATACCCACACCTCACCGACCCCTCGGCCACTCCAGAGAACTACTACCGTTATCTACGGCGACAACAACAATTTTCACACTCGTTATTTCAATAAACGATTTTTATCAAATTAATCTTGTCCATTATTCTTCCTTGCAAACCATACGCTTTTACGGATATCCTAAGATATAAAATACACTTGTCTTATTTTACCCCATCTCGACTTGACTTCTTTTTACTGTTGGGACTAACATCACAACACATCCATTGCCAAAAGGTGGAACTATTGGAGGCAGGGGTTACTCCTCTGCAGAGGTGCAGTCGGTGTATTCTAAAGCCCCAGTCGACAGGGCTTGTATCTTTTCAGTTTTATAAGGTGCGGTGATTGCTTTTGTAGGAATAGAATTTGTTTGACACATCTGCTTAAGAGCAGACTAAGTAGACAAAACTGTTTGTAGTAGTTGCTATTGACTTGAAAGATACTTATTGTTTGTATACCAGTTGAGGTGCGGTATACTTTTAACTGGTGATATTAGTTGCGACTAAGCAGCTTGTTTGCACTGAATTGAAATTATCAATTTTTCAAATATAAAATCACTACTTTATGAATCTCAAAAGTAAACAAATCAATGCACCAGGTATTTTTGCACCCAGGTGATGCTGGGTAGCCACTTCTGGTCATTTATAAAATAATGATTTTTATATTTGAAAAATTGACAATTTCAATACAGTGCAAACAAGCTGCTTAGTCACAACTAATATCTCCGGCTAAAAGTATACCGCTCCTCAAATATAAAATCACTACTTTATAAATAACTAGAAGCAACTACCCAGCATTGCCTAGGTAGACGGAGGATAATAAAATGTTAGTCTCGCTGATCCATTGATTGTTTTGATCTCACATAATTGATTTATGTTTTAATCGTGAACGCAACCAATGACTTTCATTTCTCTTACTATTCAAATCCTAATTTCTAAATATCTTCATGAATATAAAAAAAATCTTCATTATTTTTGCACAAAAAGCAAGGTCTGGTGATAGTGAATGTGTGTATATATATATATATTTGCTTTTTCATTAATTGTTTTATTTTTGGAGTTTCATCCGGACATACATACATACATACATACATACACACCAACTGCTCTTTATATATGTATAGACTAGAAGTGGCTACCCAGTTTTGCTTGTACAGATGGGGGAGGGGTAAAAATACCTGGTGTATTAATTTGTTTATTTTTGAAATTCACAAATGGACATTTTTAATTAGAATTTCAATACTATTTCTATGTATATTTTAATTTAAAAAAAATCTTAAATGATGCTCAAGGATGGAACACAGGTGGCTGAACAATCCATGACATGCAACACTTCACATTGATCCTTACTTAAGCTAGAGGGGCGGTCAGAGAGGCCACCTTTGATCAATCAGCTGGTTACATCAAGCCCTAGCAGCTATATGATTGTCCCAACCCTATTGCTCTTATGGCAGGCCACAACCCTGTTTATCATATATGTGCTACAAGACGGTGGCTGAGGGTCTTAATGTCCTGGGTTATGATGTTAAACTTTATCTGATGGTGAGGTTCCAGTTCTGGAGGTCTGGGGAATGTGGAACATCCCTTCATCACCATTGATCCTTGGTCCGCTCTGACCCAGAGTGGTAGTACCTATTAAATTTTAAAAAATTAGTTTAAAAAAAACTGAGTACCCATCAAGAATGAATAAAACAAAACATATTCGGCATGAAATAACCCAATGTGTTGACATGCCGTAAAAACCAACCAACCAACCAACCCTCCCTCTCTCTCTCTCTTTCTGTCTGTCTGCCTCTCTCTCTATCAATCTATCTATCTATCTATTTATCTCAGCCTTTTCCCTCCCTTTCACTCTTTCTGTCTGTCTACCTCTCTCTCTATAAATCTATCTATCTATCTATCTATTTATCTCAGCCTTTTCCCTCCCTTTCTCATTTTCTGTCTGTCTGCCTCTCTCTCTCTCTCTCTCCCCATCTATCTATCTCTTTATCTCAGCCTTTTCCCTCCCTCTCACTTTTTCTGTCTATCTGCCTCTCTCTCTATCAATCTATCTATCTATCTATCTATCTATTTATCTCAGCCTTTTCATTCCCTCTATCCCCGTCTCTCTGTTTATCTATCTATCTATCTATCTATTTATCTCAGCCTTTTCCCTCCCTCTCACTCTTTCTGTCTGTCTGCCTCTCTCTCTCTCTCTCTATCTATCTATCTATTTATCTCAGCCGTTTCATTCCTTCTATCCCTGTCCCTCTCTCCTTTTCTATCTATCTATCTATCTATCTATCTATCTATCTATCTATCTAGATAGATAGATAGATAGATAGATAGATAGATAGATAGAAAGAAAAAATGTGTTTAAAACTAAATGAGTACCTATCAAGAATGAATAAAACAAAAACATCTTCAGCATAAAATAACCCAACAAGGGTTGACATACCGTAAAACCCAACCAACCAACCAACCAACCAACCAACCAGTGAAAAGTTCAAGGCTACAAAATCAATTGCATTTGTATTGTTTATCATTTGTATGAAATTTTGAGTTGTTATTTTTTAAGATTATCAAATTATATGTGACATGTTTGACAACTTTTTTTTCCTGTTTTTTTATTCAACATTTCTTTATTCACTTCAACCCTCCTAGGGTTGCGGTCATTTTACGGGTACAGGGTGACCCCCTCCCCCCGAAAAAAAACAACACCCTGTAGATATACTATTACTTATGCAGAAATAAAACAGAACCCAAATTCTGTTTTTCTTTGGTCACCCTGTAAGTAAGTCGTCGGGACAGCCTAATGTCGGTATCAGCCAATCAGTGAGGGAGTCTATCCCCTTTTCACTAGTGTTAGACCAAGGAAAGTGTTTGGGCGTCTGCGGCGGAGTGCCACTCCTACCATCAGCTCCTCATTTTACTGCACATATCCATGTGCTACTCATACGCTGAGTTGGCGAGGGCCAGAATCGAACTAGGAACCTTGTGGTTTCTAGCCGAACGCTCTACTGACTGAGCTAACCCAGCCCTTGTAAATAAAACTTAGACATTATCTGCGTTATTTGGACTATTGTCCTCATCTTCATTGTTATCTGTACAACGTTTCGGCCGATATGCCCTCCAGCCTTCTTCAGGTATTTCTTGTCGGACTCGGGAACCTTCTTTTCAAACTCGGGAACTTTCTTGTTGTAGTCGGGAACCTGCTTGTTGTAATCGGGAGCCATCACGGAACTTTGAACCTAACCCTTTATTCAGTCCACGGGGATATACTGTTCTCATTCCGCTAACCATAGCTGGGGTAGGAGCTGTGTTAATTATTTTTCTATGTCACTGCTGCCAGTCAGGATTGAACCTGGAATCCAGAGATAACTGTCACTTAGAACTGTCTTAACCTAACTACATTATCCACTAGGCCATGTGTCCAATTGGATAATACTAATCATCAAGCCTCATCTCAAACATTCAGAGAAATAAAACTTAGACACTCTGCGTTCACCCTGTAGAATTGTTTAATCTTTAACCCATTACTCTAACCAGTTATTAAGGGCCGGTTTAGCTCAGTTGGTAGAGCATCCAAGTAGGAACCGCAAGGTTCTGGGTTTGATACCGGGCTTTGCCAACTCAGCTTGGATTGTGTAGGTCTGTTAAAGTGTAAGTAACCTGAGCTTGATCAGCATTAAAGGGTTGATATGCCGTAAAAAAAAACAAAAAAACAGCTAGCCAGCTGACATTACTTTTTTTTATTATCCTTTTATGAAAAAGAAAGTGCTAGTGAAAGGGGGATAGACTCCCTCACTGTTTGGCTGTTATAGACAATAGGCCATTCTGCTGACTTATCTTTTTTTATGAAAAAGAAATACAAGAATGTGAAGAGATGGAAGTGAATCCGACGGTATGTAGTATATTAAGAAAATTGAAAAAAAAAACACAGGTTTAAATAAGTTGAGTGGTAAGTTTATTGGCTGCCACTGCAATGTTTCGATCTATTAATTAGATCATCTTCAGGGCATTTGTTGGTATATGGAAGGTGATAAAAATTTTTATCAGAGAATAACTAGAAAAGCAAGCGATAGTCCTTGTTTATCAATCTGTTAAAAACTTTGAAATCTGAAGAAAGGACGCTGAAAAATGGACGGTTTGAAATGTGAAGTCAAATTTTCTTTTTTACGGTGTGAGTATGAGAGTGTGTGAGTGTGTGTATCGAAAAAAGGCATTGTGTATTTTTAGGTGTTTTGTGTGTGTGTGTGTGTGGTTGCGCGCGTGTGTGTGTGTGTATAAATCTTTTGCGATAAAGGACATCAAAACAAACCTCAAGTTTGTGTGTGTGTGTGTGTGTTCATTAAGAAAAAATGTTTGTTTCAAGTAAGTGGTGAGAATACAAGAATGTGTGTATTTTGTGGTGGGAGAACAAATCGAAATATAAAAAAATGGAATCCACCACATAAAATGAAAAGCCAAATAAGATCTTAAAATTTCAATTTCCAAGACAGTGTCTTTATTGTGGCAACAGTTGAGAGGAAGACATTTTCCTTAAGGATATTTTACCCTACCCCACCTCGGCTCCCCTGTTGATGATAGTATTGATTATAGCAGTCTGTTGAATAAGGTTTTATTTATTTCTCAAAGTCAAAAAAAGTATGGGATTTCAGGTTTTAATTTATGAATGGGTTAAATACAAATCCGTAGTAACATCTGCAGATGAAAAAAAGGAACAGTAAGATTTAAGGAATTTAGCTAAAGAAATATGAAAGGCTTAGAATTAAATTTAGGACACGTTCTATTTCTTTCTGGCAGGATTTCCTATTTCTTTTTGGCTGTAAAAATAATTAATATAAAAGGGAAAAAAAATAAGGGGGGGGGGCTTTAAAGAGATAAAATCTTAAAATTTTTCTTTTATTTGCAATTAATGAAAAAGAAGAAAAAGGAATTAGATCTTTAGATTGCTTTTTATATTTCTTTTTTTTTTTTTCCTGTTGAATTTTTCTCCATATTTTTTTTTTGGGGGGGGGGGACTTTGGCTTTCATACCCACACAATGAATGAAAATGCAAATCATACCAATCTAAGTTTTTCTGTATTTCTTTTTAAAAATTCCGCCATTTTTTTTTTTTTTTTTTTTTTTTTTTTGTGCTGATGTAGAATTTTCCCCACTTTTTCTATTCTCTGTTTTTCTCAGGAAACTTTACTCGGAAAAGATAAACAATTTTTGATGGAAAGAGATTGTAAAATATTTTTTTTCTTTTTAAATGGGAAGTAATATTAAATAAAAGTAAAAAAATAAATCAAAATAATTTCTTTAATTTAAAAGAAAAACAAAATGAAATCTATTTTAAGAAATTCCATTAATTTTTTTGTTTTTTCAATTTAGAGTATTTATTAGTTCTAGATGACAAATGCATTAATTTGGTTTAGTTTGACCACTGAAGTTAAGCAGCGATGATTCTATTCAATACTTAGATGGGTGACCATTTAAGCAATGGCAGGTACTGTAAGTAAACTGAATATCAAAATGACTTGATTCAGCATTAAATTACCCTAAAAGGGTTGATATGCCATAAAACAAAACAAAAAAAACAAAAACAAAACAACCAACCAGCCAACAACAATCAGAATTGCAAACGGCTAAAAAACCTTTATATATATATATATATATATATATATATATATATATATATAAATATTTCTTAATCCTAGGATTGAGTTCTGTTTGAAAAAAATCCATTCTAGTTGGTTGTAATTAGTCGTAATTTGCAATTAAGTCAAAAATTGACCCATCTCTTACTTTACATTCTGCCTTTCACTTTCCCTCTCTCTATGTAGATCTTTATTACCTCCTCGTTATATATGTTAGTTTCTCTGTGTGTGTAAAGAGAGTGATTGGAGAGCGTGAAATATATTTGTATGTTAAGTTTCAGAAGCAGTTAGCCTGTAGCTTCTCAACTTCTTAATCGGGTCCATTTAAATTTAAATTAGATCAAACATTCCCTTTCTTAGAAATCTTACAAAATGATTTTAATGTTTTTCTTTTTAATTCTCCGGCTGTATTTATTTAAAAAAAAATTTAATTCGCTTTGCAAACTCACTTTTCCCTAATCCCAATTATCTACCCAGAGCTCAATGGGTGACCTAGTAGGTCACGTTTTGTCTAGTATTCTATTATAACTCAAAAATGTTTTTGTTATTTTTCACTTTGTAATCTGTAATCAGAAATATCTGAAACCGTTTTTATTTCAGATTTAAAAAAAAATATTTTAAGAATATATTCCACATCTGGATACCATTTATGATAAATATACAAAGAATCTACAGTCTGCCATCCACATTCATGGGAATCAGAAATGCAGGATTCTCTTAAGAAATAGAAAAACCATAACCCCTCCCCTCCAAACCCTTAACTTTTAATATTGCGGCCATATTTAAAACACACACAAAAAGTAACATAATACAAAATATTGTAACAATATGCTTTACAAATTTGAATCTACAATAATAATACAGTGAGTCAAAATTTTTGCAATATTTTGGTAAGATGAGGTTGTAAAGTTTTTAAATGCTTACGTCAAAATCTCTCAGGAATTGCGTAATTTTATCAATTTAATTTATAGTCAAAATCATTAATATATAGAATCAATTTTTTTAATAACGTTGTTTCTGTGAAAAATTCATGTTATTAGTATGTTTAATATCCTGCAGTGTGTCTTATATATCACTAAGAAATAATGTAGGGTTTGGCTAATTTGCATACTGGTTTTAACAAAATCGCTTTTAATAAATAATTTCTTGGTGTTATTGATCTCTCATATTATTGCTTTATTAAAATGATTGGCGCCAGTTATTTCTATTGCACTGTATGAACTACTTCAATACGTGACAACAAATTTTAAGAGTAAATTATTTAAGCGTGAAGAATAATTATTTTGACTGTAATCCTATTACTGGCTATCTATGGGTCGGTACTGAGAAAACTTTACTAATATATATATATATATATATACCTGTAGTGTCAGATGGTCACTATTACAGCTTTTGCTGGAATGGTGTACCAAAGGCAGTATTAATTGGTAGAGTGCTCAATATAAAATAGAGCTGTTATATAATATAATAAGATAAATATATAGGTTTTGCATATCTATTTATTGGGTGACAAAGGAACATTCACAACCATATTGGTTTCATGCGATGCATTCATCAGATGAAGATGTTTCAAATTTCATTTGAAACATCTTCATCTGATGAATGCATTGCATGAAACCAATATGGTTGTGAATGTTCCTTTGTCACCCAATAAATAGATATGTAAAACCTATATATTTATCTTATTATATTATATATATATATATATATATATATATATATATATATAGAGAGAGAGAGAGAGAGAGAGAGAGAGAGAGGGACAGGGAGGGGGAATCAGATAGACAGACAGATAGAGACAGGAAAAAATTGAGAGATTTTTGGTACAATTCAACGCGTAGAATATAATGCCAATATTGTGTTAGTATAACATTCAATTCTAAGACTAACAACAACAAGAAAGGAATTAATATATCCTTTAATTCAAACAATTTATTTGCTAGGCATAAAACACAAACAACAATATAAAGTCCTTCCTGTATATAAAGTTGAGTTTAAGGGACTTACCGGTGCGTTGGAGAAGAGTTATTAGGGTGGTTTCCTGGAGCCCCTGAATTCGTTGCCTCGTGGCACCGCGGGTGTATTCTGTCTGACTACTTTTTGGATATTGCGCCAAAACTCTGGGCTATCACGTGATTAGTAAATCCAATCACAAAGCCTCTCCCTCATTCACTCTATATACAGGAATAACCATTTTACTGACCCAACACCAACAAAGAAAGTGTCGAATTTAAAGTATCGGTTTGGTCTGGTTTTATTTCTTTGTCTTATGGCATATCAATCTTTGTATATTATTCAATGCTAAATACATCCTTGTAGAAAAACAATAGTGGTACTGTCTGTACAATTGAAAAACAATAGTGGTACTGTCTAACCCATATCTGGTGGATAAGTGGGGTTTATACCTTTTCAAGGAACTTAGACAGAAAGTGACACTAATAGGGCGACTAGAGTTCAAATTCGCTTACTCCAATGTCGCAGTCCCACACGTTTGCCAATACGCAACGGGGACTACCCCGTCGAAACAATTGGCAGAGATATGAGGCTTGAAAATACCCATGTTATTCATAGTACATATTCCTGACAAACAAAATCGCTTTTAATAAATAATTTCTTGGTGTTATTGATCTCTAATATTATTGCTTTATTAAAATAAATCCTATGAATAATTTTATATAGAAACAAATTCAAACATGATTAGCATAACTGTAATGTTTTATATGCATTCTTATAGAAAGCGCGTGGTGTGTAATGGTTAAAGTCATAGGAAATGGATTCGTTGCCCCGAGTTCAAATCCTGGACGTGGTAATTGCATTTCACTTAGCGCTAATACCCTTGGGAAAGGTATGAATTCTACTCTCCCTCCAGCTATGGGTAAATAGTAGGGCAGACTGTTGCATACCTCTTTACCGGCACCATATATCTATATGTTATATACTTTCTTACGTCTTATTCTTACTCTGTCGTCTATTCTTCTGGCCGGATCTGGTATATCTTCTAAGGTCTCGTCTGGTCTTCTATTGAGGATTCCGGGTCTGGTCTCTGTCGGGGATCACTGCTTATCAGAAGCCCTGTGCTATTGTTAGCTTTTAGTAATAACAACAAGACTTTGATTTACGATGATGTTACTTTATTCCATAAACCCCCAGACCAGACAATGCGCACGGATCCTTACATCTTGCTAGCTTGGCTTCTAACTTCTAACTCTCTCTAACTGAGTTGCTTACACCTTAAACCAGAAGGGGCTTCTATCGCCTTCCAGTTCTCACGATCATCCCCAGACCGCAAGGTCAGAGTGAGGTCAAACGCTGTCACTCACTCTCAAGGCCATCAGCTGTACTGATCGCCATAATGATTTCTACACTATTGTCATAATCATTAGGTATCTAATGATTATGTAACAAGACTGGGCTCTTTAATCTTGGTTAGGCAACCGGTCTAGGAGAAGGAAAACTCTGAATTCAAATCTGTTAAACTCCGCTTAAGAAATTGACCTTGTGTCACATCCTGCTCGTGCGGAGGGGTCGGTAAATATATATATATGCGTTCTTATTCAATTCGTTAGTCTTTGTAATTTAATATATTTCATTACATTAAAACAGAGGGCGCATATTCTTGCTAGTGTAATTAATTATTTTAGGAAATAAACCCAATGACATTTTATGAGTTGATTTTTCTTTAATTTCTTACCAACTCATCTAGGGGGCTTAGAATACGCTGACTGTATCCCTTCTGCATAGGGTTGTCCTAGGACTCACATTAAACTTCATCCGGTGGTGAGGCACCATATGCATCACCAGGTCATGCTGACAGGATGGATCTGCACAACATCCTTGGCCAGTTGAAAAGGGCTTAAAGAAAGTCCTATGTTATGGAATCCTTTGGTAAGCGTATAAGTCCTATCCTGCGTACTGTTAAAGGTCCAGTGATTTAATCCTATGTCCGTCGTCCATGAATGTTACAGTAATTATGACCATTAGGGTCGGTTAAGTATAGTATCAACCTCAGAGTACTGCCAGTGATTGGCCAAGAGATAGATCACATGATTCTGGCCTAGTCTATAAGTAGGAGTGGGCATTCATCAGAGGTACAATTCAGGAACTCCAGATACTTTTACTGACAAATTATACTGGACTATGAAATTCTGAGATCGCGTGATATTTTTCGAGTGCTACTTATTGTAAAACAATACACACAAACTTTTCTGAATTTTTGAGATAAGGCTTGATAATTTGTATTATTTGGATTATTCAGACTATTGTCCTCGTCTTCATTGTTATATACACAACATTTTGGCCGATGTGCTCTCTGACCTTCTTCAGGTATTTCTTGTTGGACTTGGGAACTTTCTCTTCAAACTCGGGAACCTTCTTGTCCAATTGAACACATGGCGTAATCTATGTGGGCGTTGAGTTAATAGAGTTCTAAGTGACAATTATCTCTTGGCTGCAGGTTCAATCCTTGCCAAGGGCAACAGTAACATAGAATAATTAACACAGCTTAACACTTGTACCTGGTTAACAGAATGAGAACAGTCTACCCCTGTGGATTGAATAAAGGGTTCGGTTCAAAGTTCCATGAAGGCTCCAAATTACGATATGAAGGCTCCTGAGTTCGACAAGAAAGTTCCTGAGTTCAAAGTGAGGGTTCCCGAGCCTGACAAGTAATACATGAAGAAAGCCGGAGTGCACATCGACCAAAATGTTGTGTAGATAACAATAAAGATGAGGACAATAGTCCAAATAATACAAATGCACACAAATTTGAATTTACAATAATACAATGAGTCAAAAGTTTTGCAATATTTTGGTAACATGAGGTACAGTTCAGCATTTCCAGATATTTTTACTGAGATTTTGTAGATGACAAACTACACTAGACTGTGAGATGCCAAGATCACCTGATAAAAAAAAATGTTGTTATGGGTCCAACGGGAGAAAATTAAATATTTTATAAAAAAAGAAGGTCAGCAAAAAGGATTATGTTTTAAAAAAAAAAGATAATAATAAAAAAAAAAAAACCAAACATAATCCTTTTTGAGAACGTTCTTTTTTATAATATATATATGTATATATATATATATATATATATATATTTGAAACGCCTCGATATTGACCTGAGTGCTTGGGAAGATCTAGCATCGGATCGGAAGGAATGGCCCTTGTATTTCACGTTACCAAAATATTGCAAAACTTTTGACTCACCCTAGTATTTCACGTTACCAAAATATTGCAAAACTTTTGACTTGCCCTTGTATTTCACGTTACCAAAATATTGCAAAACTTTTGACTCACCCATGTATTTCACGTTACAAAATATTGCAAAACTTTTGACTCGCCCTTGTATTTCACGTTAAAAATATTGCAAAACTTTTGACTCATCCTAGTATTTCACGTTACCAAAATATTGCAAAACTTTTGACTCATCCTAGTATTTCACGTTACCAAAATATTGCAAAACTTTTGACTCACCCTTGTATTATTTTTTTTTTTTTACATTTTCTAGTCGACATTTATTGTCTGTGATTTTCTGCATTTTTGTTGCAAAACACAAAACGAATTCCTATTTAATTATTGATGACAAACTTGTAAATCAACAAATGTCAAAGTTAAACGAATGATAAACGTCCAATTTAATTCTAGTATTGCATCAGTTGCCTTCCATAGAGAGGGTTATAATTTATTCCTTCTATCCATCCATAATTATTTTTCAGCGATAGTTTTCCATGTCAAATTGATCGGCAAATTCTGGTGACCTAAATCAAAAGATCATGTAATTCTTTTATTTTTTTATTTTCATTCTTTTTTTTTCATTCTTTTTTATTTTCATTTTATTTTATTTTCATTCTTTTTTAACCTATCATTTTAATAATTCTTTCAGTGAATGTAACATTTTAAAATCTAACAAACCACAAGTTGAGAGAGTCCTGTCATTTTTCTGACAGGAAATAACTAAAAATGACTTCCAATTAGAAGATTCAGAATAGATTATAAAAAGGCAAAACCCATTTTTAGCAAAATTGTCCAAGTAGGAAAAAAGTAATAAAATTATTTTTTGCACGTTTCTCTGTTATTGTAACACAGCAAAAATGTCTGAATGGAATGAGATTTTTATTTGCACAATCAAAATGTTTAAATGTTCTTAAAGAGAATAAAACATTTTACAATCCATTCAGGCGTTATAAGAATTAGTGGCTGTTAATTAGAAACTAACACCCTTTTCTTATAGTGCACTAGAAACAGTTAACTTGCATGAAAGGGAGGCAAAATAATCTCTGATGTATTTATTTGTTTACTTTTGATATTTACAAATGCTGGACATTTTTAAGTAGAATTTCAATGCTATTTCTATGTATATTTTAATAAAAAAAAAATCTTTGAATATGAATCAAATCTTCATAATTAACTGGTGATGTTTATTCTCCCCACCTCTCTCTCTCTTTCTCTCTCTCTCTCTCTCTCTATATATATATATATATATATATATAAAGTAAAGTCGCCGGGGCGGCCTAACGTCGGTATCAACCAGACAGCGAGGGAGTCTATCCCCTTTTCAATAGCGCTAGACCAAGTAGATTATTTTAGCATCTGAGGTGGAGCGCCACGCCTACCATTAGCTCCTTACTTTACCACACAGATCCCTGTGTTACTCATATACTGAGTTGGCGGGCCAGATATCGAACTAGGAACCTATATATATATATATATATATATATATATATATATATAAACGAATGATAAACGTCCAATTTTTTGCACGTTTATGTCTGTTATTGAAACACAGCAAAAATGTCAGAATGGACAATCAAAATGTTTAAATGTTCTTAAAGAGAATAAAACATTTTACAATCCATCAGGTATTATAAGAATTAGTGGCTGTTAATTAGAACGATGTTAATGCACGCATAGGAAAAGCATGGGCCGCTATAAATAAATTATCGATTATATGGAGGTCCAATCTCACAGACAAGCTAAAGAGACAGTTCTTCCAGGCCGTTGTCGTGTCAGTACTGCTGTATGGCTGCACCACCTGGACCCTAACGAAGCGACTAGAGAATAAACTAGATGGGAGCTGCACAAGAATGCTGTGGGTGATCATGAACAAGACGTGGAAACAGCACCCTACCAGAAAGCAGCTGTATGGCCACCTACCACATATCACCCAAACCATCCGAGTGAGATGGACAAGACACGCGGGACACTGCTGGAGAAGAAAGGACGAACTCATAAGCGACGTCCTCCTGTGGAAGCCAGCACATGGACAAGCCAGCGTGGGCCGACCAGCAAAAAAGTACGTTGATCAGCTCTGTACAGATGCAGGATGCTGCATAGAGGACCTCCCGAGAATGATGAGCGATAGGGACGGATGGAGAGAGATTGTCATGGATATCCGCGCTGAAAGCACGACATGATGATGATGAATTAGAAACTAACTATTATTATTATTATTATTATTATTATTGTTATTATTATTATAACACCCTTTCCTTATAATGCACTAGAAACAGCTAACTAGCATGAAAGGGAGGCAAAATAATCTCTGATGTATTTATTTGTTTACTATTGAGATTTACAAATGCTGGACATTTTAAAGTAGAATTTCAATGCTATTTCTATGTACCACAACCAAACCAGTGAGATAGTGAGAGATCTGTGTTGTTACTAACAGTCATAGAATGATGGTTATTATTTCAAGCAATTGAAATTAAGATTATCATCTATATATTAATACACATGTTCTATGAGAAAGAAAACTCTGAATTCAAACCAGTTGAAGATCTGGAGATGAGTAATGGAAATGAAAGGGTACTCTGCACTATCCCAGAGCTCCAGATTGGAGCCTCACCACCAGATACAGTTGTTATATCTAGAACATCCCTTTTGGTGGTAGGGGTGGGGTTACCCCTCTGCAGGGGGTACAGTCAGTGTATTCTAAGCCCCGCTAACAGGAAAAGAAAAGAAAAGAAAAATAAACCCGAATAAATAAATAAATGAATATATAAAATAATCCGCCTAATTCTCGTGAAAATCAATGCACGAATTGGGATATGCGGTGGGGAAGAAAGATTGAGTCATTTCCTGAATGTGTACTGAACTTTTAATGACAAATCATTTGTCAACAAGGAAAAAAAAAAAGAGTTTCTTGGTGTGGTTAAACCACTTCTAATCTGGATCAATGAATAGGAAGGCACAAGACAAACAAAATATCAGTTTTATTGGAGATTGTAAATCAATAAGATAGAAGAATTTTTAGGAGATTTGCTATGAAAAGAGAGCATAAACAGCGTGGAATTAGAATTAGTTCAAGACAATATTGTCAAAATATATCTTATTATAATGGAGGTTGTGTGTCTGTCTGTTTGTCTGTAACTGAAACTATGTCACCACCAACTTAGTTATTTGCGTTATATTCTCAATGGTTTTTAAATAATAATAATCATTTTTTAATCTTAATTAACATCTTATTCATTAACATTGTCTATTAAGGTATAGCTGAAATAGATTGGCCTCAAAACATCCCATCTCTTATTATAATGGAGATTGTGTGTTTTTCTGTCTGTAACCGAAACTATATTACTAATCGAGTCACAATTAACATAGTTATTTACATCACATTCTTTCTGATTTTATTTATATTTAAACCTCAATTATTAATAAAATTTCTTCACCTTTTTATTAGTGTTGTCCATATCTACATACAAATAACATGCAATTGTATTTATATATACAAAAAATAGCGGTTTGCAGTGTGAATGGGAAGGCTTATTTGCATATTGATATTAAAAATGTGATTTTATTAAATATGTGCTTAGTATTATTGATTTCTAACTGTTTGGTTTTATTTTAATGAATATAAGCAAAAATCTCTTCAATGAATCTTAAATGAAATCCATTAACAAGAAAAAATAACTGTCATTTTATTCTTTATTTCCTAATTTAACTAAATTGTTAAATAAGTAAAATTCAGCAATGAAAGACGGGAATGATGGAAGAGTAAGTTTCATTTCTATTTTTCTATTATGCCCCCACTCTGTTACATATCTTTTTGTCTGCCTCTAATTTAATACGATATTTCATTACATTAAAACTTAAATACTTGCACCCGGAGGGTGCATATATTTGCTAGTATTATTAATGTGTTTAAAATCCTGAGATGTGTGTTATATATCATTAAGAAATAAATGTTTACATAGTATAAGTTGTGAATAATTTGCATTGTTTTTAATAAAACCGTGTTTAATAAATAATTATTTGGTGTTATTGATTTCTAATATTATTGTTTTATTCTCAAATGTATTAAAAGCAATTATATGCATAATTCTATATTGAAATAAATTAGAATAAAGTAAATAGAAGGGTAATGTTTTTTGTGTTCGTATTTAATTTCATTAGTCTTTCTAATTCAATATGATATTTAATTATATTAGATTTTTTTTTTGGTTTGAATTTTAGGGTGTCCTGCCTAGGGATGGAAATGGTTTTAGCTATCTGGTTTTCTTCTAAAATATGGGAATATCCCCATGATGAAAACTGTTGTTTTAGTTTATCATATACATATACATGTAGGAAATAAAAATGGAACTTACTCTTACACACACACACACACACATATATAT
>CM042139.1:18302485-18397485 GCA_023376005.1 Doryteuthis pealeii
AAAGAAATACCTACGATTTTGTGTAAAATTTATGTGTAAAACATTCAAAATAATATTTTAATTAATAATTAATAAGTGCATGCAACATTTTAATTGTGGGGGACAGGATTAATTTTCCATTTCAAATTTTTTTTTTTTTTTTACCCTTTAATAAATTTCATGATTTCATTTGTTATGATACAAACCCTCTGACATTGAGCTTTTACCCCCCCCAACTCAGGCAATATCTTCCAAAAATTAATTTTTACACTGCCCGGAGGGTGGTTTATTCTTTGCTAGTGTATATAATTGCAATTCATAAAGACACATCTTACAGATGTACTGGGACACATCATCAGTGATGTTTCGTATCTTTCAAGAACAAATCTCCCTGCCAAGGTGACCCAACTGGGATTGATCTCATCCCAGCAGTAAATAATCATTGGTTTGCTTTCTTTATCCAAAGATATGAGGATTGTATTATTTGGATTATTCGGACTATTGTCCTCATCTTTATTGTTATCTACACAACATTTCTGGCCTTCTTCAGATATTTCGTGTTGGACTCTGGAACCTTTTCGAACTCAGGAACACCTTCCTCGAATTGGACACATGGTGCAGTGGATATAGCTGTTGTGTTAATACAGTTCTAAATGACAATCATCTCTAGGCTGCAGGTTCAAGTCTGGACAAGGGCAATAGTAACATAGAATAATTAACACAGCTTAACACTTGTACCCAGTCATGCTTAACGGAATGAGAACAATCTACCCCCGTGGATTGAATAAAGGGTTCGGTTTGAAGTTCTGTGAAGGCTCCCGATTACAACATGAAGGCTCCCGAGTTTGACAAGAAGGTTCCCAAGTTTAAGGAGGGGGTTCCCGCGTTTGAGAAGATTCTCAAGTCCAACAAGAAATACCTGAAGAAGGCTGGAGGACACATAGGCTGAAACGTTATGCATATAACAATAAAGATGAGGACAATAGTCCAAATAATCCAAATAATACAAGTTATCAAGCCTCATCTCAAAAATTCAGAGAAATACGAGGATTGTTTAAAAAGTTGGACCATATGACCTTTAGGCACCCCTTTTGCTTTGCTGATTCATAAGTACATTTTTTCATTTACACCGTCAACATCCAGTTCTTTGTTAACAGATGATTTTTAGAGGTTTTTAAAAAATTATAACACTAACCCCTAACCCTAACCCCTAACCCTAACCCCTAACAAACAACCGGATGTTGACGGTGTAAATGAAAAAAATGTACTTATGAATCAGCAAAAGAAAAGGGGTGCCTAAAGGTCATATGGTCCGAAAAGTTCTAAGCCTCACCCAGAAAGAAGAGCCACTAAAAATGAACAAAACAAAGGCCGAAGGAGTCATAAAGTATCTGAATTAGGCTTACACCTTTTTTGGAACGACACTCATATATAGGTACTTGCATATATATATACATGGGTGGGTGTGTGTGTGTGTATATATATGTGCTCCCTAGAATTACTTGTAAATGTGGGAAGATGTGCAAGACTTTGGCAGGACTAAAGAGCCACTTTTGTGCAGCTCATTGTTGAACTTTTTGAAACTCACCGTTATATTCTTTGAACTGTTGAACTTTTTTATTTTTTTATTTTTTTATCAAGCAGTGGCAATTCTTGAACACGAGTTTGCTGCCATCATATATATATATATATATATATATATATATATGTGTGTGTGTGTGTGTGTGTGTGTGTGTAAATGACCAGAAAAGTTAGTGGTTGGAATGATTCTATTCCGGACATTTTAATATGACTATATTAAAAATTGGTAGGTCGCAGGGAGAGCTCAATGTATAATAATTTGATAAGCATATACAGAGCAATATTTATAGGATTGATAAAGAAAAGCTTTAATATCCATTTCCTACAATGGTGACCATTACACCACATGCCTCCACAATAAGCTAGTTTATATAAGAATAAAATGGAGGTGCATTGTGTAATGGTTAGAGTTATAGTAAATAGACTTGGCGACGCAAGTTCAAATCCTGGACGAGGCTGTTTGCATTTCACATAGCACCAATACCCTTAGGAATGGTATGCATCCACATACTCTCTCTCCAGCTATGAGTAAAATATTTGCCTCTCATCCCACTTATGAGGGCTTGACACAAAGACATTTTTATGTGGGCCCACCCACAAGCCGAAGCTCATGGCTGGCAGACATAAAAATTGCGTCGATCACGTTGGCATTCCCCATCGAGGGGAGGGGGCGCCTACTGGGATTGACGCTATTAATTTTACTTTACCGGTCCAGTGGCCGAAGCACACTGGACCCTAAGCTCTCCAGCTATGGGTAAATAGTTTGGGCAGACTAGGCTCTTTAACCTTGGTTAGGCAACCTGTCTAAGAAAAGGAAAACTCTGAATTCAAACCTGTTAAACTCCGCTTAAAAAAATTGACCTTGTGTCACAATCTGGTGGAGGGGTTGGTAAATACATACAAGGTAGGCTTTGGTATTAAATAATCCATGAAAGGTTGATATGCCATTAAACAATGAAACCTAACCAATCCAAACCAAACCTAAGCTAAGGTGTGTAAAATTCTGAATTCAAACCTGTTAAACTCCGGTTAAAAAATTTAACCTTGTGTCACATCCTGCTCGTGTGGAATAAGCTTTTCAAATCATTATGGTGACTTTTAGTATTCAATATATGTTTTTTTATGTGGAATCTTGTTGGTTTGAGAAATCAGTCAATATGAAGTGCCCTTAAGTTACATCATAAGTTGATGATGTTGATTACTTAGCAACGATGCAGTTGGCAACATCTGGTCAGTTGAAGTGAGTTATTAACAATTGGACATTTGATCAAAGTACAATGGACAACACCTGCTCAGTCTTTTTATTTTCATTTTTTTTATTCATATTAAATTAAGTGACTCTTAAACATTATACAATTTTGTTGGACATAAGTAACCAGATACTAGTGTTGCATAGCATTTTTATAAGGCCTTAACTGTTTCTAAGGGTTGTCTTTTTCTATTCATATTAAACTGTCTCTTAAACATTATACAATTCTGTTGGATATAAGTAACCAGATATTAGCGTTGCTGATGGTAGGTATGGCGCTCCCCACCTAAGATGCCAAAGCAATCTCCTTGGTCTAGCACTAGTGAAAAGGGGATAGACTCCCTCACTGTCTGGCTGATACTGACTTTAGGCCACCTCGATGACTTTACTTACTTTATTTACTATTTAACCCATAGCTGGAAGGACGAAAGCATTTATACCTTTTTCAAGGGTATTGTAGTCCAGCACGTGAGCCATTACACCACTGCAGTGTGTGGTGTAGTGTTATTAATAGTCCACAACACCAGTGAGACCGTTTTTTTTAACACAATGCCTTTTTATAACTTAAGGGCTTAACTGGTTTTAAGAGTCGTCTTTTTCTATTCCACTGGCAAGCCATCTTTTGGGTTGATTTTCTTGGTCTCTTTCTTTGGTTGTTTTGGCCTTCTTTTTTTCTGGCCTCCAGTTGTGGGTGGTCTGGGCTCAGTACCTTTTGTTTTTAATGATGAACACAAGACTTAGTTTCTTTTTTCTTAGACGTCTTTATTAAACCCGAAAGGGTTCTACCACCACGATGATAAATGGCTTACTTGGGGACAGACGACCATTGTGTTGCTCCCATCGACGACCCACCAAAATCTGCTAACTCTAAGTTCCCTTGACACGGTTTGCTTTTAGCCAATGAGAAATCACCGGCTAGGTCAGTGAAAGGTGGACTACTGTCAATGTAATATATTGGGATTTTGATGAGAATTTAGCCATAATATCATGGGATTTTGAGTATGATTTGCAAGTTTTACCCAATATTTATTTAACATTAATTTTTGGCATGAGAATTTAAGATTCACAAGTAAAAAGTTTGATAATTATCGTATTTTATGGAAATTTCTGCAACTACGAAATTACTTTTTTTTTTTCTGAACTTTTTTTTAGCTGTGTTTTAAAGTCAGTAATCCTTAACTTTTTCCTTGTAAATTCCTGCCATAAAATAAACTGAACCCTCATTTTATGTCTGTGTTTTTGCAATAAATGTTTTATTTTTCTTCAAAGTGATGTTATTTATTTGACTTAATACTATACATGTATATACATGCAGTATTATAATGAAAATGTTGAATAATTGGGTGTTAAACTTTAAAAAAAACAAAATCGCTGCTATTTGTATCTCTTATTCTCTAAATAATGGGTTAAAGCATAGAGATACATACAATTTGAGTGCATAATCAGAAAGAACATACAATTTTACATAAGAATACCAAATTCTATCAAAATTGCTCCAAAAATAAAGAAACGGTGAAGAAATCACTGAATTTCTTTTTTTTAATGGTCCGTGATTTGACATATTTTTGAAACAAAATCATGTCCACATTTGTACCCCCAATTTCGGGGCTTTAAATTCTCATAACTTTTGAACCACTGGGGATATTTGCATAATTCAAACGGTTCTGAACTCCATTTACACAGCTCTATATAACTAATGTGATTAAACAACAATAACCCCAAATAAAAAAATCAACTGGGAATGCTACAATCACTCTATAACGGTTATTCTATGATTCAATGGTAACTTTCTATTTATGTATACCGTTATTTAAATTTAACTACACTACAGTATATAATTCATAGGCAACCCACGAATTATGTAACATTTGCAATTGAATGTCAGTGACAAGGCTTGAGATATGTAAAAGTTTTCCATGAGTAAAAAAAACCCCCACATGAAACAGGAGAGGTAGACTTTGAGATAAGAGAAATGTTATTCTGATTTACATCAGGTTGCAGAACAGTCAGCTGCGGTTGTAGAATACACCGACTGCACATCTGCAGAGGGGAAATGTCCCTCCCCCAATGAGGCCACCTATTTGCCGTGAGTGGTGACCTATGTTGCTTAAGGATGGAGTCCTGGTGGCTGAGCAGTCCATGACATGCAGCACTCCACTTTAGCATTTACTTAGGCTAGATGGGCAGTCGGAGAGGATCCCACTGATCAATTGGCTGGTCATATCAAGCCCTAGCACCTATATGATTGTACGGACCATATTGCTCTAATGGCAAAGCCTGAGCCCTTTTTATTATATATGTACTAGAAGGTGGTGGCTAAGGATTTTAGTGTCCTGGGTATGATGTTAAAATTCATCTAGTGGTGAAGTTCCAATTTAAGTAAGTATTTAATTTAAAAAAAATAGTAAACATTTTAATTCATTTATCTAATTTTTACACCCCCTTCAGGCAATATCTTTCAAAAAATTATTTTTACACCGTCTGGTGGGCGTTTTTTTTTGCTAGTAAAATTAAAAGAATTTTTAGTTTTTATTCAGAATAGAATTGCAATGAAATGAACAAAAAATTATACAAAAATGTAATTCTTACATTACCCATCCAGATAAGAGTAAGTTTCAACCATTTTTATAGTGAACAGTCACATTTAAAAATTGTATCCTTAAATAGCTACAATTCCCTCATAAGCCATATATCTTAAGTCTTTCCCTTAAGGTGTCAACTAAAGGTTGATTACCAATTTACATGGATCATTCAATAAATAAGGTTGGTTGGTTGGAATTTACGGCATGTCAACCCTTGTTGGGTTATTCTATGCTGAAGAAATTTTATGTTGATAATAAGAAATATCATATGATGATTGATGGAGGTGAGACGGATGAATAAGCATTTAGGAAAATTACCTTATTTCTTATTAGCCAAAATAAAATGCTTTTACACTTATTGTCAACCATGACAAGAAGCAGAAAACATAATATAAAAATTATAAGTGAGTCGTGATAATTATAATCCTTTTTGATATAATCCTAATTAAGGTGTCATTACTACCTTATTCCTTCTTAGAATGCTTTTACACTTGTATTATTTGGATTATTCGGACTATTGTCTTCATCTTTATTGTTATCTGTATAACATTTCAGACGATGTGCCCTCCAGTCTTCTTCAGGTATTTCATGTCGGGCATCAGGAGCCTTCTCAAACTTGGGAACCTTCTTTTCGAACTCAGAAACTTTCTTGTCATAATTGGGAGCCATCACAGAACTTTGAACCCAACCCTTATTCAATCCACGGGGGTATCCTATTCTCATTCCGCTAACCATAGCTGGGGTACAAGTGTTAAGCTGTGTTAATTATTATTCTATGTTATTGTCGCCCTTGACCAGGATTGAACCTGCAGCCTAAAGATAACTGTCACCTATAACTGTATTAACTCAACGCCTATATCCACTACGCTATGTGTCCAATTGGACGAGAAGGTTCCCGAGTTTGAGAAGGCTCTTGACAAGAAATACCTGAAGGAGGCTGGAAG
Source organism: Doryteuthis pealeii (assembly GCA_023376005.1). Classification (NCBI taxonomy): domain Eukaryota; kingdom Metazoa; phylum Mollusca; class Cephalopoda; order Myopsida; family Loliginidae; genus Doryteuthis; species Doryteuthis pealeii. Next base: position 18,308,821 of record CM042139.1, read on the forward strand.
GCACATTGGCCGAAACGTGTAGATAACAATAAAGATGAAGACAATAGTCTGAATAATTTCAAATAATATAAATCATCCGGCTTCATTTAAAAAATTCAGAGAAATAGCTTTTACACTTATTGTCAACCATGACAAGAAGCATATAAAAACCTGATACAACAATTATAGCTGAGTCGTGATAATTATATTCCTTTTTCATACAATCCTAATCGGGATATGCTGGCTGTGTCATCGAAACGAGTGATGATAGGATATCTAATGGTACAATGTTGCGTGAAATGTAGGTAGACCACTCCTACGTTACAAGGACAAAATTAAGTACAATCTCAACGCTGGTAACAACCTTCTTGCATCTTTTGATGTTTTTGCAACAAACTGAATAAATTGGAAGACCGACTGGCTTAGTAACACGAATGACGTGAGAAGCCGCCTTTTAATTGAAAACAGAACTCACAACAAATTTCAAGTCTCAGGCAAATACAGAATTGTGACAGTCATCACCATTGGAAATGGACTCAATGACCTGAGTTCAAATACTGGATGAGGCTGTTTGCTTTTTATATGTATAAAATATGTATTTATAAAATATTTATAAAATATGTATTTATAAAATATTTTATAAAATATGTATTTATAAATTTATAATAATGTATTTATAAAAATAAATATGATTCTTATTTATACAAAAAAAATTTATAATAATGTATTTATGAAATATGTATTTATAAAATATGTATAAAAAAATATGTTTGCTTTTTATATGTATAAAATATGTATAAAATATTTGATATGTATAAATATGCTAATGCTGTTGTTGGCATTCTTCCGTCTGCTAAGGACGATGGCATAGTGTTCAATTATTTCTTCTTTTCTTTTTTTTTAACTGCATCTGCGCGAGTGGCTGAACAGGCCAATTTTTGAATGGCAATCTCAGGTGCAGTGACTGCAAGCAAACAGTGATGCTTGCTGGAGTTGTTGTTGCCTCTCCTTCCTTTGGGCTCTCTTTGCTGTGGTGGCTTCTTTCCTCTCTTTTTCACTCCTTTTAGTTTCTTGTTTGACAAGGAAGCACCAAGCCGCTCGGTTTTCTGCACCAATCTCTCATGTGTTAGTGTTGATGTGGCATGTCTTCATGTTTCTCTTGCAGACATCTTTAAAGCGCAGGCGTGGTCTCCCTACTGGTCGGGAGCCTTCTACTAATTCACCATACAGTAGGTTTTTGGGGATGCAGCCTTTGTCCATCCTCCTGACATGGAGGATGGACAAAGGCCGCATCCCAAAGACCTACTGTATGGCAAAATAGTGCTAATACACTTGGGAAAGCTATGCAACCAACTTTTCTCCCTCCAGCTATGAGTAGAGAAGACTGGATACTTTAAACTTGAACAGATCTAGGAGAAGAAAAACTCTAAATTCAAATCTGTTAAACCCACTTGAAAATTGACCTTGTGTTGCATCCTGCTCATGCAGGAGGGATTGGCTAAATACAATTAGATATATAAAAAAATGAATTTAAAAAAAATTGAATACCCAACATGAATGCATAAAACAAAAAGATCTTCAGCATAAAATAACCCAAGGGTTGACATACTGTTAAATGCAACCAACCAAGCAAGCAACCAATCAACTAATTTTTCCTTATTTTTCTACCTGCTGCCTGGGTCGGATTAGATTGGTATGTGTTATGATTCTTCTTACGCTAAAAATTATAATATTTCTCATAATGAATAATTTATTATAAATTAGATGTAGATATGAATCGCATTTCTGCCATACTACTTGGTTAACTCATTGAGTGATTTTATGCCAAAAACCTTTTTGTTTTATTCATTCATGATGGGTATTTGTTTTAAACACATTTTTTCTATTCAACCTATGGATGGGACCCTAACAGGTACTACCAATCCATATCAGAGTGGACCTGGGAGTAATAGTGATGAAGGGGTACTCCACATTCCCCAGACTTCCAGAATTGGAACTTCACCATTAGATAGAGTTTAACGTCATACCCAGGACATGAATACTTTCAGCTACCACTATCTAGCAGATATATGATAAAAAGGGTTGGTAAAATCATATAGGTGCTAGGGCTTGACATGACCAGCCAATTGATCGGACGGGACCTCTCTGACTGCCCGTCTAGCCTAAGGACCAAAGTAGGGTGTTGTGTGTCATGGACTGCTTAGTCATCAGGATTCCGTGAAAAACCTGAACAAGGCCTGAGGATACAGCGACCTGGACATTGTGTTTTTACATACCACAATAAAGATGAGGACAAAAGTCTGAAAAATCAAAATTATTCACCTCAAGCCTCATCTCAAAAATACAGACAAATAATTTCTGATAATTGTCGGATTTTATAGAAACTATAAGTCTTTTCTTGTTACGACATGCTCTCTGGTCTACTAATTCAACTAATCTGTACCATCCTTTACTAACATCACAAATTGGTCCCTTATTAACCGCATTTTTGTACTTGTATCAGCAGATGGCTTTGGTATTCAAGCATTTGCAAATTACCTGATTTCTCTGGAATCCTGTGAAGATCCCTTCTTGTAATTTATCTGACATACTTCCTGTAATATCTACAAGACACAAACAGGCATAAGTCATGTGTAGGAGATAAAAAGAGCTTCCATCTTGAAAACAGCACCACTTCTGGTAATATGAAAGATGATACTTAGAATATAGATAGAAACATATATATATATATATATATATACATATATATATATATGAAAGTACGCAAGAAGTTTGTTTGATATGGCTATGCCGACAATTTTTGGGAGAATATGTGCTTAATTGAAGTCATACCTAATTTGAAAATTGATTAGTTGATAATTAATGAATTATATATATATATATATATATATGTATATATATTTCTATCTATATTCCAAGTATCATATATATATATATATATATATATACGAAGACCGCCCCGTGTGTGATTCGAAACCTGTCTGTCAAGCTGACAAGCAAGCATCTTACCTCCACACCAAACGGACTTAGCTAGATTTCTTCGTTTTGTTTAGGAGTAGGTATTTATATTCCTCTTAAGTGACCTCTACACGAACTTACGAGACAGTAAACAAACAGACAATGTTTGTGATATGGCTATTTTCAACCAACAATATTTGGGAGAATATGTGCTTAATTGAAGTCGAACCTCATTTTTGAAAGTTAATTAATTAATAATTAATTAATTAGGCGGGATTACCTATTTAAATGTATCGATTTAAACAAATCGAGAAAAATGTATCGATTTAAACAAATCGAGAAAAATCAATCTCTGTATGTACATTTCGGCCTATTAGGCCTCATCAGCAGAGCTATACGGGTCGGTCTTCGTATCTATAGCTCTGCTGATGAGGCCTAATAGGCCGAAATATATATATATATATAAATATATATATATATAAGTAAATATCAATATATATATAAATTTTTATATATTTATAAGTAAATATCAATATATATATCTTATTATAATGGAGATTATGGGTTTGTCTGTCTGTAACCGAAACTATATTACTATACAAGTCACAATTCCCTTAATTATTTACATCACATTCTCCATGATTTTATTTTTATTTAAATCTCAATTATTGATAAAATTGTTTTACATCATTAAGACTGTTGATCATATCTACATACTAATAACATGCAATTGTATTTATATATACAACAGAATAGCGGTTAACAGTGTGAACGGGAAGGCTGATTTGCATATAGATCTTAAAAATTTCATTTTTAATAAATATATGCTTAGTATTATTAATTTCTAATTGTTTGGTGTTATCTTATTGAATATGAGCAAAAATCTTGGGGATAAATCTTAAAAGAAATTCCTCAACGAGACGAAATAACTGTAATTTTATTCTTTACTTGCTATTTTAACTAAATAGTTAAATTACGAAAATTTACCAATGAAAAACGGGAGTAATGGAAAATAATGGAAGAGTTAGTTTCAAAGTTGTTCTATTTTCCGATTATACCCCCTCCGTTTCAAATCTTTTTATTTGAATTCTTATTCAGTTTCAATAGCCCTTCTAATATAACATGATATTTTATTATATTAAAACTTAGATACTTGCACCCGGAGGGTGCATATATTTGCTAGTATATATAAGTAAATATCAATATTTACTTTGTATCCTACAAAGTCAAATGAAAGGAAATAAAAGGATGTCAAGAGGATTACGTTACACCAAATTTCCAACTGTGTCGGATCCGCCTGCAAAGAAAATTAACATTGCAAAATCCTGTTGCATGACGTTAGAATATCTATACATTAATATTCGTGTTCCTTAATTGTACAACCGTTATCATTGCAGTGACTATCCATGGGCTTGCTTCTTTTTTTTTTTTAATCCAAATCTAAACAATGGGTTTTTCCAAAAACTCTGTGATGATTCTAGCAGCTCTTGTAATACCAATTCTAGACAAGGCCCTACAGAGTGATTACCCTGCAAACACTCAACAGACTACATCTTATCAGCCCCTGGCTTCTACATTGTTTTACCAATTACTGATATTTAGTGAGCTGCCTCTCATGAGTTTCCTCCAGATGTTAATACCCACAGAGGCATCGAAGGGAAAGAATGGTTGTAAAAGTAATGTTTAAGACTTACTGTATTTGACGGCACATAGGACGCACTTTTTTTCCCAAATTTTGGCTCAAAAAATTGCCCTACATCTTATACATCGTCAGTGAAGTTTAAGCCCTCCCGTAGGCCTAGGCTAATCTTCTCTATGATGCTCACTAACCCAGCTTACACTCAGTAATTTTACCTACCCTGTCAAATTGCTTTTATACAGCTATGTTTCTGCTTGTGAAATGCACAGCTAGACTGTTTTCAACAATATATGCTTAAATACACTAAAAACTTTTTTTTCCTGAATCTGACCAGCTGAAATGGGGGTGCATCTTATATACCTGTGAATCTTATATACCTGTGCAACTTATATGCCCGTGCGTCTTATATATGCCGTTAAGTACGGTAATAAATTTCTATGAATTGTTCAATGCAGCAAACAGCATTAATGTATATAATTGTAGTTCAGCTTTTGGGTCATTTAATGCCGAATCAATTTGATATTCAGTTTCTTATAGTACCTGCTATTGCTTAAATGGTCACCCATCTAAATACTGAACAGGCTCATCGCTGCTTAACTTTGGTGATCTAGTGGGAATCGGTGCTTTCAATGTGACTTGACTGTAAGTCCCTTAGTGAGGATGATGATGATGATGATGATAAGTAATTACTAGAGTTTGTATAAAGTGTGTGTGTGTGTGTGTGTGTGTGTGTGTGTGTGTGTGTGTGTGTGTGTGTGTGTGTGTGTGTGTGTGTGTGTGTGTGTATGAGTCTGTGAATTGATCATAATCACCCTGATGATGACGACGATGATGATGATGATGATGATGATGATAAGTAATTACTAGAATTTTTGTAAAGAGTGTGTGTGTGTGTGAGAGAGAGAGAGAGAGAGAGAGAGAGAGAGAGAGAGAGAGAGTCTGTGTCTGTGACTTGACTATAAGCCCTCTGATGATGATGATGATGGGTAATTGCTAGAGTGTTTATGAAGTGTGTGTGTGTCTGTGTGTGTGTGTGTGTGCGTGCGTGCGTGTGTATGTGTGTGTGTGTGTCTGTCTGTCTGTGCCTGTGTGCTCGTGTCTGTTTTTAGGTGTGTTGTTTGTACAACAAGATAAAAGGATAGGATTATTTTACATAATTTTACGAGAAATGTTTTTGAATCTCTCAAAGTTGATGGACCGATTCTTGATTAAAAGATTTGCACTCCATTTTTATTGTTTTACTTTCTTTCTTTTTTCTTTTTTTTTCTTTTTGGAGGGTTGAGGTTTACAACAACATTTTCTTTTATCAATAAAATATTATAAAATTTATATATATAATATATTAAATATATAATATATAAATATATAAATATGAATATATATACAATAATTTATTTATATATATACAATAATATATATATATACAAATATATATATATAAATATATAAATATATAATATATTAAATATTTATTAAATAAATTTATTAATTTATTAAATTAATTAAAATTATTAATTTATTTATTAATTTAATTATTAAATTATAAATTTATTTATTAAATTTATTAAATAAATTTATAATTTATTAAATAATTTATTGAATATTTATAATATATATATATACAATAATTTATTTATATATATACAATAATATATATATATACAAATATATATATATAAATATATAAATATATAATATATTAAATATTATAAAATTTTCTTTTATCAATAAAATATTATAAAATCTTATAAAGATAGTCCACTTGGGAAATCTGATGGACGCAAAGATAATTTCTTTAAAATCTGTGTAGGTATTTCTGAATAGTAAGCATATGTGCACCCACACATATGCACACGCACACGTATACACGTATACGCACAGGTACATTTACACAAGCGTCTTTAGAGTAGGTAATAAGATTCCTATTTGATTATTACTAAAATCTAAAATCAGATCCACTCTAAAATAAGCAGATTAAATTTCTATTAACCTGCCCACATATAATACATTGTCCTTAGTTTCTTAGAATAAATTTAAATATTTGAGAACAAGAAAAACCAGCTTGTCAGTTTGTTTACTCTGAAAGGTTTGTAAACAAAAGAAAACAAAACAAAAAGAAAACGTAACAAAAAAACAAACAAAAAAGAACAATCAGTTCTGCGTATCTGGTGTGCTGTAATGGTCAGTGAACTAGGCTATCAGTCCATTGCTTGGGCACCTCACATGGTGTAGATTTGCTGATTTGATTTGATTCTCACTGGGTGCCCTATATTTATGGCCTTGGTGGACACATGTTGGTTGGTTGGATTTTATGGCATGTCAACTCTTCTTGGGTTATTTTTATACTGAAGATATTTTGTTTTATTCATTGATTCTCACTGGGCGCCCTATACTTATGGCCTTGGTGGCACATGTTGTTGGTTGGTTGGTTGGTTGGTTTTTATGGCATGTCAACCCCTGTTGGGTTATTTTATGCTGAAGACATTTTGTTTTATTCATTCTTGGTGATTGGTTGGTTTTTATGGCATGTCAACCCTTGTTGGGTTATTTTATGCTGAAGACATTTTGTTTTATTCATTCTTGGTGATTGGTTGGTTTTTATGGCATGTCAACCCTTGTTGGGTTATTTTATGCTGAAGACATTTTGTTTTATTCATTCTTGGTGATTGGTTGGTTTTTATGGCATGTCAACCCTTGTTGGGTTATTTTATGCTGAAGACATTTTGTTTTATTCATTCTTGGTGATTGGTTGGTTTTTATGGCATGTCAACCCTTGTTGGGTTATTTTATGCTGAAGACATTTTGTTTTATTCATTCTTGGTGATTGGTTGGTTTTTATGGCATGTCAACCCTTGTTGGGTTATTTTATGCTGAAGACATTTTGTTTTATTCATTCTTGGTGATTGGTTGGTTTTTATGGCATGTCAACCCTTGTTGGGTTATTTTATGCTGAAGACATTTTGTTTTATTCATTCTTGGTGATTGGTTGGTTTTTATGGCATGTCAACCCTTGTTGGGTTATTTTATGCTGAAGACATTTTGTTTTATTCATTCTTGATGGGCACTCATTTTTTTAAAAACTCAATATTTTTAAACTCATTTTTTACTATTCAACCCATAGATGGGACCCTAACAAGTACTATCACTCTGGGTCAGAGTGGACCTGGGAGTAATGGTGATGAACAGGTACTCCACATTCCCCAGAGCTCCAGAATTGGAACTTTACCATAAGATAGAGTTTAACGTCATACCCAGGACACTAAGACTCTTAGCCACCGCCTTCTAGCACATATATGATAAAAAGGGTTGAGGCTTGTTATAGGAGTAATAGGGTCAGGACAATCATATAGGTGCTAGGGCTTGGTGTGAACAGCTGATTAATTGGAGGGAGGCACATGGTATAATCATTACTGTCATAAGAAATGTACATGACGAGACGACTTAAAATCCTGGATGAGGTTGTTTGCCCTTCACATAGCACTAGTACCCTTGGGGAAATGTATGCATCTAACTATTATCCCTGCAGTTATGGGTAAATAGTAGGGAAGACTAAGCTCTTTAACCTTGGTTAGGCAACCAGTCTAGAAGAAGGAAAACTCTGAATTCAAACCTGTTAAACTCCACTCAAAAAACTGACCTTGTGTCACATCCTGCTCATGTTGGGTAAATATATATACTTACTGCCTTGAACTAAGCTAAGCTAAGTGTAATCAATGACAAATGTATAATCAACGTTTTTGTATAACGATGAATTTAAAAGTATATATCTAAGATAAATATAAATATATATATATATATATATCCTGTGTCTTCTCTAATAATAAATGTGAATATCAGTGTGTCATATTTTTTCAACTTTACTCCTAGAAGCCATAACCCAACATATCATACCATTTTGGAATCAGGCTGACTCCATGAGTGAATTAAAAACAGTCTGGGCAGAATCCAGACCCAAAATCCTGAAATTTTGGATTCAAAAGTTTTAATTACTGTGATTTTTTTTGTGGTAATTTTTTCATGCAATAACAATTTTTATAATATTTATTTATCAATATTATCAGGCTTCTTTTAAGATGTGTGAGTTTGAGTTTTGTTTAACGGCATATCAACCTCTGTGGGTCATTTAATGCCAGAAAAGGTTATTTTGGATTTCAGTCTTTCAAGTAGTGGTTTTATGGAGGTATTCGGTTATGTTTTGTTAGATGGTAAAAAAATAAAACAATTTGAAATGGAAATTTAGCTCTGCCCCCCACCCCCTTCAAATAAAATGTTGAGAGAATCTATTAATAATTATTTTGAATATTTTACACATAAATTTTACACAAAATTGTTGGTATTTATTCATTCGTAAACTTTTTGGTTAACTTCTTGTTACTAAAAAAAAAGGGGGGGCCGAGAGTAAAAAACAATTTTTAAAATTGCTTACTCAAATTTTGAGTGTATATAACACAGTGTTGTTTTTATTCTATGTATTAACGATTTTGACTATAAATTAAATATTCATTAATAGACTTACACAATCATTGAGAATATTGTGAACGTAAGTGATGTAAGCTGTGACATAGTTTTCTTTACAGACAAAAATAGACCCAATCTCCATTATTAATAGAGATACAGTATTGTCCATAAATAAGTAGACTCCTAATGATTCTTTTTATAAAATGTTAGTTTTCTTCTAAACTGTAACGTTATCACTGGCAGAGTGTGGTTGATAAGGAGTCTATAGAATCGGCAGAATGCCAGTTACCAATAAATTAGAATCCCTTCAAAATGGTGAACTGCTAGTATTCATTCTGTAAGAAGAATTTATTTTGTTGATAAAATACTGAAGATAAAAAAAAAAATTCTTTAATTTCTTTTCCATGTCAGTCTATGAATTTAAGGGCAATGAGTTAATTTTAATAGAATTTTAATAGAATTTTAATAATTTTAATAGAATTTTAATAGAATTTTAATTAAATTTATTCATAAAGGTTTGACTTTGAAGTGGAGTAGTTCCTGTCCCATAGTGGCTAACATGCTGGACTGTGACATCATAGTAAGTGGGTTCAAACTCCATCCGCAGTATTTTGTTCACTATCGGACTAATACCCTTGGGAAAGGTATGAACCCCCTCATCACCCCAGTTATACCAATACTGTTATTCTACAAGGATGGTTTTGGTATTAAATAACCCATAAAGGTTGAAATGCTATTAAACAAAACAACAAATCCTTCACCTTGAAATATCAAAGAAAATTTGGGTTATTCTTGAATTTTGGTGTTTTGACTCACAATTATTATTATTTATGTAAGGGACTCTAACAGATCGTACCATTCCTGGTCAGAGAGGACCCTAAGAATAATAGCAATGAATAAGTACTATACACTCCTTAGATCTCCAGGGGTAGTGCTTCATTATCACATGTTGTTTAGTGTCATATCTAGGACAGTCATATATATATATATATATATATATATATATATATATATATATATATATCTTATTATAATGGAGATTGTGGGTTTGTCTGTCTGTAACCAAAACTATATTACTACTCAAGTCACAATTCACTTAGTTATTTACATCACATTCTCCCTGACTTCATTTTTTTTAAACCTCAATTATTAATAAAATTGTTTTACATCATTAAGACTGTTGACCATATCTACATACTAATAACATGCAATTGTATTTATATATACAACAAAATAGCGGTTTACAGTATGAATGGAAAGGCTAATTTGCATATTGATCCTAAAACTGATTTTAATAAATATATGCTTAGTATTATTGATTTCTAATTGTTTGGTTTTATCTTATTGAATATGAGCAAAAATCTCGATGAAAATCTTAAAAGAAATCCATTAACAAGAACAAATAACTTATTTTATTCTTTACTTCCTATTTTAACTAAATAGTTAAATTAAGAAAATTTAGCAATGAAAGACGGAGTAATGGAAAATGCTGGAAGAGTTAGTTTCAAAGTTGTTCTATTTTTCAATCATACCCCCTCTGTTCCAATTTTTTTCTGCATTCTTATTCAGTTTCATTAGCCTTTCTAATTTAATGTGATATTTTATTATATTAAAACTTAAATACTTGCACCCGTAGGGTGCATATATTTGCTAGTATATATAAATATATATATATTATGATATAGATGGCCCATTAGATAGTTTGAATTTTGTATTTTCAATTTTTTAAATTTAATTCCATGCAACAAGTGTTTGAGAATCTTCTTCAAACTGAGATGTATCTTTCTGAGTCCATATATATATTTAGGCTTTTTCTCTCTTTCTCTTTTCTTTTTTTCTTCTCTCCCTCATGGGATGTATGACGGGGGTCGGGGTGGGGTTGATCAAATGAGGGACATGTTTTTGTTAGACTTTTGATCTGCTAATTCCAGACTGGTGTTTCCTCTCTCTGTGATGGGATCTTATACACATCTGTAGATGTTTTTTGTAGTCTATATAGTATTAGGTTAATGTGTGGGTGGGGTGTGTGTGTTGTTTTAACATTTTTTTTTTATTTTGTGTGTGTGTGTGTGTGTGTGTGTGTGTGTGTGTGTGTGTGTTTAGTTCTCCTGTCTTGGTTGTGCATGTGTGTGTGTGTGTGTGTGTGTCAGGCTGGATTGGTGTGTGTATGTGTGTGTGTGTGTGCATATGTGTGTGTTTAGTTCTCCTGTCTTGGTTGTGCATGTGTGTGTGTGTGTGTGTGTGTGTGTGTGTGCATGTATAAGTGTTTAGTGTTTTGACTTGTTGGTGTGTGCATGTGTGTGTATGCATGTAGTTATGCTGTTCTCCTATCTTGCTGTTTTGTGTGTGTGTGTGTGTGTGTGTGTGTGTGTGTGTGTGTGTCTACACATGTGTGTTATGTTGGTTTCCTATGTTTGTGTGTGTATACATATATATATATATATATATGTGTGTGTATGTGTGAGTGTGTGTGTGTGTGTGTGTATGTGACACTGACAGCATTGAATTTTCCTTACAGATAAGTAGCAAATAAAACTGTTCTTTTGCCGGCTCTTAATACTTCTTCAGTATATTTATTCCAGTTCTTAGATAAAAACGGTTTCAAAAAATGAAAAAAATATAAAAATCATTCCCAAAATAAAAATGGGTAGGGGAATATCCTTTTCCTACTTGTCTCTTTTTTTCTTCCTAAACTATTTCTTTATTCCTTCCTGATTTCTTGCACCCCCACCCGCCACCCCCTTTTTCCTTTTTACCCCTTCCCCCCTGATCCCTACCCTCGAGATGTAGAGACCTAGATTTTAAACTGCACTCCAGTGAGTCACTTGTAATGCAGTATTTCTTTTCTTTCTCCTTTTTAATTTTTAAAAAGGCATTTCTTGTTCTACAACGTTTTGGATCAATTGGATTCGTATTTTCGTTATCTTCAATTCCAAAAGAATTTTTCTATTTTCATCTTGGAAAGTTCGCTATAATTATTTTCATTAATACCCAATTTTTCAAATTTTTTTTTTGATTTCTAAAATTTTAATCTAGCTCAATGTTTTGAGTGCTCAAGGAATATTCTCCATTATCTAATTGTTTATTATTTCTACTAGCAAATATATGCACCCTCCGGGTGCAAGTATTTAAGTTTTAATATAATAAAATATCATATTAAATTAGAAAGGCTAATGAAACTGAATAAGAATACAGATAAAAAGATTTGGAACAGAGGGGGTATGATTAAAAAATAGAACAACTTTGAAACTAACTCTTCCATCATTTTCCGTTACTCCCGTCTTTCATGGGTAAATTTTCCTAATTTAACTATTTAGTTAAAATAGGAAGTAAAGAATAATATTACAGTTATTTCTTATTGTTCAGGGATTTCTTTTAAGATTTATCCCCGAGATTTTTGCTTATATTCATTAAGATAAAACCAAACAATTAGAAATCAATAACATTAAGCATATATTTATTAAAATCAAACTTTTAATATCAATATGCAAATTAGCCTTCCCGTTCACACTGTAAACCACTATTTTGTTGTATATATAAATATAATTGAATGTTGTCAGTATGTAGACATGGTTAACAGTATTAATAATGTAAAACAATTTTATTAATAATTGAGGTTTAAATAAAAATACAATAATGGAAAATGTGATGTCAATAACTAAGGGAATAATTATATGAGTATTAATATAGTTTCGGTTACAGACAGAAAAGCACACAATCTCCATTATAATATGATGTCTTACGTTTTTTGTTTTTTTTTTTCGTTTTTTTTCAAATTTCAATTTCTCATTTTTAAAACATTTATGGAAAAATTTTCAAATCATACTCAAAATCCCATGACCCAGAAAAAACAGAACCCACACATTTTGTAATAAAACTGTTAATTTTAACTAGGGGATTTTAGGGTTAGGGGTTAGGGTTGGGTTTTAGGATTAGTTTAATGGGAAAATAAATAAATAATTTGGGTTCTATTTTTTCTGGGTCACCCTGTAATATCATGGGATTTTACAAGTTTTACCACATTTATTTATTTCATTCACTGATTTCCATTCACTGAATTTTCTCATTACTTTTTTGTGGTCTGTCTGTCTTTGGCTGAGACTTTAGAATACACTGACTGCATCTCTGTAGAAGGGTAACTGTTGTAAAGGAAAGTAACCCTCACGTATGCAAATGAGATACGTATAAAGGTACAACAGAGGATTAGCTCAGAGTGATGCGAGTTGATCTCCAACCACGAACATTGTTTCGTATTCTCAGATTGCAAACACACGTGCGACAACTTTCCAAGATAAGTAATCTTACCAAGAGACTTTTTTACCTTGCTGGCCGGAAGCCGTTTTTTTTGTTATTTGTATTATTTGTAATAAATTATTATTACAACCACTCAATCTTCTCGTTTATGTATTTCCAATACATAACAGTAACCAACCCCCACCCCACCCAGTAGGGCCACCTTTTGGCTGTGGGTGGCAACCTGTGTTGATTTTGGAAGCAATCCTGGTTGCTGAGCAGTCCATAACATGCAACACTACTACAGGCAGTTGAAGAGACCCCTTTCAGTCAATCGACCTTATTACCCTTATTGCAAGCCCTAAACCCTTTTTTATCATATTTGGGCTAGAAGGCAGTGGCTGAGGATCTTAATATCCTGGGTATAACATTAAACTCTATCTGATGGTGAAGTTACAATTTTGGAGCTCTATCCTTCTTCAGGTATTTCTTGTCAGACTTGGGAGTCTTCATGTCATAATCGAGAGCCATCCAATTGGACACATGGCACAACGGATATAAGTGTTGAGTTAATAAAATTTTAAGTGACAGTCATCTCTGGGCAGCAGGTTCAATCCTGGCCAAGGGCAATAGTAACATAGAATAATTAACACAGCTTAACACTTGTACCCGGTCATGGTTAACTGAGAACAGTCTACCCCTGTGGATTGAATACAGGGTTTGGTTCCAAGTTCCGTGAAGGGTCCCGATTACAACATGGAGGCTCCCGAATTTGACAAGAAGGTTCCCGAGTTCAAAGAAAAGATTCCCAAGTTCAAAGAGAAGAGCCTGACAAGAAATACCTGAAGGAGGCCAGAGGGAACATTGGCTGAAGTGTTGTGTATATCTCTTGTTATAATGGAGATTGTGTGTTTGTCTGTCTGTAACTGAAACTATATTTCTACTCAAGTCACGACTCCCTTTATTATTTACGTCACATTCTCCATGATTTTATTTTTTATTTCAACCTCAATTATTATCAAAATTGTTTTACATTATTAATACTGTTGACCATATCTACATGATATTTTCCACGTACCCCACTTGTACGGGTCAGGCACAAGGCCCTATTAACGTGGGACCACCCACAAACCGAAGCTCATGGGGTGGCGGGTGAAAAATTGCGTCGATCCCGTCGGCATTCCCCCTCAAGGGGGGCATCTCAGGCACTGGGCAATAAACCCAGCCCTGCCCCTTTAAATCAAGGGGGCAGGTATTGCCTGGGGGGATGGCCCCCTGGGATCGACGCTATTAACTCGTAAAGATCCAGGGCCGAAGCCACTGGACCCCTGGTGTTGGCCATATCTACATACTAATAACATGCAATTGTATTTATATATACAACAAAATAGCTGTTTACAGTGTGAACGGGAAGGCTAATTTGCATATTTATATTAGAAATTTGATTTTACTAAATATGTGCTTAATATTATTGATTTCTAATTGTTTGGTTTTATCTTAATGAATATGAACACAATCTTGGGGATAAATCTTAAAAGAAATCCATTAACAAGAAGAAATAACTAATTTTATTCTCTACTTCCTATTTTAACTAAATAGTTAAATTAGGAAAATTTAGCAATGAAAGACGTGTGTGATGGAAGAGTAAGTTTCAGTTGTTCTATTTTTCGATTATGTTTCAAATCGTTTTATCTGCATTCTTATTTAGTTTCATTAGCCTTTCTAATTTGATATAATATTTTATTACATTAAAACTTAAATACTTGCAGAAAATAATTTTTGCTAGTAACAATAAAGATGAGGACAATAGTCCGAATAATCCAAATAATTCTCTTTAGTTAATTCTCAGGTTTCAATGTTGACATTGAATATCGTTTCATATAAAATGAACGTTGGTCGTTATGCCAAAAAGTTTTCCTTTCTAAACTAAAAGTAATCGTCATTGAATTCATTAATCTTAAGTGTTATGATCTGTGAATTTGGCTTAAAAACAAAAATCCAGAGAAATGGGCGTCATTGGAGACAAGATTATCTTTTAAATGTTCTAGCTTTTTAATAATTATAGAAATAATGTATTAATTTGAAAGCAATTACAATGCAAACAAAAAGATGTTATTTTTTGTGTCCTATCGATTTCAAAGTAAAACTTTATCTTCAGAGACGATTTTCGGAAATGGACGCGTATTTTGTTTTGGTCGTTATTTTTTTTTTTTTATGTTATAAGCACGCGTCTCGTGGTGTTCTTTTTTTTAAACGTCACGCCCACTTTGCGTGATGAACAATTTTTAGCCGTTAATTCAATTATAACATAAAAAAAAAAATAACGACCAAAACAAAATACGCGTCCATTTCCGAAAATCGTCTCTGAAGATAAAGTTTTACTTTGAAATCGATAAGACAAAAAATAACATCTTTTTGTTTTTATTTTTTACTTGCATTGTAATTGCTTTCAAATTAATACATTATAACATACTTAACAATGCTTCAAGCAAATTACCAATTACTTTTAATTATAGAAATAATTTCTTTCTTTTTATTTGGTGTATTTTCTTGTTCATGCAGAAATTTTCAGTGTCATATTTTTGACAATGTTAGGGAAATCTTAGCTGTGTCTTTAAAGTTTTCTCAATTTTATTTTAGTGTTTGTATGTGTGTACACTTTAAGAATTCTCTGCAGAAAAGTGATAATCTTATTTTATACAATACTAGCAAGAATATGCGCATAAGTATGTAAGTTTTCCTTTTCTATCAAACCCTTTAGGGGCCGGGATAGCTCAGTCGGTTGAGCGTTCGGCTAGAAACCACAAGGTTCCAAGTTCGATACCAGTCCTCGCCAACTCAGTGTATGGGTAGCACAGGGATCTATGCGGTAAAGTGAGGAGCTGATGGTAGGTGTGGCTCTCCACCTCAGACGCCAAAACAATATCCTTGGTCTAGCGCTATTGAAAGGGGGATAGACTCCCTTGCTGACTGGCTGATACCGACTTTAGGTCGCCCCGACAACTTTTACTATTTAAGTTTTAATGTAATGAAATATATTAAATTAGAAAGACTAAAGAAATTAAATAAGAATGCATATAAAAAGATTACACTCATTTTAATTATATTTTAATTGGTTTCTTAATATAATCGTTCATATTATATTTATTTATATTGATTTTAATACATTGCAGAATAAAACAATAATATTAGAGATCAATAACACCAAGTAATTATTCATTAAACCAAATTTTGTTAAAACCAGTATGCAAATTAATCACACCATATATTATGTAAGCCTTTAATTTTTAAGTGATATATTGCAGGATTTTAAATGAACTAGTAACATGGGCTGTTTTGAGGCAAATATAACTCGGATTTTCATTGATACCTTGCTGCTCAACTTTGGTGATATAGTAGGAATCGGTGCTTTCAGCATGACTTGGCCATAAGCATTATGTCCCAATGTGATACAGCAAATAATCATGCCACCAGGATGGGAATCTTTTCTATGGGGCGGATTCTTCAAAATTCTTATTTTCAAACTATCAAATGTTTTGTTCCTCGTAATACTTGTCGGACTTGGGAACCTTCTCAACTTGGGAACCTTCTCTTTGGACTCGGGAACCTTGTTGTCATACTCGGAAGCCTTTATGTTGTCCAATTAGACACATGGTGCAACAGATATAGGTGTTGAGTTAATACAGTTCTAAGTGACAGTCATCTCTGCACTGCAGGTTCAATCCTGGCCAAGGACGATAGTAACATAGAATAATTAACACAGCTTAACACTTGTACTCAGTCGTGGTAAATGGAATGAGAGCAGTCTATGTGGCAAGAGAAATCACGCACGTAGTAGTTCAAAGCGTACACGACTATGTCTGGCGTTTAAAATGAGATCAGGGGGGTGTGATGGGGGATTGGGGAGATTGAATTCACATCTTCCTGATCGTGAGTCGTGGTTTGATGTCGGACTACCTCGTTGGTGTGCATTTAAATCACTACACTGTGCGATTGACCCAGACGTGGGATGTTAGTGTGATTATTTAAGGTCTGCCTTAACACACGGCGCAGTTGCGTTCGAGTCTTGCCGATGAGGGCAGTGACGTACGACAGGAACGAAGCAAGTGACTGTGAGAGAGGTGGAATTCGGTGGACTACTGTGTTTTGGGTAAAGAAGAACGAAGGTCAGAAGAACGCGGTTACTGTGAGAGCAGTTTGCTGAACGAAAGGGATTACTGTTGTTAATTGAACGGACTCCAGTTTAAAAACTTATTATAGTCTACCCCCCCCCCCCCCCATGGATTGAATAAAGGGTTTGGTTTGAAGTTCAGTGAAGGCTCCTGATTATGATATGGAGGCTCCTGATTGGGACGGATTCTTCAAGATTTTTACTTTCAGACTATCAAATATTTTGTTCCTTGTAATTCTTCTTATTTGGACATTGATTCCAACAGTTAGAAATTATTGAAAAGTTCCTCAAAGAATAAATTAAATCAAAACTAAAATTGTTCTTTTATAATGGAATACACAATTTATTTACAAGGTTGTGTAAGGGGATAGAAAATTAAAGAAAATGTTTTACTTTCTCAATGATGATGTTATGAATTCATTTAAAAAAAAGGTTTTATCAAGAATGCTAGAAAATTATGCATCAAATTTCTATGTCTGTCTGTTTGTCTGTCTGTTATTGTCTATCTATCTGCCTGTCTATGTCAGTTGATATCTGTCTGTCTGTCTGTCTACCTGTTTGTTAATACCTACATATCTGCTAATATCTGTCTATTATTCAAGTAAAGAAAAGTTAAGTGATTAGTCTTTTATGATGGAATACAAAAAATAGCTGATATGTGATGTAATTTCATAGAAAGCCAAGAATATTTACTTCTGAATGTCATAACTGCTGTTAATAATTTTAGCAGTAAGTACCATCTTGTGCTTTTGTCATTAGCTTTTTTCTTCTTCATACTGAATAAAAAAGTAAAAAAAAGTTCAGTCTGTGAAAAAATATGTGAGTGGAAGGAAGAATGGTCACATAATAGTAATTAGTAATGGAATTGGTAATTTCATGTAAAATGGAATTGGTAGTTTTAAATCAAATTGAAAAAAAAAAATGCTGGAAATTTGTATCCACCCAATATATTCCCTTCTTTTTTTCTCTTAGATTTTCATGTGTTGTAGGTGACTCACCTATGACACAAACATAGACTTACCCAAAGGGTAACAGAGCAAAACTACTCAAGTGAGAAGTAGCAGATACATGTTCTTCGTGTACGCTGTAACAAGGAAACCCTTTTCATTGTATGTTGATATATTACTGAATACATCTGTTCTCTACATTTTATCGCCGTGTTGAGTGATTATTTATTGACCCTTAAACAGGTCATAACATCATGTATGTATATATACCCAACCCCTCAACCATGCACAGAATATGAGGCAAAATTTTCAAAGCAGTGTTCTGCTAGTTTGAATACAGAGTTTTCCTTCTTCTAGACTGATTGCCTTACCATACCTAAAGTATCCAGTCTGCCCGGTTATTTATCGATTACTGGGAGGATATTAAATGGATTCATACCTTTCCCAAGGGTATTAGCGTGAAGTGAAATGCAAACAGTTTCGTCCATGATTTGAATTTAGTTAAATTTATCTATATTTTGGTGATGCGGCATTATGGCTTTTACTGTTTAGTTGGTCACCATAATCAAGTTGGGCTGGCAGCATGGATATCCATGACTCTCTCACCAACCATCCCTCTCGGTCACCACCCCTGGCAGGTTTTCCGCACAGCATCCAGAATCTGCAGATTGGATTGATGAAGGTTTTTGGGACCATATTACCTTTAGGCACCCCTTTTTGATCTCGATTAAGAAAGGACATGTTTTTCATTTACACCGTCAATATCCGGTTGTTTTTTAGGGGTTAGGGTTAGGGTTAGGAGTTAGTTTTATAATTAAAAAAAAAATCTAAAAATTGTCTGTTAAAAGAACTGGATATCGACGGTGTAAATGAAAAACATGTCCTTTCTTAATCGAGATCAAAATGGGGTGCCTAAAGGTCATATGGTCCGGTTTTTGCTGGTTGGCCTACACTGGTATGTCCATGTGCAGATGTCCACAGAAGGACATCACTTATGAGTTCATCCTTGCTTCTAAAACAGTGTCCAGCATGTCTTATTCATCTTACTCGGATGGTTTGTGTGATAGGGGACAAGTGACTGTACAGCTGTTCTTTTTTTTTTGTGGGATGCTGATTCCATTTCCTTTTACCATAACCATTACACAAGTGCGCCTCTTACCCACCAAAAGTAAAGAGTAGTGTAAAATAAACTGGACTTGGTTATGGTTAGGGGTTAGGGTTAGGGTTAGCAGTTAGTTTTATAATTAAAAAAAAAGCGTCTAAAAATTATCTGTTTACAAACAACCGGATTTTGACGGTGTAAATGAAAAACATGTCCTTCTGAATCAAGATCGCAGATGGGGTGCTTAAAGGTTACATGATCCCAAAAATTTGATGACTGAATAACGAGGTAATGAATTTCTAGCAATCAATTTTTTTGCGGAAAAAATGCTGGAAATTTGTATCAACCTGGTATATTCATTTTTCTTTTTTTTCTTTTGTGGAGACACATGGTGTAATGGTTAGAGTCATATGAAATGGACCCATCAACCCGAGTTCAAATCTTGTACAAGGTTGTTTGCATTTCACATAGCACTAATAACCTTGGAAAGGTATCCATTCAACTACTCTCCCTCCAGCTAAGGGTAAATAGTAGGGCAGATTGGACTCTTTAACCTTTGTTAGACAACCAGTCTAGGAAGGAAAACTCTGAATTCAAACCTGTTAAACTTCACTTAATAGATTGACCTTGTTTCATGTTCTGTTTGTGGGGAGTGGTTGGTATATATATATATATATTCTTTTTTTGTGGGTTTTTTAGCCATATGTTCATGTATGTATATAAGTGTCTGTCCTTGTTACTACTTTGGATTTTTCCATGAGTTGACTGGAAAAGTGATTTCTGTCTATAAATATAATTTCAACAATCTATTCATTATTGTTTTCATCTGCTATAGGGCACTTGTTGCAATTATCATTGAAGTATATCACTCCCAAAAATCCCACATAAAAAAAAAAAAACAATGTCATAGCAGATTCTTCTTTCTTTGTAAATTTGTAAACAAAAATAAGTGAACTTTATTGTCTTCTTCTTCTTCTTCTTCTTTCTTCTTCTTCTTCTTCTTGTCAATATAGGATGGTTTGGTTTGGTTTGTTGGAAAGGCACTACCACTCTAAGTCTGAGTGGAACTGGGAGTAATAGCAATGAAGTACTCGACACTCCTTGTTGGGTCGTATTCCACGGGATGCCATCTAGAGGCCCTACCAAGAGTGATTGCTAATAGGGACAGTAGGGTGAGAGAGAGAGAGAGAGAGAGAGAGAGAGAGAGAGAGAGAGAGAGAGAGAGTCAAAGCACACAATGGTAATGATGATGATGATGTGTATTATATGCATTGGTATTTACTATGGATGATGATGATGATGATGATGTATTATATGCATTGGTATTTACTATGGATGATGATGATGATGATGTATTATATGCATTGGTATTTACTATGGATGATGATGATGATGATGTGTATTATATGCATGGATTGATGATGATGATGATGTGTATTATATGCATTGGTATTTACTATGGATGATGATGATGATGATGATGTATTATATGCATTGGTATTTACTATGGATGATGATGATGATGATGATTATTATTATATGATTGGTATTTACTATGGATGATGATGATGATGATGTGTATTATATGAATTGGTATTTACTATGGATGATGATGATGATGATGTATTATATGCATTGGTATTTACTATGGATGATGATGATGATGATGTGTATTATATGCATTGTTATTTACTATGGATGATGATGATGATGATGTGTATTATATGCATTGGTATTTACTATGGATGATGATGATGATGATGTGTATTATATGAATTGGTATTTTACTATGGATGATGATGATGATGATGATGTATTATATGCATTGGTATTTACTATGGATGATGATGATGATGATGTGTATTATATGCATTGGTATTTACTATGGATGATGATGATGATGATGATGTATTATATGCATTGGTATTTACTATGGATGATGATGATGATGATGTGTATTATATGAATTGGTATTTACTATGGATGATGATGATGATGATGTATTATATATTGGTATTTACTATGGATGATGATGATGATGTGTATTATATGCATTGGTATTTACTATGGATGATGATGATGATGATGATGCTATGGATGATGATGATGATGATGTGTATTATATTGGTATTTACTGATGATGATGATGATGATGATTGTATTACTATGGATGATGATGATGATGATGTGTATTATATGCATTGGTATTTACTATGGATGATGATGATGATGATGATGTATTATATGCATTGTTATTTACTATGGATGATGATGATGATGATGTGTATTATATGAATTGGTATTTACTATGGATGATGATGATGATGATGTATTATATGCATTGGTATTTACTATGGATGATGATGATGATGATGTGTATTATATGCATTGGTATTTACTATGGATGATGATGATGATGATATGGATGATGATGATGATGATGATGTGTATTATATGAATGTAATTGATTGATTTATTATATGATGGATGATGATGATGATGATGTGTATTATATGCATTGGTATTTACTATGGATGATGATGATGATGATGTGTATTATATGATTGTATTTACTATGGATGATGATGATGATGATGATGTATTATATGCATTGGTATTTACTATGGATGATGATGATGTATTTATATGCATTGGTATTTACTATGGATGATGATGATGATGATGTATTATATGCATTGTTATTTACTATGGATGATGATGATGATGATGTGTATTATATGAATTGGTATTTACTATGGATGATGATGATGATGATGTATATGCATTGGTATTTACTATGGATTGATGATGATGATGATGTATTATATGCATTGGTATTTACTATGGATGATGATGATGATGATGTGTATTATATGAATTGGTATTTACTATGGATGATGATGATGATGATGATGTATTATATGCATTGGTATTTACTATGGATGATGATGATGATGATGATGATGTATTATATGCATTGGATGGAATCTGGGTGGCTGAGCAGTCTATGACATGCAACACTCCACTTAGGTCCTTATTTAGGCTAAATGGTTGGTCGAAGAGGCCCCCTCTGCTTAATCGGCTGATCATATCAAGCCCTAGCACCTATATGATTGTCCCAACCCTATTGCCCACTTATGGCAACCCCCCAACTCTTTTTATTATATATGTTCTAGAAGGTCTTGTGCTAAGTGTCTTCGTGTCCTGGGCATGACATTAAACTCTATCTGATGGTGAGGTTCCAGTGCTGGAGGTCTTGGGATTGTGGAGCACCCCTTCATCACCATTGTTCCAGGTTCACTCTGACCCAAGTCTCCACTGTAAAACTGCTTTCAACTACAGCTCTAAGATGGCCACACAAATCGTAAAAGACTATATGAAAAAAGTGAATAAGTGAGAATGAAATGAGACAAATCTATTAATAATGGAGATTGTCTGTATTTCTGTCTGTAACAAAAACTACGTCATAGCTCTACGTCACAGATTACGTCACAATATTCTTATGCTATATACATCCAAAATTTGAGTAAGCAATTTTAAAAATTATTTTTTACTCTCATTCTTTTTTTATTATTTTTTTACAGTAACAAGACGTTAACTAAAAAGTTTACAAATAAATAAATACCTACGATTTTGTGTAAAATTGATGTGAAAAATATTCAAAATAATTGTTTGATTATTACATGCACGCAACATTTTATTTGAGAGGGACGGGGTTCAGTTTTCATTTCAAATTGTTTTATTTTTTTTACTTCTTTAATTAATATGAGGATTTGTCTTACTTATGATACAAACCCTCTGACATTGAATTTTTAACTCCCGCCCTCTCAGGCAATATCTTTCAAAAAATAATTTTTACGATGCCCGGAGAGTGTTTTCTGTTGCTAGTAAAATACAAACCCTCTGACATTGAATTTTTAACTCCCACCCTCTCAGGCAATATCTTTCAAAAATTAATTTTTACGACGCCCAGAGGGTGTTTTCTGTTGCTAGTAAAATACAAACCCTCTGACATTGAATTTTTAACTCCCACCCTCTCAGGCAATATCTTTCAAAAATTAATTTTTACGACGCCCAGAGGGTGTTTTCTGTTGCTAGTAAAATACAACCCTCTGACATTGAATTTTTAACTCCCACCCTCTCAGGCAATATCTTTCAAAAATTAATTTTTATGACGCCCGGAGGGTGTTTTCTGTTGCTAGTAAAATACAAACCCTCTGACATTGAATTTTTAACTCCCGCCCTCTCAGGCAATATCTTTCAAAAATTAATTTTTACGACACCCGGACGGTGTTTTCTGTTGCTAGTAAAATTTTAATAAATGTTATTTTCCTTGTGATATTAGGTGTGTCATTCAGAAAGTACTGCAAGCCACATGTGGTCATAGTTTTCCAATGACTTGCTTAGACTGACACAGAATCATACTAATGAAACCAAAGCAACACCGCCCTGTCGGCTGGGGCGTTAGAATGCACCGACTGCACCTCTGCAGAGGGGTAAGACTCCCCCAATGGGGCCACCTCTTGGCCGTGGGTGGCGACCCGTGATGCTTAAAGATAGAACCCAGGTGGATAAGCAGTTCATGATATGCAATACTCCACTTTGGCCCTATCTTGGGCTAGACGGGCGGTCGGAGAGGCCCCCTCCGATCAATCGGCTGGTCATGTCAAGCCCTAGCACCTATATGATTTTCCCAACCCCTTTTTATCATATGGGTGCTAGAAGGCGGTGGCTGCGGGTCTACATGTCCTCGGAATGACGTTAAACTCTATCTGATGATGAGGTTCCAGTTTTGGAGGTTTGGGGAATGTGGAGCACCCCTTCATCACCATTGCTCCCTGGTCCACTCTGACCCGGAGTGGTAGTACCTGTTAGGGTCCCATCTATGGGTTAAATAGAAAAATGTATCTATAAAAAAATTGTATTATTCATTAAGAATTACTTTATTTCAAAACTTTATCGGCATTAAATGACCCACTGAGGTTGATATGCCGTAAAACAAAACAAACCAAACCAAAGCAACAATTTTATGTTAACTAAACCTATTGGTCTGTCACTTAGTATACTTATATTTGTTTGTTACTAATGGGATAAAATGAAAGTTACTATTGAGCAAATTCAACCTTGGGTGTAGCTGATTTTGGGGTTATCATGGCAGATTCTGACCCACAGGATACCATTTTGCAAGATGGCTGTTCTGGAAGAAGAAGAAAAAAAACAGAAACAGAACAAAAAATATAAGCAAATTATTGAGGCTGGTAGTCTTGAAGTTATCTTTTTGCATGCTAAATTTAGTTTAGGAAGTAAGAGATATACAAGGTATGTTCAAAAAGTATCGAGACTGAAGCTGTATTTATCAAGACAGAAATGAAGAGTAAATGAAATTATGTTTGTCCCATAATACTTGGTACATTTCTATATACATTTCTAATAATAAATATCATATCCATTATGGGACAAAGGTAGGAGATATACAAGGTGTGTTCAAAAAGTATCGAGACTGAAGCTGTATTTAACAAGACAGAAATGAACAATGAATGGAACATTAATTTTCTTCAAAATAGTCCCCTTGCTATTTGTTGTGATGTTAGTTCAACAGTGAAAAAGAAGTCAAGTCGAGGTAGGGTAAAAAGAGACAAGTGTATTTACAATAAGGTACAAGAACGGCTAGCTTGCCGCTAAACAGTATCAGTACGGTAACAGTACGGTAAAAGTAAGGTAACAGTACAACCTTTTCACTCGGTGTCTCACTATTTATAGTGAGAACCGGTGTATATTCTCCACTGTAGGAACGTCGCCGCCGATGATGCCCGTGAAGACGACAGCGTCGGACCGAAGAGAAGACTGAAAACTCAAAAAACGAAACCCACGTTCGAAAAGTCGGCCCGGAGACTCGCTTCGCACGAACACGCTCCGCGTGTCCATGTCTCCGGTTCACCGTCGCGACGGTCAGCTAGCGGTTTGCCGCCCGACTCTGCGCCGCGAACCTGCCATCGTCGTTGTCGAAAGTTAGTCGTCCGATGTGACAGTCGGGGGCTATCGTCATCGTACCAACCGATGATACCTGGTTGATCCTGCCAGTAGTCATATGCTTGTCTCAAAGCTTAAGCCATGCAAGTGTAAGTTCACGCCACGCATTAGAACGGGCGAAACCGCGAATGGCTCAGGAACCGGACCTAATCCTCGGGACCGTAATCCTCCTCCTGGAGGCGATGGATAACTGTGGCAATTCTAGAGCTAATACATGTGACACAAGCCGCGATCGGTCGGCGCGTTGCGTCGCCTTAGCCTTTTGGTTTGGGCACCCGCGTCGATCGTTACGGGTCGCGGCGCTACATATTAGACTGTTCTAAATTAACACATTTATTCCAGTGAGTTTTTTACTGGTCAAAGCACATCCAAACCTCTCTTTTAATATCATGTGATGTTACACTGTTATATTTTTGGAGGCAATTGTGGTATAATTGTTGTAGGAAATGGTCATCGTGACCAGAGTTCAAATCCTGGACAAGGCTGTTTGCATTTCATATAGTGCTAATACCCTTGGGAAAGGTATGCCCAAGGGCATTAGCATGAAGTGAAGTGAAACACAAACAGTTTCGTCCAGGATTTGAACTCAAGTTGCTGACCATAACCATTGCAAAAAGCACCCCCCCTTCCCCACCAAAAATCAATTTTCTTCAAAATAGTTGTTTTGTGAGTTTTCCATGAGACAAATCTATTAATAATGGAGATTGTCTGTATTTCTGTCTGTAACAAAAACTACGTCATAGCTCTACGTCACAGATTACGTCACAATATTCTTATGCTATATACACCCAAAATTTGAGTAAGCAATTTTTAAAATTATTTTTTGCTCTCATTCTTTTTTTTTTTTTTTTACAGTAACAAGAAGTTAACTAAAAAGTTTACAAATAAATAAATAATTCTGTGTAAACTTCTCTTTTGATATGGCGTGATGCTACACTGTCATCTTTTTGAAGCCAATTGTGGTGTAAATGTTTTCATTTTAGGAAATAGACATGGTGATCCGAGTTCAAATCCCGAGCAAGGCTGTTTGCATTTCATATAGCACTAATATCCTTATGAAAAGTATACATCCATCCTCCCCCAGCTATGGGTAAATAGCAGGACAGACTGGGCTATTTAACCTTAGTATGGTTAAAGCACATCATAACCCGTCTTTTGTTATGGTGTCATACTACACTTGTCCTTTTGGAGGCGATTGTGGTGGTCTTAGTGTCCTGGGTATGAGATTAAACTGCATCTAATAGCATGAATACCACGGGCCTTTCAGGGCCTGTGTCTGTTAATGAAATTAACAGCGTCGATCCCAGGGGGCTATCCCCCCAGGCAACACCTGCCCCCTCGATTTAAAGGGGCAGGGCTGGGTTTATTGCCCAGCGCCTGAGGTGCTCCACTCGAGGGGGAATGCCGACGGGATTGACACATTTTTTTTTGTGTCTACCACCCATGAGCTTCGGCTTGTGGGTAGGCCCACATCAAAATGTTCTTGCGTCACACCCTCATAAGTGGGGTGAGAGGCAAATATCTTAAACTGCATCTAATAGTAAAATTCCCGTTCTGGAGCTCTGGGGAGACTGAAATACCCATTCATAGCAATTACTCTCAGGTCCACCCAGATCCAGATTGGTATTACCAGCTAGGGTCCCATATTGATTGAATAGAAAGAAATGAGTTTAAAAAATTGAATATACATCAAGAATGAAAAAAACATCTTCAGAATAAGATAACCCAGCAAGGGTTGACATGTTATTAAACCAACCAACCAACCAACCAATGTATAAAGAAACCTGTCAAACACTGCTTAAAAATTGACCTTGTGAATCATCCTGCTTGTGTGGAGGGGTTGGTAAATACATACGTACATATCCACATACACATGTAGGTGTATGTATATGGGAAATTCTTTCTTTTCTTTTTTACAGATTTGTGATATATATATATATATATACATATATACATATATATATACATATATATATATATATATATATAACTTGTTATTATGAGTTGGAAATAATCTCTTGAAAATGAAGTAAAGGAGATAAAAGTAAAAATTACTTAATAATTTTCCTATTCCACTGGTTATTCACCTTAAGTGTTTCTCTTTAAAAGCTAGACTTTTGAAAAAGAAAACAAAAAAAAAAAAAAAGGAAAAAAGTAATGATAAAAAAAAAACCCAGCTTTTTTTGTCCAAATTATGAATATCTGCATGGAAGTAAATTCATGATGAATTCAGAATTGAATTGGCCACTTTTCTTTGGTACCGTTTCCAAAGAGTTCCTTTTATCTAATTCTTGGAAGTTTTTCAACCTTGATATTGTCGGTTTTTTTTTTTTTTTTGTTTTGTTTTTAAAAAAAAAATCTATTTCAGTTTCTGATGTTTTTTGTTCTTTTATCATTTACATTTTTTTAATATCCAAGTTGGAAGTTTTCCTTTTCAATAATATGCTTTTTTAAAAAAAACTTATCTCTTCTCACTCGTGTATATACAATACACATTACCTGATATATAGATTTACAATATAGATGAAAGAATATTGATTAAGATACAAACAGATAAAAGTTAGAAAAGAAAGATCTATAGACTGTTATAGATAATTGGGTTGTATGTCTAGGTGTGGTTTGGTTGGTTTGGTTTCTTTGTTTTACAGCATATAAACCTTCATGGGTTATTTAATGCCAAAGCAATCCTTGTAGAAGAACAGTAGTGGTACTATTTAAACCATAACTGGGAGATGAGGGAGTTCATACCTTTCCCAAGAGTATTAGTCTGAAAGTGAATGTAATAGCACAAACTGGAGTTTGAATTTGCTGAATTAGTCACTATAGTTGCATATCAACCCTTGTAGGGTTATTTTATGCCAAATACATTTTGTTCTATTCATGCTTGATGGTTATTCAAAATTAGGTTTTAAACTCAATTTTTTAAACACATTTTTTCTATATAACCTATAGATGGGACCCTAACAGGTATTACCACAGTAGGTCTGAGTGGACCAGGGAGTAATGGCAATGAAGGGATACTTTACACTCCCCAGAGCTTCAGAATTGGGACTTCACAGTTTAACATCATACCCAGGACACTAAAATCTAGCACATATGATAAAAATGGTTAGGGGTTTGCCATAAGGGCAATAGGGTTGGGACAATCATATAGGTGCTAGGGCTTGATATGACTTTTTGATTGATCGGAAGGGCCTCTTCGTCCACCCATCTAGCCCGAGTAAGGCAAAAGGGAGTGTTGCATGTCATGGACTGCTCAGCCACCAGCTATGGGTAAATAGTAGGGCAGACTGTGCTCTTCAACCTTGGTCAAACCTGTTAAACAACGCTTAGAAATTGATCGTGTGTCACATCCTGCTCATGCAGAGGGTTTGGTAAATATATACAGTAGTACTGACAGCTTGAAGGAATTCCTGTTTATTTTATCAGAGGTTATCAAAAATTGTCCTTGTGTCAAACAGAAGGGTTGGATATATAGATTCAAAGAGTTGAGTGGAGGTAGATGATTCTAATTTGGATTGGTATTTAGGTAAATATTTTTAGGTTGAATAATTTAGGGAATGCAAAGAAGCTATGGCCTATTTTAGTGCAATCTGTATGAATGAAAACAATGAAAATACAGATGGGTGGAGTTGAATGAGATTTTTTCAG
Source organism: Doryteuthis pealeii (assembly GCA_023376005.1). NCBI lineage: Eukaryota > Metazoa > Mollusca > Cephalopoda > Myopsida > Loliginidae > Doryteuthis > Doryteuthis pealeii. The sequence goes on from CM042139.1 coordinate 18,337,989, forward strand.
AAAAACACACAACTTAAGATAAACAAAATACTTTGATATTCATGGACTCTTTTCTAACAAGGGAATCTAAATACTTCATTTCCCACATGAAAGAATAGTTTTCATATTTGTGACAGATTTTTTCAGAATCTTCTCAGAATGGTATAAATAAATGTAGAATTATTCTCAGTCTAATAGTTGTTATTGTCAATCAGGCTTAGCTCAGTTGTGGCACAAGGCCAGAATTATTGAGCACCCAGTGAGAATTGAACTGACTAACAATGGTCTAATAAGCTAGTTTGCTAACCATTACACAATGTGAGGTGCTCAACTGTTAGCCTTTAGGTTGTTATATATAATGCTTAGCATAGTTGTGGCACAAGGCCAGAAGTATTGAGCACCCAGTGAGAATCAAGCTCACTAACAATAGTCTGATAATCTAAATTGTTAATCATTACACAATGTGAGGTGTTCAACTGTTAACCTTTAGATAGATATTTACTAAGTTTAGCTTAGTTATGGCACAAGGCCAGAAGTATTGAGCACTCATTGAGAATCAAACTCACTAACAATAGTCTAATATCTAGTTTGCTAACCATTACACAATGTGAGTGTGTGGGTAGGTTAGAGTAACCTCCCTTTATTGATAGTTAACTTAGAGTGACCGTTTGTGGTGTTATGCAAATATTAGTGGCAGGCCGTCGGTAAGTCTCTACTTAATGACTGATGGGCGCTGCCATTTGCATTCAGGACTTTGTACGTCGTATGAGACGGTCGATTTGTGTTACTCTTCTTACAGTGAGGTGCTCAACTGTTAACTTTTAGGTTGTTATTTACTAAACTTAGCTTAGTTGTAGCACATAGCCAGAAGTATGGGGCACCCAGAGAGAATCAACATCACTAATAATAGTCGGATAATCTAGTTTGCTAACCTATGAACTTAATACCTATAAACGACCTCTACAAATATCCACCCTTGGCCTCTACAAATACCCACCCATTGCCTCCACATATACTTACTCATGGTTTCTACAAATTTCAACCCATGGCCTCTACAAATATCCACCCATATTCTCTACAAATACCCTCCTATAGCTTTTACAAATACCCACCCATGGCCTCTACAATGTATTCTCTAGAAATACCCACTTACAGCCTCCACAAATATTCACCTATCACCTCTATAAAAAAAAACCCAGCCATTGCCTCTATAAATCCTATCCAAGGTCTCTGCAAATATCCACCCACAGCCTCATCAAATATCCATCCATCATCTCTACAAATACCCACTCATTGCTTCTACAAAAACACCCATTATCTCTATAAATACCTAGCTATGGTCTCAAATATCCACCCATGTCCTCTACAAATATCCACCCATAACCTCACAATAGACTCTGAGTTTATCACACATTTTTTATGCATAAGCATCTTAAAGAGCATATGTACTATAAAATTTTCAATATACATTCACTCATGTTTATGTCTACATTTACATTAGAGATTTATTTATGTCTACATCAACATAGAAAGTTCTTATATGCTTGTTAATTGATATCTCCTTATGATATACTTATCTTTGTATCCAGAAATCTGATGTAAGATCTGATTAAACTGAAAAAGAAAATCTTGGTTAATACTTCAATAAATCTACTTGACCTTTTTAGGGAAATGCTAAGAAATTGATTAGAAACAATTTGACTACTTTTAATTTTATTGGATTCTTTTTTTTACTTTTTCCTCTTTTTTTATTCTTATTTTCTATAATTTTCTTTCTTTTTTCTTTTTTTCTTTTCTTTTTCTTTCATCATTCATTCCTCTTTCTTTTTTCCTTTATTCAGTTTTCCTTTTTTTCTTTTTCTCTTTTTATCCTGTTTTCATTTTCTATTATTCTTTCCTTATAGTTGAAATTGGAGTTGAAAATTTCAAATAGATCTTAGAAAATTTCAAATTGGTTTCAGAAGATTTCAATTAGATCCTAGAAGATTTCAATGGATCCTTGAAGATTTCAAATGGATCTTAGAAGATTTCGAATGGGTCTTAGAAGATTTCAAATAGATCCTATAAGATTTCAAATAGATCCTATAAGATTTCAATGGATGCTAGAAGATTTCAATGGATCCTATAAGATTTCAAATAGATCCTAGAAGATTTCAAATAGATCCTAGAAGATTTCAATGGATGCTAGAAGATTTCAATGGATCCTAGAAGATTTCAAATAGATCCTAGAAGATTTCAAATGGATCTTAGAAAATTTCACATAGATCCTAAAATATTTCAAATAGATCCTAGAAGATTTCAATGGATGCTAGAAGATTTCAAATGGATCTTAGAAAATTTCACATAGATCCTAAAATATTTCAAATTGATCCTAGAAGATTTCAATGGATGCTAGAAGATTTCAAATGGATCTTAGAAAATTTCACATAGATCCTAGAAGATTTCAAATAGATCCTTGAAGATTTCAAATGGATCTTAGAAGATTTCAATGGATGCTAGAAGATTTCAATGGATGCTAGAAGATTTCAAATAGATCCTAGAAGATTTCAAATGGATCTTAGAAAATTTCACATAGATCCTAAAAGATTTCAAATAGATCCTAGAAGATTTCAATTAGATCCTAGAAGATTTCAAATGGATCTTATAAAATTTCAGATAGATCCTAGAAGATTTCAATGGATCCTAGAAGATTTCAAATATATCCTAGAAGATTTCAATTAGATCCTAGAAGATTTCAATGGATGCTAGAAGATTTCAAATGGATCTTAGAAGATTTCACATAGATCCTAAAAGATTTCAAATAGATCCTAGAAGATTTCAATGGATGCTAGAAGATTTCAAATGGATCTTAGAAGATTTCAATGGATGCTAGAAGATTTCAAATGGATCTTAGAAAATTTCAAATTGATCCTAGAAGATTTCAAATAGATCCTAGAAGATTTGAATGATCATAAAAACCACTGACTTATAAAGTTTTTAATGATTGTCTTAAACCACCCCCTTTTTTCTTTCTTACTTTGTGTGTCCTGGGTATGATGTTAAACTACATCTAGTGGTTAAGTTCCAATTTTGGAGCTCTAGGGAGTGTGGACTACCCCTTCATCACCATTTCTCTCAGGTCCACTCTGACCCAAAGTAGTAGTACTAATTAGGTTTCCATCTATGAGTTAAATAGAAATGAGTTAACAAAAATGTTTTTGTTTTTTAAATTGAGTTTAAAAAAAAGAATTTTCAAACCCATCAATAACACTGGCCTGCAATGTTTTCAAGGTTAAATATATAATAGCTGATTTAAGGTAATTTTTTTCAATGAATCCAAAAATAATGGTCATTTTTTCTAATCAGATCAATTTTTTAAGATACAAGCTCTTACTTAAAATGTATAGAATGGTTTCATAACTCTATTTATTTGTGTCAAGTAGAGTCCACAAGCTTTTGAAAATGTCTTATGTACAACTTGTTGTGAAGTATTCAAGCATATCTTAAAAACCAGACCTGACCAAACACAATGAATGGTATTTTTGAATTCAGCATAAAATGGTGATCATATATCACTTAGTAAACCTTTGAACTTTGGAATTTTTTTTTTAATGCTGGTTAGTGTAATGGATAAAACAAAATGTCTTTGGCATAAAATCCAAGGGTTGACATGCCATAAAAATCCAACCAACCAACCAACCAACCAACCAATCAACCTTTCTTACTTTGTACCATTTTTATAGACTACCTATATTAGTTGTCTGAACTCCTGGGCTCAAGTATTTTTGTTTTCTCTGCGATATTGATTGTACCAGTATGGCCACTGATTGCCTTTTGGCAAATATTTTCTTTTCTGAATTCTTTGAGAAGATCTGATTGCTTTAACCTCTTTATCCAATATCAATAAAAACCAATTGTTGGAAAATTGAGTTCCTGCAATCTCAGTCTAAGAAGAGAAAAAAACATTAATCAATTTGAAAAAAAAGGAGAGTCCCCCTAGCTTAGTGGCTAATGTTCTGGTCTATGACATTCTAGCCAGTGAGTTAGAACTCAACTGGCACTATCACGTTTAAAGTAAAGTCGATTGGGGTGGTCTAATGTCAACATCAGCCAGACAGCGAGGGAGTGTATCCCCTTTTCACTAGTGTTGGAATTTTTCTATTATAAGGTGTGTACCAGATGGTCACTTCTACTTATAGACTCGCCGATAAGCACGTGACCTGGGAAGGCAGCCTGTTGTCCAATCACTGGCAGTGCTCTGCTGCTGCTGTTGTTGTTATTTATACTGGCTGATTCTAATCTTAGCTCACTATTACTTGGATCTTCTTGGACGACGGATCTAAAGGATTCTATATATCACGGGACTTATTCACTTACCAAAGGATTCTATATCACGGGACTTATTCACTTACCAAAGGATTCTATAACTCGGGACTTATTCACTTACCAAAGGATTCTATAACTCGGGACTTACTTACTTATTTACTTTGAGTTCTTTCCAACTGGCCAAGGATGGCGGCCAGATACTTAACAACTAGTGCTAGACCAAGGAGATTGTTTTTGCATCTGAGGCAAGTGCTCTATCGACTGAGCTAAAAGGTATGAATTCCCTCATCGCCCCCAGCTATGGGTTAAATAGTACTACTATTGTTCTTCTACAAGGATGGCTTTGGCAGTAAATAACCCTCAAATGTTGATATGCCATTAAACAAAGAAACCAGATTATTTGATGTTGCACTTAAACTCTTCATAAAATTTATTGTTATCATCATCAAGTCGTGCTGACAGTACATATTCCCATAAGTATTTGTCACCACCATCCCTATTAGTCATTGCTTCTGGTAAGTCCTCACTATGGCATTCAGTGTCCGCACACAGCTGATTGATGTATCCATGTGTATCCATGTGCAGGTTTCCATTGAGGAACATCACTTATGAGTTCGTCCTTACTTCTTCAGCAGTGTTCAGCATATTTTGTTTGTCTTACTTGGATGGTTTTACGAGTGGTGTAATGGTTGTCGTTGAAGGAAATGGTGATGATGACACAAGTTCAAATCCTGGATGAGGCTGGATGCCTTTCATATGGCACTAATACCCTTGGGAAAGACATGAATCCAACCATTCTCCCTCCAGCTATGGGTAAATAGTAGGGCATACTAGACTCTTCAACTTTGGTATGGCAACTAGACTAGAAGAAGGAAAACTCTGAATTCAAGCCTGGTAAACTCTGCTTAAAAAAATTGACCTTGTGTCACATTCTGCTCTTGCGGAGTGTTGGATTTTGTGTAAAGTATTCAACTCTGTTACAAGATGAATGCCAAACTAAAACTAGAGTTTGGTAGGTGGCTTATATGGAGCTTTGGATTGTTCCATTATGAACTCAGGCAAGTTCATTTCCTGAGTTCTGATTGGCTGTTGGATTTCAGGGTGAGTAAGAACATGGATAAGTACCCACTCTTCAGCCATCACTTTGCATTGTGCCAGCAGCATGCAAGGACTGTATTTAAGTTACAGCTTGCCTGTTGTTCTCGTCTGCTAGCTCGACGGTAGTTAGAACCCCACTGCGACGGTGAGTATCATATTGTTTCTATATCTGGAGGATAGCTTCTACACGGAGGAGTTGGTAAATATTTGGATAGTTTGCGTGATAAGAGATAAGTGGCCATACAGCTGCTTTTTTGTGGGATGCTGTTTTTTTATTTTATTCTATGAAGAGTTTAAGCATGACAGCAAAAAATGACTTTGATATTTAAGTAATTTTGCAACTGTATTGCATTTCTGTTGCATAATCTATGTGGTAGCATAGATTATTGACAACACCCTGTAGTGAGAATGCAACGAGCCCAAATGGAAAAATACAGACCGTTTGGGAACTTTGACCCCCAAAGGCGAGAATCTCGCAAGTCACATGAGACTTAGTTAGGTGATCAGTTTGCAGCCAGACGTCAAGCGGAGGGGATGACATCTCTCTGCATGGGACTGTTGACTCCCGCGCGATGAGTTAGAAAACGGGCAATGTAGAAATAAAACCTTTGATCAAAATATTAACAAGTCTCGTTAGTAATTATGCATGCCCTTAATTAGAAGAAGACAAAGAAGATAGAAAGAAGAAAAGAGTAAACACTAGATGATCACATCATGGTTGATAGAAAGGAGAATGGAGAACAAGCAAGTTACACGACTTGCTATCTACCTGTATGTCTCTCTCTCTCTATGTTGGTCCACTCTCTCTCTCTTCATCGTACGAAGAAAACTATTGTTTATATACCCGCAACATGAGTACGTAACATTTCTCTCATTGGTCCTGAAACCTGGTTTGGTCATGGGGGCACTACTGATGCAGTATTTCTTGGATAGGAATAGCCTGGCAGAGCCCATCCCTCTCCAGGTCTACATTTAAATGAAATTTTAGTACTGAAATTATACCAATGTTGGTCTTACCAGTATAAAATATCTCAGCATTGTTGGTCATCAAGGCAATGAGCCTTTTAAAAAAATTTTTATCCCATAGCCAAGTTTTGATCATGTGGGCACTATTCCTGTAGCATGTCTTGGGTAGGAATAGCCTGGTAGAGCCCATCCCTCTCCAAATTTACAACTGGTTTGAATAAAATAAATTGTAAAAATAGTAAAATGAGCAGTATACAAAATAGTATCCATCAAGATTACAAAATAGAAAAAAAAAAGACTTATTATAATGGAGATTTGGTGTCTGTCTTTCTGTAACCGAACCTACATCACTGTTTACATCACAATACTCTCAGGAATTGAGGAAGTTTATCAATGTGTACTTAATTTATAGTCAAAATCATTAATACATAGAAAAAAATCTTATCTATTAATGTCTCTATGAAAATCTGAGTTAGATTTGTCTCAAAACAGCTCATGTTAATTATGCATTTAAAATCCTGTAATGTGTCTTAGATATCACTAAGAAATAAAGGTTTATATAATATATGGTATGGTTAATTTGCATACTGGTTTTAACATAACTGTGTTTAATAAATAATTACTTGGTGTTACCGATCTCTAATATTATTATTTTATTCTCTAACATATTAAAATCAATTATATCAATGATTTTATATCGGAACCAATTAAAATATATTAAAATAAGTGTAATCTTTTTATATGCATTCTTGTTTAATTTCTTTTTTTAATTTTTTTAAAATTTAATATATTTCATTACATCAAAAATTAAATACTTATGCCCAGAGGGTGCATATTCTTGATAGTGATAAAAATAAGAATTTGCAAAACGATTTTTTGCCTTATTCCTGTTCATTAAACTATGACTCAGTCATTAGTGATTCACTATTATAAAAAAGCAACAACCTGTTTGCCTCGTCTTTTATTGAACTTTCTACTACCCACTGCTCTCAACAGGAAATACTCTTCATTTTGAAAAGTCTCTAAGCTAAAGAGTCTGATGACTGGCACAGGTAACTTTATAACACAAGCAAAGACAGACTAACAGAATTTGATCTGGTGGAAACGGTAAAGAATTCTTTGAATATGATTCTTGTAGAAACAGAAGGTTCAGATTTCTTAGAGGAGATAATTTTCTCTATTGAATTTATTACATTTTTGAGTTGAACTAGATTATTCTTTTGTGTATTAATGGATTCCGCCTGTTTCCTTGGATAATTTTCATTGTCTTCAAATTTGTTTCCGGTTAAAATTAAAACAAAAAAATTTGGCTTGGGCATTGGTTTTAATGAATTTAATCATTACTAAGGACACGATTTATACTATTTTTAACTTAAATTTTAACCGTTAGTTGTGTTTAAGGAAAAAAAATAGATAAAATAAAACAGATGAATGATAAGACGAGTCAGAATTAATAAACATGTACAAACAAAAAACGTACTTTCTATTTCAATATTACAGGTGACACATGCTTTTCTTAAGTATGGATGACCAAAAGTGTAATAATCTGTGTTTTTTATGTTAATAAATTCTTGGAAAATATTTATCTCCCTTAAAAATTAGTTCTCTTGCGGCCCACTGAAAATAACGTCCAATGAAAAATGGTTAAAAACACAACTAACGGTTAAAATTTAAGTAAAAAAATAGCATAAAACATGTCCTTTATAGGGGGGGGGGCTCTAGTGGCATAGTGGATAATGTACTAGACTGAAAAATCATCTCTTGGGAAAGGTATGAACCACTTATCCACCCAGCTATGGCTTAAATAGTACCCCTACTATTCTTCTACAAGGAGGGGGAATCCCCATAGCGTAGTGGCTAATGTGCTGAACTGTGACATTGTAGTGTGCTATTGCACTCACTTTCGGACTAATACTCTTGGGAAAGGTATGAACCCTCTTATCCTCCCAGCTATGGCTTAAATAGTGCCACTACTATTCTTCTACAAGGAGGGGGAATCCCCATAGCGTAATAGCTGAACTGCGACATTGTAATAATGTGTTTGAACTCCAGTCACGCTATTACACTCACTTGAGGACTAATATAATTGGGAAAGGTATGAACCCTCTTATCCTCCCAGCTATGGCTTAAATAGTACCACTACTATTCTTCTACAAGGAGGGGGAATCCTCATAGCGTAGTGGCTAATGTGCTGAACTGTGACATTGTAGTGTGCTATTGCACAAACTTTGAGACTAATACTCTTGGGAAAGGTATGAACCCTCTTATCCTCCCACTACTATTCTTCTACAAGGAGGGGTAGTCGCCATAGTGTAGTAGCTGAACTGGGACATTGTAATAATGTGTTTGAACTCCAGTCACACTATTACACTCACTTGAGGACGAATATAATTGGGAAAGGTATGAACACCCTTATCCTCCCTTCTATGGGTTAAATTATTCTTCTACAAGAATGGTTAAATTATTCTTCTATAAGAATGGCTTTGGCATTAAATAACTCATGAAGGTTGATATGCCATGTCTTGAATTGTGGACATCTTATTATAATGGAGATTGTGTGCTTTTTTGTCTGTAACCGAAACTATATCACTACTCAAGTTACAATTCCCTTAGTTATTGACATCACATTCTCAATGATTTTATTTTTATTTTAACCTCTATTATTAATAAAATTGTTTTACATTATTAATACTGTTAACCATATCTACAAACTAATAACATACAATTATGTTTATATATACAACAAAATAGCGGTTTACAGTGTGAAGGGGAAGGCTAATTTGCATATTGATATTAAAAAAATCGAATTTGATAAATATGTGCTTAGTATTATTGATTTCTAACTGTTTGGTTTTATTTTAATGAATATAAGCAAAAATCTCTTCAATAAATCTTAAATGAAATCCATTAACAAGAAAAAATAAGTGTCATTTTATTCTTTACTTCCTCTTTTAACTAAATACTTAAATTAGAAAAAATAACAATGAAAGACGAGAGTGATGGAAGAGTAAGTTTTTAGTTGTTCTATATTTCGATTTATACCCCCCTCTGTTTCAAATATTTTTATCTGCATTCTTATTTAGTTTCATTAGCCTTTCTAATTTAATATGATATTTTATTATTAAAACTTAAATACTTGCACCCGGAGGGTGCATATATTTGCTAGTAAGACAAAGTAACAATTGACATTGGCTTAAGATTGGCACAAATTTAAGTTTGTCAAACTTTTCCTTAAACTTATGGAACTATGTTATAAAGGAAAACAATTTTGATTCACTTATTGATTGTATGGAAGGAAAATGCCAATATATGTCATGACGGAGTGGCTATAAATCCGATGTTGTCAAAATGTCAAGACATTGGAAATTTAAAGCATCTTATTATAATGGAGATTGTGTGTTTGTATGTCTGTAACCGAAACTATATTCCTACTCAAGTCACAATTCTCTTAGTTATTGACATCACATTCTCCATGATTTTATTTTTATCTAAACCTCAATTATTAATAAAATTGTCTTACATTATTAATACTGTTAACTATGTCTACATACTGACAACCTGCAATTATATTTATATATACAACAAAATAGCGCTTTACAATGTGAACGGGAAGGCTAATTTGCATATTAATATTAAAAAATCGAAGTTAATAAATATGTGCTTAGTATTATTGATTTCTAACTGTTTGGTTTTATTTTAATGAATATAAGCAAAAATCTCTTCAATGAATCTTAAATAAAATCCATTAACAAGATAAAATAACTGTCATTTTATTCTTTACTTCCTCTTAAAACTAAATACTTAAATTAGAAAAAATAACAATGAAATACGAGAGTGATGGAAGAGTAAGTTTCAGTTGTTCCATTTTTTATTATAACCCCTCTGTTTCAAATCTTTTATTATACTCCCTCTGTTTCAAATCTTTTTATCTGTATTCTTATTTAGTTTCATTAGCCTTTCTAATTTAATACAATATTTTATTACATTAAAACTTAAATACTTGCACCCGGAGGGTGCATATATTTGCTAGTTTATACAATGAAAGTGAAGATGTTATGCAAATAGAAATTTTCTTGAAGCACAAACTATATATAAACAGTACTGTCCAAATATATATATATATATATATATATGTATATGGGAGAAATAAGAGGAAATTAATCTGACAGTATGTGGAGAAAGGTAGACAAACATGGGATGTTGTACAAAATGGATGCTTATTGTAGGTAGTGATGTGGACGTTGTAATGTTTTGGTCTGTTAAACCTTCTTCAGGACGTTGGATTGAGTTCTTGCTTTCACCAGTTTTGAAAATGTTCACCATTGAAGCAAGAACTCGATCCCACGTCCTGAAGAAGGTCTAACAGACCAAAACGTTACAACGTTGACATCACTACCTACAATAAACATCCATTTTGTACAACATCCCGTATTTATCTACCTTTCTCCACACACACACACATATATATATATATATATATATATATATATATATGTTATGGAAAAGGTGACTTACCGGTGAATATGATCACAATGGTTAGTTGATACAAAATTCAGAAAGGTAAGACAGCGATATAACAAATAAAAAGTGCTCAATACATTAGTAGAGCAAATTTATTGTTATACAGGTACAAGTGATAGCCTACTCGCGTTTCACCATGAGGATCTTCAGAGTTAAATCCACTGGATTAATCAAGAATTGATTAATTGCACGTGTGTAAACGGTTTGTTATCACGAAAAGCACACACGTGTAATCGACTGCAATTAATCAATATCTTGATTAATCCAGTGGATTTAACCCTGAAGATCCTTATGTTGAAACTCGAGTAGGTTATCACTTGTATCTGTATTATATGGTTTGGTTGAAAACCATGGAATATTTCTTCTTAATGATTTTCAATTGTTTATGTTCGACCTTGTATGATTTTTCTTATGTTGGGATCCAAATACTAGAGAAGGAGCCCCGTTCTTTTTGCCCCACTAAGCGCTTTCGATCACATCCATAATTGTCTTCAGAGGGATTATTTGTTGCAGTTGTTGTTTGTTAGTGTTTTTTTTTGGGGGGGGGGGTTGTGGTCATTTTTTAATTTGGGAGGATTTATTGTGTCTTTCTTTTGTTTTTGTTTTTTTGTGATAGCATGTTAATTCAGTAAGGAGGGTTTAAAAAAGAGCAATAAAAATTTATACACAAATATTTCTCTGGGTTTGTCCTTGATAACTGGGAAGAGAATAGAATAACAATAATACCCAGAACAGAAAATGAAACAGAGAGAGAGAGAGAGAGAGAGAGAGAGAGAGACAACCCCTAGCTGAAGAGCAGAGATACCCATTCCGATCAAAGAAGAACCAGACACAACTCGATGGAAGATAGAAGAATAGAAATATGATAGCAAATTTAAGAAGAGGACAACACAATTTTCTTGCGGGCATTGCCATCCTTGTCATTGTCTGGAGAGTGTCAAATCCTTCTTTGGATCGACAATTACTAATTTGGGTAATGTGACGTAAGCAGTGACGTAATTTTTGTTACAGAAAAAAAAAAAGCGAATATCCATTATTAATAAGAAAATTCCTTACTTTTTAGTCTGCTGTTCCAGCTTAACGTCATTAGCGATTTAAAAAGTAAAATATCTATTTATAAACGTCTGCAAAATCGAATGTTTAAATCGTTATATTCTAAAATTCAGGTTTCATTCACATGGGAAGCCAATCCTTTGGCATACATACAACCTTTAGACTTGGGATATAAACAGACATGAAATCATCATCATCATCATGTCGCGCATGTAGCATGGGCATCCATGACAATCTTTCTCCAGCCCTCCTTATCATATATAATATATTGATTTCTAACTGTTTGGTTTTATTTTAATGAATATAAGCAAAAATCTCTTCAATGAATCTTAAATGAAATCCATTAACAAGATAAAATAACTGTCATTTTATTCTTTACTTCCTCTTATAACTAAATACTTAAATTAGAAAAAATAACAATGAAAGACGAGAGTGATGGAAGAGTAAGTTTCAGTTGTTCCATTTTTTTATTATACTCCCTCTGTTTCAAATCTTTTATTATACTCCCTCTGTTGCAAATTTTTTATCTGTATTCTTATTTAGTTTATTAGCCTTTCTAATTTAATACAATATTTTATTACATTAAAACTTAAATACTTGCACCCGGAGGGTGCATATATTTGCTAGTTAAAATAAGCTGCAACACAAACCATAATTGTATTAGTTTATTTTTTCTGAAATCTTCCAGCAGGTATTTTTTTATTGTGTCCTTGCTACACTGTTGGATAATCTACTTAGTTGACTCGGATTGAGAAAAGTTTTGTTATTTTTATAGTGTCACTTATTATCTTGTACTTTATTTATCTGTGAACAGTTTCAAATCTTTTTTTAACTGTTGATCTGCATTGCAATGTCTGTATATTATATACTTACAAGAAAAAACAAAAAAAAACAAAACTGAATAGTACATCTCTTATTGTGACTAGCAAATATATGCACCCTCTGGGTGCAAGTATTTAAGTTTTAATGTAATAAAATATCATATTAAATTAGAAAGGCTAATGAAACTAAATAAGAATGCAGTTAAAAAGATTTGAAACAGAAGGGGGTATACTCGAAAAATAGAACAACTGAATCTTACTCTTCCATCACTCTCGTCTTTCATTGTTATTTTTTCTAATTTAAGTATTTAGTTAGAAGAGGAAGTAAAGAATAAAATGACAGTTATTTTTCTTGTTAATGGATTTCATTTAATATTCATTGAAGAGATTTTTGCTTATATTCATTAAAATAAAATCAAACAGTTAGAAATCAATAATACTAAGCACATATTTATTAAAATCAAATTTTTAATATCAATATGCAAATTAGCCTTCCCGTTCACACAGTAAACTGCTATTTTGTTGTATATATAAATACAATTGCATATTATTAGTATGTAGATATTGTTAACAGCATCAATAATGTAAAACAATTTTATTAATAATTGAGGTTTAAATAAAAAGTAGAATAATGGAGAATGTGACGTTAATAACTAAGGGAATTGTTACTTGAGTTGTGATATAGTTTCGGTTACAGACAGAAAAACACACAATCTCCATTATAATAAGATGTATCAAAAACTATTAAGAAATCTTGATACTAAAGCAGGTTATATGTTACTTCACCTATTTATTTGCAGTTATTAAACACTTAACATTGTGACTATTGTTTATAGCAAGCTTATATATATATTTACCAACTCCTCCGCACGAGCAGGATGTGACACAAGGTCAATTTCTTAAGCGGAGTTTAACAGGTTTGAATTCAGAGTTTTCCTTATCCTAGACCGGTTGCCTAACCAAGGTTAAAGAGCCCAGTCTGCCCTACTATTTACCCATAGCTGGAGGGAGAGTAGAATTCATACCTTTCCCAAGGGTATTAGCGCTAAGTGAAATGCAATTACCACGTCCAGGATTTGAACTCGGGGCGATGAGTCCATTTCCCATGACTTTAACCATTACACCACACGCTTCCTATAACCTGTTGGCTGAGGCTTTAAATACACTGACTGCACCTCTGCAGAGGGGTAAGACCCCACCCTCCCCAATGGATCCACCTGTTGCTTAAGGATGGAACCCAAGTGGCTGAGCAGTCCATGACATGCAACCCTCCACTTTGGTCCTTACTTAGGCTAGACGGGCGGTCAGAAAGGCTACCTCCAATCAATCGGCTGGCCATGTCAAGCCCTAGCACCTATCTGATGGTGAAGTTCCAGTTCTGGAGGTCTGGGAAATGTGGAGCACCCTTCATCACCTTTGCTCCCAGGTCCACTCTGACCCGGAGTGGTAATACCTGTTAAGATCCCATCTATGGGTTAAATAGAAAATTTGTCTATAAAAAAAGATTGTTTAAAAAATTTTCTTCCAAACTATCGCTATAGATCTCTTTCAAAACTTTGCCGGCATTAAATGACCCACCGAGGTTGATATGCCATAAAACAAAACAAACAACCTGTTTTTCATTAGCACTTATTAACAAAAACAAAAACAAACTTGTGTACAAAAAGTGAAGCAATGCACAATGTCCGTGTATCATGATATCACTTAACTCAGCAACTACCAACCATGGCCGCCCTGTCAGCTGGGGCTGTAGTATACATCGACTGCACCTCTGCAGATGTGTAAAACCCCTTAATGGGGCTACCTGATAGCAGTGAGTGGTGATCCATGATGCTTAAGGATGAAATCCTGGTGGCTGAGCAGTCTATAACATGCAACACTCCACTTTGGCCTTTATTTAGGCTAGACATGTGGTTAGAGTGGCCTCCTCCGATCAATCGGTTGGTCACATTAAGCCCTAGCACCTATATGATTGTCCCTACCCTATTGCCCTTATGGTAATCCCCAAACCCTTTTTATCATATATGTGCTAGAAGGTGGTGGCTGAGGGTCTTAGTGTACTGGCTATGATGTTAAACTCTATCTAATGGTGAAGTTCCAATTCTGGAACTCTGGGAAATGTGGAGTGCCCCTTCATCGCCATTACTCCCAAGTCCACTTTGATCCAGTGTGGTAGTACCTGTTAGGGTCACATCTGGGCTAAATAGAAAAAATGTGTTTAAAAAAAAAAAAATTTAAAAAGAAAAAATTGAGTATCCATCAAGAATGAATAAAACAAAAGATCTTCGGCATAAAATAATCCAACAAGGGTTGACATGCCGTAAAATCCAACCAACTAACCATGGCTTGAACTGCTTTGTTCATATTCACCACAGACTAGCATATACCAAAATATTGCAACATTTTTGACTCACCCGAGTAATATTTGAAAATGCATAATGTTGTTCAACCAGAAAGGAAGAAATAATCTGTATTGTTTTATAAAAAGCTTTCAAGAAAGAAAAAAAAGAAAAAAAGAAAAGAAAAAAAGAAAAAAAGAAAGAAAAAGAAAGAAAAAAAAAAGAAAAAAAAAAGAAAAAAAAAAACCCTTCAATAGTTTTTCTTGTTAACCAAAAAATGAGAAGAAAAGGGGAAGCTGTTAAGTTTCGCGCTCTTTTGATTGGTCTCAAGTATCACAACGGTCTTAATTTAACCAACATCTTTGCCTACTTTACTAAAAGGATTTGATTGCCTTGAAGTCATAGAGGTTAAAGTGAAAATGGAGTGGTTCTCTACTCTATCATTATCACCATCATCATCATTCATTTTTACTTAATCACTATTCAAATGTTATTACATTGAGGCACCCGTGGTGTAATGGTTATCATCATAGGAAATGGACAAGGCAAACCGATTTCAAATATTAGATGAGACTGGTAGCATTTTGACAAAATGTCCTCATGAAATGAGATCGAAAAAGGGGTGCCTAAAGGTCATATGGTCCAATACTATTACTATCATTGTGTAATATGAAAAGGCATAAGATGAACTATCTATAAAGCTTTTTACCCTCACCTCCATTGAGAATATAGAATACAATCCTATATTTTATATCAAAATAAGAATAAACACACAAACACATTTCTTTTCCCAAACTTAAGGAAAAGAGATTAAAACAAACACAAGACCACAAGGAGTCGATTGAGATAGATAGATAGCTAATGAAGAGACTGGAATAATTAGATAGATGGAATGATAGATATTTTTTTTGGTTTTGTTTTGTTTTACGGCATATCAACCTCAGTGGGTCATTTAATGCCGATAAAGTTTTGAAATAAATCAATTCTTAATGGATAATACAATTTTTTTTTATAAATACATTTTTCTATTTAACCCATAGATGGGACCCTAACAGGTACTACCACTCCGGGTCAGAGTGGACCAGGGAGCAATGGTGATGAAGGGGTGCTCCACATTCCCCAAACCTCCAAAACTGGAACCTCACCATCAGATAGAGTTTAACGTCATTCCCAAGACATGTAGACCCGCAACCACCGCCTTCTAGCACCCATATGATAAAAAGGGGTTGGGGCTTGCCATAAGGGCAATAGAGTTGGGAAAATCATATAGGTGCTAGGGCTTGACGTGACCAGCCGATTGATCAAAGGGGGCCTCTCCGACCGCCCGTCTAGCCCAAGATAGGGCCAAAGTGGAGTATTGCATGTCATGAATTGCTCATCCACGGAATGATAGATAGGTAGGTATAAACATACTGAAAGATAGATAGTTAGTTAGTAGATTGATTGATTGGAAGGAGTAGATTAAGATAGATAGATAGCTAATGAAAAGATTGGAATAATTATATAGATGGAATGAGAGATAGGTAGGTATAAACATACTGATAGATAGATAGATAGATAGATAGATTGATTGATTGGTTGATTGGAAGGAGTAGATTGAGATAGATAGATAGCTAATGAAAAGACTGGAATAATTAGATAGATGGAAAAGTGTGCATCCAACTATTTTCTTTCTGATTATGGGTAAATAGTAAAAATTTAATAGTATTATGAAATCACGTTAAAATTCTACTCGGTCATTTTCGGTGTTTCTTGCTAAAAGTAAACAATTTAAATTTTTTACTATATCATTATGTGATGTCATTCCATGACGAAAAAACAAATTCCTTGACCTCCCACCAGGCCGGATTTACCCATAACTGGAGAGAAAATAGTTGGTCAAACTTGGTATGGCAACCAAGGTTAAAGAGCCCAGTCTGCCCTACTATTTTACCCATAGCTGGAGGGAGAGTAGTTGGATTCATACCTTTCCCAAGGGTATTAATGCAATGTGATCTGTAGCTTCGTCCAGGATTTGAGCTTGGGTTGACGAGTCCATTTCCTACAACTCTAACCATTAGACCACACGCATCCAACTTAAAGAAAGACACAGATTCTCCATTATAATAAGATGTTTGCTGAGTTTTTTTGTTTTTGTTCTGTGGTCTTTCTTTTTCATGATTCTTACTCTCAATTGACCTTTGTTTCCACTTGTGTCAAATAAATGTCCATTATGAACCACTGACCACATGACTGTGACATTTTGGCCTGAAAGACGCCACAGTGTATCAGATGCACTTGAGCACACGACACATGTGTGAGATTAGGTCATATATTCTTATATTGTGCTTTTTTAGGGGCACTTAAAAAAGAGGTTGATCTTTTTTCTTACTCATTATTATACCATCCAAATTCATAAACGTGATTTAGTATATATATATATATATCCTGTCTCTATTAAGAGAATGTGTGAAGGTAGGAAGATGAAAAATTATGTTGGCATACTTCTAAATGCATTTAAACTTTTTCTAAGAATTTATTTTTGGGAGAATATGTACTTAATTGAAGTCATACCTAATTTGAAAATTAATTAGTTGATAATTAATGAATTAGGCGAGCATATCTGTTCAAATGTAAGCCGTAAACAAATCGAGAAAAGGTCGATCTCTGTATGTACATTTCGGCATATTATGCCTCATCAGCAGAGTTATAGACAGGAAAGTGCTCTGTGTGTGATTCGAACCTCAACTGCCAGGCTGACAGGCGGGGATTCTAACCATTATACTAGCTGGATTTTCCAGATTTCTCTTTGTTTTAAACTGATATATACACATATATATATATATGAGGAGTAACAGATGGGGTAAATCCAACAAAACGTGATTGAAAATTGAGGAAATATGGATAAAACACAAAACAACTTGATTCAATTCATATTTCGCCTGGTATGTAAAATATAATATGAAAAGGGAAACGTGTTTCTTTCCTCTTGTATTAAAATTGTTGTTATGCCGGTGGTGCTGATGGGTTTTGTTATGTTATGAATTTAAAAAAAAATGCCCTAAAGATTTGGAAAGAAGAATTTTAGGCAGAAAGATCATAGATTTGTGTTTTAGTAAAAGTTCAATGTTTGAATTTTAAAAAAATCCATGAAATATGATTTGTTATGATGTGGAATGCAGGTTCAATTTCACTGCTTTCTGACTCTGAGATTTTTCACTAATTCTTTATTTATTTTTATCTATATATCTTTATTTATTATTTGGGACCAAGTCACCAACAGGCACCCCAGTCCAGATCAGTTTTGAAAGGAACTGAATTTTTCTTTTCACTGGTTATCAGTAAACAAAATCAACAGCCAATAAAAACGAAAGGCACGTTTTTATACTAAAATAGTTTTTGATTTTAATAAAAAATTAGTTATTTCATGTTGTTGTTGTTAGTGAAAAAATTAATTTTGCGCTAAAGATAAACTAATATTGTTATTTAAAAAAAAAAAAAAAATTAAAACGAAAGACATGTTTATTTATTTTCCGTGTGCCTCTACGGATAGTTAATAAAAAAGATTTTGCTATCAAATTTTAATTCTAAAATATTCTAAAATTCTGAAATAGGGTTATGGTTACAAATTAAAAATGATCTTAGTATAAAAATGTGCCTTTCGTTTTTATCGGCTGTTGATTTTGTTTACTAACAACTGGTGAAAAGCAAAATTCAGTTCCTTTCAAAACTGATCTGGGCTGGGGTGCCTGTTGGTGACCTGGTACATTATTTGTTTTTTTTTATGTCCTTATTTTGAAACTGTGATAAAAGGATGTCCACCAAATCCCCAAGATAGAAGTGTTTAATAAACTTCTATCAAATCATTTGCAATAAAACTTTATTAGGCAAGGAATCTTTGAGTATTATAGAAATGGTAAAAACAAAAATAAAATTTTCTTTTAGTCTTGTCTGAAAATAGTTCCATTATATATATTGGCACTTCATTGATTTCTCTTAGATGAAACGTTTCTATGAGATCATCTTCTCTAGATGAATTTACCATCATTTCATTTGTATTGATTTTTTTATACAATTAGTTTTCATAATGATTGCTTTTCTGAATTTGTCACAGGATTTTAAGCCAATCAAAAAGCTTTTTATATCAACCATTTGGTTCTAAGAATATTATTGGTGAATGACAGACACAAAGAATGGCCAGTGTTGTTTTTCTAAAATAAGAAACCTTGGAATTAAAATGGATAAAATGATAAAATATGAAACTTTTCATTAAATTGTTCTTTTTTTCTTATCTATATTTTTGGTGTCTCTGTCTGCCTATCAGTCTATCTGTCTAAGAATGCGATTGAAAATAAAGCCCTTTACAAAGATCAAACAAAACTTTTCTTGGATAAAATTTTATGATGAATCCAGTGGTGGTATTTAAATAATCTTCATATAATGACTGCTATTTACACAGTAGCATTGCAACCAACAAAGCCTTTATCAGATGATGACTCTGGGTTCAGGCATTGTTTCGGGGCAGAAGCATCATTACCAATAACCCAGAGCACCCCAGCAGTATCTCACGATACCACCAGACTTTGTCGGTTTGATGTCACAATTTTAACCCCTGAATTCATTTGGGGTAACTAGGGACCAAATTGCCAGCTTGCAGATTTATTACTGCTGAATAATGAGTTCAATCCCTGCTAGGTGCTCCATAAATAACATGTCACATTATGTCATATCCTAACCATGGCAAACAGGTTAGGTAAATACCTATTAATTTGGGGATTTTGTCTTTCTGCCAAAAACCAGAAGACTTAAAAAAAAATTATTATGTTTTTTAAAGGTGCCAATTTCATGGTGAAAATTTTTGAATCTATTAATAATGGAGATTCGCTTCCGGTTTTTTGTCTGTGACAAAAATTACGTCACTGCTTATGTCACATTACCCAAAATCGTCATAACATAGAATAAATACACTCAAAATTTGAGCATGCAACATTAGACAGTCCTCATTGTTTTTTAAAACAAGTTTTAATAAATACATGACTGGTATTATATATCTATATATAGTTTGTTTTATTTTAATATATATTTAAAGTTTACATTTTAAATTGTTTTATTTTTTAATCCTCTAATGAATTTGATGATTTTACTTACTTAGGGTACAAACTCGCTGACATTGAATTTTTTACTCTCACCCCTCAGGCAATATGTTTCAAAAATCTATTTTTACATCGCCTGGAGGGTGATTTTTATTTTGTACTAGTATACATAATATATATATGTTGGCATCCTTCTATCTACTAAAGATGTTGGCGTAGTGTCCACTTTTTAAATTTTTTTATCTGCAACTGCGTGAGTGGCTGAACGGACCAATTTTTGAATGGCAATCTTTGGTGCAGTGCAGTGACTGCAAACAAACAGTGATGCTTGCTGGAGTTGCTGTTGTCTCTCCTTCCTTTTGGCTCTCTTTTCTGCGGCAGCTTCTTTCCTCTCTTTTTCACTCCTTCTCGTTCCTTGTTTGATGAGGAGGCGCCATAATATATACATATAATATATACATAATATATATAGTTTTCTATTATCTTCATATGTCATCATCCATCATAGATTTCTTGGAACTTATCTACCAGCAGATAACAAGGCCGTTAGTGTATTAAGAATTTTCACTCATCTTCTCTAAGACTGATGATTCTGTTTCTTCATTACATGCGAATCCTTTTCCTCCAATTTATTCGGTCTCTGGTTGCGTCTTGCCAACTGCCTATGGGGATGTTAAAGTACTCCAGGTTTCTCTTGATGTTGTCATTGTAGCTGAGTTTTGGTCTACCAATTCCATGTGATCCCTCTCTCAATTAAGAGTACAGAATCTGCTTTGGCAGTCTGTCATTTCCAAGTCTGTTTAAGTGGCCAGCCCATCTCAGGTTGTATTGAACAAGTATGTTGTGCATGCCAAGGTGTCCAGTTCTCTCCAGGATGGTCCTGTTTGAAACATACTACCATCACTCGACATTTAATATACTGTGCAAGTGATGCATGTAGTAGACATGTAGTCTGTGAGCATCCGCTTTGTATACCATCCAGGATTCTTTATTGTACAGGAAGATTGAGAGACCTATTGCATGACTAAACTAAATGTGCAGTATACTGTGCCATTGTTCTCTCAATAACCAAAGATATTTGTGATAAAATCACCAAAGATAAGGTGTTATATATCCCTTTACATATCAGGTATATAATTGGAGAGAGAGAGAGAGAGAGAGAGAGAGAGAGAGAGAGTGAGAGTGAGAGTGGGAGAGAGTGAGTGAGAGACAGAGAGAGAGAGAGAGTGAGAGACAGGGAGAGAGAGAGAGAGAGAGAGAGACAGAAAGAGGGAGAGAGAGTGAGTGAGAGAGTGGGTGAAAGTGAGAGAGAGAGAGTGAGAGACAGAGAGAGAGAGTGAGAGACAGGGAGAGAGAGAGAGAGAGACAGAAAGAGGGAGAGAGAGTGAGTGAGAGAGTGGGTGAAAGTGAGAGAGAGAGTGAGAGACAGAGAGAGACAGGGAGAGAGACAGAGAGACAGAAAGAGGGAGAGAGAGTGAGTGAGAGAGTGAGTGAGAGACAAAAAGAGACAGGGAGTGATAGAGACAGAGAGAGAGAGAGTGAGAGAGAGAGTGAGTGAGAGAGAGAGTGAGAGACAGAAAGAGAGAGGGAGAGAGAGAGAGAGAGAGAGAGAGACAAACAGACAGAGAGGATGATGAGTTATTTTAAAAAATTCTTACTGCACAAGTTACATCGTCGTCAGGGCGGCCTAATGTCGGTATCAGCCATGCAGCAAGGGAGTCTATTCCCTTTTCACTAGCGCTAGACCAAGGAGATTATTTTAGCGTCTGAGGTGGAGCGCCACACCTACAATCAGCTCCTTACTTTACTGCACAGGTCCCTGTGCTACTCATACGCTGAGTTGGTGAGGGCCGGTATCGAACTAGGAACCTTGTGGTTTGCTAGCCGAACACTCAACCGACTGAGCTAACCCGAAAAAACATAAATGCAGATCTTATTCATTTGAATTGACTCATAATTTACCCATGATGCTCCATTCTGGATACAGGAAGTATATTTGCCTCTGGTTGTTTATTAGAGTTTTTTTTTGTTTTGTTTTGTTTTTGCTTTATCAAATCCCAAAGAAAAACTTCAATAAAGATTATGGCTGACTCATAAATATCATAAAAATTTGCTAATGAAATTTATGTGTTTGTCTTCTTTTTTGTAATTCTGCTTTGATATAAATTGATGATGAATAAAAAGAATAGAGATAAAATCAATTAATCCTTTCTACAATTAACCTTCCTTATTTATAATATAGAGAACCATCTTTTACATTGTAATTATTTTATAAACACATTTGGCCAGTCAAGGAGCAGTTGATCTAAGCCATCCATTTGACTAGGGTGAGTCAAAAGTTTAGCAATATTTTGGTAGTATGGGGCATAATTTGACAGCTCTGGATGTTTTGCTGAGGTTGTGAAAGTGACGAAGTACACTGGATTGTGAGATGCCAAGCTCGCCTGATACTCTCTGAGTCTTACTCACCAGATTTGCTTCTATGACTTAGAGCACTGGATATTTCTGCTGAGGTTGTGAAAGTACTGGATTGTGAGATGCCAAGCTCGCCTGATACTCTCTGAGTCTTACTCAGATTTGCTTCTATGACTTACCACAGATTTGCTTCTATGACTTAGAGCACTGGATTTTTTGCTGAGGTTGTGAAAGTGACGAAGTACACTGGATTGTGAGATGCCAAGCTCGCCTGATACTCTCTCAGTCTTACTGACCAGATTTGCTTCTATGACTTAGAGCACTGGATATTTCTGCTGAGGTTGTGAAAGTGAAAGCACACTGGATTGTGAGATGCCAAGCTCGCCTGATACTCTCTGAGTCTTACACACCAGATTTGCTTCTATGACTTAGAGCACTGGATATTTCTGTTGAGGTTGTGAAAGTGACGAAGTACACTGGATTGTGAGATGCCAAGCTCGCCTGATACTCTCTGAGTCTTACTCACCAGATTTGCTTCTATGACTTAGAGCACTCAATGTTTTTGCTGAGGTTATGAAAGACGAAGTACACTGGATTGTGAGATGCCAAGCTCGCCTGATACTCTCTGAGTCTTACTCACAGATTTGCTTCTATGGTTTAGAGCACTGGATGTTTTTGCTGAGGTTGTGAAAGTGACAACTGGATTGTGAGATGCCAGGCTCGCCTGATACTCTCTGAGTCTTACTCACCAGACTTGCATCTATGGCTTGGAGCATAGTCTCAAAATCTATGGTTTTACAAACTTGCCTGCTCATCGAGGTACTTGCAACCTAAGCAAAATTTTTCTAGTCCCATTGACACTATGCCAATGAGTGTGCAACTAAAATAGTTCAAGCTGTGGAAGGTACTCACTGTTATTGGTAGTATTGTGGTAGCTGGTGCACTGACACGTTGTGCATTGCTTCACTCTTTGTGTGATTTGAAAGCTGCATAGATGAATATGCAAAGGAGTTAAATTTGTGAACTTTACTACTTCAAAATTGGCCATAACACAGAGGAAGCAATCAAAAACATTTGTGGTTCGAAACTACCATCAGCTCCTTACTTTACCGCACAGATCCCTGTGCTACTCATACGCTGAGTTGGCGATGGCCGGTATCGAACTAAGAACCTTGCGGTTTCTAGCCGAACGCTCTACCGACTGAGCTAAACCGACATGTATTTATTAAAACTTCTATTAAAAAACAACGAGGACCGTGTAAGGATGCATTCTCAAATTTAGAGTGTATATGATACAAGGTGGTTCTTTTTTCTATGTATTGATGATGCTTTTGGGTGATGCGGCGTAAGCAGTGACGTAGTTTCGGTTACAGACAAATAAAAACCGAATCTCCATTATTAACAGAGATGAAAATATTTTAAATAAAAATTAAAAGTAGATAATTCTTTTATAACATTTTTTTCACCGAGTGAATAAAAACAACCTCACTATAATGTTTCGAAATAAGCTGTCAAGAAAAGGAAAGTTTCAATATGTTGTAAGGGAATATATTTCCACTACAAGATAGTTGGACTCGTCCAACGAAACCCATATAAAAATACGAATACGCGAGGTTGTTCGTAGTCGAGTTACGTAGTAGTATTGGTTCAAGAAATTTTGCTTAGGCTGCAAGTATGTCAATGAGCAGGCAAGGACTTAAAACCATGGATTCTGAGACCAGCTTATGGTTTAGGAGGAGGCACAGACAATTTAGAATATGGACCAAGTAACTAATAAGCACCCCAGCTGAGACCTAGATTCAAAAAGACATGTTTTGCTTTTTACCGTCAAAATCCGGTTGTTTGTTAACAGACGATTTTTAGACACACTTTTTTTTAGTTATTTCATGTTGAAGTTGTTACTTCAGTAGCTATTTCTTTTAAATTATAAAACTGTAAACAAAAGACCCGTTTTTTTTTATTAAAGACATGTTTTTTTTTACTTATTTCATGTTATTATTGTTAATTCAATAGCAATTCTTTTTTAATTATAAAACTTTAAACGAAAGACACGTTTAACATGGGAATGGTTAAAGCTATAAAAAGTATATCATAAGATTATAATAATAACTGCTAACCCTAACCATAACCCCTAAACCTTACCCTAACCACTAACCCTAACAACATCTTTTTTTTAAATAAATACTTTTTAATTTTAAACTAATATTGTTATTTTTGTTTTTGTTTTGTTTTTGTTTTAATTATAAAACTTTAAACGAAAAACACTTTTTTATATTAAATTAGTTTTTATTTATTCAGAAGAGAAATGCAGATATGTTTATTTAAATCAACATTGTTTTTACAAAGTATTTTTTAGGTTTATTTAAATATAAGGATGTTGTTCAGAAAAAGTGTTACACTATTTATAAAATATATTTTTCATGTGTCTCTACGTGGATTCCGATCTGAAATAATATTGTTAATGTCAATAACAATATTAGTTAATTGTTGGTTGAAAATTATTTTTTAACATATACTAACAAAAACATGAATTAACTTTGGTTTTTATCGGCTGTTAATTTTGTTTACTGACAACCAGTGAAAAGCAAAATTCAGTTCCTTTCAAAACTGATCTGGGCTGGGGTGCCTGTTGGTGATTTGGTCCTAAAATATCGCCCCAGGTGCTAAAAACCCATGCTATACCAGTGTATGCACCACTAACTAGCAAGTATGCAAAACAGTGCAAAACTGTTGACTCAACCTAGTATTAACTAGATATTTATTACTCAAATCTTGTGGGACATGTCTGTTTAGCCAAGCAATGCTAAATGAACATTCTTTTCTGAGGACATAAACATGCTTGTATGTTCACAACAACATTGTTGGTGTTAATAATCTTTTTGACACATTCAATTCATTCATTCACACAGACATCTGTCTTCATGTAGAAACATTGGTAATAAAGTACTATTTGCTCGTAAATTCCCACCATAAATTAAACTGAACCCCCATTTTATGTCCGTGTTTTTGCAATAAATGTTTTATTTTTCTTGCATCCATTATGTTACAATACAAAATATATTTTATTTATTTATTTTAATATTCATTTCAATGTGTATTCTAAAAGATTTTATTTTGTGAGAATGGTTAGTTTTAAAGTGGGGGCTCGTTTTACAATTTAGGCATAAATTGGATCCTCCTTTTATGACTGTAATTTTGTTTTTTTGTAGACGATGATTAAAATCTGACGTTTTTATTTTAGAGTACCAAAGCCGAAAAGAAAAGAAATAACAACAACAAAAACTAATATTCAAATCTTTACTCGTAAATTCCTACCATAAAATTAGGCTTGGGCATTTTATGGTAGGAATTTACGAGTAAAAAGTTGAAGTGTAAAAACGAACCCCCACTTTAAAACTAACCATTCTCACAAAATAAAAGCTTTTAGAATATACACATTGAAGTGAATATTAAAATAAATAAAGGAAATATATTTAGTATTGTAACATAACGGGTGCAAGAAAAATAAAACATTTATTGCAAAAACACGGACATAAAATGGGGTTCAGTTTATTTTATAGTAGGAATTTACGAGCAAATAGTCCTTTATTACCTAAACATTTATAGTTACGAAAATTTGCTCACATTTATTTGTACAAAAGTTCAGTATGAATGAGAATAAGTCTAAAAATTACAACTGCTATTGTAAAACAAATTATTTTATCAATAGCACTAAAATGACACCACCCAGTCAGGCAGAAGAATACACCGACTGCACCTCTACAATAGTCTACATCTGTAATATTTTATGCTGGGTATTGCCTGCTTTTTGCCTTTTTTAACATGAAGTCTTTTTCTTTTATCTATTATTAATCAAGATTCAGTCTCAATTTGTCTGTATCCGAAACTACGTCACTGCTTACATCACATTAACCAAAACCATCAATACATAGAATAAAGAACAACCTTATTTCATATACACTCAAAATTTGAGTATGCAACCTTAGACGGTCCTCATTGTTTTTTTTTAACAAATTTTAATAAATACATGCATACACATCCCGCGCTATGATACAGTCTTAACGTCACAACCAACACGCATTTTCAATGTCATGCGCATTACAACATACACACACGTACAAACAAAAATAAACGCATTCACGTTCACACGAGAATACAGTTATTTAAAAAATAACATCATTTTCAAAAAAAAAAAATTCATTTGGGAAGAAATGCCATAGCTGGACTGCTTCAATTCAATTCTTTTGATAAAGAGGTATTACTTGAAAATTCAAGAAAGAATAAAAATACAGGTCAACACACAACACCATTGTTACCGTATTATTATTTTTTATTTATTCCAAACTGCATTGGATAGCCTTCTAAATCAACCTCCTAACCAATAATTTATTTCATTTTAATATATATCTAAAGTTATCTAACATATAGAGTTTTGCAAGAAAATTATTTACAAACAAAAAATAGTCATTTTTTTCAGTTAACTAAAAAGTTTACAAATAGATAAATACTAATGATTTTGTATAAAATTTCTGTGTAAAATATTCAAAATAATCATTTAATTAATAATATGTGCAACATTTTATTTGAGGGGGACAGGACCAAGTTTCATTTCAAATTGTTTTATTTTTTTATATTCCTTTAATAAATTTGATGATTTTACTTACTCATGATACAAACCCTTGGACACTGGATTTTTAACTCCCATCCATCAGGCAAAATCTTTCAAAAATTAATTTTTACACTGCCCGGAGGGTGTTTTTTTTTTTTTTTTTTTTCTAGTTAGATCTAATGAAGTTCATAGTATTTAGTCCAGTCTTGCATTTCACATAATTGGGAAGGATATGCATCCAATTATTCTCCTCCAGCTATGGGTAAATAGTAGAATGGACGGGGCTCTTTAAACTTCATACAACAACTGGTCTAGAAGGAAAACTCTGAATTCAAACCTGTTAAACTCTGCTTAAAAATTGACCTTGTGCCATATCTTGTTTGTGTGGAGGTGTTGGTAAATACATACTTTCCCGGGAAATTTCCAACTTTCACCTCAGTTTAAACGCTAATCGTGGGAACTATTTCTGTGTCATTTGTAAATTTTGTATCCTCTAAGGAAAACACTTGTTCACAAAAAGTGATTCAAGAGCTTTTCAGTTGAAAAATAAGTTGATTGAAGATCCACCTTTTAAAGGATGGGCAGAAATATTAGGATAAACTGAGAACAGGTTAAATTTTAGAGGCTTAGATTTATGTCCAACACAAGTGATGAACACTATATGTATTTACCAACCCCCGCACACAAGCAGGATGTGGCACAAGGTAAATTTTTAGCAGAGTTTAATTGGTACCATTATTTTTACTAGCAGGAGCTGTGGATATACCACAGTATGATAATTTAATTATTAAATCTTTTGGATAAATAAAAATGTTTTTTTTTCTATTTGTTTAATAAATCTAACTTGTGGGACCTGTGGATATACTACAGTAGGATAATTTAATTATTACAACACACCACAGTATGATAATTTAATTATTACAACGTTTGATATGTTTACTTAAGAGCTATTGTGAAATACTTCAATATGTAAAAAGTATAATAATTTTCGATTTAGAGCATCCTGGGATGCACATATTTTCTTTGAATGAGTCCCCGGGAGAATTCATGAGTCCCAACTAAAGCCATCTAACTGCTACCTTGTAAACTATCCTATGTAATTCGTTTCTAAGAAACTGTTGGAATCTATTTACAGTTAGCTTGAAATGGTGAGGGAAGAAAAAAGAAAAATACTGGGACGTATGGAAACGATTTTTACTGCATCCTTTTAGATTTTTGTGCATCAGAGATGCAGAATGCGTACCTATCAGCATCTCTGCAATAGTATAGGCTGATAATTTAAAAATTATGTCAAATATTAAAAATAAAAGTCTTATCCTCTTTTTTGATTTGTAATGATGATTGTATAATAGGGTAGGTCAATTTTTCACTTTTTAAAGATATCAAATTGTCCATCTATACAAAAGTTGTGTGTTAGTATACTGAATACTGATACCAAAAATTAGATCTTTTACTTGCACCATTGTTTGAGGAAATATCATCAAAGATTGTCTACTAAAAAGTAAAGTAAAGTCGTCGGGGCAGCCTAAAGTTGGTATCAGCCAGTTAGTGAGGGAGTCTATCCCCTTTTCAATTGCACTAGACCAACGAGATTGTTTTGGTGTCTGAGGTGAAGCGCCACACCTACCATCAGCTCCTTCCTTTACCGCACAGATCCCTGTGCTACTCATACGCTGAGTTGGCGAGAACAGGTATCGAACTAGGAACCTTGTGGTTTCTAGCCGAAAAGGCACTAAAAATCCTTGTTTTTGCAAAATTTAGCCTTTAGAAAAGTGAAAAATCGACCTACCATATTGTATACTCCCATACAACATTTTTTTTTTCAGCAATGAATTTATAACCTGAATTGTTCACTCGTTAAATTTAGTTCTGAGGGAAATGGATGGGGGAACAAATTTGACCGAATTTTGCTCTGTGGAATTTTAATAAAACTTAAATTAGAAATTCACGAAAAAAAAAAGTTCAGTTTATGAGAAAATAAAATGAAAATTTCGTGAGAAAGTTTGGAATATTTTTTTAATAATTTTGTAATTGACACTTAAAGTAAAACTGAGAATTTCTTTAATACTTACCCTTAGGGTCTTTAATTCTCTCGTAAAAATTATCTAGCAGTTCTTTAAATATCCTGACTCTATGAATCATGGTATTAAAATAGTTGTCTTTGTATTGAAACAGAGCAGTCATTTAGAGTTGCCAAGTTGAACAGATGATTCTGATGTAATGTAATTCTAAACATCAGGTTTGTCTCAACGACTTTGATAATTCAATATTGAATTTATCATTTCATTAATTGAATGGGGAACAGTCAAAATATACCCCAGTCTACTTCTAACCATCTATTTATTTACTTATCTATCTTTTTATCTATCTATTTGTATATTTATGTATATATATCCACTTATTTATCTATCTATTTATATAGCTATCTATTTTAGTCTGTTCATTATCCCAACCTCTACATATCTATCTATCTATCTATCTATCCATCTCTCTCTCTCTCTCTCTCTCTCTATATATATATATATATATATATATATATATATATATATATATATAAAGAGAGAGAGAGAGATAGATAGATAGATAGATTTTTACTTTTTAACTTTAGATAATCCTGGCGGTTTATATATATATTTTTCATATATATATATATATAAAAATTTCTTTTGACCAATTATTTTCGGTTGGTATGACTTTTCTTTTTTTCAAAATGTTTTTTCCCCAGGTGATGTTTGGTAGTATATTTTTACAATCAAACTATTTGCTGGGTTTTCTCTTACCGCAAGGGTTTACCAACAAGCTTGGTATATATATATATATATATATATATATATATATATATTTCACTATGCTCATCATCCATTCAATCTATAGTTCATATCTATCTATCTCAGTCTGTTTATATATATATATATATATATGAAGTGGTCAAACAATGTATTTGAAATGGCGAAGGCCGACAATGCTGGTGAGGCCTAATGGGCTGAAATGTACATACAGAGATCGACTTTTTTTCGATTTGTTTACGCTTTACATTTAAACCGATATGCACGCCTAATTCATTTAATTATAATTAATTAATTAACAAATTAGGTATGACTTTAATTAAGCACATAATCTCCCAAAAAATTGTCGGCCTTCGCCATTTCAAATACATTGTTTGACCACATCATACTGTCGTGCCATAAGTCACCCAAAAAGTGCGATATACATATCAGTTTAAAATAAACGAGAGATTCTGGGGAAGCCAGCTAGTGTCGTGGTTAGAATGTCTGCCTGTCAATCTGACAGATAGGGGTCGAGTCGCGCTGCCCTGTCTATAGCTCTGCTGATGAGGCATAATGGGCTGAAATGTACATACAGAGATCGACTTCTTTCGATTTTTTTACGCTTCACATTTAAACCGATATGCATGCCTAATTCATTTAATTATAATTAATTAATTAACAAATTAGGTATGACTTTAATTAAGCACATAATCTCCCAAATATATATATATGTATATGTATATATATATATATGTATATATATATATATATATGTATATATATATATATATATATATATATATATTCATATATCACTGTTAATTATCCCACATTTCATATATCCACTGTTCTTTATCCCTGTTCTATCTAACAATTTATCTCAACCTGTCCATTTCTCTCTCTCTCTCTCTCTCTCTCTCTCTCTCTCTTTATATATATATATATATATATATATATATATATATATAAAGTAAAATAAATAATATATATAGAGGAGCCGGGTTAGCTCAGTCAGTAGAGCGTTCGTCTAAAATTGTTCCTAGTTCGATACTGGCCCTTGCCAACTCAGCATATGAGTAGCACAAGGATCTGTGCGGTAAAATAAGGAGCTGATGGTAGGTGTGGCGCTCCATCTCAGACGCTAAAATAATCTCCTTAGTCTAGCGCTATTGAAAAGAGGATAGACTCCCTCGCTGACTGGCTGATACCGACTTTAGGCCGCCCCAACGACTTTTTTTACTTTTATATATATATATATATATATATATATATATATATATATATCAGTCAGTTTATATCTATATATAGGTCTCATCTTTGACAATGTCTAAGAGTGAGAGCAAGTCAGAGAGTAAGCTTTGAACATAGCCAAAGTGATAGAGCTATTATATAATAATAATAAACATTAGTTTGTGTATATATATTTAATAAATATATATGATAAAATATCCATGTAATTAAATATATATACACTAACTAATAATATATATTTATTCATCACATATATATGTATATATATATATATATATATATATGTATCAGTCTGTTTATATCTATATATAGGTTTCATCTTGTACAACATAGGAGTGTGCAAGCGAATCAGAGAGTTAGCTTTGAAGACAGCTTATAGTGGTTGGCGCCAGTGTGGGTGGAGGTTGAACAGTGTGGGTGGAGGTTGAACAGTGCGGGTGGAGGTTGAACAGTGTGGGTGGAGGTTGAACAGTGCGGGTGGAGGTTGAACAGAGTTGAGTAAGATGACTTTGAGTCACATGATTCCATCTCCACAGACTTAAGAGAAACGGAAACATGAGTAATAAAATCCCCTCAATTGTTGGTTGTGATGCTTAAGGATGGAATCCTGGGGGCTGAGTAGTCCATGACATGCAATAATCCACTTTTGCCCTTACTTGGTCTAGACTGGCAGTCAGAGAGCCCCCCTCCGATCAATCGGCTGGTCAAATCAAGCCCTACCACCTATATGATTGTCCCAACTCTATTGCCAATATGGCACCCCCCCCAACTCTTTTTATCATATATGTGATATGATAGCAATGCCTGAGGGTCTTTGTGTCCTGGGTATGACGTTAAACTGCATCTAGTTGTGAAGTTCCAATTCTGAAATTCTGGGGAATGAGGAGTACCCCTTCATCAGCATTACTCCCAGGTCCACCCTGACCCGGAGTGGTAGTACTTGTTAGGGTCCCATCTATGGGTTTGATAAATGAAAAAATGTGTTTTAAAAAAAAATTGAGTTTGAAGAAAAAATTGAACACCCAACAAAAATTAATAAAACAAAATATCTTTGGCATAAAATAACCCAACAAGGGTTGACATGTTGTAAAATCCAACAAACCAAACCAAACTGATTAAATTAAAAAGACTAACGAAATTAGATATGAACACATTTAAAAAGATTACGCTTATTTTAATCATATTTTAATTGGTTTCTATATAAAATCATTCATAAGATTGATTTTAATACGTTGGGAAATAAAACAATTATATTAGACATCAATAACAGGAAGTAATTGTTTATTGAACCTGGGTTTGTTAAAACCAGTATGCAAATTAACCACACCATATATTATGTAAACCTTTATTTCTTAGTGATATATAGAACACATTGTGGGAATTTAAACACATTAATAACATGGGCTGTTTTGAGGCAAATCCATCTTAGCTAGATCTTTATAGAAATAATGAATAAGATACTAATTAAGTTTAGATAATGATTATTTAATAACCATCTAATCTATGTTTATATATATATATATATATATATATATTAAAAAAAATGTTTTTTTAAAATTGGGCGTTATTATGAAGCATTAAAAATGTATAAATGAATGAACTCGATATTATGGAGTATTGGATTCACTTATTTTTTAATTATTTTTTCTCATAAATTTTCGGGTTTGTTAGATACCCTTTGTCAAATGTTATTACTGTTTAACGTTTTCTTTGTCTCTGTTGTTATTTATATATGTTGATTTATATAATGTATATAATCTAAAAAGTTTATTATACATTGAGCTCTCTTTAGTGATTTAAAGATTCGCTGTATTTATACATACTGGATCATACAATAATAATACAGTGTGTCTTAGATATCACATATAGAATCATCCCTTACTTCCAAGTTTTGGATATATATATATATATATATATATATATATGTGTGTGTGTGTGTGTGTGTGTGTGTGTGTACTGTGAAGATAAGTAAGATATTAAAATTGAAAGATCTTTGATTGACAAGAGTAAAAAGGAATGTGTGATTTGCATACTGAGAAAATACTATACATTTCTACACACACGCACACACACACACACATACACAGACATATATATATATGAGTAAGAAAAGGTGGAATGAAAACATCACACAATGCTGTTAAAGAAGAAAACAATTTATAATATAATCATAGCTGATACTGATCAATATTTCGATTTTACAAAAATCATCATCAGAGCTCATTCACTCCCGTAGTTGTTTGGGTCGGAGAGGAAAGTCAAATCAGTTTACAAAACAAAAAAACCTTAATACTGCAAAAAAGGAACGAAAGACGTTACAATATTCACCAACGTGGGCATTCGCGCCATATATATGTCGGTCATGTCTCATATGTATACCTTTTGTCATCCAAATGTAGCGGATTTTTGAGATGTTGGCAACAAGACAAACAATTTAAACGGAAGGGGATGGGTGTTAAGAAATGTGACGGATTGGAATTCAAAAGATTTTTAGTAAAGGAATTTTTTTACGATTAATTGTTTTTATCTTTTAAATTTTTATTTTTAAGTTCTGTATTTCATAAAAGATTAGATATTTACTGTATTTTGTTTTTATATATAAAGTAAAAAATTATGGGCGGAATATGTTATTATTTTAGAAAAGGAATTTTTTATATTTTTTATTTTACGATTAATTATTTTTAATTTTTAATTATTATTTTTAAGTTCTGTATTTAATAAATGATTAAATATTTATTGTGTTTTGTTTTTATATATAAAGTAAAAAAGGTTATGGGCGGAATTGGTTATTATTTTAGATAATGTTAAGCAATTTGGATCTAATGTAAGGTATTATTTTCAAAACCGAAATCAAAACAAAATAAAACGGAAAAGATCTTATTTATAAAACAAAATATATATATATATATATATATATATATATATATATATATATGAGAGGTATCCAAAACTTGGAAGTAAGGGATGATTCTATATGTGATTTCTAAGACACACTGTATTATTATTGTATGATCCAGTATGTATGAATACAGTAAAATCTTTAAATTACTACAGAGAGCTCAATGTATAATAAACTTTTTAGATTATATACATTATATAAATCAACTTAGATTAATAAAGGCCCCAATTTTGGTCGAAATAAATTTATTATGGAATAACGGTGTTGAGTTTTTCCTTCCTTTCAATATATATATATATATATATATATATATATATATATACTAATGAAAAAAATCCTGGGCATGGCACCAAACTGCCCCCAGTGATTAGTAGAATATTATTTATTAAAAATTTTTTATTATATTCACTTTTTGCAAGTTTTTCACACCATTTATCTAATTGTTGAAGTGAGGCTTTCTAATTTGTATTATTTAGATTTTTTGCTTTTAAACTGCATCTAATGGTGAAGTTCCAGTTCTAGAGCTAAGGATAGTGTTGAGTACCCCTTCATTGCCATTACTCCCAGATCCACTCTGACCCGGAGTGGTAGTACCTGCTAGTGTCCAATCTATGAATTGAATAGAAAAAATGTTTTAAAAATAAACAATTGAGTCAAAAAAGCATGAATAGAATAAAACATAAAATGGCATAAAATAACCCAACAGGGGTTGATATGCCATAAAATCCAACCAACCAACTAACTAAGATCCACCAAACTAAACCAAACAAGAACTTCTTGTATGAAATAGATAAAAAAGAAGCACTTAGTCATTAAATAACCCAGTATTCTATAAAATCTGCCCACCAACAAACAAAAAAAAGTTAAATTCAAAAATTGTTTAACATCTTTTAAGTCCCCACCCTTTCTTCAAAAGCTTCATCTCTGACTAAAAATGGACCATCCTATTATGTTATTCATTCATTGGTAGAAATTAGTTCAGCCACTCTATATGTAAATCTTTTGGATAAATAAAAATGTTTTGGTTATTTCCTATAACTCCAACCTAAAAAGGGGAACCACTCTGAATGAATTTTATCTGTTAATTAATCTACCCATTATTTTCCCATTAAACTAACCCTAAACCCTAACCCTAACACTGTCTTCTTTTTTCCTAGTAGATCAATAAATAAATAATTAATTTATCAGTCAATCAGAGTGGTTCCCCTTTTTTATGTTGGAGTTGTAGGAAATAACTAATGTATTTTTTTTTCTTTAATAAATCTAACTTGCGGGACCTGTGGATATACTACAGTATGATAATTTAGTTATTACAATGTTTGATATGTTTACTTAAGAGCTATTGTAAAATACTTCAATATATAAAAAGTATAGTAATCTTGATTTAACTCTCTCTCACTCTTTTTGTCTTTCTTTCCTTCTTTTCATCTTTTCATTATGTTCGATTGAAACTGATTAGCGTTATCGCTTCCACGCGCTCACCCACTCTCTCTATCTTTTCCCTACTCTCTTTCTTTCGTTTTTTCTTTCTTTCTTTCTTATCATATTTTTCTGTGTAGCATGTCTTTTTTCTTCCCTTTCTTTCTTTATAGCCAAAAATGGAATTTGGACAGACAAACTCTAATTTGGACAGTCTCAGTTTTAATCAGGGGTATTGCAAGATGATCATGGTCGCACTTTGTAGGAACACCAGTATTATTATTATAGTTATAACAGGTCGAGAGGGGCCGGGTTAGCTCAGTCGGTAGAGCGTTCGGCTAGAAACCACAAGGTTCCTAGTTCGATACCGGTCCTCGCCAACTCAGCGTTATGAGTAGCACAGGGATCTGTGTGGTAAAGTAAGGAGCTGATGGTAAGTGTGGCGCTCCACCTCAGACACCAAAACAATCTCCTTGGTCTAGCGCTATTGAAAAGGGGATAGACTCCCTCGCTTACTGGCTGATACCGACTTAAGGCCGCCCCGTCAACTTTACTTACTATAACAGGTCATATGAACATGGTTAATATATTCCCAACATATCACTAAAGTTAAGCAACGATGAGCCTGTTCAGTACCTAGATGGGTGACCACTTAAGTAGTAGCAGGTAGTGTAAGCAGACTGAGCCTTCTGCGCTATTACTAAGCACAGCTTAATAAATAATGACATGAAATCTCTTTACATTTGAGATCAAGTAAAAAAAAAAAAAGGTTGTGATAAAAGAAAAAAAAGTTTGTGTCATTATAGAGGAAGTATAAACTTCATAAATGGGTGGATGGTTTGGTTTTGTATTGAAGTCAGCTGGTTACCAGATGAAAAAAAAAAATAGAGGAATATATTTTGATTATTATATACTTTCTTATAAATGGCTAAATACACAGGCTCACACACACACACACACATTTGTTCAATTGTATGTACTAGCAAATATATGCACCCTCCGGGTGCAAGTATTTAAGTTTTAATGTAATGAAATACCGTATTAAATTAGAAAGTCTAATAAGAATGCAGATAAAAAGATTTGAAACAGAGTGGGGTTATAATAGAAAAATAGAAATGAAACTTACTCTTCCATCACTGCTGTCTTTCATTGCTGATTTTACTTATTTAACTATTTAGTTAAATTAGGAAATAAAGAATAAATTTTGCACTTATTTTTTCTTGTTAATGGATTTCATTTAAGATTCATTGGAGAGATTTTTGCTTATATTCATTAAAATAAAACCAAACAGTTAGAAATCAATAATACTAAGCACATATTTAATAAAATCACATTTTTAATATCAATATGCAAATTAGCCTTCCCGTTCACACTGCAAACCGCTATTTTTTGTATATATAAATACAATAGCATGTTATTAGTATGTTGATATGGTCAACAGTGGCTTCGGCCTCTGGATCATTGAATTAATGGCGTCGATCCCAGGGGGCCATCCCCCCAGGCAACACTGCCCCCTCGATTTAAAGGGGCAGGGCTGGGTTTATTGCCCAGTGCCTGAGGCGCCCCCCTTGAGGGGGAATGCCGACGGGATCGACGCAATTTTTCACCTGCCACTCCATGAGCTTCGGTTTGTGGGTGGTCCCACGTTAATAGGGACTTTGTGCCTGACCCGTACAAGTGGGGTACGCGGTAAATACAGTATGTAGATATGGACAACACTAATAAAAAGGTGAAGCAATTTTATTAATAATTGAGGTTTAAATATAAATAAAATCATGGAGAATGTGATGAAAATAACTATGTTAATTGTGGCTCGATTAGTAATATAGTTTCGGTTACAGACAGAAAAACACACAATCTCCATTATAATAAGATGTATTAATCTATGCAAAAATATTTACACATGTGCATGTGTTTATATATATATATATATATATATATATATGTATAAGTATTAACTTACCGGTGGGTATAAGTTTGATCGTTGGAAGCGCACAATATCCAGAGGCTAAGGTTGAGAAAAAACAAATACAAAGTGCTCAATACAATGTAGAGCATAAATTTATTTTAACAATGGAAAGGAGTAACCTACTCGAGTTTCATCGATTGATTCTTCAGGGTTACTTTAGTTAAATTAATCGAGTTTTCGATTAATCTTAGGTGTTATAAACATGCCCGTTGGAATGGGACTTAACTTTAGTAGAGGAACGCTTATTTATATTTTCGTGGATCAGGAACGGTTTTTGTTTATTGGATTAAAAATTTGGATTAATTTATGGGAATTATTTTTTCAATATATATATATATATATATATATATATAGTTAAAAATTAATGGTAAAATGAATGAATAGATGAAATAAAAATGAATGAAATGAGGGGATAAATGAAAATCCTTTCCAAGGGACCCCTCTCAAAAATATTAAAACAGCTTTTGGAGTGGGGTCTCCGATAGAAAGTTTTTCTCATCTATTATTAGACTCCTTTGAAGCATCAAGTTAATATAATTATTCTATAAGTTATTAGAGAAGATAAAATCTGTCTTTTATATATATATATTATATATATATATATATATATAATGTGTATATATATATATATATGTGTGTGTGTATATATATATATATATATATATATGTGTATGTAAAAATGGAAAAGGAATTGAATCCGACAATATGAGGAAAAATGAGTAAAGAAAAGAAAAGTAAATGGATAAAATGAATTTAATCGATCACTTACACATGTGTTTCGGTCAGTTTATGTATGTGAAAATATTTCGCACACATACAAGAATCGACCTTCATCAGAGTGAATATTTATTTTTATGAAAAATTTTTCATAAAAATAAATATTCACTCTGATGAAGTTGATGAAAAATTTTTTCATAAAAATAATTCACTCTGATGAAGGTGATTCTTGTATGTGTGCGAAATATTTTCACATACATAAACTGACCGAAACACATGTGTAAGTGATCGATTAAATTCATTTTATCCATTTACTTTTCTTTTCTTTACTCATTTTTCCTCATATAATGTGTATATATAATATATATAATATATATATATATAATTTATATATATATAATGTAATATATATAATATATATATATATATATATATATAATGTGTATATATAATGTATATATTATATATATGTGTAATATATAATTGTTATATATATATAATGTATATATATATATATTATATATAATGTGTATATATATATATATATATATATATATATATAATGTGTATATATATATATATATGTGTGTATAATATAATTATATATATATATATATATATATTATATATAATATAAGTAAAAAAGTAAAGTCCACGGGGGGGGGGCCTAAAGTCAGTATCAGGCAGTGAGGGAGTCTATCCTCTTTTCAATAGCGCTAGACCAAGGAGATTGTTTTGGCGTCTGAGGTGGAGCGCCACACCTACCATCAGATCCTCACTTTAACTGCACAGATCCTGTGCTACTCATACGCTGAGTTAGCGAGGTCCGGTATTCTTCTCATATTGTCGGGTTAAATTTCCTCACCGTATTTCATATATATATATATAATATATATGCACTAGCAGGCGGCTACCCGGCGTCACCTGAGTAGAGGGGGATTTTTTAAGTTAGTCCCGCAGATCCATTATTACTGAATCGCGAGTCGAATCTTCGTGGGATGCCCCATTTAAATCCCTATATAAAAAAATCGACCTTGCATTGATCCAGCTACTCTGAAAAAAAAATGTTAATGTCTACTATCTAAAATATTAAATGAAAAAAAATCCATGCTGTTATCATTTAAATTTTATTTTTAATTATCTTCACAAATATAAATAAAATCTCTATTACTTTTACTCAAAAACCAAGCCCTGGTGATATTTAATGTGTATATATATTTACGTTGTCGTTAATGTGTTTTATTTTCGAAGTTTCCTCTGGACATACATATACACACAACTGCCCTTTAATATATAATATTATATATATATATATATATATATGTATATAATAAGATAAGTGAATTGAGACCCATCTGATGAGAGAATTTTGGGAAGCTAATTTAAATCAACTTAGATTTATATAGGCCCAAATTTTGGTCGAAATAAATTAAATAATGATGTAATTTATTGTGTACAGTGCTCAGGTGCACCACAACTCATCAAAGTCTCATGTCAGGTACACCAGAATAATGTTGTGCCAGGAACATGAACAGTTCACAGTAGTAATATGGATGTATGTGTGTGCATGTGTATGTGGAGAGTGGCATCAGGTATAGTGTTGGCGGACTACAGGAAGCATGGAGGCTTTGAAAGTTTCAGTGCTCCGGCAGCCTACAACAGATGCAGGCAGTTATTCCATGTCTCCGCAATTCTGAGCGTGAAAAAATGTTTCCGAAAGTCACGTGAACAGTGCTGTTTTCTGACTTTGTAGGCATGCCCGCGTGTATTGGAGAGATGGAGATCAAAAAGGTGCTCAAGGAATTACGGTGTTTGAGTTCTTCCTTCCTTTATTGATATATATATATATATATAATATATATATATATATTATAAAGAAGGTCCACAAAAGGATTATGTTTTTAGAAAAAATTTTTTATTATTTTTATCTTACATATGCGACACGTGTTTCAGATCTTCTGGTATCTTCTTCAGGCTTTAATCAATAATATGAAAATGAATTTTTACATGCATGTATATATATATATACACATAACAAGTATTTAACTTCTCTCTTCCTGTTTGGTGGGAGTGGAGTATAAATTTTTTATAGATATATTGAATTTTCTCCGTTGGAACCAGAACAACCCTTTTTTTATATATATATATATATATATATATATATATATATATAAAGATAATCTACTGAGTCAGACGAACCTACTATTAGTTTCGCATAAAGCTCTTCAGGGCTAAAATCTGACAGAGTCTTTATTACTTGGCTCTACTTAGGTATCGAGCACTTTTTACAAATTAGCTTCTCCTAGCGGTTATATGAATATATATATATCTTATATACATATATAGGCATATAAATTGTTTTTTCTTTTGGCCAATACTATATACAATAGATTATTTTCTGTTGGTATGAATATCTTGGTCTTTTCTTTTTTTCAAAAATTTTTTTCTTCCTGGTTGATGTTTGGTAGTATATTTTTACAATCAAACTCTCTGCCGGGTTTTTTCTCTCCGCAAGGATCTACCAACACGCTTGGTATATTATATATAATAATATATATATATATATGCATATGCATATGGATACATGTGTGTCTGTGTGTGTGTTGTGTGTCTATATAAATATAATCCCATGTACATATGTGGTGTAATTGATATAGTCATAGGAAATGAATATCAAATCTTGGACATTTCCACATAGTTTTAATACCATTGGGAAATTGTCCATATGTTACCCTTGTGTAGAGGTTGATTTATGCCCTTAAATCATTCATAGAATTTTTCAAGTCATGACTTCCTCCCAGTTTATCACCTAATTTTCAATGACAATTTTTTTCTAAAAATTTTCTGGTCTAACAAATTTTAACCTACTCACGAATATATAAAATAGATAGATAGATACTGTATAGCATATACTTGTGTATATGTCGATCTTGTGTATTGGTCCAACTCTTGATTTATAAGCCCTGTTGGGTAGGGCAGAAGAATACACTGACTGCACCTCTTGAGGAGAAACCTCCCCCATCCTCCATAGGGCTATCTATTGGTCATGGGTGGCAACCCATGACTTTTAAGGATGGAACTCTGGTGATTGAGCAGTCCATGACATGCAACACTCCCTTTGACCTTACTTGATTTATGAGCCTGAGTTAAAAATTCAATCTCAGAATGTTTGTATCGTAAGTAAGTAAAACCATCAAATTTATTAGATGGTGGTCGGAAAGGTCCCTCCAATCAATCGGCTGGTTACATCAAGCCCTAGCACTATATGATTGTCCCAACCCTATTGCATTATGGCAAGCTCCAATCCTTCTATCATATATGTGCTAGAAGGCAGTGGCTGAGGGTGTTATTGTCCTGGGTATGACGTTAAACTCTCTCTGATGGTGAGGTTTCAGTTTTGGATCTCTGGGGAATGTGGAGTACCCCTTCATCACACATTACTCCAATCTGACCCAGAGTGGTGATACCTGTTAGGGTCCCATCTACAGGTTAAATAGAAGAAACTGTAATTAAAAAAATGTGTTTTAAAAATTGAGATAAAAAAAATTGAGTACCCATCAAGAATGAATAAATAAAACGTTTGATATAAAATGACCCAACAGAGTTGACAAGCCGTAAAATCTAACCAACCAAGCAACCAATATATATATATATATATATATATATATATATATATATATATTGCCACAGTTTATGGTTAACACTATCTCACTTGATGTGTTAGTGGTGTGCCAATATATTATTATTAGGAGAGTGCTCAATATCTGATAGAGCAATTATAATTTTTTTAAAACACATTTTTTAATTATATATATATATATATATATATATATATATATATATATGTAAACACGGTATGTTTGAAATGGCTTTTTTGCCGACAATTTTTGGGAGAATATGTGCTTAATTGGAGTCGTACCTAATTTTGAAAATTAATTAATTAATAATGAATTAGGCGGGAATGCCTAATTTAAATGTATGGCTAAACAAATCGAGAAAAATCAATCTCTGTATGTACATTTCGGCCTATTAGGCCTCATCAGCAGAGCTATAGATAGGAAGGCCGCCCTGTGCGTGATTTGAAACCGGGAC
Source organism: Doryteuthis pealeii (assembly GCA_023376005.1). Taxonomy (NCBI): domain Eukaryota; kingdom Metazoa; phylum Mollusca; class Cephalopoda; order Myopsida; family Loliginidae; genus Doryteuthis; species Doryteuthis pealeii. Next base: position 18,380,282 of record CM042139.1, read on the forward strand.
TGCCAAGCTGACAGGCCGATATCAAACCCTACACCAAACGCACTTCCCAGATTTTACGATTTGTTTAGAGTAGGTTAATATTCCTCTTCAGTGACTTTAATTACACGACGATATGATAAGTTGTAAACACGGTATGTTTGGAATGGCTTTTTTGCCGACAATTTTTGGGAGAATATGTGCTTAATTAAGTATAATTAATACTTAATTAACGTCAATTTAATTGACGTCAACTGTGACATAATTTTGGTTACAGACAGAAATACACCCAATCTCCATTATCAATAGAATATATATATATATATAATATATGTATATAGGGGGGCCTAATGTCGGTATCAGCCAGACAGCGAGGGAGTCTATCCCCTTCCACTAGCGCTAGACCAAGGAGATTATTTTAGCATCTGAGGTGGAGCGCCACACCTACCATCAGCTCCTTCTCTGTGCACAGATCCCTGTGCTACTCATAGCTGTGTTGGTGAAGGCTGGTATCGAACCAGGAACCTTGTGGTTTCTAGCTGAACGCTCTACTGACTGAGCTAAACCGGCCCTTAAGTAAAGTTTATTAGGGTGGCCTAATGTTAATCTTTAAGTAAGTAAAATCATCAAATTCATTAAAGGATTAAAAAAATAAAACAATTTGAAATGTAAACTTTAAATGTGTTACAATAAAACAAACTATATATAAGATATATAATACCAGTCATAGTATTTTTAAAACTTGCTTTTAAAAAACAATGAGGACTGTCTAATGTTGCATGTTTCAAATTTTGAGTGTATTTATTCTGTTATGATGATTTCGGGTAATGTAACGTAAGAAGTGACTTATTTTTGTTACAGACAAAAACCGAAGCGAATCTCCATTATTAATAGATAATCTTAATCGTTGTTAATGCACTTAATCCAGTGATTATCTATATATTATGTTGATTAACATTATGAACCTAAAAATTAGATTTCAATTCATGAATGTTTCATTTTGTGGACTTATTAATTTAAATTTGTATACACATAAACACACACACACACACATGTACACATACAAACGGACATGCATACAGCACACATCAATACACATAAAAATACACACACACACTTGCAAACACAAACAGACATACATACATCACAAACACAAGCACACTTGCACACATGCAGCACCACGTCTGTACACACTTACATATACAACGAAATACACATCACACATGAATAACACACATGCTCATCCCAACACATCATCACAAACATGTGCACCACGCATGCATACACTCCAAGTACGCACACCCAGACACATGCATACACACACAACAATACACACATGAATATGCACACATGTGTACACACTCAAACACAATCACCTCACACATGCATACACACACAAACAAATACACACATGAATATGCACACATGTGTACACACTCAAACACAATCATCATACACAGAATGCATACACACAACAATCAAATAACACACAATGAATATGCAGCACATGTGTACACACTCAACATCACCACACACTGCATACACACACAACAAATTACACACAATAATATGACACATGTGTACACACTCAAACACAATCACAACACATGCATACACACACAAACAAAATAACACACATGAATATGCACACATGTGTACAATCACACATCAAACACATACAAAAATCACACATAGCACAATTGACATACACACACTCAAACAAAATACACACATGAATATGCACCAACGGTGGTACACACTCAAACACAATCACCCACACATGCATACACACACAAACAAATACACACATGAATATGCGCACATGTGTACACACTCAACACAATCACATACACATGCATACACACACAAACAAATACAACACATGAATATGCACACATGTGTATACACTCAAACACAACACCACACTTGCATACACACACAAACAAATACACACATGAATATGCACACGTGTGTACACACTCAAACACAATCACACACACACATGCATAACACACACAACAAATACACACATGAATATGCGCACATGTGTACACACTCAAACACAATCACACACATGCATACACACACAAACAAATACACACATGAATATGCAGCACGTGTGTACACACTCAAACACAATCACCACACATGCATACACAACAAAACAAATACACACATGAATATGCACACATGGGTACACACTCAAACACAATCACACCACTTGCATACACACACAAACAAATACACACATGAATATGCACACGTGTACACACTCAAAACACAATCAACCACACATGCATACACACACAAACAAATACACACATGAATATGCGCACATGTGTACACCACTCAAACACAATCACACCACACATGCATACACACACGCAATACAAATACACACATAATATGCCACATGTGTACACATCAAACACAATCACAACACATGCATACACACACAAACAAATACACACATGAATATGCACACATGTGTACACACTCAAACACAATCACCCATCACTTGCATACACACACAAACAAATACACACATGAATATGCAAACATGTGTACACACTCAAACACAATCACACACACATGCATACACACACAAACAAATACACACATGAATATGCACACATGTGTACACACTCAAACACAATCACACACACTTGCATACACACACAAACAAATACACACATGAATATGCACCATGTGTACAACACTCAAAACACAATCACCACACATGATACACACACAAACAAATACACACATGATATATGCAGACATGGTACACACTCAAAACACAATCACACACACTATGCATACACACACAAACAATTAGCACACATGAATATGCACACGTGTGTACACACTCAAACACAATCACACACACTGCATACACACACAAACAAATACACACATGAATATGCACGCTGTGTACAACACTCAAACACAATCACACACACTTGAATATGCACACATACACACTCACAAACAACATATACACACACATACACACATGAATATGCACACGTGTGTACACACTCAAACACAATCACCCACACATGCATACACACACAAACAAATACACACATGAATATGCGCACATGTGTACACACTCAAACACAATCACACACACTTGCATACACACACAAACAAATACACACATGAATATGCACACATGTGTACACACTCAAACACAATCACACACACTTGCATACACACACAAACAAATACACACATGAATATGCACACATGTGTACACACTCAAACACAATCACACACACATGCATACACACACAAACAAAATACACACATGAATATGCGCACGTGTGTACCACACCAAACACAATCACCCACACATGCATACACACACAAACAAATACACACATGAATATGCACACGTGTGTACACACTCAAACACAATCACCCACACATGCATACACACACAAACAAATACACACATGAATATGCACACATGTGTACACACTCAAACACAATCACACACACTTGCATACACACACAAACAAATACACACATGAATATGCACACATGTGTACACACTCAAACACAATCACACACACATGCATACACACACAAACAAATACACACATGAATATGCGCACGTGTGTACACACTCAAACACAATCACACACACTTGCATACACACACAAACAAATACACACATGAATATGCACACGTGTGTACACACTCAAACACAATCACCCACACATGCATACACACACAAACAAATACACACATGAATATGCACACATGTGTACACACTCAAACACAATCACACACACTTGCATACACACACAAACAAATACACACATGAATATGCACACATGTGTACACACTCAAACACAATCACATACACATGCATACACACACAAACAATACACACATGAATATGCACACATGTGTACACACTCAAACACAATCACACACACTTGCATACACACACAACAAATACACACATGAATATGCACACATGTGTACACACTCAAACACAATCACACACACATGCATACACACACAAACAAATACACACATGAATATGCACACATGTGTACACACTCAAACACAATCACACACACATGCATACACACACAAACAAATACACACATGAATATGCGCACATGTGTACACACTCAAACACAATCACACACACATGCATACATACACAAACAAATACACACATGAATATGCACACATGTGTACACACTCAAACACAATCACACACACATGCATACACACACAAACAAATACACACATGAATATGCACACATGTGTACACACTCAAACACAATCACACACACATGCATACACACACAAATGCATGTGCACAGATAATGCACACGTGTATATCAAACTACAGTTAATGATTGTGTCAGGCTGTGGACTTATTAATTTAAGTCTGTGTAAACACAAGTGTACACACACACACACACGCAAACAGACAGACAGACAGACACCCCCCCCCCCCAAACAGAAACAGAAACAGAAACACACACACTTACACTCAAACATATACAGACACTCACACTCATACATAAGTTGAGTAATGAAAGGCTTATATTATTTTGAGCGCACACAGTTATGAAACACACACGCACACACAGAGACACACAGAGACACACACACCCGCATCCACACCCTCACCCACATGTATAACTACATAAGTTGAGAAATGAAAGCTTTATATTATTTTGAGCGCACACGGTTATGATACACAAAGGCACAGACACAGACAGACACACACACTCACAAACACACACACACACACACACTAAAACATATACAGACACCCACACTCACATGTATATCTACATAAGTAATGAAAGGTTTATATTATTTGAGCGCACACAGTTATGAAACACACACACACACACACCCACACCCACACCCACATGCATACCTACATAAGTTGAGTAATGAAAGGTTTATATTATTTTGAGCACACAAAGTTATGAAAACTGACTGTGTCCGTTATGACTAAATAGTCAGTGGGTAATTGCATTGTGTTGGCGCAGTTCAGAAAACTGTTTGTTATTTTTACTGGTTTAAGGAAGGGGTTCAAAATTAAGAAGTTAACTGTTATAACAGATCAGCTATTTGGAATGATGTTTACTATGACCCATTTAGTTGTCAGTGTGCCATGGCAAGTATTTCCCTTCATGACAGGGAAATGGTGGCTACTGGATAGTGGCTACTTTATTTAATATACAACATGGGAACTCACTTAGGCTAGACGAACGGTCGGAGAGACCCCCTACGACCAATCAGCTGGTCACATCAAGCCCTAGCACCTATATGATTGTCCCAACCCTATTGCCCTTATGGCAAGCACCAACACTTTATCACATGATTGCTAGAAGGCGGTGGCTGCAGGTCTTCATGTCTTAGGTATGACGTTAAACTCTATCTGATGGTGAGGTTTCAGTTCTGGAGGTTTGGGGAATATGGAGCACCCCTTCATCACCATTTCTCCCTGGTCCACTCTGACCCAGATTGTGCACACACAAATACACACACTCATAAGTACTCACTCACAGACATATGTTACAGTCCCATCTGTTGGTTGGGTTAGGGTTGGGGCAATCATATAGGTGCTAGGACTTGACATGACCAGTCGATTAATCGGAGGGGGCCTCTCCGACTGCCCGTCTAGCCTAAGTAAGGGACAAAGTGGAATATTGCAAGTCATTGGCTACTCAACCACCTGGGTTCTATCCTTAAGCATCCCAGGTTGCCACCCACAGCCAACAGGTGGCCCCATTGGGGCAGTCTTACCCCTCGGCAGAGGTACAGTCGGTGCATTCTAACACCCCACCGACAGGGCGGTATACATGTTGAAACTTTAAAATGATGTAAACATCATTGACAATGAATAATAAACATTTCTGTGATTTCTAAATATTTTGGAGACCTTACCTTTGGGATTACCCTCGTAAAAAGCAACAGTAGTAAGATGGAGAAAGACTGGGAATAAAATAATAGGCTTATGGTGCAAGGCAATAATAAGATGGAATACCGCCCTGTCGGCTGGGGCATTAGAATGCACCTCTACAGTGGGGTAAGACTCCCCGAATGGGGCCACCTGTTGGCCGTGGGTGGCAACCCGTGATCCTTAAGGATAGAGTCCAGGTGGATGAGCAGTTCATGACTTGCAATACTCCACTTTGGTCCTATCTTGGGCTAGACGGGCGGTCGGAGAGGCCCCCTCTGATCAATCGGCCGGTCACGTCAAACCCTAGCACCTATATGATTTCCCCAACCCTATTGCCCTTATGGCAATCCCCAACCCCTTTTTATCATATGGGTGCTAGAAGGCGGTGGCTGAGGGTCTACATGTCCTGGGAATGACGTTAAACTCTATCTGATGGTGAGGTTCCAGTTTGGAGGTTTGGGGAATGTGGAGCACCCCTTCATCATCATTGCTCCCTGGTCCACTCTGACCCGGAGTGGTAGTACCTGTTAAGGTCCCATCTATGGGTTGATTAGAAAAACATGAGTTTATAAACAAAATTGTATTATGCATTAAGAATGAATTTATTTCACAACTTTGTCAGCATTAAATGACCCACCGAGGTTGATATGCCGTAAAACAAAACAAACCAAACTAAGATGGAATAAATTTAATAATAAAATGAGTCAGTTATTTCTTTTATTGTTGAATAGTGAGAAATTCTATATTTTGAAAATTAATTATTTTTAAAATTATGCAAATGTTTTTATCTATTGTTTATATCATTATTGCATATGTTTATATTCATTTACCTACAAAGGGTGCTACGTTTTTTTTATTGTTTCAATTTTTAAACCACAATTGACCTTGATAAGTAAAATGTAAATACTAAGTCTCTCATTAAGAAGTGCTGAGTTTTCTGTTTCAAAAAGAAGAAAACGAAAAAAAAACATCACACAATCCACCTTATCTATCTATCTATCTATCTACTCTTTATATATCTTTCTGCATACCTATTTATCTCAGTCAGTTTCTATCTATCTATCTATTTATTTGTCTATCTATCTGTCTATCTATCTATCTATCTGTCTATCTATCTACCTATCTATCTATCTATCTATCTACTCTTTATATGTCTTTCTGCATACCTATCTATCTCAGTCAGTTTCTATTTATCTATCTATCTGTCTATCTATCTGTCTATCTATCTATCTACTCTTTATATGTCTTTCTGCGTACCTATCTATCACAGTCAGTTTCTATCTATCTATCTATCTATCTATCTATCTACTCTTTATATGTCTTTCTGCATACCTATCTATCTCAGTCAGTTTCTATCTATTTATCTATCTATTTGTCTATCTATCTATCTATCTGTCTATCTATTTATCTATCTATCTACTCTTTATATGTCTTTCTGCGTACCTATCTATCACAGTCAGTTTCTATTTATCTATCTATCTATCTATCTATCTATCTACTCTTTATATATCTTTCTGCATACCTATCTATCACAGTAAGTTTCTATCTATCTATCTATCTATCTATCTATCTATTTGTCTATCTATCTATCTATCTATCTATCAATCTACTCTTTATATGTCTTTCTGCATACCTATCTATCACAGTCAGTTTCTATCTATATATCTGTCTATTTGTCTATCTATCTATCTATCTATTTACCTACCTACCTATCTATCTAACTTTTTATCTCTCTCTCTCTCTATCTATGTGTTTCTACATATCTAACTATTTATCTATCTATCTATCTATCTATTCTTTATGTTTTTCTGCATATCTATGTATCTATTTATCTATCTATTTATTACAGTCAGTCCATAATCAATCAATGAATCTATCTATCTATCTCAATCTGTTCACATCTATCTATCTATCTATCTATCTCAATCTGTTCACATCTATCTATCTATCTCAATCTGTTCACATCTATCTATCTATCTATCTATCTATCTCAGTCTGTTCATATCTATCTATCTATCTATCTATCTATCTATCTCATCTGTTCATATCTATCTATCTATCTATCTATCTATCTATCTATCTATCTCAATCTGTTCACATCTATCTATCTATCTCAATCTGTTCACATCTATCTATCTATCTATCTATCTCAATCTGTTCACATCTATCTATCTATCTATCTATCTCAATCTGTTCACATCTCTCTATCTATCTATCTATCTCAATCTGTTCACATCTCTCTATCTATCTATCTATCTATCTATCTCAATCTGTTCACATCTCTCTATCTATCTATCTATCTATCTATCTCAATCTGTTCACATCTCTCTATCTATCTATCTCTGTTTGCAATGATACTGTCTCTTTGGTGTCAACCACAAAATGGACTGGCATATATTTCTATGTGTACAATGCAAAATTATCTAAGATCTTAGTAATTTCTTTTCATATTTTTTTTTTGGTAGTCATGAACCTTGACCTGAATCCATACATTATCTTTATCTTCATTCTTTTATTTTCTTTTCTGAAATAAATCCCCCCCCCACGCCCCCCGTTCTTGTCTTTGCACATTGTACGATGTGCATTGTATTTTTCACTTACAGCCATTGACTGGGACATTAAAAAAAAGAAAAAGGTTATTCTCTAATATAGACTTCAAACTGGCCATGTGTCATAAGTTTTAGACATTTTGTTCTTGGAGTTTAACTTATGCAAGCAAAATCTTTTTAAAAAAGCAAAAAAAAAAAAAGAAGATAAATTGAATTAGATATAAATAAGTAAATAAACAAATAAATATGATAATATTAATAATAATAATAATAATAATAATAATAATAATAAATGATTAAATTGATTTTTACATCCAATACGAAACATTATACATCACCATGACCACAGAACACAAATACGCTTTTTCATTCGCACATACACACGTACAAAATCCCGCGCTAGGATACAGTCTTAACGTCACAACCAACACGCATTTTCAATGTCACGCGCATTACAACATACACACACGTACAAACAAAAATAAACGCATTCACGCTCACACGAGAATACAGTTATTTAAAAAAATAACATCATTTTCAAAAAAAAATTCATTTGGGAAGAAATGCCATAGCTGGACTGCTTCAGTTCAATTCTTTTGATAAAGAGGTATTACCTCGAAAATTCAAGAAATAATAAAAATACAGGTCAACACACAACACCATTGTTACCGTATTATTATTTTTTATTTATTCCAAACTGCATTGTGATAGCCTTCTAAATCAAACTCCTAACAAAAAAAAAGATGTTTAAAGTTGCCTTTGTGACTTTCTAATTAGTCATTTTTATTATTATAATTCTTATGACTAATTTTGAATAAAATAAAAAAAAAGTATTAAGATAAAATTTCTGAGTGTTTCAATTCTGGACAGAGAATTTTGGTAGATTGGATCTTGTTCAGATTACACCCATTGGGTAGCATTCCCAGTTGATTTTTTTTATTTGAGGTTATTGTTGTTTAATCACATTAGTTATATAGAGTTGTGTAAATGGAGTTCAGAACCGTTTGAATTATGTAAATATCCCCAGTGGTTCAAAAGTTATGAGAATTTAAAGCCCCGAAATTGGGGGTACAAATGTGGACATGATTTTGTTTCAAAAATATGTCAAATCACGGACCATTAAAAAAAAGAAATTCAGTGATTTCTTCACCGTTTTTTTTATTTTTGGAGCAATTTTGATAAAATTTGGTATTCTTATGTAAAATTGTATGTTCTTTCTGATTATGCACCCATTCCTTTGGTTTAGTCACCCTGTCCACTGGGGCTGGAGAATACACTGACGACACCTCTGTAGAGGGAGTAAGACCCCTCCACGCCTCATTAGGGCCACCTGTTGTCTGTGGGTGGTGACCTGTGATGTTTAAGGATGGGATCCTGGTGGCTGAGAAGTCATTGCAACATTCCATTTTGGTCCTTACTTCGGCTATACAAGCAGTTGGAGAGGCCCCCCTCTGATCAATCAGCTGGTCCCATTAAGCCATAGCACCTATATGATTGTCCCAAGCCTATTGGCAACTTTTACAGCAAGCCCCTACCCCTTTTTATCATATATGTGCTAGAAGGCAGTGGCTGAGGGTCTTGATGTTCTGGCAATGATGCAAAACTCTATCTGGGCAGACTGGGCTCTTTAACCATAGTAAGGTAATCAATCTAGGAAAAGGAAAACTATGAATTAGTGCTATGAGAAATGCAAACAGCCTCGTACAGGATTTGAACTCAGATTACTGAGTCCACTTCTTACGATGATAACCAAAACGTATCTAGTTTATTCAATTCCTGATAAAACACTTTGCATTTTTTGTGTATTTGTTTCTTAAGAGATTTTTGTTTCCTCTTTGCACACGGTCCTATCGAATACAAATGATTTTTAAACAGGTCTATTTGATCTATTACTGATGCAGACTACACAGATGATCTTGTGCTTATTATAAATAAGACTGCTAAAGCTGAACCTGCTCCATAGCCTGGAATTGTTAGCAAAAGGCATTGACCTCTACGTGAATTCAGATAAAAGAGAGTTCAGAGTTTTAATCAAAATATCGTCATCCCCCTTATCAAATGACAAGCCACTGAAATTGGTAAACTAGTTCATATAGCTCGGTAGCAATATCTCATCTACTGAAAGGTAAATCATGGACTACTATTGACAAATTAACGATCATATGAAAATCTGATCTCTCTGATAAAATAAAATGGAAATTCCTCCCATCTGTAGCCATGTCAGTAACGCTTGAAAAGAAAAACGCTGCTTAAGAAATTGACCTTGTGTCGCATCCTGCTCATGTGGAGGGAGTTGGTAAATATGTACATATGTAATCCATGCGGCCCTGAGGGTGGGGGTGGGCTATTCGGTTTGATATGCCTGTTTTAAAGAATGGAACTGGAAGTTTCCTAACCAGAAACCAGAGTTACAGACTTCTTTCAATGAGGTTTTTCTTTCTATAGTTTTCATACAATTGTGAAAAAAAAGGAAGACTTAGTAAAAGTTGCATTGTGTTGGCATTTATAGTCAAATCAATGGCAACTTGGTGAGGAGCATACCATTATACACAATAGAAATGAAGAAGGAAAAATGCTTTTCTTATTTTAGGAAGATTTCTTTTGTTTTGAATTATTCTATTATTTTCAGCTGTGAAAATGGCATTGATGCTAGGCAAGAATTATTGAAAGACATTCTCATTATTGTTATTATCACACACACACACACACACACACACAAACACACAAACACACACACACACACAAATACACACACACACACAAACACACACACACGCAAACACACACACACACAGACACAGAAAAACACACACACAAAGACAAACACAAACACACACACAAACACACAAACAAACGCACACATACACACAAACATACATACACACAAACACACACACATACAAACACACACACCCACACAAACAGACACACAACACACAAACACACACACACACACAACAGACACACACACACAAACACACACACACAAACACAAACACACACACACACAAACACACTCATATATATATATATATATATTCAGTTTTGGTATGACGATCATATAAGTAAGAAACTGTCAATAACCAGCTGTTGAATCCATGTCTATGCTAACTTAACTCCAAATATAAACACTCTATCAATGATATTGAGCACTGTCTGCTTGCAAATATAGTACCCATATTATCTACTATATATATATATATATATATATATATATATATATATATATATATATATGTGGGAGTAAATATAAACTTTTTATAAATATTTTTCTAACTCCTGTCATCTCCAAACTATCCATCAATTTCTTCACCCCATAATCTATCCTGATGAAGGTTTAAATAAACCGAAACGTTTAAGCGTCGATAAATAAATTCATCTTATTTTTGAAACACATCATTTTCAAATTTCTTAATATATATACATATATATATATATATAATATATATATATATATATATATATATATATATTATAAAAAAAAACGTTTACAAAATGAATTATGTTTTTTAAGAAGATTTTTTTATTATTATTTTAAAATAGTAATTAAATAAAAAAACAAAACCATAATCCATTTTGCGGACCTTCTTTTTTATAAAACATTTAATTTTATCCTGTTGTACCCATTACAACACTTATATATATATATATATATATATATATATATATATATAAGTGTTGTAATGGGTACGACAGGATATATATATATATAGATTCATGTATTAACATCACTCTCTGTGGATGAGATATAACTACCTAGGTACGTGAATTGTTCCACTGACTTAAGAGGCTTACCGTCCAGTGTGGGGTCGGCCACAAACAAATTATCAGTCATATGGAGGTCCGATCTCCCTGACAAGCTGAAGCGACAGTTCTTCCAGGCTGTGGTTGTATCAGTGCTGCTATATGGTTGCACCACTTGGACTCTAACGAAGCGTCTTGAGAACAAGCTAGATGGGAGCTGCACAAGAATGATGCGTGCAGTCTTGAACAAGTCGTGGAAGCAGCACCCCATGAGAAGGCAGCTGTACGGTCACTTGCACCCCATCTCACAAACTATCCGAGTGAGACAGACAAGGCATGCAGGACACTGCTGGAGAAGCAAGGATGAGCTCATAAGCGACGTTCTCCTGTGGAAGCCAACACATGGAAATGCAAGTGTGGGGCGCCCGGCAAAGACCTACATTGACCAGCTGTGCGAGGATGCCGGCTGCTCCGCAGAGGACCTCCCAGGTGCAATGAATGATAGGGAAGGTTGGCGAGAGATTGTCAGGGATATCCGTGCTACAAGCGCGACATGATGATGATATATAGATAGATAGATAGATAGAGAGAGAGATGCTGATAGGTACCTGTCCTGCATCACTGACCCATAAAAATCTAAAAGGATGCAGAAAAATCGTATCCATGCATCCTAGTGTTTTCTTTTCTTCCCCCACCATTTCAAGCTATACATTTCAATATTTTCTTGAAAATGAATTAGACTGTATGGGGTACAAGGTAGGGGTTAGACGGCTTTAGTTGTTCATTGATAAAAACTCTGCAATTTATTAAGAAACTTTAGTTTGCACCCATATAATTTCCCAGGGACTCATTAAAATCAAATCCGTGTGTCCCAGGATGTACTAAATTTAAAAACTATCAGCATCATTATATATATATATATATATATATATATATATATATAAAAGATGTATTTTCATTATCTGTGTTTTTCTGTTTTTATTCAAGATAAACATGGCCCCAAACTTCAGAATTAAGAATGAGAATTTTTTTCAAAAATCAAGAAATATATGGTTGATTTTTTTTGTCTTATGTCCATTTTTATTTTTACGCACTGACCATTTAAATTGGGAATCAGCAGTGCGACGCATGACGTAGATTGAATGAGCTAAAAAAAGGCATTGGAATGTTAATCATTTCCTAATGTCAAATGACGATCTACACGCATGGTTGAGTTTAAGTATGGGTGTGTTTGTGTGCATATATATATATATATATATATATATATAAATATATAATATGTATTTTGTATAAATCTCTATGTGATAAAGTATATGTGTATCATTGCATGTTTTGAACTATATGTGTGTACTTATCTATATCTATATCTTTCTCTTTATATATGGAGACACACACACACACACACACATATATATATATACATGTATGTGTGTGTGTGTGTATAATATGTAGTTGTGTCTATGTTTTTTGTGGAAATCTCCATGTGTGTGAAAGCATATGTGTATCATTGCATGTTTTGAATTATATGTGTGTATATATCTATATATCTATCTATATATAGACACACACACACACACTCACACACACACACACACACACATATATGTAATATGTGTTTTGTGTATTTTATATAAATATCTATGTCTGTGAATGTGTATGTGTATCATTGCATGTTTTGTACTATATGTGTGTATATATCTATATAACGATTAATCTACTCGCATTTCCGTACACACGCTCTCTCTCTTTCTCCCTCTCCCTCTTTCTCTCTCTCTCTCCCTCTCTCTCTCTCTTACTCACATACACGCAATGCAAAAAAATATTCAACTTCAAAACCGTTTGCCCTGAGTGTCTCATATATTTTAGAATCTATTTCCGTAAACACTGACTTTCCATTCAAAACTTTGTAAACAAACCGATTTCAAGTCACCTTATTATTCTGTGATAAAATTTTTAACTTTTCCTTATATCAACAAAGGCCCTGAAGAAGATCTACTAAACAGATTGAAACACTGCAGCATTGGCTGAATTAATACCACTCATCTCATTTGAACCTGTGTTTTTTCAAATTTTTCCCTATATTACATACCGTCGGATTCACTTCCATTTTTCTCTTCACATATATATATATCTATATCTCCCTCTCTATATAGAGAGACACATGGCGTAACAGATATTGGCATAGAAAATCAACTCAACAAATTGAGTTCATATTTTGGACAAACTTAATTGTATTTCACTTTGCATTCATACCCTTGGAAAAGGCATGAATCCATCTCTTTCCCCACCCCATCTATAGGTAAAATAGTAGGGCAGACTTGATTCTCTATCCTTGGCAGGGCAACTGGTCTTGGAGACGGAAAGACTCTGAATTCAAAACCTGGGGAATGTTGTTTGGTAGAATCTGTGGCACAGTGATGCACCATTCTTCAGCTCATCCGAAAAGTATGGTTGGTTCTACACAAGCCTCTCACCACTATAAACAAATCACAAGCTTAATGGTTATCTTTAGATTAATAGATGAACATTACTCCTAGAAGCCGTAGCACAACATATCATACCACTTTGGAATCAAACTGACTCTGTGAGCAAATTACTATTGTTATAGCAACATGTATATCATCATAAGGAAGCGCGTGGTGTAATGGTTAAAGTCATGGGAAATGGACTCGTCGCCCCGAGTTCAAATCCTGGATGTGGTAATTGCATTTCACTTTGCGCTAATACCCTTGGGAAAGGTATGAATCCTACTCTCCCTCCAGCTATGGGTAAATAGTAGGGTAGACTGGACTCTTTAACCTTGGCTAGGTAACCAGTCTAGGAGAAGGAAAACTCTGAATTTAAACCTGTTAAACTCCGCCTAAGAAATTGACCTTGTGTCACATCCTGCTCGTGCGGAGGGGTTTGGTAAATATATATATATATCATCATAACTTGGGTTTGTGAATGAAGATTAAGGAGGTGGTCCACATTGACTGCAGGAATGTTTGTGGCTGATAAGGCCAATGGGGTACAGGCAGGCACAGTCACAAAGACTGCAGCTGAAGGGATGGTCAGTTTGATGGCATTGTGTTGTGGTTCTTCCTCCTGTGCCTTTTGTCCTTGAGGGTGTTCCTGTGGGTATTTTCAAAGCAGGAGATAACATGGTTAGCAGTGAGATGCCATGTGTTATGGTTCTCAGTTAGGGTGAACCATTGGTAATGATTGATGTAACAGTCACCAAGGGATATTTTCAAGCAGTCTTTGTATTGCTCCTTTGGTGCGCCTCTGTCTAGAAGGGGGAAAAATAAAGGGGGGAAAATAGATATTTGAGTCAACAAGTTCCTGCTGAGGGGGGGGGGGACCAAAAAGAAGCGAGTTCACCGTCTTCTCGCAGGCCAAACTTTCTTTTGGTCAACACAGTATCCGTCTTCGACCGGCAGCTAAAAATCTGTCGTTGTCGTCGTCAAAATAATCTTTTCTGACTGCCGTCTCACATAAGCCGAATGCTTCTCTCTCCCCACGCTCCACTCGCTTTGGTTATTTATCGGCATATTACCCAAACATCTGGGCACATCAGTCGAACCTTGCGTCTGTCCAGTGCCTAAATCGCATTTGTTTTTGCATGCGGGGGGAAGCAGGTTCGATCCCGGTAGGCAAGACAATGTCTTGCTCTTTTTCTTTTCTCGTTCTCCATCACAGTCTTGTTGGCCATTGGAGAGTTCCCCATACAGTGTGATCTTTTTGCATGCAAAGATTCCTCATCTTGGAGACATGTCCTGCCTAGCGTAACTGGGATGTTTAGTAGAAATGCCTCAATGCTGGTGATCTTTGCTGTAGAATCAACATACACAACTTCACAGGAAGGCTGTAACTAGCGTCCAGTTACCAGACAAACAAAAAGGGGACATATAACCAAATACAGGCCCTGTGCTAACTACCAAGACACAGTCATGTGTTGGGTATATATGGATCAAAGTATCCACACTAAAACTAGCAGCCAATCAGAATCTTGGGAATGAGCTTGGCCAAGGTACACAATGGAAGAACCCAACCTGCTATATAAACCACCTACCAACTCAGGATTCTGAGAGCAGATTCAACTTGCAACACAGCTGAATACTGATCACCTTATACAAAGGACTTTGATATTGGTGACAATGTCAGTCCTGTGGATGTTGAGGATGGTGTGGAGGAAGCACTAATGGAACCGCTTGACGACTTGTAGGTGGTGACAATAAGTGATTCATGACTCTGAGTCATATACGAGGAGGGTGGTAAGGACTATATATATAATGTATATATCTATTATGCTCATCTGTCTATGTTACTTTTTATCTATGTAAGCATATATCCATTGGTGATGTCTTACATGGATGAATGCATATAAGTATTTGTGCGTGTCTTTCTGTAAGATGATCTTCCTAGAATAATTTGTGTCAATATTTGTTTATCTGTGTATGTAAATAAATTTTATACATGTGTGAATTTGTGTTCCTAGAAATCCATGATATACTTCCTTCTTTACGTGTGAGTGTTGTGTTTCATGTTATGTATGAAGGAGCACAAGCCATATTATATGTAGCGCGTGGTGCAAGGGTTAAAGTCTTGGGAAATGGACTCGTCGCCCCGAGTTCAAATCCTGGACGTGGTAATTGCATTTCACTTAGCGCTAATTGTTAAGTTTCTGACCGCCATACTTGGACAGTTAAAAAGGACTTAAAGTAAGTAAGTCCTGAGCTATAGAATCCTTTGGTAAGTGAATAAGTCCTGAGTTATGGAATCCTACGTAGTGTCAAAGGTCCAGTGATATAATCCTATGATTCGTCGTCCACGAAGGCTCGAAGCAATGTATATAGGTATGACCAGAACAGCCAGTATAAGTAACAATATCAGCAGCAGAGTACTGCCAGTGATTGGA
Source organism: Doryteuthis pealeii (assembly GCA_023376005.1). NCBI lineage: Eukaryota > Metazoa > Mollusca > Cephalopoda > Myopsida > Loliginidae > Doryteuthis > Doryteuthis pealeii. The sequence goes on from CM042139.1 coordinate 18,397,401, forward strand.
CAAGAAGTTGGTCACATGGTTGTCGGCGAGTCTATAAGTACAAGTGGGTATTTGTCACATGCCTTATATTTAAAAAATCTCAACA
>CM042139.1:18402485-18457485 GCA_023376005.1 Doryteuthis pealeii
CCCGTGCTATTAGTGTGTTTAAAATCCTGCTATGTGTCTTATATATTCCTAAGAAATAAAGTACATACTGTATGGTGTGAATAATTTGCACACCGGTTTTAACAAAACCATGTTTAATAAATAATTACTTGGTATTATTGATCTCTAATGTTATTGTTTTATTTTCCAACATATTAAAATCAATTCAATGAATGATTTTATATAGAAACAAATTAAAATATAATTAAAATGAGAGTGATTTTTTGAGCATAAAATACTCCAATAAGAATTAACGAGTTATGTCAAAGCAAAAATTGTTAATATGTTGAAGAAAAGTAAGTGTAAGTTATGTGGTTACAGAAATGAAACACTTGATCACATAATAAACAAGTGCAGCAAACTGGCACAAAAGGAATGTCATAGTTCATTGAAAGTTGTATGCAGATTTGCATGAATGATTTTTGTATAAAAACATTTTGTGTCATGCTCTTTATTTAGCAAAAAGGATATAATATCATAAGTTTTTGTCTGTTTTTTTGCTTGAGTTCTGTTTTAATCCATAGGAAACTATCACTGTAACTAATCGAAAAATTTTAGTCTTTTGTTTTAGCTCTAAAAAATATAAATTAGAATATCTTGTATGAAGTCTCTGCAGTTTAAAACAATTAATGAGATGTTCACACCTATAAGAATAAGGTGTTAATTCATAGCTAACTTTATTCCAATAATGCATTAGGTTATCCAAAAGGGAGTAACCTAACACAGAATATTCAGTAGGGAAAAAGACAATATCAATTAATACAATATAACATTTAATTACACAACATACACAGGGAACCAAGTTTTTTATCTACTGGACAGGGGTTTTTGTCTCCCACAGGTATTCCGTGTATCTAATACATGAGGGTCTTCCCAACTCAATATAAAAATCAATGGAGAGTTAACTCATGGTTAATACCTGTATTCCCACAATGCATTAGGTTATCCAAAAGAGGGTAACCTAACACAGAATATTTGGTAGGGAAAAATACAAGTCAATTAATACAATATAACATTTAATTATGTTACATAATTATTGGATCCCTAATACTTATATAAGGTATTGTAGAATCATAATGGCGATTAGTGCTGCTGATGGCCTTGAGAGTGAGTGACGGCGCTTGACCTCCCTCTCACCTTGCCTTCTGGGGATGGATCGTGAGAACCGGAAGGCATGGAAGACCCTGTCTTCCGGTTTAAGAATATAGTAAGTTTCAGTTGGTTAGAAGGTAGTAGCAAGCTCGAAGGGGTAAGTCGTGTTATACACGCGATCCCTCATCTGCGCAGATTGTCTGGTTGGGGATTTGGAAATAAAGTAACATCAACGTAAATCGAAGTCTTGTGTTTATTATCTAAAAACTAACAATGACACAGGGCTTCTGATAACGAGGAATCCCCATAGAAGACCAGACCTGAAGTCCCCAAGAAAGTCAACACCAGACGCAAGATGTTAGAATATAGAACCAAAGCCGTCCAGAGGAGAAGACGACTAGAGTAAGAAGTAAGAAAAGGGTATACAGCATTATATCGATTTGGTACAGTGAAAACCTCACTATGTAACAATTACACAATATACAAAGAGGGAACAAAACAGGCTCCATGTACATAGCTGCTGGGGAAGCAAAACGACTATGTCTGTCGCTATCAATGCTATGTTCGTAAAAATGTGACAAAATAGACATGTGAGGTGGGAAATCCCTTCCTTCAATGTATGAAGGAAGAGGATTCCTTTTTGTCTCCCAACATACCTATTTTTGCTTTCTTTCTTTCCTTCACTTTCCTTCGTTCTGTCTGAGAGGATTAGAATACAGTGATTGTATACTTTGCAGAGGGGTAAGACACTCCCCTCCCCTAAATAAGGAATATTCTGGGTATGACACTAAACTGCATCTATTGGTGAGGCTCCAGTTCTCGAGATCTGGGGAGTGTGAAGTACCCATTTATTGATTTTTACTCCCAGGCCCACACTGACCCCGAGTAGTAGTGTTGCATAGCGCCTTCTTTACCGGCAATAAATAGGTATATGTTATATACTTCTCTTACTTCTTCTTACTCTGGTCGTCTATTCTTCTGGCCGGCTTTAGTCCTGATCGTCTATCATCTATCTTGGTCTGATATATCTTCTAAGGTCTCGTCTGGTCTTCTATTGAGGATTCCGGGTCTGGTTTCTCTTGGGGTTTCTTGTTATCAGAAGCCCTGTGTCATTGGTAGTTTTTAGTAATAAACACAAGACTTCAATTTATGTTGATGTTACTTTATTCGAAATCCCCAACCAGACAATGCGTGCCGATCCTTACATCTTGCTAGCTCGGTTTCTAACTTCTAACTGACTAAGTTACTTACTTAGTATCCTTAAACCGGAAGGGGGCCTTCTATTGCCTTCCGATTCTCACGTTCCATCCCCAGAACGCAAGGTGAGATTGAGGTCAAGCGCCGTCACTCACTCTCAAGGCCATCAGCTGTACTGATCGCCATAATGATTTCTACACTACCTTAAAAAGATATTAGGGATCCAATAATTATGTAACAGTAGCACCTGTTAGGGGGTCCCAATCCTGGGTCAAATAGTAGAGTCATAATATAAATATACATGTATGTGTGTCTGTGTGTGCATATGTTTTTTATTTTGAAATTTTAGAATTATTTTTGTTGTTGTTAACATTGATGTAAATTAATTGGTAAAGCGTTTGATTCCTTAATTTCAACTCAAAGACATACATTGGACCAGTATTAATCTCATTAAATCCTTTCCAACAATTAAACATCTTCACAGACAAAGAAGTGGAGAGGTACCAAGGAGCCGTAAGTATTCTTAGTTTTAATTCTTCTTTTTTTTCTAAAATTCACCATCTATACATATATAAAGGGCAGTTGTGTGTATATGTATGTCAGGAGGAAACTTCGAAAATAAATCAATTAACAACAAAGTAAATATATATACACATTAAATATCACCAGGGCTTGGTTTTTGAGTAAAAATAATAGGTAATTTTCACCTTTAGTTGTTAAGATTCCTAGCATTAAATTGTGCGTGCACATTATCTGAAATGAACTTAATTGTTATTAAGAACACATTTTATGATATTTTTGTGTTAAAGCATGCAGTTGTATGTATATTTTAGATAGTAGACATTAACATTTCTTTTCAGAGTAGTTGGATCAATGCAAGGTCTATTTTTTTACATAAGGATTTAAATGGAGCATCCCACAAGGATTCAACTCACAATTCAGTAGTAATGGATCTGCGGGACTAACTTAAAAAAATCCCCCTCTACCCAGGCGATGCCAGGTAGCTGCTGCTAGTTGTTTATATTTCTTGTTTATTATTCAGGTACTTTGACTTATGAGTGACCCAACTTATGAGTTTTCCGAGTTACGAGTAGATTTTTTGCTTTGTGTTGAGAGTTAAAATTTGAGGTACGAGCGAGCTTCAGATACACTTATGTTAATAAGCTCACTAAAAACATTTAAGTTTCTAAATTTATTATGCCAAAGAAATATATTTATAAAAAAAACAAAAACATTAAAACATATTACAGCACATAATTCATTACTTTCTATTTTATTATGTTTTTATACAAACACAGTGCTATTTTTCTTGTTTAAAAAATGTAACAAAAAACTTTTTTTTTGGAGCTGTCACAAATTAATGGCATTTCAGTTTATTTTGATTGTGAAAATTGATTTGATATACAAGGAAATTAAGTTATGAGCAGAACAAATTAAACTTGTAAAATTTTCCATGTAATTTAACAGAAATATATATGTATATATATATCCATCTATCTATCTATCTACCTACCAGCAGGGGCTGGTATCGAACCTAGAACCTTGTGGTTCCTGCTGACTGTGTTAAACTGGCCATTACCGTAGTAGCAAAACCCAAATCTGACTGTATCTCTTAATCATTCAGATGAACCTTTAGTAATGGAGATTTAGTCTCTTTTTGTCTGTAATCAAAACTATGTCACTGTTTATATCCCAGTAATTTTAAAAAAATTCTATGAAAAATCAATTACGAGTCAAATTTTTTAAAGAAAATTTTGATACTTATTCACTGTTAGATGAATTTATGTTTAAAATAGTTTTTTCCTAAAAATATATTAGGGGAAATATTTTTTTACCCCCCCCCCCCAATTTCATTTTATGAAATCCAAAACAAAATATATTTTACTCGTATGATTTTTTCATTTTTCTATAAAGATAAGAGTCTGAATAATTAAATCAGAATTTTTTAGAAACATTTTGGAGATCCTTAGTGTCGTAAAACTAAACAAATACCTCAGTGGAGTGGAGTGAATATGATGCTTTTTAAGTAAGTAATTAATTCTTAATAGATATTAAACGTTTTATTTCATTTATTTACCCCCCCCTCCAAAAAAAAAAAAAGCCAATATCTTTCAAAGATCTATTTTTACATTGCCTGAAGGCTATTTTTTTGCTAGTTATAATAATTTAATATCATCTTTTTTTTTTTTTTAAATGAATTAGACATTTTTGATTTGTAAAGTTTAATCTGATTATTGGTTAAATCGAACTCAACGGACATAAATTCCACCATATGTCAACCTGCCGAAAGAAAAAAAAAAAATACCAAAAATCAGGGAATTAACCGAATTTCATGAAACTTTCAGTGTTGATATATTAATGAATAAAAGATATAAAGCACCAGTTATTTTATTTAAAAACTTTTACATTTTTTCAGGCCAGTTAACTTTGAACCACGTATCTTTGAAAATCTGTGTTAGATAGATACGTGGTTCGGAGTTAGCTGACCTGAAAAAATGTAAAAGTTTTAAAATAAAATAGCTGGTGCTTTATATCTTTTATTCATTAATATATCAACACTGAAAATTTCATTCAATTTGATTAATTCCCTGATTTTTTATAGATTTTTTTCTTTCGGTGGGTGACATATGATGGTTGAATTTAACTCTGTTAAATTCGATTTAACCTGATTATTTATTATATAACAATGAATTCAATTATTTTATTTTTTGAATAAATCTTTTAAAATGATATTTTCTTTTTAACTGACATTTAGGTGATTTTCTTTTTTTATTGAAATACTGTGTATATTATTTAAATCCTAAAGAAAAAAAGAAAGAATTAAATAATCTAATTTTTTACGGTCAATCAATTAACTTAATCTCATTGATTATTTTAATCAGTTTAAGTTGTAAATCTGTAGATTATTTGATTAATCATAGGTTAATCTTAATTTTGCTAATTTATTTTAAAAAGTCATGTGGATGAAATTAGTTTTTGTATATATATATATATATATATATATATATGTAAGAAAGTTTTATAGAAAAACAACAAGATGTTAAACATTTTAGCTGACAGATATCTGTTTCCGACATTATGAATATGTCTTTTTTTAAAAAAAAAAGACATATTCATAATGTCGGAACAGACATCTGTCAGCTAAAATGTTTAACATCTTGTTGTTTTTCTATAAAACTTTCTTACATATTGTCAGATTCAATATCCAATTTTACCTTCATATATATATATATATATATATATATATATATATAATCAACGCGAAAAAATACACACGTGAAACTGACTGTAATTAATCAATATCTTGATTAATCCAGTGGATTTAACCATGAAGATCCTTTAGGTGAAACTCGAGTAGGTTATTACTGTGTACCTTTATGATAATAAATTTGCTCTACTAATGTATTGAGCACTTTATATTTGTTATATCGCTGTCTTATCATTGTGAAACTTGCATCAACTAACCATTGTGACCATTTTCACTGGTAAGTCACCTTTTCCACAAATACCATATATATATATATATATATATATATATATATGAGGAAGGAGGATTGGAGTGAATCCGACAGAATGTAGTAGAGATATGTGGAACACAGGAACAAAACTCAGACAAGCGTATGTAGGAGATATATTTCGCTCAGCATCATCAGTCGTTTAATTGATTATTAAGGCATCATACAAGTGTTTTATAGAAGGGAAAGTGGACGGAGAGAGGGTTGGATTAGGGGAAGAAGTCAAGTGGGTGGGAGAGCGTTTATGAGGAAAAATTTGAGTGGTCAGGAGGAAATCATTGGAAAGGGAGGGAAAGAAAATCAAAAGAGAGTAGTGAGAATAGAGAGGATATGCAGAGTACAGTGGAAAAATACATTAAACGACTGATGATGCTGAACTTAATGCTTAGCGAATATATATCTCCTACAAAACACTTGTCTGAGTTTTGTTCCTGTGTTCCACATATCTCTACTACATATATATATATATATATATATATATATATATATATTTACTAATCCCTCGCACGAGCAGGATGCGCCACAAGGTCAATTTTTTAAGCGGAGTTTTCCTCCTCCTAGACTGGTTACCTAGCCATGCTTAAAGAGCCCAGTCTACCCTGATATTTACCCATAGCTGGAGGGAGAATGGATTCATACCTTTCCCAAGGGTATTAGTAAAAAGCCAACAGCTTTGTCCAGGAATTGAACTCGGGTCGACGAGTCCATTTTAGTTTTTGGATATATATCATCATGTTGTGCTAGCAGCACGGATATCCATGACAATCTCTCGCCAACCATCCCTATCATTGATTGCCCCTGGCAGGTCCTCTGCTCAGCATCCAGTATCCGTGCAGAGCTGGTTAATGTAAATCTTTGCTGGATGACCCGCACTGGTGTTTCCATGTGCTGGCTTCCACAGGAGAATGTCGCTTATGAGTTTGCCCTTGCTTCACTAGCAGTTTGTGTGATAGGGGGCAAGTGGCCATACAGCTGTTTTCTCGTGGGGTGTTGTTTCCACGATTTGTTTAAGACCGCATGCACTATTCTTGTGCAGCTCCCACCTTGCTTATTCTCTAGGCGTTTTGTTAGGGTCCAGGTGGTGTAGCCATACAGTAGCACTGACATAACTACGGCCTGGAAGAAGTGTCGCTTTTACTTTTCAGTAAGATTGGATTTCCATACGACTGATAATTTATTTATAGCAGTCCATGCCTTCCCTATGCATGCATTATATATACTAGCAAATATATGCACTCTCCGGGTGCAAGTATTTAAGTTTTAATGTAATAAAATATTGTATTAAATTAGAAAGGCTAATGAAACTAAATAAGAATGCAGATAAAAAGAGGGAGTATAATTGAAAAATAGAACAACTGAAACTTACTCTTCCATCACTCTCATCTTTCATTGTTATTTTTTTCTAATTTAAGTATTTAGTTAAAAGAGTAAGTAAAGAATAAAATGACAGTTATTTTTTCTTGTTAATAGATTTCAGTTAAGATTCATTGAAGAGATTTTTGCTTATATTCATTAAAATAAAACCAAACAGTTAGAAATCAATAAAATTAAGCACATATTTATTGAAATCAAATTTTAAATATCAATATTCAAATTAGCCTTCCCGTACACACTGTAAACCATTATTTTGTTGTATATATAAATATAATTGCATGTTGCTCGTATGTAGATATGGTTAACAGTATTAATAATGTAAGACAATTTTATTAATAATTGAGCTTAAAATAAAAATAAAATCATTGAGAATGTGATGTCAATAACTAAGGGAATTGTGACTTGAGTAGAAATATAGTTTCGGTTACAGACAGAAAAACACACAATCTCCATTATAATAATAATATATATATATATATATATATATATATATATAAAATAGAAAAACACAAAGTATTCCATAAAGATGAATTTATTCTTGATGGTTATCATGTTTAGGTTTTTAGCAAACTTTCATCAGGACTTGAGATGGAAGGAGTATTATTTGGGTAAGGGTGGATGACTTTTGAAAAATGGGAGAATGGTGGTTGTATGTGAGGAAAGGGCCGTAACCAAGTCCAGCATAGTGTTTGTTGCAGTTCATGTGAAACCATTTACTCCCACACACACATATACACACACACATATATTTATATATTATATTATATCATATTATATATGTTATATATTATATACATAATAATGTGTGTGCTATATTTAATAGTAAATGCGATCTTCAGACCAGGTTTAGGTCTGAGGGCCACATAGAAAAGAAATTATCAGTAACCTGGCACCATTGACTCCATGATGTCCATACTGCCTTAATTTATATATATATATATATATATATATATATATATTGGCCCCGAAACGGTTTGCACACTTTCTCTTCTGATGAGCCTATTTCAGTTGTAAACATCGTTTGTTTTTTCATTATATCTTATTCATACTGTCGGATTAATTTCCATTTTATTTTCACATACTTGTCCATGAAAAAACTTTACATTTGAATGTTTACCCCTTTTTGGATGATATACATTAACACCACGGATTTACCTATAAATGTGGGCTACTTATTTTACAGTTGGATTGTATTACAATAATTTTGATATTCCATATACACTTTTATACATATTTTACACTTTTCTATAATTTTACACCAGACTTTTTTAGTCTTATTTCATTACTATAATGCTTCTGATTATTTTCAAAATTGAAAATGAGATTCATTTTATTCTTAAATAAAATTCATATTATTTTTAATGCAGACAGCACAATTTTATTTTTTTTGATTAATTCCAACGTTTAACTAGCAGCGTTCTGTTTTTACTAACGGTCTTTTTCCCGTCTTGTTTTTTGTTGATGACCGACCCACGTGCGGTTGATACATTATAATGCAATAGGGTCCTCATATTAGTTGAGGATGGGCCGAGTGTTGCTTTTTAAAAACCGTCAAGAGAATTGGCCCCGAAACGGTTTGCACACTTTCTCTTCTGATGAGCCTATTTCAGTTGTAAACATCGTTTGTTTTTTCATTATATCTTATTCATATATATATATATATATATATATATATATATAATGTATAAGTATATATATATATATATATAATATATATATATATATATATATATGTATATATGTATATGTATAAGTATATGTATAAGTATAAGTTTGTATAGGTATGTAGGGGTGTGTATATTTGAAGTGATATGGAAAGAAAATAAAATAAATTAAGTTAAACATAAACTACTAAATAAGTGAACAGGGGTGGCCCTGAATTCTGAATTAATTGAATTAACAGTAACTCCTAACAAATTACTGACAAGCGGTCAGATGTCTTTGTTTTTATTATTGTTTACTATTATTTGTATTTTTATTCCTATTTTTATTACTCTACAGCTGAGCAGGACAGGACAATTTAAAAGGAAGGAAAAAAAAAAAAATCTGTTTTCAAATGCCTTAAAAATAAAGAATTCATCATTCGCATCTGATGAGTCGGGAGAATTAGACATTCTTGTCTAAGCTCCCTGAAATAGTCTATAATGCAAGATCTCTAAGTCTTTTGTTATTTATTATATATATATATATATATATATATATATATATGGTCACACATATGCATGAAATATATTTCTAGACATACTAACAATTAAAGAAGATATTGACATTTTGAAGATACTATAAATAGACATCTAAATATTAAAATCAATTTAGATTTTGTTTTGTTAATCTAAATATTGATTTTCTGCCGGAATGTTATTATGAGATAATCTTATCCTTTGTATATCTATCTATCTATCTATCTATCATTTGTCTAATATATAGATAGAGAGATAGAGAGATAGAGAGAGAGAGAGAGAGAGAGAGAGAGAGGGGGGGACACCCAAAGTATTGGATAAATTGGATGTTTAAAAATTCAAAAAGGAAATAGGAATACTATCTATATTTCATGTTCCTTAATTGTACAACTGTGATCATCTTGCAACACTCTCTGGTTAAAAATGAGACCAAACAAATCATCCAAGATAAAATGCACAAATGTAAATCCTGATTATTAGGTGTTACTTCTCCACCGAATTCTTATTTCTTATGAGTGTTGTCACCTCAACTAAATAATTGTCCATTACGTTTTTATTATAAAGAAAGAAAGGGAAGAAAAAGAACATGCTACACAGAAAAAATATAAAGACCAATAATAAACATGTGACGAATAAAGATTGATAATTTAAATGGTTTGCACGTACTTTGAATAAACTTTAAATTTCTGGCTGGCACATGTGCAATGGATTCTCATAGATAGATAGATAGATAGGGTCATTAGCAACATTAAGCACCTTTTTGATTTCCATCTTTCTAACACACGTGGGCATGCCTACAAAGTCAGAAAACAGCATAGCTCACATGACTTTCAGAAACATTTTTTCACACTCAGAGTTGCCGAGGCATGGAATAAGCTGTCTGCGTCCGTTGTGGGATGCATCTTTCAAAGCCTCCATGCTTCCTGTAGTCCGCCAACACTATACCTGATACTCCCTCCACACACATACATGTATATTATTACTGTATGCTGTTCATATTCCTCACACTAATACATTATTCTGTGTACTAGACATGAGACTTTGATGAGTTGTGCACCTGACCACTGTACACAATAAATTTCATTATTAGACAGATAGATATGACAATACTGACCAGCTTTTTCTTACATTTAATGATAATGAAATTTATTGTGCACAGTGGTCAGGTGCACCACAACTCATCAAAGTCTCATGTCAAGTACACAGAATAATGTATTAGTGTCAGGAACATGAACAGTTTACAGTAGTAATATGCATGTATGTGTGCGCGTGTGTGCATATGTATGTGGAGAGTGGCATCAGGTATAGTGTCGGTGGACTACAGGAAGCATGGGGTCTTTGAATGATTCAGTGCTTCGGCAGCCTACAACAGACGCGGGCAGTTTATTCCATGTCTCCGCAATTCTGAGTGTGAAAAAATGTTTCCAAAAGTCACGTGAGCAGTGCTGTTTTCTGACTTTGTAGGCATGCCCACATGTGTTAGAAAGATGGAGATCAAAAAGGTGCTCAAGGTTGCTGTTGTTAAGATGATTAATGACCTTATGAGCGTTTACCAGGTCAGTTGCCAGATGCTGAAATTTCAACGGGGCAGCAGACATTCAGAGTATGGTAGATACCTGATGGAGGGTATTCGTTTGGTTGCACGTCTCTGTACAGTTTCTAGGAGGTTAATATTCTGATCAAGATAGGGGTTCCAGACCGGTGATGCAAACTCCAAGTGTGGCCGCACCATAGCTTTGTACGTAAATCACTGCTGACAGTAATACCCAGATCACGTTCACAAGAAGATTCCTTGATATTAGTGTTGTGGAGGGAGTATATATATGATGGGTTTTTCCTCCCAAAATGCATGGTGGTGCATTTGTCCACAGCCAGCTTCAGTTGCCAGTCAGTGATCCATTGTTGCACTGTGTCCAGGTCGGACTGCAATAAAGATCTGCAGCGTTCAGGATCTGTCTTTTTTATGTCAAGGTACAACTTGATGTCATCGGCATACTTCAGTACTATGGTATTCCTTAAGTTAACATCTATATCATTGATATACGCAACAAAACACATTAATCTTATGTTTATTGAATGTGTGCAAAGAGAATTTCATTTGGTTGGAGTGGTATATATATATATATATGTATATGTTATTGGTGTATAAGTATATGTATAAGTATAAAGTTTGTATAGGTATGTAGGGTGTGTATATTTGAAGTGATATGGAAAGAAAATAAAATAAATTAAGTTAAACATAAACTACTAAATAAGTGAAACGGGGTGGCCCTGAATTCTGAATTAATTGAATTAACAGTAACTCCTAACAAATTACTGACAAGCAGTCAGATATCTTTGGTTTTATTATTATTGTTTACTATTATTTGTATTTTTATTCCTATTTTTATTACTCTACAGCTGAGCAGGACAGGACAATTTAAAAAGGAAGGAAAAAAAAAAAAATCTGTTTTCAAATGCCTTAAAAATAAAGAATTCATCATTCGCATCTGATGAGTCGGGAGAATTAGACATTCTTGTCTAAGCTCCCTGAAATAGTCTATAATGCAAGATCTCTAAGTCTTTTGTTATTTATTTATATATATATATATATATATATAATATATATGGTCACACATATGCATGAATATATTTCTAGACATACTAACAATTAAAGAAGATATTGACATTTTGAAGATACTATAAATAGACATCTAAATATTAAAATCAATTTAGATTTTGTTTTGTTAATCTAAATATTGATTTTCTGCCGGAATGTTATTATGAGATAATCTTATCCTTTGTATATCTATCTATCTATCTATCTATCATTTGTCTAATATATATATAGATAGAGAGATAGAGAGATAGAGAGAGAGAGAGAGAGAGAGAGAGAGAGAGGGTGGGGGACACCCCAAAGTATTGGATAAATTGGATGTTTAAAAATTTAAAAAGGAAATAGGAAATACTAATCTATATATTAATCATGTTCCTTAATTGTACAACTGTGATCATCTTGCAACACTCTCTGGTTAAAAATGAGACCAAACAAATCATCCAAGATAAAATGCACAAATGTAAATCCTGATTATTAGGTGTTACTTCTCCACCGAATTCTTATTTCTTATGAGTGTTGTCACCTCAACTAAATAATTGTCCATTACGTTTTTATTATAAGGAAAGAAAGGGAAGAAAAAGAACATGCTACACAGAAAAAATATAAAGACCAATAATAAACATGTCACGAATAAAGATTGATAATTTAAATGGTTTGCACGTACTTTGAATAAACTTTAAATTTCTGGCTGGCACATGGGCAATGGATTCTCATAGATAGATAGATAGATAGATAGGATCATTAATCATCTTACCAACAGCAACATTAAGCACCTTTTTGATTTCCATATTTCTAACACACGTGGACATGCCTACAAAGTCAGAAAACAGCATAGCTCACATGACTTTCAGAAACATTTTTTCACACTCAGAGTTGCCGAGGCATGGAATAAGCTGTCTGCGTCCGTTGTGGGATGCATCTTTCAAAGCCTCCATGCTTCCTGTAGTCCGCCAACACTATACCTGATACTCCCTCCACACACATACATGTATATTATTACTGTATGCTGTTCATATTCCTCACACTAATACATTATTCTGTGTACTAGACATGAGACTTTGATGAGTTGTGCACCTGACCACTGTACACAATAAATTTCATTATTAGACAGATAGATATGACAATACTGACCAGCTTTTTCTTACATTTAATGATAATGAAATTTATTGTGTACAGTGCTCAGGTGCACCACAACTCATCAAAGTCTCATGTCAAGTACACAGAATAATGTATTAGTGTCAGGAACATGAACAGCATACAGTAATAATATACATGTATGTGTGCACGTGTGCATATGTATGTGGAGAGTGGCATCAGTTATAGTGTCGGCGGACTACAGGAAGCATGGAGACTTTGAAAGATTCAGTGCTTCGGCAGCCTACAACAGATGCGGGCAGTTTATTCCATGTCTCCGCAATTCTGAGCCTGAAAAAATGTTTCCGAAAGTCATGTGAGCAGTGCTGTTTTCTGATTTTGTAGGCATGCCCACGTGTGTTAGAAAGATGGAGATCAAAAAGGTGCTCAAGGTTGCTGTTGTTAAGATGATTAATGACCTTATGAGCGTTTACCAGGTCAGTTGCCAGACGCCGAAGTTTCAACGAGGGCAGCGAGACGTTCAGAGTATGGTAGATGCCTGATTGAGGGTATTCGTTTGGTTGCACGTCTCTGTACAGTTTCTAGGTTAATATTCTGAGCAAGATAGGGGTTCCAGACTGGTGATGCAAACTCCAAGTGTGGACGCACCATAGCTTTGTACAGCTTTAAATAGATAGTTGGTGAGCGGCTGACAAAGGTCTTGCTGAGTGACGCCAGGACACCCTCAGCCTTTTTGGCAATTTTGAAGATGTGTTTCGTCCAACATAAATCACTGCTGACAGTAATACCCAGATCACGTTCACAAGAAGATTCCTTGATATTAGTGTTGTGGAGGGAGTATATGTATGATGGGTTTTTCCTCCCAAAATGCATGGTGGTGCATTTGTCCTCAGCCAGCTTCAGTTGTCAGTCAGTGATCCATTGTTGCACTGTGTCCAGGTCTGACTGCAATAAAGATCTGCAACGTTCAGGAACTGTTTTTTTTATCTCAAGGTACAACTTGATGTCATCGGCATACTTCAGTACTATGGTATTCCTTAAGTTAACATCTATATCATTGATATACGCAACAAAAAACACATTAATCTTATGTTTATTGAATGTGTGCAAAGAGAATTTCATTTGGTTGGAGTTTCTTTAATCCCATCAGAAAATTTGTAATTCATCATGTAAACCAAAATTTAAAATCCATGTTTTGTTTGAAATCGCAAATTCAAATTGCTTCTTTTTTTTTTTTGAGAAATTTCTCCATTCATAATTCAAGGGAAATAACCTCCAATATTAGAGTCACTTCCCTTACAAAAATAACTTTTTTTTTTTTTCTTAAATGTGTGTATCTTTTCCTAACATTTAATTTTTTTGTCATTATTTATATATATATATGAGTATAGATAAAAGGATATGAAAACAACGCAATATGCTGTTAAAGTGAAAATATTTTATATCATATTCATAGCTAATATTGAACAATATTTATAAATTTTCACTTTAACAGCATATTGTGTTGTTTTCATATCCTTTCATCTATACTCATACCTGTCGGATTTCTTTCCTTTCTATTAACTTATATGTATATATATATTTTTGTCTACCACAGATCAGTTATGAAAATCCGCCACATATTTATGCCTTAACGGACAACATGTATCGGAATATGATGATCGAATGTGAAAACCAGTGTGTTATAACAAGGTTTGTAAATATTGGAAAACAAAAAGTTGATGATTACATGTTGCTAAAATTTGATATCATTTGAACAAGAATTGGTCAGTTATTAGATTACAAAATGATATCAATTTTTCTGATGTTACAAAATGATATCAATTTTTTCTGAAACACATGTCAAATACAAATTGATATCAATTTTCTGAAACATCATGTCAAAATACAAATTGATATCAATTTTCTGAAACATCATGTCAAAATACAAATTGATATCAATTTTTCTGAAACATCATGTCAAAATACAAATTGATATCAATTTTTCTGAAACATCATGTCAAAATACAAATTGATATCAATTTTTTCTGAAACATCATGTCAAAATACAAATTGTCAAAATTTTTTCTGAAAATCATGTCAAAATACAAATTGATATCAATTTTTCTGAAACATCATGTCAAATACAAATTGATATCAATTTTCTGAAACATCATGTCAAAATACAAAATGATATCAATTTTTCTGAAACATCCAGTATATTATGTACTACGGGCGATGTAAAAATAAACTTTTGAAAAATATAGCCTGAGGGGATTGGGAGTTAAAATTCAATGTTGGAGGGGTAGTATCCAAGTAAAAATTAATAAATCAATTAAAGTAATAAAAAATAACAATGCCAAAATATTTTTTTAAATTCTTCCTTTTATTTTAATAGATAAATCTGTAGAGAGAAGATGATAAAAAAATCTTTTATTTTGATAAATAAAACACTGAATGATAATAAAAAAAACACTCTTCCTTTTTATCGTAATAAAATTTATTAAAATAAAAGGAAGGGTGTTTTTTAAAATTATTATTCAGTGTTTTATTTATTAAATAGATAATACACTACACTGAATAATAAAAATACAGTTTTTAAACAAAATTTATCTTTTCCAGCGTAAAAGATGTAGACAAAGAATAAGTTGGTAGGTTTACATTTTTTCAAAGTTAAAACATCCAGTATATTATATACATAATAATGTGAGTGCTGTATTTAATAGCAAATGCGATCTTCAGACCAGGTCTAGGTCTGAAGGCCACATAGACAAGAAATTATCAGTAACCAGGCACCATTGACTCCATGATGTCCATGCTACCTTAATTTATATATATATATATATATATATATATATATATATATATAATATACCAAACTTGCTGGTAAACCCTTGCGGTAAGAAAAAACTCGGCAAATAGTTTGATTGTAAAAATATACCACCAAACATTACCTGGGGACAAAAAAAATGTTTGAAAAAAAAGAAAAGACCAAGATAGTTGTACCAACCGAGTCAGATCTTAGCCCTGAAGAGCACTAAGCGAAACTTTTAGTAGGTATATCTGACTTGATTTCGTATTCTTTTCATATTTTTATCATTTAAGACAAATATTTTTCAATTTGGCAATATAATTTTAATCTTAATATTTTAAAACATAATAAATATATACACTATATCATATTTGTATATTTAAGTTGAATTCATTTATATTCATAATAATAGATATATTGCTTATTACTTCTTTTATATTTCCATTAGTTTTGTGATTTTGTGATATTGTAAATTTTTATTTTTTATCTTTTAGTGGAGAAAGTGGGGCTGGCAAGACGGTTGCGGCCAAGTTAATCATGGCTTACATTGCAAAAGTTTCTCGAGGTGGACCCACTGTACAGGTAAGGGTATCATACTTCTATTTAATGATGATCCAATTTCTGTATTATAAATAAAACACAGCAAAAATGATACATTGTAGCACAATTTTAATGAATTTACTATAAAATAATTACTAATGATATTACTATATAAATACATTTCTAATGATTTACTATATAATACATTGTTAATAATTTACTATAGAAATACATTACTAATGGATAAATACTAATAGATTACTAATACTATATAAATACATTGTTAATAATTTTACTATAGAAATCATTACTAATGATATTACTATATAAATACATTTCTAATGATTTTACTATATAAATACATTGTTAATAATTTTACTATAGAAATACATTACTAATGATATTACTATATAAATACATTTCTAATGATTTTACTATATAAATACATTGTTAATAATTTTACTATAGAAATCATTACTAATGATATTACTATATAAATACATTTCTAATGATTTTACTATATAAATACATTGTTAATAATTTTACTATAGAAATACATTACTAATGATATTACTATATAAATACATTTCTAATGATTTTACTATATAAATACATTGTTAATAATTTTACTATAGAAATACATTACTAATGATATTACTATATAAATACATTTCTAATGATTTTACTATATAAATACATTGTTAATAATTTTACTATAGAAACATTACTAATGATATTACTATATAAATACATTTCTAATGATTTACTATACTACATAAATACATTGTTAATAATTTTACTATAGAAATACATTACTAATGATATTACTATATAAATACATTTCTAATGATTTTACTATATAAATACATTGTTAATAATTTTACTATAGAAATACATTACTAATGATATTACTATATAAATACATTTCTAATGATTTTACTATATAAATACATTGTTAATAATTTTACTATAGAAATACATTACTAATGATTTTACTATATAAATACATTACTAATGATTACTATATAAATACATACATAAATACATTACTAATGATATTACTATAGAAATGAATTGCTAAACTAATAATTTTACTATGGAAATACTTTACTTGAATGTCATAACTGTGTTACATAATTTTTAGTATCCTAACACTTATGTACAGTTAGTGTAGAAACCAAAATGGCTGAATGAGTTACAGCCAGCGGCCTTGGAGGATTGAGTGACACAGGTTGACCTCATCTTGATCTTCTTTCCAGTGGATAGGTGGAGAAGGCCTTCTTCCGGTTTAGATTAGAAAGTTAGTTAGTTAGTATTGGCCAAAACCACAGAGATAGCAAGTCGCGCCTAAATGCGTTGCCATACTCAATCTGCGCAGTAGTCTGGTGGGGATTTCTAAATAAGATATGTTATAAAGAAAATCAAAGTCTTGTGTTATTTATCAAAAAACTACCAATGACCCAGGGCTTATGATAGATGAGAAATCCCTAATGGAAGACCAGACACGAAGTCCCCAAGACGAAGTTCCAGACGCTAGAAGAACATAAGATACTAAAGACGATCAGAAGAATAATAGAAGAAGATAAGAGAGTATACAACAACTGTTCTCAAAAGTAAATCTTACATAAAATAAGTCAAGAAGATTATATATATCTATATATATCTATATCTATATATATATATATATATATATATATATTTGTATAAGTATTAACTTACCGGTGGGTATAAGAACGATCGTTGGAAGCGCACAATATCCAGAGGTTAAAGTTGAGAAAAAACAAATACAAAGTGCTCAATACAATGTAGAGCATAAATTAAAATAAAATTAAAATAAATAAATATATTATATTATATATATATTATATTAATGATTTGAAGGCCAATACAATGCACATAAAAAAATAAAAACAAAAAGATCTTTTTTTGCCTTATCGATTAAGAATATGGCGTAGACGCCATGTTTACCCTGTCTTTCTAACTTCGGGGAACGTGGGAAATAGCCGTAGAGCCAAGACAGAGAAAAAAAAAAAAAAAAAAAAAAAATAACAAAAAAAAAAAAAAAAGAATAGTAAAAAAACCAAAAAAAAAAAACAGGTGTAGAAAGAGAGAAATAAAAACAGACGACACTGACTATCGTCTGCTGTTCGTTCGTTCGTCAGCCATTTCCCGGTACCTTTTTAGTCAAGGTGAATAATAGCAACAAACATGGTCGAAATTCAAGGGTGGGTCATTATTAAATATTAAATCGGTAAGGCAAAAAAAGATCTTTTTGTTTTTATTTTTTATGTGCATTGTATTGGCCTTCAAATCATTAATATATAATAACATAATTAACAATGCTTCAAGCAAATTGCCAATTACTTTATATATATATATATATATATATATATATACAAGGTGTCCCAGAAGTCGCGCACCATGTATGAAGATACATATAAAAAGTATAAAAAGACATATGAATATCAATTTATTCATCATAATCATAATAGATGCTCAAATTGTTCACCCTCTCCATTGATACATACATCAATTCTCAAGATGCACTTTGTACGGATGAAATTTATGTGTCTTAAGAATACAATCTACTGATGATTTGCTAATCGTAAGCTCCTGGCTTATTTTCTTTACTGATTTCACGGGGCTTCTAGCAACATTCGCCAAAACCATAGTTGATGTTGCTTCATCAGTTGCACTCTTTCGTTGACCACATCTCTTGCGGTCAGCAACTGAGCCAGTTTCTTGGAAACGTTTTATCAAACGGCAGACAGTGGTATGGTTCAATGGTTTTTCTCGCTCAGGATGAGTGCGGTTGAATTCTTAAGCTACAGAGCGGTATGTAGCCCCATCTCTTCCAAACAAAAAAAAACAAAAAAAACTCTTTCTTGTATTGTTAATTTCTCACCCATATCCAATAAAATCTGAAAAACACAAAAAAACAAATTATATGGTGCGCGACTTCTAGGACACCCTGTATATATATATATATATATATATATATACATAAAATTAATAAAACAAGCATTCGACAAAGCATCATCTCTTAATAGACAAGAACTACTTGTATACAAACCACACCAAACTAATGACCGAATCCCTATGGTATTTCACCACGGTCGACATATGCACAAATTGACTAAGCTACTCACTGAACAATATAAAACCCTACAAACCGACCCCACAACAAAGTCCATCTTCAAAACCCCGCCCATTAACGCAAAAAAACAACCACCCAACCTACGTAACATACTCACTGCATCCAGGAAAAATTTACATAACACCGTACGGAAAGGTAATAAACGATGCAATAAGCCTAGATGCCAAGTTTGCAGCCACATACATACGGAAACCGAAATAAAAATACCCTACACAAACATAACAATCCATCCGCCACACCTAACATGCGATAGCGCTAACATTATATACTATTTATACTGCACACAATGTAGAAATAGTGGATATGTGGGAGAAACATCAACACCCTTTAGACTAAGACTAAATAACCACAAATCCACTATAAATCTCAAATCCCCGCATAGTACAATAGCACTTCATTTTAACACCTTATCACACAACCTTACACAGCTCAAATGCATCTTATTAGAACACGCATTTCCAACAACGCAATCTAGAAAACAATCAGAATCTAAATGGATTCTAAAATTACAAACGCACGTGATGGGATTAAACGCAGATATCGGAATTCTCCGTTATTACAAATATTTTACAAACGTTGCCACTGTCGATAACAACAGAGACAAAGAAACCGTTGAACAGTAACATTTGACAAAGGGTATCTAACGAACCTGAAAATTTATGTAAAAAATAATTAAAAAGTAAGTGAATCCAATACTCCATAACATCGAGTTCATTCATTTATTTATTTTTAATGCTTCACAATAACGCCTAATTTAAAAAAACATTTAAAAAAAAAATATATATATATATATATATATATATATTATATATAAATATGAAACATGAAAAATTATTGTGAATGATTAAGATATTAAAGAATTTTGTTTTGTTTTTCATTTCTTTCCAGAGAGTCAAAGACATCATCTTGGAATCCAATCCATTATTAGAAGCATTTGGAAATGCAAAAACGGTTCGAAATAATAATTCAAGCCGATTTGTAAGTAAATCACTGATAATCATTCTACTTATATATATATGTTTGTGTGTGTGTGTGTGTGTATATATATATATATATATATGTATACACACATATATATATATATCTATAAATGAGCTCTGATGATGATTTTTGTAAAATCGAAATATTGATCAATATCAGCTATGATTATATTATAAATTGTTTTCTTCTTTAACAGCATTGTGTGATGTTTTCATTCCACCTTTTCATACTCATACTGTCGGATTCATTTCCTTTATTTTAACTTTATATATATATATATATATATATATATATATATATATATATATATAGTGTGGGATTGTCACTGTTTCAGCTTTTACTGGATATATATATCTTATTATAATGGAGATTGTGTGTTTTTCTGTCTGTAACCGAAACTATATTTCTACTCAAGTCACAATTCTCTTAGTTATTGACATCACATTCTCCATGATTTTATTTTTATCTAAACCTCAATTATTAATAAAATTGTCTTACAATATTAATACTGTTAACTATGTCTACATACTGACAACATGCAATTATATTTATATATACAACAAAATAGCGGCTTACAGTGTGAACAGGAAGGCTAATTTGCATATTAATATTAAAAAATCGAATTTAATAAATATGTGCTTAGTATTATTGATTTCTAACTGTTTGGTTTTATTTTAATGAATATAAGCAAAAATCTCTTCAATAAATCTTAAATGAAATCCATTAACAAGAAAAAATAACTGTCATTTTATTCTTTACTTCCTCTTTTAACTAAATACTTAAATTAGAAACAATAACAATGAAAGACGAGAGTGATGGAAGAGTAAGTTTCAGTTGTTCTATTTTTCGATTATACCCCGCTCTGTTTCAAATCTTTTTATCTGCATTCTTATTTAGTTTCATTAGCCTTTCTAATTTAATACAATATTTTATTACATTAAAACTTAAATACTTGCACCCGGAGGGTGCATATATTTGCTAGTTCTTTTAATATTATTTCTTTGTGTCATTAAACATTTTAGGGAAAATATGTCGAAATCCAATTCAGTCGAGGAGGAGAACCGGTCGGAGGAAAAGTGTCAAATTTCCTTTTAGAAAAGGTAAGTTTTTTTTCCTTTCATCTCATTCTCTTTCCTGTCCTGTTGCCATTACTCCCAGGTCCACTTACCTGGAGTCTCAGTATCTGTTAGTATCCTATCTATAAGTCAAATAGATCTTTGTGGAACTTATTTGTATTAGATTAGAATATAAGAATTAGCAAGGTGTTAACTCATAGTTAACAACTGTTTCTTATCTAAAAGAGAGTAACCTAACACAGAATATCCGGTAGGAAAAAAGACAAGTCAGTTAATATTATATAACATTTAATTAACTAAGTTCCCATTCTAAATATCAAAGAGTCATGGTGTATTGTGAGACTACCTGCTCTGCGCTCTGCACCTTCAATGCACGATGTCCAGAACCCCAAACGTTGTAACACCCTGCGCTGGCCGACCTGAGGGCACGAGTCAGAAACAGGCTCACAAGGATAAAAAACAAACAAACAAACAACAAGTGTTTGTAAACAAGACGTGGGTGGAAGAAGGGGTGTGTGAGACTTCGCTGTCTATCCAACTGGCTGCTACAGGCTATCCCTACCGGCGACCATAACACCTCAACGGCCCGAGTTCTGACTGGCCCAGTACTGGAGTTTAGCTATATTTATGTAAAACTCTCCTTCCCCATCCATCTTCTCCGGACCACACAGATGGCCAGTACTCATTAACCCTTAAAATTAAAGCAATTAAATATTTTTCCAGACTTAATGTCTTCAATACTTCGAACATTAATTATTTTCAAAAGAGATTTCCTCATAAAAATAGCATCTTTGCTTTTAATACCTGGGTGCATAAGATATTATCACTAAGTGGCCCAACTTCATGGTGGTCGTACAAGTCTCTCAAACTTTACGGCCTAATCTTTGGATTCGTAAAAGGTCAACCACCCACCCTTTAACCTATTCTCTTTCTTATTCATTTATTTATTTATTTATTCTGACCATGTTCGTCTTCAATCATAGTATCACAGTATTGAAGGAACATGAAGAAAAGTTTAAACAAACCGCTTACTAATTCTCAATAGATTTGGAAACAAAGAGAGGCACCATGTAAATGGTCACCCAATTGAGTATTGAACACGCTCATTGCTGCTTAACTTCCATGATCTCGCAGGAACTGGCACTTTCAGTGTGAATTGACTGTAATAGATGTGAGACAAGTAAATTTGAAAATTCTTAAGCATAAGTTTTTTTACTTTAAGAAATAATTTCAAATTTGTATTTAAAAAAATTATTTAAAAATTTTTTTTCTATCTGTCTATTTTTTTTCAGTCCCGTGTTGTTTTGCAAAATCCAAATGAACGTAGCTTTCATATATTCTATCAATTATGCTCAGGGGCATCACAAGAACAACAAGGTAAGTTATTTCTTTATTTTAAAAAAATCTTTTTTTATTCTATCCACCTGATTAATTCACAGAAGCTCTCCTGTCCCATAGTGTTACATAATGAATTGGCATAGTCTATCATTTTTGTAAGGAAGTGTAGTATATATATTTACCAACCCCTCTGCATGGCAGGTTGCTGCACAAGGTCAATTTCTTAAGTGGAGTTTAACAAGTTTGAATTCAGAGTTTTCCTTCTCCTAGACTGGTTACCTAGCCATGATTAAAGAGCACAGTCTGTCCTACTAATTACCTATAACTGGAGGGAGAGTAGTTCCAATATTGAAGGAAAAAGGTGACTCAAAAAATAAACAATAATCAGCAGAAAGCCATGTTGCTGCAAGACATAACCAATCTTATAGCTTTTAAATTTTCAAATTTCAAAAGAACAAAAAAAAAGAATTAATAAATTGTTTTCATAAAATAATTATTCCAACCCTGTTGGCTAGGGCTATAGAAGACACTGACTGCACCTCTGCAGAGTGGTAAAACCCCTCCAATGGGGCCTCTTGTTGGCTGTTGGTGGCGACCCATGATGCTTAAGGATGGAATTCTCATGGCTGAGCAGTCCATAACATGCAACACTCCATTTTGGCCTTTACTTAGACTAGACGGGCGGTCAAAGGTCAAAGTCAATTGGCTGGTCATGTCAAGCCCTAGCACCTATAAGATTGTCCCAATCTTATGGTAAGTCCCAACCCTTTTTATCATATATGTGCTAGAAGGTGGTGGATGAGGGTCTTCATGTTCTGGGAATGATGTTAAATTCTATCTGATGGTGAGGTTCCAGTTCTGAAGAATTTGGAATACCCCTTCATCACCATTGCTCCCTGGTCCACTCTGACCCAGAGTGGTAGTACCTGTTAGGGTCCCATCTATGGGTTAGATAGAAAAATATGTTTATAAAAAAAAAAATTCAGTATCCATTAAGAATGAATTTATTTCAAAACTTTTTCGGCATTAAATCACCCACTAAGGTTGATATGCCATGAATAAAAAGGAAAGGAAAGGAAAATAATTATTCATATTTGATTCGATTTATATGTAATTCTTCAATTGTGACATGTAAAATAATTACAGAATATAATTATTTAGTTAGGATTAATAATCTAGACAAAAAACAAAAATTTTTAAAGTGATAAATCTCTTGTGACACTCCCTTAAATTAAAATGATTTTTTTAGTTAAAACAGAAAACAGCACTGTTCACGTGACTTTCGGAAACATTTTTTCACGCTCAGAATTGCGGAGACATGGAATAAACTGCCTGCATCTGTTGTAGGCTGCGGAGCACTGAGGCTTTCAAAGCTCCATGCTTCCTGTAGTCCGCCAACACTATACCTGATGCCACTCTCCACATACACATGCACACACATACATGCATATTACTACTGTGAACTGTTCATGTTCCTGACACATGTGTACTTGACATGAGACTTTGATGAGTTGTGGTGCACCTGAGCACTATACACAATGAATTACATTATTATTTATTATTAACAGATTATATTATTTTTTTCTCCTTAATTTTATTATCATTCATACTGTTGTTTTAAAAGTTTTGCTTTTTTTTTTTTTTCAGTATCTCTTGGTCTAACCAGCCTTGATTATTATTCGTACTTAAATCAAAGTGGAGTTTATGAAGTTGATGATGTTGATGACAGTAAAGATTTCAAAGAGACAATGGTATTTATCAATCTTATTTTTTTGTCAATCTTTCAAAACTTTTTAAAACTTTCATTATTTGCAGAAGAAAATTTATTTCATTTTAATTTTTACCGGTTTTTATTTCATACTACCCGGCGTCACCTGGGTAGCGGGGAGAGTTTAAAAAAAAAAGTAGTTTCACAGATCCATTATTGTTGAATCGCGAGTTTGATTCTCACAGGATGCCCCATTAAAATCTCTACGTAAAAAAAGACCTTGCGTTGATCCAGCCACTCTGAAAATAAAAACTACTATTTAAAATATCAAATGCAAAAAAAAAAAAAAAAAAAAAAAAATACCATGCTGTTATCATTAAGTTTAATTTTTAATCATTTTATGAATATAACTCAAATCTTCATTATTTTTGCTCAAACAGCAAGATCTGGTGATAGTGAATGTGTATATATATTTACTTTGTCGTTAATTGTTTTATTTTCATAGTTTCCTCCAGACATACATACACACAAACTGCTCTTTATACATGTATAGATAATTACATCTTATTATAATGGAGATTGAGTGTCTGTGGGTGTGGTATACTAAGAAACGGAAGCACCGTTTCTACCATTGTTTTTGTTATGAAACGGAAGCACCGTTTCAACCATCTTTTTGAGTTGTGAATAAAAGGTGGAAGTGTTCACTTCTCGTGGTTAACGTCAGCTGGACTACTCGTATTATTATTTCGCTAAGCGTGTTACAACAGTGCGTAAACGAAACTACGTCACTTCCAACATCACAATTCCCTTAGTAATTTATGTCATATCTCAATGTTTATTGAATGATCATTATTTAATCTTAATTAGCATCTTATTTATTAACAACGTCTCTATTAAGCTGAGATAGATTTGTCTCAAAACAGCCCATATTATTGACGTGTTTAAAATCCTGTGATGTGTGTTATATATCATTAAGAAATAAATGTTTACATAATATATGGTGTGAATAATTTGCATACCGGTTTTAATAAAACAGTGTTTAATAAATAATTACTTATTATTGATATCTAATATTATTGTTTTATTCTAAAATGTATTAAAAGCAATCCTATGTATAATTTTATATTGAAATCAATTAGAATAAAGTAAAAATAATTGTAATATTTCTGTGTTCGTATTGAATTTTATTAGTTTTTCTAATTCAATATAATATTTAATTATATTAAAACTTCACTACTTGATCTCAGGCCGTGGGGAGGCCTTTTTTTTTTTTTTATAGTTACAGTAATATCTTTCCATTTTGTTAGTAGGGCTTACACTAACTGCCTCCCCCTGCAGAGTCAAAAGGGTGTTCAATGGGGCTACCCTATAATGCCTAAGGATTGAATTGTAGTGGCTGATTGGTCTGTGTCATGTGTACTAGGTGGTCCAATGACATACAACACTCCACTTTGGTACTTACTTGGGCTAAACAGGCAATCAGAAAATCCCCATCTGATCAATCAGCTGGTCATGTCAAGCCCTAGCACCTATATGATTGTCCCGACCGTATTCTTCAAATTGCTCTTATGGCAAACACCCAACTCTTTTTATTATATGAGTGCTAGAAGGCGATGACTGAGGATCAACCACCAGTATTTATTAATACACATAAAGTTAATGAAAATTATTTCTATGAACAAATCATGTACAGTGATGCTGATAGCTTTTTGATTTAGTGCATCCTGGGATGCACATATTTGCTTTGAATGAGTCCCTGGCAAAATGTATGGGTCCCAACTAAAGCTGTCTAACTCCTACCTTGTAACCTATCCTGTGTAATTCATTTCAAAGAAACTATGGAAATATATTTAGTTAGCTTGAAATGATGAGGGAAGAAAAAAGAAAAACACTGGGACACATGGATACGATTCTACTGCATCCTTTTAGATTTTTGTGTGTCAGGACACGTACCTATCAGCATCTCTGCATGTATATATATATATATATATAAAATATTTGACATTAAATAACCTATACCAACCAACCAACCATAAATATTTTTTTGTTCTTTCTTGCAGCATGCCATGGAAGTTATGGGATTACGTCAAGCTGAGAAACTCAACATATTGTCTTTAACGGCAGCCATATTACATTTGGGAAATATCACGTTCCATGAAGAAGGAAATTATGCTTTGATTTCTGATGAAGAATGTAAGTATTACAGTCTTTTAAAAAAATTGGTTTGCTCATTACTATTGTATAAATTTCTATAATATGATATAGTGGCTAATTATATGTATATATATATGTAAAAAAGTAAAGTCGTCGGGGCGGCCTAATGTCGGTATCAGCCATGCAGCCATGGAGTCTATCCCCTTTTCACTAGTGCTAGACCAAGGAGATTATTTTAGCGTCTGAGGTGGAGCGCCACACCTACCTTCAGCTCCTTACTTTACCGCACAGATCCCTGTGCTACTCATAACGCTGAGTTGGCGGGGGCGGGTATCGAACTAGGAACCTTGTGGTTTCTAGCCGAACGCTCTACCGACTGAGCTGTACATAAAAAAATTAATTACTTAAATAATTTAATATAAACATTTCTTTTCTGAAAAAAAAAAATCTGTTACTAATCGGCCACGAACGTGATACAACTCTCTTTTTTGAAAAAGAGAATTTTTCTGTTTTTTGAATTTGAAGTATTTCTTTTTCTTATAAAAACTGTTACACCTAAGGAACGTGATGCAGCAAAAGAACGTGATGCAGCGAAAGAATGTGATGCAGCGAACAAACGAAATGCAGCGAACGAAAGTGATACATGCTTTTTGGAAAAAAAAAAAACAATATTTCCAGTTTAAATTCAAAATATTCTCCGTTTCTCTCTTGAAGAATCAGGATTAAAAACATTCACATCTTAAAATGGTCCCAATTATTATTATACTCTGATGAAGATTTATATATATATATATTGCCTTATCTTATGGTAAATCATCATCATTATCATCAAATCATGCTGACAACATGGCTTCCCTTGAGACCCTCTCTCACCATCCATTTCTGTCATCACTATTATATTATGGACATTACTGAGGTAGATAATGCTTTTATGAATATTAGTGAAGTATATAATAATTTTATGTATTATTAGTGGGGTACATAATGCTTTTGTGGATATTAATGAGGTACGTAATGCTTTTGAGGATATTAGTGGGGTACATAATGGTTTTGTGGATACTAGTGGGGTAGATAATGCTTTTATGAATATTAGTGAAGTATATAATGATTTTATGTATGTTAGTGGGGTACATAATGCTTTTGTGGATATTAATGAGGTACATAATGCTTTTGAGGATATTAGTGGGGTACATAATGGTTTTGTGGATACTAGTGGGGTACATAATGATTTTGTGAATATTAGTGAAGTATATAATGATTTTATGTATGTTAGTGGGGTACATAATGGTTTTGTGGATATTAATGAGGTACATAATGCTTTTGAGGATATTAGTGGGGTACATAATGGTTTTGTGGATACTAGTGGGGTAGATAATGCTTTTATGAATATTAGTGAAGTATATAATGATTTTATGTATGTTAGTGGGGTACATAATGGTTTTGTGGATATTAATGAGGTACATAATGCTTTTGAGGATATTAGTGGGGTACATAATGGTTTTGTGGATACTAGTGGGGTACATAATGATTTTGTGAATATTAGTGGGGTACATTATGCTTTTGAGGATATTAGTGAGGTACATTATGCTTTTGTGGATATTAATGAGGTACATAATGCTTTTGAGGATATTAGTGGGGTACATAATGCTTTTGTGGATACTAGTGGGGTACATAATGATTTTGTGAATATTAGTGGGGTACATTATGCTTTTGTGGATACTAGTGGGGTACATTATGCTTTTGAGGATATTAGTGAGGTACATAATGTTGTGGGTCCAAATGACTTTTAGGATCTTACTAAATTTCAGACCCTCCCTCTATCTTAACACAGTGATAATCATGTTGTTACCTTAGTTGCCTTTATTCATCCCTATCAGTCATCATTTCCACACGTGTTTGACTTGGGGGGGGGGGCTTATATGTTTTTACCCAACCCCTCTATCATGCACAGGATGTGACACATGGTCAATTTTTAAGTGGACTAAAGCTGGTTTTAATTCAGAGTTTTTCTTCTCTTAGACTGGTTGTCTAACCAAAGCTAAAGAACCCAGTCTGTCCTACTATTTACTCATAGCTGCGGTGGTGACAGATACCTTTCCCAAGGGCCTTAGCATGGAGGGAAATGTAAAAAGCCTTGTTCAAGGTTTGAACTCATATTGCCTATTCCATTTCCGATGATAATCATTACAATATGCTTGCAATGAACTTGGGGCTCATATATCCATTGCAAGCCTCGACACCTATTCCATCTATTTCAAACATAATCTTCCTCATCATTCCCTGTCTGATGATCGTGCAAAATTTCTAATAATGATATTGACCTGTTGTGAATATCTTTAAATTTTAAGATTTATATGAAGGTTGTCTGAAAAGTTCATAGGCTGACCAAGATACTCTCATAGAATGTAACCAAATGAGCTTTATTTTTCAACATAGCTACCCTTGTGGTCCACACACCTTTTCGATCAGTGTTGCAGTGCTTAAATCCCAGTGGTTAAAAAAGTCATTAACAGCTGATATAACATCCTTATATGAACTTTTCAGCCCACACTTGTATATATGTATATGTAGAAATTAGACAAAGTTTCGGTTTATATTAAACCTTCATGAGGACAACACGTCTTTCTGTGTACCAATCATGTCTTGACTTTCGACTTTGCATGTACCAATCATGTCTTGACTTTCAAAATGAACGCTGACCAAAATATGGTTATGAGACTTTCTCTATATACATTTCATAACTCATGTCATTTTAAAAGAACATCCATCACTGTTCAAACAGTAATTTCTTTTTCCTTCCTATTGTATTGTTCTAATGAAGGTTTAATATATACCGAAACATTTAAACATCGATTTCAACATCAAGAATAATTTGATCTTTTTTTTGTATACTTTGTTTTTCTAATTTGTACATACTAGCAAGAATATGCGCCCTCTGGGCATAAGTATTTAAGTTTTAATGTAATGAAATATATTAAATTAG
The DNA here is from genome assembly GCA_023376005.1 of Doryteuthis pealeii. Lineage (NCBI taxonomy): Eukaryota > Metazoa > Mollusca > Cephalopoda > Myopsida > Loliginidae > Doryteuthis > Doryteuthis pealeii. The sequence goes on from CM042139.1 coordinate 18,432,281, forward strand.
AAAGACTAAAGAAATTAAATTAGATTAGAATGTATATAAAAAGATTTCACTTATTTTAATTATATTTTAATTGGTTTCTATATAAAATCATTCATAGGATTGATTTTAATATGCTGGAGAATAAAACAATATTAGAGATCAATAACAACAAGTAATTATTTATCAAACCTGGTTTTTTTAAAACCAGTATGCAGATTAACCACAGCATATATGATGTAAACTCTTATTTCTTAGTGATATATAAGACACATTGCAGGATTTTAAACGCACTAATAATATGGGCTGTTTTGAAGCAAATCTAACTCAGATTTTCATGGAGACATTGTTAATAAATAATATCTATTCTATTATCTGTGTTATTCGGACTATTGTCCCCATCTTCATTGTTACTTGTACAACGTTTCGGCCGATATGCCCTCCAGCCTTCTTCAGGTATTTCTTCTCAGACTCGGGAACCTTCTCAGACTCGGGAACCTTCTTTTCGAACTCGGGAACTTTCTTTTCAAACTCGGGAAAGTTCCTGAGTTCGAAAAGAAGGTTCCTGAGTCCGAGAAGATTCCCAAGTCCGAGAAGAAATACCTGAAGAAGGCCGTAGGGCATATCGTCTGAAACGTTGTACAAGTAACAATGAAGATGGGGACAATAGTCCGAATAACGCAGATAATACTAATCTTCAAGCCTCATCTCAAACGTTTTAGAGAAATATCTATTCTATGTATTAATGATTTTGACTATAAATTAAATACTCATTGATAAACTTATGCAATTCCTGAAGATATTTTGATGTAAGCAGTGATGTAGTTTCGGTTACAGAAAGACAGATACTGAATCTCCATTATAATAAGATTGTCATATTTATTTCCATATTTTACTTCGATATATGTATATATATATACATACACCAGGCATTTTTATATGTGTTGATTTTTATTTCAGTTTTGGACACACCTGCCTATTTGTTGGGAATTGATAAAAACTTGTTGAATATGAAATTGAAAGGACGAGTGATGGATAGTAAATGGGGAGGTAAATCCGAAAGGATTGAAATGAAACTGAATGTCGACCAAGCTATCTACACCCGGGATGCTTTGGCCAAGGCACTTTACAATCGATTGTTTGATTATCTTGTTGCGGTAAGATCTCTACATAAAGTTTCTAAGATTTTTATTAACATACACATATCACTCCTAATATGGTTGGTTATGCATGCATATGAAGAAATGGATATATGATATATATACTATATCCATTACACCAATCAAGCCTCATCTTAAAAATTCAGAGAAATAGTGTAGATAACAATAAAGATGAGGACAAAAGTCCAAATAATCGAAATTATCAAGCCTCATCTAAAGAATTCAGAGAAATAGTGGAGATAACAATAAAGATGAGGACAATAGTCTGAATAATCCAAATAATACTAATTATCAAGCCTCATCTCAAAAATTCAGAGAAATAGTGTAGATAACAATAAAGATGAGGACAATAGTCCAAATAATCCAAATTATCAAACCTCATCTCAAAAATTCTGAGAAATAGTGTAGATAACAATAACGATGAGGACAATAGTCCAAATAATCCATATTATCAAGCCTCATCTCAAAAATTCAGTGAAATAGTGTAGATAACAATAACGATGAGGACAATAATCCAAATAATCCAAATTATCAAGCCTCATCTCAAAAATTCAGTGAAATAGAATTAATTTTGATTTTGAATTATTTTTCAGGCGGTCAACAAAGCAATGGAAAATCATTCGAGTGTCGTCAATGTTGGTATCTTGGATATTTACGGGTTTGAGATTTTTGATAAGAATGGATTTGAACAATTCTGTATAAATTATGTGAATGAAAAACTACAACAGATCTTCATTGATTTGACATTGAAAGCCGAACAAGTAAGTTTAAAATGTCAACAATATAAATTTTGCATTATACTACTTTACTTTTTACATCACCTTTTTGATCTCCATGTTTCTAAAACACATGCCTATAAAGTCAGAAAACAGCATAGCTCACATGACTTTCGGAAACATTTTTTCATGCTCAGATTTGCCAAGACATGGAATAAGTCTGTTGTGGGCTGCCAAAACACTGTATCTTTCAAAGCCTCAATGCTTCCTGTAATCCGCCAACACTATACCTGATACTCCCATCCACACACATATGCATGCACGCGCACACATACATGTATATTATTAATGTACGCTGTTCATGTTCCTGACACTGTTACATAATCTATGCGGTGCATAAGATTATTTCATATCACGGGCAGGACTTTCCATGGAATATTACAGAAAGCCCGCAAAATGCGTGAAGTCACGTGGGACCTGGTTGGGTCTTCAGTTTCAGCTTGGACGTCAGGCAGATAAGATGTTACTGCCTTAGCGGAAGCTCACTGCACACGCGCATTATGTTAGTTACATGAAATGTTTAGTTAAGTAAATAAAAGCTTACATAAATAATATGGTTTTGTGGTTGATGAATGTCTTGGCAACAAGACAGATTTAGAAGAAGAAATGAATCAAGGACGACCAACCAGAAGAGACGTTAGAAGAGACGCTAGAAGAACGTAAGATACCAAAGATGAACAGAAGAATAATAGAAGTAAGAAAAAAGAAGAGATACGTTACTGTACTAGACATGAGAATTTGATGAACCTGAGCACTGTACACATACATGACTGTACACTGTTCATGTTCCTGTATGTACTAGACATGAGAATTTGATGAGTTGTGGTGCACCTGAGCACTGTACACATACACACTGTTCACCTGCACTAGACTGAGTTGTGTGCACCTGAGAACTGTACACAATAAATTTCATTATTATTTTCATTATTATAAAAAGAAAACAAATGACAGGTAATATTTTACAAAACTTTATACATATAAATAATTGGTTTAAACTTGGTATGTATTGTAGGAAGTCAATAAATAATAATCTCTCTTAGAGCATAAGTATGTTCATTTGGTGCATCATGGAGTGTCACATGACAGTCCCTGAAACACATTCTCAACCTCTTTTGCATCTGTTGTCTTAGACCCTGCCAGGGAATGGTAAAGCTATGTGACTATTTTACTTTCCTTTGTCAAAGAAGTTATCTCCCTTGATTTGAATGTTTACTGATAATATGAGTATAAAACCTCCGTATTAAGACACACATGGCATAAGTTCTAAGACTCTAGATGCTGAACCAGGAACCTTGTGATTCCTGGGAAGATGCTCTACTGACTGAGCTAAACCGGCCCCTATCATGGATATACTATTGTTAATATGGACACCATGTGCAGGCTAGCTTTTTTATTCTTCTAGGAAGTCATTTCTTGTATCTTTGATTTGTTCCTTATTTTCTGTTCACATGAACGTTTGTCTCCTCACAATCTATGATATATATATATATATATATATATATATATATATATATATATATATATATAATGAGTATCAAAATTGTTCATGATATATTCTAGCTATTAAAAAAGTAATTTACAAGTCCACAGCGTAATTGAAGAAAGATGTAAACTTTCAAATCACTTGTGGTGTTGATAAATCCGTAGTGTTGTAGATGAAAGCCTTCAGAGGAGTAAAAATCCAGATATATTGTTTTTAATAGCTGGAATATATCATGAACAATTTTGATACTCATTATACACTTTTATATAATTTTACACACACACACACATATATATATATATATATATATATATATATATATAATCACATATTATATATTATGGATATTTCATTACTATTAGTTTCATGCTTACTGCAATCATCAGACAAGACGGTCAAAATGTTAAGATTTTAAGATAAAAAAAACGGTGGTTTATTTAGAGTTTATATGCCAATACTTTTCTCATTCATTCTCTATTATATATATATATATATATATATATATATATATATATATCACAAAGAATCAAAATTTCCATCCTAACCCACCACAAAACTGATCTAATGACACCCAACACCACCTTCCTCCTTATCATCCCCATGCAATAAATCAAACTCTCCCCTACCATGAATTTTACTCCCTTTTCCCAACTCCCCCCTTTCCCAACAAGCACCTAGCAACCTCATCTTCTCATCTTACCAGCTTCCTCTAAACTGCCCTCCACTTTATATCATGTTATCCTCATTTCAATCAAATCCTCTCTAATCTCCCTCCCCTCAATTCCACACTAACTCACTTTCTCTTCTATAAACACAAATGTACGTATTTTGCTTTGAATAAATTCAGAGTGATGATGTTCTTTGCGTTAGAAGGACAAAATATTTCTCTCCTACTTGGACTTGTTTGAGTCATCATTTTTGTTCACTCTTCCTTTTACCTCACCTCATACTGTCGGATTTTACTCCAACCCTCCTATCTTCATATATATATATATATATATATATATATATATATATATATATATTGGTTAGGAGTACAAAATCCCGCGCTAGGATACAGTCTTAACGTCACAACCAACACGCATTTTCAATGTCACGCGCATTACAACATACACACACGTACAAACAAAAATAAACGCATTCATGCTCACACGGGAATACAGTTATTTAAAAAATAACATTATTTTCAAAAAAAAAAATTCATTTGGGAAGAAATGCCATAGCTGGACTGCTTCAGTTCAATTCTTTTGATAAAGAGGTATTACCTTGAAAATTCAAGAAATAATAAAAATACAGGTCAACACACAACACCATTGTTACCGTATTATTATTTTTTTATTTATTCCAAACTGCATTGTGATAGCCTTCTAAATCAACCTCCAAACCAATACATACACAATGCTTCAAGCAAATTATGAAACTCTCTTATATATATATATATAATATATATATATAGTATTACAGTGTGTACACTTTATATTTGTTATAACACTGACTTATCTGATTAATACTTGTATTAACCAAATATTGGGATTAACTCAATATTTTTATCAGTAAGTCATTCCCTTTATTATATATATATATATATATATATATATATATATGGGTTCACAGAACACCCAATCCCTATTTCTGTTTGGTGATGGATCTATAGATGCGGACTGCTAGATCAATCAATCCGGATGCTAGATCAATCATATCTAGCCCACTGGAAGAGATGTTGAACTCTGTCAACTCTGTACGATTTGCTTACAATGCTAAAGTGGATGATAGAGATGGTCACCTGAAAAACTAAATCAATGAATAAAGAAATAAAATCCTCATCTTCTCATTTCATTTTGTTTTCATTTTGTTTTTTCATTTTTGTTTTTCTAGGAAGAATACAAAGCAGAAAACATTCGATGGACTCCGATTGAATATTTTAACAATAAAATTGTTTGTGATTTGATTGAATCCAAAAAGCCTCCTGGTGTCTTTTGTATCCTGGATGATATATGTGCGACGATGCATGCCGTCAATGAAGGTGCTGACAACAAATTGGGTTATGTAAGTGCTTCTTTGAGTCTATTTATCATTATTTCAAATTGTCATGCATTGAGCTCTCTAATCGGACTATGAAAAAATCTTTCTAATATATCTATATATAGGAAAAAATCTTTTATATATATATATGTAAGAAAGTTTTATAGAAAAACAACAAGATGTTAAAAATTTTTGCTGACAGATATCTGTTTCGACATTATGAATATGTCTTTTTCAAAGCAACATTGTAAGCGGAAAAACGAAATGAATATATCAGTAATTACAAGGCACAGAACGCTCTCGATCAGTACCGGAATTAAAAAAAATTTTTTTTTTAAATACATATGTGTTGTTAAAAATAAAATAAATTTTATTTTTAAAATGTTTAAGCATTTTTATCATAAAAAGCTCAAAAGAGTTTGTAGTAAAAATGTATATGAATATCAAAAAAGTTCAGGAAAATGTTCCGGTTACAAATGAAAGTTTAAAAATGTAACAAGTCCAGCAACATGAATCTGCAATGATGTTAAACTCGCAGAGTCGGGATCCTTATTACATCCGAAAATATGAGCCTCCGGTGATATGATTTAAGTAATTCCAAATTTGTTTTTTAGAGAGAGAGAGAGAGAGAGAGGGAGGGAGAGAGAGAGAGAGAGAGAGAGAGAGAGAGAGAGAGAACTGCAATGTGTGAAGCGTCTGAGACACAATCCCAAAAAGCGTTTTTAGGGATGCTATCAAAAACAACATCAAAACTCTCAATATAAACATGAGTGGGAGAGAATAGTTACGAATTGTGTGGCTTGGAGAAGACTTATTTATGATAGCTATAAGGGGTTTGAGATAAGACAGCTCGATAGCTCCATCCTGAAGCGGTCTCTATGTAAGTGGCAGATGTCATAGACACATTTTCTACATTTAAGCCGGACTATATATGTGACGTGTCTGGCAGGGCCTGCCTGTCAAAGGCTGGGCTTCTTATGTATGACAGCGAGTAAAAACAAAGCTGGATGCCTGGGCCCCGCGTGCTCACAACCAAATTTGTAGAAATGGCCTTATTGTGTGAAGAAGTGGCAATCAACATGGAGAAAAATAGGGATCCCACTTCTACCCAGACAATGCTGGGTAGCCGCTTCTAGTTAAATCTAGTTTGTTTAATGTATATTCTATGAAGCCAGAATGTTCTGCTATTAAATAAAAAAAAGACAATTTTCAGTGTCTCACTTGTTATTAATTTATTTACTGCTAAATAAAAACTCTAGGTGAATATTCTCTAAGTGGGTTAAATCCATAATTTTTACCAGTGATAAGTATATAAGTGTATATATGTTAATAGCCTGATCGGTACTTATTAGCTAAATTTTGATTGGTAATTTTCACTGTTGAATCCATGTGATTGATATTAACCAAAACATTTTTTATTTTCCAGAAACTAAGCAATTCTTTAGATCCAACCTATTATCAAGGTAATGACAAGGGATTTGTACTTAACCATTACGCAGGACAGGTGAGTTGATATTTGATATTTTTGGTTGAAGATCATTTAGCAAAACCTCCAAAAAGACAATATATATATATATATATATATATATATATATATATATATATATATATATATATTAAAAATATAAAAAATATATGAAATGTATATAAAAATATATATTAAGAATATAAAGATATATAAAATATATATAAAAATACATATTGAAAATATATGAAACATATATAAAATACATATTGAAAATATATGAAACATATATAAAAATACATATTGAAAATATATGAAACATATATAAAAATACCTATTGAAAATATTAAAAATATATAAAATACATATAAAAATACATATTGAAAATATTGAAAATATATGAAATATATATAAAAACACATATTGAAAATATATAAAACATATAAAAATACCTATTGAAAATATATGAAATATATATAAAAATACATATTGAAAATATAAAAAATATATGAAATATATATAAAAACACATTAAAAATATAAAAATATATGAAATATATATAGAAATACATTATAAATATATATGAAATATATATAAAAATACATATTGAAAATATTAAAAATATATGGAATATATATAAAAACATATTAAGAATATAAAAATATATGAAATATATATAAAAATACATATTAAAAATATATATAAGATATATATATAAAAATATATATTAAAAATTATTAGTGCATTATTAATGACTAGCAGGACCTGTGAATATACCACAGTATGATAATTTAATTATTACAATGTTTGATATGTTTACTTAAGAGCTATTGAAAATACTTCAATATGTAAAATGTATAATAATTTCATATGTAACTTCATATGTAATTTTCATATTTAATTATCATATGTAACTTCATATGTAATTTCCTTTTTTATTTTTCATATGTAACTTCATATGTAATTTTCATATGTAATTTCATATGTAATTTTCATATGTAATTTTCATATGTAATTTTCATATTTATATGTAATTTTCAATATATTTGAATTTATGTAATTTTCATATGTAACTTCATATGTAATTTTCATATGTAATTTTCATATGTAATTTTCATATGAAACTTCATATGTAACTTCATATGTAACTTCATATGTAATTTTCATATGTAATTTTCATATGTAATTTTATATGTAATTTTCATATGTAATTTTCATAATTTTCAATATATGTAAATTTATTTATATGTAAAGTACATGTAATGTTTAATATTTGGAATTTTCAATATATGTAAATTTATATGTAATTTTCATATGTAATTTTAATATGTAATTTCATATGTAATTTTCATATTTATATGTAATTTTCAATATATGTAAATTTATTTATATGTAAAGTACATTGTTTCAACTCTCTCACATTTTTTCTTAGAAGGGAGGTTGTAAAATATTTACATTAATTTGCTGATAAAAATCTGTGGGGAGGCATTTAAAATATCTATATTAATTTGCTGACAAAAACGTGACAAAAACACGACTCAGAAAATATCTAAGTTGGAATGTCCAATTGGACACATGGAACAATGGATATAGGCATTGAGTTAATACACTTTTTAGTGACCTTTATTTGTAGGTTGTAGGTTCAATCCAAACCGCGGTCGATAATAACATCATGATTTATTATTTTATTTAACAATATTTTTCAGGTTTCTTACAGTATTGATGGTTTTTGTGAAAAGAATCGAGATGTTTTATTTGGTGATCTCATTGAAATGATGCAAACAAGCAGTTAGTAAGTAGTTTTTACTTTTTATTTCTTTTTTTTTTTATTGTTAACTGATTTTAGTACATGTAATTTTTTATATTTGGAATTTTCAATATATGTAATTTTCATATGTAATTTCATATGTAATTTCATATGTAATTTTCATATGTAACTTCATATGTAACTTCATATGTAATTTTCATATGTAATTTCATATGTAATTTTCATATGTAAATTACATATGTAATTTTCATATGTAATTTTCATAATTTTCAATATATGTAAATTTATCTATATGTAAAGTACATGTAATTTTTAATAGTTGGAATTTTCAATATATGTAATTTTCATATGTAATTTCATATGTAATTTTCATATTTATATGTAATTTTGAATATATGTAAATTTATTTATATGTAAAGTACATGTAATTTTTAATATTTGGAATTTTCAATATATGTAAATTTATATGTAATTTTCATATGTAATGTTCATATGTAATGTTCATATGTAATTTCATATGTAATTTTCATATGTAATTTTTATATATATGTAAATTTATCTATATGTAAAGTACATGTAATTTTTAATATTTGTAATTGTTAATATTTGTAATTTTCAATATATGTAATTTTCATATGTAATTTTCATATTTATATGTAATTTTCAATATATGTAAATTTATTTATATGTAAAGTACATGTAATTTTTAATATTTGGAATTTTCAATACATGTAAATTTTTGATACATATAATTTTGATGTATGTAATTTTTAATGTATGCAATTTTTGATACATGTAATTTTGATATATGTATGTTTTAATACATGGAATTTTTAATATATATAGTTTTTGATAAATGTAATTTTAATATATATAATTGTCAGTATATGTAATTTTTAATATATATATTCTAATAGTTATTTTAATATATATAATTTTTATATATGTAATTTTGATATGTAAATTTTAATATATGTAATTTTTTATATATGTAATTTTTGATATGTAATTTTTAATATATATAATTTTTTATATATGTAATTCTTAATATATATAATTTTTTATATATGTAATTCTAATAGATCATTTTTAATATATGTAATTTTAATATGTAAATTTTAATATATGTAATTTTTACATATATGTGATTATTTACCCCTTTTTATTGTTACGTGATTTTCATATCTTATTTCTTATATAATTTTCCAACAATGATCTTGATCTTTGTTGTTTTTTATCCAATGTTTTGGCTGATACCTTCTTCAGCCTTCCACAAGTGTATTTTGTATTTCAGTAGTTTTTAAAAGATACATTTTATATATTTTTAAAATCTTTTCTTCTTTATAACTCAGCATCCTGAAAAAGTATTATTCTTTTTACCATTATTTGTGTCTTTTAATTCTAAAGAGTTTTTGTTTATTTCTTTTACAGCAAATTTATTTCACAGTTGTTTCCTGAAAATGTAAATTCTACAAACAGAGGTCGGCCAACGACAGCAGGAAACAAGATAAAAGTAATTAAAGTTTATATTGTTTATTTTTCATTCATTTTTTACTAGTTTATTCTCGATTGAAATTTAAAATAGCACAAACTGACTGTAGTGTCTTGGTATAATATTGATACAAGACATTTACCTCAAAGACACTGGTGGAAAGTGTAGAGGCAGGTGAAAACAAATTCTGACCACAATGAACAGTATTTTAAATGACAAGAAATGGAAAGAACGAAAGGTAGAGAAAAATGGAGGAACAACAAACATGTGGTATATAGTTAACAAACAACAAAAGGAAATTATTCCATGATCATGGTTAGCAGAAAGTTGGATCGTCGGTAGGTCAGGTTAAATGGCCAGATTAGTTGTTGGCAGAAGACTTAATAAACTAGGAAAGGTGTTAATAACTTACATTCCTAAGATGAATGTCTCACTCATCAGGTAAAAATCTAAGTCAGGTATCTAGATGCTATCAGCATTTCTGGCATCAGGCTACCGGGTCGGTCGTGAAGCTGCTGTTCATCGCGTTCTCGCCATGGAAAAAAGTTGTTCTGCTATGTGCCGAGGAAAAAGTTCATCTCAAACACTGTGGATAAAGTCCAAGTTGGTTGTGGGTAAAGTCTCACTGACTTGTTAATTCATAGTCAGTTTATATATGTGCTAACTGGTTTTGATTTGATCTTTTTCTTTTTGGTGGTAATGATTTACAACCTTCCTGGAATTTTAACGTGGACATATTTGTAAACACCCCACATGACTTGCCTTACCCAATCAGATTCTAGAGATTGCTTGATTAATTTTTTGAATCTCATTTGTCCAAAATTGTGAAAGTTTTGGATAGGGGTTATGGTTGGTGCGTCTTTTACATTTTCTTTTTATTGGTTATAAAATATAGGAGTTTATCCTATAAAAGGAACACCACTTATTGTATGATTGTTATAATAAATATTAGTATTAGGTGCGCCATTTTGTAGTCAACACATGTTATTATTGGGTGAGCCTTAAGAATTAATCTGTGGCCACCCTTAAGATGAATAGAAGATGTAACACTGACCATAGATATATTTGTCCCACTTTTTATTGCAACAATAAACATGAAAAAAGCACTAAACTATGTTTTTTCTGAGGACTTATAAGTTGATAAATATTATGAGAGGTTAATGTTTATGGCTGATAAATCCAATAGGTTTAATTTGTAACCATGAAAAATGTGTTGGCTTTAACTTTAGCCATCTTTGAATTATACTATCTGTCACAAAGTGTTCGTCGAGTCGTGCATGAAACCTAAGTGGTTAGGCAATTGACTTTCTAAGGAAAAAATATTTCAGGGGAAAAATATGGAATGTTTTTCTTTCAAGCAAAATAAAAAAAAATTCAGTCAATAAGACAATTTATAAGTGATAAATAATTATTTTATTTTATAAAAAATAATTATTATTTACTTTTTTTTTTTTTTTTTTAAACAGATAAAAGTCCATGAAACAAAATTGTTTACCGTCCAATTAATACCTTTCTTTTTCTTTTTCTTTTTGTCCGTTAAAACAAGTTCCTTTTTTTTGTTGTTATTATTTCTTTTTCTTTCCTCATTTTTTTATTAAATATAAGTTCCTCCTTTTTCTCTTTTTCTTTTTACTTTAAACCCGTTTCCAAAACAATCATTCCTTTGGTTTCTTTCCCTTTCAAATCAAATCGGTTTTTCTTCAAATAATAATCTCTTTTCCAATTTCTTTAACTTTTTTTACCTTTTTGTTGATAAATAAATAATAAATCACTTACTGGCAATAATTCTTGTTCTTTTCAATCCAAATTTCCCACTCTTAATTATTCATCTTTTTCCTTCTAATCTCCTGATTCAAACGTCAACTTCCAAAAACCATTCTCAACTCTCATCTTCTCGTCTGAATTCCCGTCTGCTTCAGTCAATTTTTTCCCCGGTCATTTTTCAAATCAAAACAAAATCTAAGGGAAATAACCCCCTTATTTATGGTCAGGGGCAGCAACTCTTAAACTTCCATTTATTTTTTAAATACTTTTCCCTTTTATTTTCCCAATAAATAGTTAACCCCTGTACTATATTATTCAGGATATTCTTAGATTTCTCAGAATATCATGACACTATCATAGATAGGAAAAAAGAAATGGATATAAAATCCAACAATGTAATTAAGTATAACATTTTTGAAAACACAAGAAAATATGTCAAAGATTGACATTTAGATAGCCAACACTAAAGAGTTTCGGTTTTAATTAAATCATCAACAGGACTCAACAGGGTTAATAAACATAAATCACATGAAAAGAAAATTGTGGAAACAAGCACAAACTTGTGAGCCTTTGTTTAGGATATTAAAAGGCTCCTCTTGACACTCGAAATGTAAGAAAAATGTAAAACGAAACGCTACGCAATGATAGCGTTCCCATTCAAATAGTGATGACGAAACACTAATATCATAGATAGATGAACAAAATGTGCAGGTTTGAGACCACTTTTGCCAATGGTAATCTTATTCGAGATATTGAATGTTGTATCACTTGTGTTACTTTTACAGTGTGCAAGACGACTTTTATGCAACACTGACTGATCTTGGATATTACTCGACTCAACGTAGAAGTACTCGTCAAAGAAACTAGGAAGTTACGAACATTGTTAGAGTGACGGGAAAAAAATTATGTTTTGATAACATAGTGAAAATCTAATTAATATAAAATCCATTTTAAAAAATTAACAAGGGAGGTAATTCTAAGTATTTAAGCATTTGATTACTTCCCTTACATATAAAAATTTATGCGTTTACTATGCGACATATTTTGTTCCAGAAATATTGAGGTTTTTTAAAGCAAAGGTTAATATTTTGAAAATCTTTATCTTAGATCTTCAACATTCACATTTCCACAAGAATAGAAATGTTCAAATCATTTTAGATAATCCAAAATTTTTCAGAAATGATAAAACAATTGGGCTGAACTTGCACAAAGGTGTCAAAATTAGGGTGACCCAGAAAAAACAGAACCCACAAATTTTGTAATAAAACTGTTAATTTTAACTATGGGGTTCTAGGGTTAGGGTTAGGGTTAGGGTGTAGGGTTAGGGTTAGCGTTGGGGTTTAGGGTTAGTTTAATGGGAAAATGAATAAATAATTTGGGTTCTGTTTTTTCTGGGTCACCGTGTATACCGGTGACCCAGAAAAAACAGAACCCACAAATTTTGTAATAAAACTGTTAATTTTAACTATGGGGTTCTAGGGTTAGGGTTTAGGGTTAGGGTTAGGGTTAGGATTAAGGTTAGGGTTTAGGGTTAGTTTAATGAGAAAATGAATAAATAATTTGGGTTCTGTTTTTTCTGGGTCACCCTAATTTTGACACCTTTGTGCAAGTTCAGCCAACAATTGATACAAAAATAATTGTGTATCATTTTTGATTTCACTCTCTTATCTTTATTTGGACCTATTAGCTTTAATATACTTTAATATACAACCCCTGGCAAAGATTATTATGGAATTAGTCGACTTACAGGATGTTCACTAAGGTTGTTTGTTTAGCTGTAAATAAACTAATAACAGACAAGACAAAAATTTTTTTTTACTTTAATTGCTGAACACTCTGGCTTTTAAAAAAAATTAAAAACACTCTGCCCTGACGATGTCCTATTGTTTATGCTTAATTTTGGGTTTTTCTATTATTTTATTTTATCTTATAATTAAAATAATTTTAGATAGAATACTGTATGTGTAAGCAAATTCTTGTCGAAACACATGTCAATATATAATAAATTTCCTCCATATCAAAATATACATATATTTTTCTTCCATTTATGTTTTCATATATATATATATATATATATATATATATATATATATATATATATATATATCTGTGTGTGTATTTAGAATACTCTGCATATCTGATTAACTGTTTCATTTTTTCTTCAGACGCAGGCCAATTTGTTAGTTGAAAAACTTATGCTGTGCACTCCTCATTATATTCGATGCATCAAACCAAATGAAACAAAAAAACCTTTTGATTGGGATGAAAATCGGTACGTACAAATCTTAGATGATAATAATAATAATAATAATAATAATAATAATATAAGATTCTCTGGGACTTCGTGATACAAATGGATCATCTAATCCAGTCAGAAGACCAGACCTAGTATTGATTAACAAGAAGAAAAGAACCTGTCATCTTGTGGATTTTGCCGTCCCGGCTAATCACCACGTGAAAGTGAAAGAAAGCAGAAAGATAGACAAATGCTTGGACCTTGCTAGAGAATTGAGAAAACTGTAGAACATGAAGGTGAAGGTCATACCAATTGTAATTGGTGCCCTTGGTACGGTCCCCAAAGATCTGGAAAAAGAATTTGGGTGAATTGGAAATCAGAGGAAGAATTGAGACTATTCAAACTACAGCATTGAGATCGGCTAGGATACTCAGAAGAGTCCTGGAGACCTGGGGAGACTTGCTGTCACTCAGCCTCTAGTAAACCACTACTATGGCAGGTGTGAAAAACTCATAGTGATAATAATGATAATGAAATTATAGTTATTTCCTATAAATCTAACATAAACAAAGGGGAACCACTCTTGACTGATAAATTATTTATTCATTTTCCCATTAAAATAACCCTAAACCCTAACCCTAACCCTTAACCCTAACCCCTAACCCTAACCTCGTCTTCTTTTTTCCTAGTAGATCAATAAATAAATAATTTATCAGTCAAGAGTGGTTCCCCTTTGTTTATGTTAGACTTATAGGACATAACCGAAATTATTGTGTACAGTGCTCAAGTGCACCATAACTCATCAAAGTCTCATGTATAGTACACAGAATAGTGTACTAACCTTATGAAAATCAATAGTGTAGTCATAATATACATGTATGTGTGTGTCCACGTTCGTGTGTGTATGGAGGAATATATCAGCTATAGTGTTGTCGAATCACAGGAAGTATGGAAGTTTTAGAAGATGCAGTGTTTCGGCAGCCAACAACAGATGCAGGCAGTTTATTCCAGGTCTCAGCAATTCTGAGCATGAAAGAATGTTTTTAAAAATCATGTGAGGGTAATTCCATGTCAAATCATCCAGGCCACCCCTTTCAATTTTTCTGAAATTTTGTCCAGGTGTGGACTATGTTACAGTAAATCAATCCCTAAAATTTGATCTTCCAGTTCCAAAAATTGGCTGAGTTGATTTTTAAAGTTTCGTCTTCCGTAGAAGGATGTACTGATTTTTGTAAAGAGAGGAGCCTTCTATGGAAGAAATTTGTTTGTTTTAATTGTGAGGGATCGACATACAAATGGAGATTGAGGATGAGCAGTATAGACAGCTACGCCTGGGAGATGCCCGACCTGTAAGAAATACTTTTTGATAAGGACGGGCTCATTCTTTGCTTTCTCCTTCTACTACTACTACTATTGCATTAGAATGCAGTGACTGCACCTCTGCAGAGGGTAAGACTCCCCCAAATATGGTCCCCTGTTGGCCATGGTTGGCGACCCGTGATGCTTAAGGACGGAGTCTTGGTGGATGAGCATTCCATGACCTGCAACACTCCACTTAGACCCTTACTTAGGCTAGACGGTCGGTCGGAGAGGCCCCTTCCATCAATCAGCTGGTCACGTCAAGCCCTAGCACCTATGATTGCCCCAACCCTATTGCCCTTATGGCAATCTCCAAGCCTTTTTATCATATAGGTGCTAGAAGGTGGTGGCTGAGGGCCTACATGTCCTGGGAATGACGTTAAACTCTATCTGATGGTGAGGTTCCAGTTTTGGAGGCTTGGGGAATGTGGGGCACCCTTTCATCACCATTGCTCCCTGGTCCACTCTGACCCGGATTGGTAGTACCTGTTAGGGTCCCATCTATGGGTTAAATAGAAAAATGAATTTATAAAAAAAATTATGTATCCATTAAGAATTAATTTATTTCAAAACTTTGTCAGCATTAAATGACCCACTGAGGTTGATATGCCGTAAAACAAACCAAACCAAACCAAACCAAACCAATAGCAACAACTTTTCAACTTGTAGTATTAGTGAAAATATGCCTTCTTCCAATTTGCCGTCGATTCGAGTCTTCGTTTTATGTAAATCACCACTCAAAGAATAAAATTGAAAAAAAAAAAAAAAAATAATGGTAAATGCGAAATTTTTTTGCCATGAAAATTTATAAATTGTTTTGGCATTCTCCTTTTAAAATTTTATTTTAGCATCTCAAAGCTTTTGGGAATTTCCATGAATGTACTGAAATGCTTTTTATACGTAATCTAATGCTTTAATCTCTTGCGCGCTATTCTGCATTAGTACTGAATTAAAGACAAATATTGAATTGAATGATCAGTATCGATCATATTTTGATTTTCTCAAAGAATGACATTTTTTTTATCGTTTTATTTCCAGAGTTATCCATCAGATTGAATATCTTGGTCTTAAAGAAAATATCCGGGTTCGACGAGCTGGATTTGCATATCGGAGAGAATTTGATAAATTTTTTCGAAGGTGAAGTAGTAATTAATTTTCATTTCCAGTCATCCAAATGTGTTTTTATATGAGATAAAATAATCAAAATGTTTGTTTGCTGACTGTTGTTGAGGCACAGGATAGAGTAACAGTCATTTGGAAAAGGAAATCAACAAACTAAATTCAAAATCTCACTTCATATTAATGCCCTTTAGAAAGGCATGAATCTACATCTCCCTGTGCTCTTTTCTGTTGTCAGATTTTTTTTTACAAAATGGTTAACAGAGAAATGAACAAGTCAGTAGAAATTGCACTCTCCTATAATTACAATTTCTACTGACAGGGAGATGTAGATTCATGCCTTTCTAAAGGCATTAATATAAAGTGAGATTTTGAATACTGAGTTTAACTTAATGATTTAAGAAGATACTTAATCTAGGTGTTGTAAAGAGAAGTAACCCTCACGTATGCAAATGAGATACGTATAAAAGAACAACAGAGGATTAGCTCAGAGTGATGCGAGTTGATCTCCAACCACGAACATTGTTTTGTATTCTCAGATTGCAAACACATGTGCGACAACTTTCAGATAAGTAATCTTACCAAGAGATTTTTTACCTTGCCGGCCGAAAGCCGTTTTATTTTGTTATTTGTATTATTTGTAATAAATTATTATTACAACCACTCAACCTTCTCGTTTATGTATTTCCAATACATAACACTAGGCAAGGCCAAATATCCTTGCTTGTATATTTCAAGCCATTTTTGTTGCAAAAACAGTATTAAATTCAAATGTCTTTTCTTTTTCTTTTTCAGATATAACCTGCTCACTGCAGAGACGTATCCAAATTATAGGGGTGATTTACATCAAGGAATTGTTCATATTTTACGATCTGTGATATGAGTGATGATCAGTATCAACTGGGAAAAACCAAACTTTTTATTAAGAATCCAGAATCAGTAAGTTATTCCTTTTTTTTTTTCCTAATTCTAAAATCTACACTACACTTCCTTACAAAAATGATAGGCTATGCCTATTCTTTATGTACATTAGAAGCAGCTAACTGGCATTGCCGGGAAAAAGTTAGTTTTGCAGATCCATTATTACTGATTCATGAGTTGGATCCTCACAGGATGCCCCATTAAAATCCTATGTAAAAAAGATCTTGTGATGATCCGGCCTGGTGGGGTGTCAAAAAACCCAAAAAAGTGCACAGACATTCTGAAAAGAAAAATTAATGTCTCCTATTTTACACACCAACTGCTCTTTATATATGTATAGATATATTACGTAGTGCCTTTTCTTTGACGGTAACTAAATATCTATATGTTATATACTTCTCTTCTGGACGGCTTGGTTCTTCTATCATCTATCTTGGTCTGGTCTCTTGGGATTCCGGGTCTGGTCTCTGTTGGGGATCATTCCTTATCAGAAGCCTTGTGTCATTGTTAGCTTTAGTAATAACCACAAGACTTCGATTTATGATGATGTTACTTTATTCGTAGAACCCCAGACCAGACAATCATGCAGTGAGACTCACATCTTGCTAGCTTCGCTTCTAAGTTCTAACTCTAACTGACTGAGTTGCTTACTCCTTAAACCGGAAGGGGTTCTATCGGGGTTCGTTCTCACGATTCCCCAGAACGCAAGGTGAGATCGAGGTCAATCGCTGTCACTCACCCTCAAGGCCATCAGCTGCACTAATATGATTTCTACACTATTGTCATAATCATTAGGTATCTAATGATTATGTAACAGATAGATAAGCAAGCTAAGGCTTGGGTGCCATATATTAAGAAAAGCTTAGTAAATAACTCGAACATGACGTCATCTTGAAACATTAGACCGTCGTGAGACAGGTTAGTTTTATCCTACTGATCGGCACATGTGTTATGTCGGCCGTGGACATGGCTATCCCGTCCAGTACGAGAGGAACTGCGGAATTGGAGCAACGGTTCGTGTGCTCGCTTGAATGAGCAGCGATGCCAAGCTGCCTCTGTGCGATATCGGCTGAAAGCCTCATAGCTGGAACTGCAACCGGTGTCGCCATGGTATTACGAAAGGCGTCTTTTCGTTCTGCTGTTGTTGGATTGCGATCACTATTAGTATATTATTAAGCACATTTAATCCAACAAATTAATTTCCTTAAACATTTTTAAAGTGTTTAGTTTAAAAAAAAAAATTATGAGCATTTTTATATATTATATAATTTAAGTTTTCGCGTATGCTTCTAAATTATTTAGTTAAAATTAATGGTAAAATGAATGAATGGATGAAATAAAAAAATAAATTTTTATTATATCATACATATATATATTATATGAATAGTGAGAGAGAGTGACAGAGTTGTGACGATGATGAGGGGATGATAAATTTGGTTCTTACTTCTGTTCTCTTTGTCTACCTTGTCGGCTGCCATCATCTCTGGGCTTCTTCTGTGAGTTGATTTCTTCTTTCTGTTTGGCTGTTCGGGCTGGTCTGCTCAATTCTTATGAATTGATTAATACACAAGACTTTGTTGTTTTCATTAAAATTTCTTTATAGCTTTTCATTAAAACAACAAGGATTCTTGAAACCGTGTGGTGAGAAGTGGCATCTCAGAGCGAGCAGACCTCTGTGTCCGCTCACACTGACTTTCTAGCCGCAACTAACTAAAATCTGTCACATGCTTTTCCTGGCACGTTTTTCGGGGGGTCAAGTGGAGGTTACCACTTGTCAATCATAATAGTAGTAACTTTCCACTCAACTCTCTGATTTGAATTTTATACACACTACTTACATAATTCATAGGATATCCATGAATTATGTAATATTTTAAGCATTTTTAGTTTATTCATTGTATTTATTTCTATTATGAACAGTTGATCTTTTACAAGTTACCACATTTTTGTCTATATAGAACAAAACAAATATGACACGTTGATAAAATACGATACAATGTTTAGACAATAAAAGCAATTTCTAATCCAATCAATAATTTTAGAATATCATTATAAGGATCTGTGTTTGTGCTCGTATTAAATAATCACACCTATATGATTGCCCCAACCCTATTGCCCTTATGGCAATCTCCAAGCCTTTTTATCATATAGGTGCTAGAAGGTGGTGGCTGAGGGCCTACATGTCCTGGGAATGACGTTAAACTCTATCTGATGGTGAGGTTCCAGTTTTGGAGGCTTGGGGAATGTGGGGCACCCTTTCATCACCATTGCTCCCTGGTCCACTCTGACCCGGATTGGTAGTACCTGTTAGGGTCCCATCTATGGGTTAAATAGAAAAATGAATTTATAAAAAAAATTATGTATCCATTAAGAATTAATTTATTTCAAAACTTTGTCAGCATTAAATGACCCACTGAGGTTGATATGCCGTAAAACAAACCAAACCAAACCAAAAACCAAACCAATAGCAACAACTTTTCAACTTGTAGTATTAGTGAAATATGCCTTCTTCCAATTTGCCGTCGATTCGAGTCTTCGTTTTATGTAAATCACCACTCAAAGAATAAAATTGAAAAAAAAAAAAAAAATAATGGTAAATGCGAAATTTTTTTGCCATGAAAATTTATAAATTGTTTTGGCATTCTCCTTTTAAAATTTTATTTTAGCATCTCAAAGCTTTTGGGAATTTCCATGAATGTACTGAAATGCTTTTTTATACGTAATCTAATGCTTTAATCTCTTGCGCGCTATTCTGCATTAGTACTGAATTAAAGACAAATATTGAATTGAATGATCAGTATCGATCATATTTTTGATTTTCTCAAAGAATGACATTTTTTTATCGTTTTATTTCCAGAGTTATCCATCAGATTGAATATCTTGGTCTTAAAGAAAATATCCGGGTTCGACGAGCTGGATTTGCATATCGGAGAGAATTTGATAAATTTTTTCGAAGGTGAAGTAGTAATTAATTTTCATTTCCAGTCATCCAAATGTGTTTTTATATGAGATAAAATAATCAAAATGTTTGTTTGCTGACTGTTGTTGAGGCACAGGATAGAGTAACAGTCATTTGGAAAAGGAAATCAACAAACTAAATTCAAAATCTCACTTCATATTAATGCCCTTTAGAAAGGCATGAATCTACATCTCCCTGTGCTCTTTTCTGTTGTCAGATTTTTTTTACAAAATGGTTAACAGAGAAATGAACAAGTCAGTAGAAATTGCACTCTCCTATAATTACAATTT
Source organism: Doryteuthis pealeii (assembly GCA_023376005.1). Taxonomy (NCBI): domain Eukaryota; kingdom Metazoa; phylum Mollusca; class Cephalopoda; order Myopsida; family Loliginidae; genus Doryteuthis; species Doryteuthis pealeii. The sequence continues at coordinate 18,453,071 of CM042139.1, forward strand.
CTACTGACAGGGAGATGTAGATTCATGCCTTTCTAAAGGGCATTAATATAAAGTGAGATTTTGAATACCTGAGTTAAACTTAATGATTTAAGAAGATACTTAATCTAGGTGTTGTAAAGAGAAGTAACCCTCACGTATGCAAATGAGATACGTATAAAAGAACAACAGAGGATTAGCTCAGAGTGATGCGAGTTGATCTCCAACCACGAACATTGTTTTGTATTCTCAGATTGCAAACACATGTGCGACAACTTTCAAGATAAGTAATCTTACCAAGAGATTTTTTTACCTTGCCGGCCGAAAGCCGTTTTATTTTGTTATTTGTATTATTTGTAATAAATTATTATTACAACCACTCAACCTTCTCGTTTATGTATTTCCAATACATAACACTAGGCAAGGCCAAATATCCTTGCTTGTATATTTCAAGCCATTTTTGTTGCAAAAACAGTATTAAATTCAAATGTCTTTTCTTTTTCTTTTTCAGATATAACCTGCTCACTGCAGAGACGTATCCAAATTATAGGGGTGATTTACATCAAGGAATTGTTCATATTTTACGATCTGTGAATATGAGTGATGATCAGTATCAACTGGGAAAAACCAAACTTTTTATTAAGAATCCAGAATCAGTAAGTTATTCCTTTTTTTTTTTTCCTAATTCTAAAATCTACACTACACTTCCTTACAAAAATGATAGGCTATGCCTATTCTTTATGTAACATTAGAAGCAGCTAACTGGCATTGCCGGGAAAAAAGTTAGTTTTGCAGATCCATTATTACTGATTCATGAGTTGGATCCTCACAGGATGCCCCATTAAAATCCCTATGTAAAAAAGATCTTGTGATGATCCGGCCTGGTGGGGTGTCAAAAAAAACCCAAAAAAGTGCACAGACATTCTGAAAAGAAAAATTAATGTCTCCTATTTACACACCAACTGCTCTTTATATATGTATAGATATATTACGTAGTGCCTTTTCTTTGACGGTACTAAATATCTATATGTTATATACTTCTCTTCTGGACGGCTTGGTTCTTCTATCATCTATCTTGGTCTGGTCTTCTTGGGATTCCGGGTCTGGTCTCTGTTGGGGATCATTCCTTATCAGAAGCCTTGTGTCATTGTTAGCTTTTAGTAATAACCACAAGACTTCGATTTATGATGATGTTACTTTATTCGTAGAACCCCAGACCAGACAATCATGCAGTGAGACTCACATCTTGCTAGCTTCTCTTCTAAGTTCTAACTCTAACTGACTGAGTTGCTTACTCCTTAAACCGGAAGGGGCTTCTATCGGGGTTCCGTTCTCACGATTCTCCCCAGAACGCAAGGTGAGATCGAGGTCAATCGCTGTCACTCACCCTCAAGGCCATCAGCTGCACTAATATGATTTCTACACTATTGTCATAATCATTAGGTATCTAATGATTATGTAACAGATAGATAAGCAAGCTAAGGCTTGGGTGCCATATATTAAGAAAAGCTTAGTAAATAACTCGAACATGACGTCATCTTGAAACATTAGACCGTCGTGAGACAGGTTAGTTTTATCCTACTGATCGGCACATGTGTTATGTCGGCCGTGGACATGGCTATCCCGTCCAGTACGAGAGGAACTGCGGAATTGGAGCAACGGTTCGTGTGCTCGCTTGAATGAGCAGCGATGCCAAGCTGCCTCTGTGCGATATCGGCTGAAAGCCTCATAGCTGGAACTGCAACCGGTGTCGCCATGGTATTACGAAAGGCGTCTCTTTTCGTTCTGCTGTTGTTGGATTGCGATCAACTATTAGTATATTATTAAGCACATTTAATCCAACAAATTAATTTCCTTAAACATTTTTAAAGGTGTTTAGTTAAAAAAAAAAAATTATGAGCATTTTTATATATTATATAATTTAAGTTTTCGCGTATGCTTCTAAATTATTTAGTTAAAAATTAATGGTAAAATGAATGAATGGATGAAATAAAAAAATAAATTTTTATTATATCATACATATATTATATTATATGAATAGTGAGAGAGAGTGACAGAGTTGTGACGATGATGAGGGGATGATAAATTTGGTTCTTACTTCTGTTCTCTTTGTCTACCTTGTCGGCTGCCATCATCTCTGGGCTTCTTCTGTGAGTTGATTTCTTCTTTCTGTTTGGGCTGTTCGGGCTGGGTCTGCTCAATTCTTATGAATTGATTAATACACAAGACTTTGTTGTTTTCATTAAAATTTCTTTATAGCTTTTCATTAAAACAACAAGGATTCTTGAAACCGTGTGGTGAGAAGTGGCATCTCAGAGCGAGCAGACCTCTGTGTCCGCTCACACTGACTTTCTAGCCGCAACTAACTAAAATCTGTCACATGCTTTTCCTGGCACGTTTTTCGGGGGGGTCAAGTGGAGGTTACCACTTGTCAATCATAATAGTAGTAACTTTCCACTCAACTCTCTGATTTGAATTTATACTACACTACTTACATAATTCATAGGATATCCATGAATTATGTAATATTTTAAGCATTTTAGTTTATTCATTGTAGTTTATTTCTATTATGAACAGTTGATCTTTTACAAGTTACCACATTTTTGTCTATATAGACAAAACAAATATGACACGTTGATAAAATACGATACAATGTTTAGACAATAAAAGCAATTTCTAATCCAATCAATAATTTTAGAATATCATTATAAGGATCTGTGTTTGTGCTCGTATTAAATAATCATTTCATTTATTATCTACTTTTTTTTCAGTTGTTTTTGTTGGAAGAAGTCAGAGACCGAAAAATGGATAAATATGCAAGGCTGATAGTGAAAGCATTCCGAAAGTATTTTGCCAAAAACCGTTACCTTAAGCAGCGGGAAGAAGGTGAGAAATGGATTATATAAAAATATTCTTTTCTATAGCCTGGGACTACTCTGATTAGCTCTAAATCTGTTCTTATGGGGCTGGGTAGTCACATAATTAAACCACCCAATTATATGATTGTGAAAGCATTCCGAAAGTATTTTGCCAAAAACCGTTACCTTAAGCAGCGGGAAGAAGGTGAGAAATGGATTATTTAAAAAAAATTATTTTCTATAGCCTGGGACTACTCTGATTAGCTCTAAATCTGTTCTCATGGGGCTGGGTAGTCACATAATTAAACCACCCAATTATATGATTGTGAAAGCATTCCGAAAGTATTTTGCCAAAAAACCGTTACCTTAAGCAGCGGGAAGAAGGTGAGAAATGGATTATTTGAAAAATTTCTTTTGTATAGCCTGGGACTACTCTGATTAGCTCTAAATCTGTTCTCATGGGGCTGGGTAGTCACATAATTAAACCACCCAATTAGAGTAATACTAAAAGGTCAGTCAAAGATCATTACCTGTCTATCAAATTATTCGTTATTTTCCAGGACTCTTCTAATGAATTACCAGCTAACTTTTGAATTCAAATATTCTAAATTCTACTTTTGCTTTACAAAATTAATAGGCCACCTATTCATTATGTAACACTAAGATAAGCTTAGTAAATAACTAAAGTGAGTTTGATTCTCACTGGGTGCCCCATACGTCTGGCCTTGTACTACATCTAAGGTTAGTAAATAACTATAGCACATATTGAAGTTTATTATTTTGGTTTTATTTTGCTGGTTTCTTCTGATTTAGGGAGATCGATTTTTGATTGGCTGCCTTTGTTAATGAACATCCAATCAAAAATTAAACAAAATCATAAAGCAGGAAATCATGTATTTTTGGTTGAAAATCTGCAAAATGAATTTGGCATCTAATGAAAAACTCTTATCGTATTTTGTATATATATATATATATATATATATATATATCAGTATCATTGACAGGTTAATTTCACAAGGATTTTCCCATGCTGTATCGCGGCCAAAGCAGTATGGTTTCTGACAATCCTGCTGAAGTCCCGGTTTCGATTTCTGTCGGAGGGAAATTGTTAATATACATCGCTGATGAGACTTAATAAAGTTGAAACAGTCTGTACGATGTTCTACACACAGAATAATTCTTTACCGAAATTCACTTGTCATTATTATCTTCTATAATTATCGAATTTTATGCGATATACGCATTGTAATTGCCTTTAAGCAAAAATATAAATAATAATAATATATATATATATATATATATATATATATATATAAAGATACAATAAGAGTTTTTCATTAGAAAAACACAATCTCTCTCTCTCTCTCTCTCTCTCTCTCTATATATATATATATATATATATATATATTATAAAAATGAAGTAAAGTTTTTTTGGGGGGGGCATGAAAAGATGGTGCATGTCCGAGTTAAAATAAACTAATGTTTAATAAATACTGTAGACTTACCAATTGTGTGCAAATTCAAAGTGTAGGTGATACTGTAATATATATATATATATATATATATATATATATATATATA
>CM042139.1:18467485-18539985 GCA_023376005.1 Doryteuthis pealeii
CTATCCCCTTTTCGCTAGTGCTAGACCAGGGAGATTATTTATCATAAGAAATTGCTCACAGAGTTAGTCTTATTCTAAGGTGGTATGATATGTTGTGCTACGGCCTCTAGTAGTAAAGTTGAAAAAATGTGACGCACTGACACACTGACATAGTTAATATAAAGTCATTTTGCATAAATCTGATTGGGGCTAAGTCAAAACAATACCAACAAGATATAACATGTTTTGCAGTATTATGTAAATATGTCCTTGAAAATACTTCACTTTAATATTGGGAGGAATATAAGTTCCCTTATCTGAATTCTGATAGTAACGCTATGGGAGATTATCATATGTACTTCACCTGGCTGGAAAAATTGAAAAAATCGTCAGCAATTTTTTTAGATGAGACATTGTAAAAATGAAGAGTCATGGTTAGCAAGCTGGATTAGCAGACTATACTCGTGTTCCTAAATTGTACAACAGTTAACATCTTGCAACACCCCTCCGTTAAAAATGAGACTGTCCAAATCATTAGTGAGTTTAATTGTCACTGGGTGCCCATACTCCTGGCCTTGTGGCACAACTATGCTAAGATTACTAAGCATAACTACTTGGGCACATCATAATCTATATAGTGATACTCGTGTTCCTAAATTGTACAACAGTTAACGTCTTGCACCCCCTCCCGGTTAAAAATGGGACTGTCCAAATCATCCAACATGAAATGCAAAAATGTAAACCTGATTATCTGGTGTTGCTTATCTGCTGAATTCTTTTTTCTTATGTGTGTCATCACCTCACCTATATAATGGACCATTCAGTTTTTATTATAAAGAAAGAGGACATACTACACAGAAAAATATAAGAAAGAAAGAAAGAAAGAAAGAAAGAGAGTAGGGGAAAGATATAGAGAGGGGGTGAGTGTGCAGAAGTGATAATGCTAATCTATTTTAATTGAACATAATGAAAAGATGAAAAGAAGAAAAGAAAGAAAAAAAAAGAGCAAGAGAGAGTTAGATCACGATTATTATACTTTTTACATATTGAAGTTTTTTTTTCAATAGCTCTTAAGTAAACATATCAAATGTGATAATTAAATTATTATACTGTAGTATATCCACAGGTACTGCTATATATAATGTGTTATGAAAAAAGTCTTTTGTATTCCATGGAAAATATTTATTTTTTCTGAAAAAAAAAAAAAAAATGTAATTTTAATGCTCTAATAATTTTTTTGGTTTTATTTAGATTGTTGAGTTTTATTTTTTTATTTTTTTATTTGAAAACTTAAGAATTTTATCTTAAAAAGTTGCACATTTAATACAAGGGTTTTTTGTAAAGAAACTTTCTTATTATTCATTGTCAGACTGGTTGAGCAACTTGCATATGTAGCATAATTGGCGTGCCTTACTTGGGAACACCATATTTGTGGCCTTGTGTCAAACAGAAAGCTTAATGGATGTAGCATGATTCTCAGACTGTACTGGGTGGTCCTTTGAAGAATCGTCCAGAAAATAAATATAAACATTCGGTCGAGCAAGAAGATAATGGAATTCTCATTATCACCTGTGACTTGGTTTGATAGCCAGGAAGTCTAGAATTTGCTGTTAAAATTTATTTTGATCGGTTTGTCAGAAGAAAGGATGGTTGACCCGTTGACCTCTTAAGTGACACGTGCAATTTGGTAGATCAGTTAGAACATTCTAAAGGTTCCACGATGTTCTAGAAACTTCCACACCCATTTCTATATAATGAGGGAACCTTAGATTTTGGGGACAGTCGGGCTACAGAATTTGCAGAGAGTAGTTGGGGTTGGCAGTTTTGCCGGAGTAGTCATAGGCAAGCGACTGAGGTCCTGAATCGAGACTGGTGTTGCTGATGTGTGAAGCCTGATAATTGGTACTGGCCGTTGGAATGAAGTTAAGAACATTACCAAAAACATATGTGTTAAAGAAACTGACTCTCTCTCTCTCTCTCAAGAACAATAACTTGCAGTGAATAGATTTATAAAAAGCAATTCCATCGTCATCTTCATTACTACGGAAAAATACTACGGGAGATGTTATCAATGAAATGAAATTCCCCTGCCCAAAGATACCCGTGGAGATAGAAAGTTAATTGACCGCAACAAAGAACCACTTGCCTTGTAAGGTGATACCTTTGCCTGGCCATAAACTAAAGAAAAGAGGAAGGGTTCTTTCATGGACTTTGAAGGACTACTAGATCTGTGTGTGCTTGTAAACAAGCCAACGTGTCGACTCCGTATATACGACTTGTACAAGTCCTAATAGTACTGTGTGTTTTGAAAATGCCATTGTGAGGTGGGCCCCACAACGTTACACTTATTATGTTGGTTAACAAACTATGCATGTGTTAAACTCTGCTTTAAAATAAATGACTTTGTGTCATATCCTACTTGTGTAGAAAGGTTGGAATAGAAGTTCCCTTATCTGAAATCTGATAGTAATTCTATGGGAGATTATCATATATGTAGAATAATCATACTAGTTCCAATTACTGTCGAATTGGTAAGACAAGGCAGCAAGCAGTCGTAACTCAATACAAACCTGGTTTGCTGCAAAGACTACTGCAAAATGGCAGGTTATTTATGAAGCCTCAGAACATCATATAAACCAAGCAGCCAATCAGGACTCAAGGAATGGATTCCCCCAAATGCATGAGTGGACTATTTTGAATTCCCATAAGTACTAGTTGTCTTGACACTGGTTCAGTTGTGCTTGGCCAGTTGCTGTTGTTCAAACCAATAGTAGACTGACTGACTGGGTGGTTCAATTGTGGTTTGCCAGTTGCTGTTGTCCAAACCAATAGTATACTGACTGACTGGGTGGTTCAGTTGTGGTTTGCCAGTTGCTGTTGTCCAAACCAATAGTATACTGACTGACTGGGTGGTTCAGTTGTGGTTTGCCAGTTGCTGTTGTCCAAACCAATAGTATACTGACTGACTGGGTGGTTCAGTTGTGGTTTGCCAGTTGCTGTTGTCCAAACCAATAGTATACTGACTGACTGGGTGGTTCAGTTGTGGTTGCCAGTTGCTGTTGTCCAAACCAATAGTATACTGACTGACTGGGTGGTTCAGTTGTGGTTTGCCAGTTGCTGTTGTCCAAACCAATAGTAGACCGACTGACTGACTGACTGACTGACTTTAATAATATGTACTACACCTCGTTTGAAAAAATGAAAAAAAATTGTCAGCAATTTTTTAAAATGAGACATTGTATATGTGGTGTCATGGTTATATATATATATATATATATATATATATATATTTAAAGTTAAACCTAATGAGTCAGATATACCTACTAACAGTTTTGCTTAGTGCTCTTCAGTGCAAAGATCTGACTTCAGGGCAAAGATCTTTGCCCTGAAGAGCACTAAGCAAAACTGTTAGTTTTATCTGACTCATTAGGTTTAACTTTATTATTTGCTCTACTTAGGTATTGAGCACTCTTTACTTTTTAGCTTTAGAATATCCTGGCAGTTTATATATATATATTTTTCACATATATATATATACATATAAATTGTTTTTTCTTTTAACCAAGTATTATAGTATCAACCGATTATTTTCAGTTGGTACAACTATCTTGGTCTTTTCTTTTAAAAAAAATTTTTTTTTCCCAGGTGATGTTTAGTAGTATATTTTTACAATCAAACTATTTGCCGTTTTTTTTCTTACGCAAGGGTTTATCAGTAAGTTTGGTATATTAGATTATATATATATATATATATAATATATATATAATCTAATATACCAAACTTACTGATAATTCCCACTTCTCTGTACTGTAATTGTCTACTCTTTTGATAATACATTTTCCTACATTTGTTACCCATCGTTTTGTTCTTATTTGACCCCTTAAAACCCCACAACATATATATATATATATATATATATATATATATATATATATATATATACTAGACAAAATGTGACCCGTTGGGTCTCCCATTGAGCTCTGGGTAGATAATTGGAATTAGTAATTAAGTTTGCAAACCAAATTAAATTTAAAAAAAATAAATACAACTAGAGAATGAAAAAAAAACATTAAAATCATTTTGTAAGATTTCTTAGAAAGGGAACATTTGACCTAATTTAAATTTAAATGGACCTGATTCTTGGAATCATTATAGGCTTGCTACCATTGAAGCTTAACATAGAAATAAAGTGGGAAGTTAAATGTCTCACTCACACTCTCTCTCCAATCTCTCTCTTTAATCACACAGAGAAATTAACATATATAACAAGGAGGTAGTAAATATATACATAGAGAGGGGAAGTGACAAGCAGAATATAGAGTAAGAGATGGGTCAGTTTCTGACTTAACTGCAAATTATGACTAATTAAATCCAATTAAAATGGAATTTTTTTCATACATACGTGAAAAAAAAGTAAAGTTGTCGGGGTGGCCTAAAGTCGATATCAGCCAGACATCAAGGGAGTCTATTCCCTTTTCATTAGCGCTAGAACAATGAGGTTGTTTGAGGCATCTGAGGCAGAGCACCTCACCTACCATCAGGTTCTTCAAATAATATATAATTATTAGTATTAGATAGGTATACTTGAAGCCATACAATTACCTGCAAATTATTTGTATTTTATAGGAATACTTGATGTCATATAACTGTGTGCAAAAAACTCTAAAGAACCAACTACATACAAAATATAAATGTACAAAGAATGTGATTGCCTAAACTCTCAGCATAAAATAACCCCATACAAGTTGACATGCTGTTAAAATCAATAATAAATCAAAAACAGCAATAGCTAATTGCTGTGATAATCAATACATCCTGAGATACTTAAATTCAATTTTAAGTTCTGAAAGTCTTTTTAGATACAAAAACCTTTTTTATATAGTGTCACCTGTCATCAGGTGAACTTGTCACTTGTCTCACTTGCCAAAATATTCTTACTTTATTGCATAATAATAATCTATATTATAATGATCTGATTTCTGTATGTTTTGTACATTATTGTTGTACAGAAAAAATGGCACATTGTTGCAAGATTTTTGTTAGGGCAATTATTCAGTTGTCAGACTCATCTTGAGTATATTTAGAAAATATATTTAAGAATTTTCTTTCTTTTTTTTTTTTGAACCTTGTTTATATTTCTTTCTATTTTTAGCCCAATGCAAGATGATATGATAATTATTTATGTGCAAAGCCAATATGCAAGCCTGATTGAATCTGTATTTAAAACAGAATTTGTCTCTGTTCTTGCGAAACTCTTCAAGAAAAAAACCACAAAAGATCTGCTGGTTATCTTTAACAATAAGTAAGTATTTCCTTTTTATTGTCTGAATTTTCAAGATAAAGCATTGTTATGTTGTTTGTTGTATATTCATAGGTACTGTCATTTTTTTAGATGGTTAGTGTAGAGATAGATTCTGAATCCAGGTGTTGTTGAATTCAGAATCAGTGGGTTTAGATGATTGATATTCAGTGACCTAGAGCTGACCCGACTCCTTCTGGTTACAAACACTTTTTATTGTCTGAATTTCCAAGATAAAGCATTGTTACATTGTTTACATTGATACATTCACAAGAAACAGTTTCTTTGTCTTTATCAAAAAAAATATCTTGGTTATTCTATATTCTGGCTTTCTTCCTGAAAGACAAAGTGTTTTTATTATTATACATTGATTTATTTGAACCAGTCTCTTTCTCTTTAATTCACTCTTTCTTTCTCTTATTATTATCATTATTTCACTCTTTTGAGTTTTTCACAACAGCGTTAGCTGATGGACTTTCAGTGGAGTCTGAGTGATAACAAGTCCCCTCAGGTCTCCAGGACTCTTCTGAGTATTCTAGCTGATTTCAACTATGCTGTTCTGGAGGGTCTCAATTCTTCCTCTGATTTCCAGTTCCTCCAGTCTTTTTTCCAAGCTTTTTGGGGCCGTTCTAAGTGCACCAATTAAAATTGGCATTACTTTCATCCTCATATTCAGTTTTTTCAATTCTCTGGCAAAGTCCAGGTATTTGTCTATCTTTTCGTTTTCCTTCATCTTCACTCTGTGATCTGCTGGAACTACAAAGTCCACCAGTTGACAAATTCTCTTTTTTTTTGTTTGGTCTCCTGGCTGGGATAATGTGATCCATCTTCATCTCAAAGTCTCAGAGAATTTTATGTGCTTCATTCTCAAGAACAGATTCTGGTTAATACATATACCATTTTGTTGTATGGTTAAAATTTATTTTTTTGCATAGTTCCCAGTAGATCACCTTCACAACCCAGTCGTGCATGACTTTGTATTCTGGTAGTGCTAGTTTGCTGCGTTTGTGTAATACATGGTTTATGATCTCATCTCTTTCACCATAGATCCTACATTTGCTGTTCTGTTGTGTCTTATCAATTTTTGCTTATTATTATAATTATTTCACTCCTTGCGAGTTTTTTCCCCTCATATTTCACTGGAGTCTGAGTGACAACAAGTATCCACAGGTCTCCAGGACTCTTCTGAGTATTCTAGCTGATTGCAGCAGTGCTGTAATCTGGATGGTCTCAATTTTTCCTCTGATATCCAGATTCTCCAGTCTTTTTCCCAAGTTTATTGGGACTGTTCCAAGTGCACCAACTACAATTGGTATCACTTTCACTCTCATGTTCCACAGCCTTTTCAATTCTCTGGCAAGGTCCAGGTATTTATCCATCTTTTCATTTTCCATCAGCTTCATCCAGTGATCTGCTGGGACTGCAAAGTCCGCCAGTGGACACGTTCTCTTTTTTTGTTGATTAACACTAGGTCTGGTCTCATTATTATTATTATTATTATTATTATTTTCACTCCTTTTGAGTTTTTCACATCAGTGGTAGCTGATGGTATTTCACTGGAGTCTGAGTGATAACAAGTCTCCTCAGGTCTCCAGGACTCTTCTGAGTATTCTAGCTGATTGCAGCAGTGCTGTAATCTGGATGGTCTCAATTCTTCCTCTGATATCCAGATTCTCCAGTCTTTTTTCCAAGTTTATTGGGACCGTTCCAAGTGCACCAACTACAATTGGTATCACTTTATTATTATTACTAGCAAATATATGCACCCTCCGGGTGCAAGTATTTAAGTTTTAATGTAATAGAATATCGTATTAAATTAGAAAGGCTAATGAAACTAAATAAGAATGCAGATAAAAAGATTTGAAACAGAGGGAGAAAAATAGAACAACTGAAACTTACTCTTCCATCACTCCCATCTTTCATTGTTATTTTTTCTAATTTAAGTATTTAGTTAAAATAGGAAGTAAAGAATAAAATGACACTTATTTTTTCTTGTTAATGGATTTCTTTTAAGATTAATTGAAGAGATTTTTGTTTATATTCATTAAAATAAAACCAAACAGTTAGAAATCAATAATACTAAGCAGATATTTATTAAAATCACATTTTAAATATCAATATGCAAATTAGCCTTCCCGTTCACACTGTAAACCGCTATTTTGTTGTATATATAAATATAATAGCATGTTATTAATATGTAGATATGGTTAACGGTATTAATAATGTAAAACAATTTTATTAATAATTGAGGTTTAAATTAGAATAAATTCATGGTGAATGTGACGTCAATAACTAAGGGAATTGTGACTTGAGTAGTGATTTAGTTTCGGTTACAGAGAGAAAAACACACAATCTCCATTATAATAGGATTATTATTATTATTATTATTATTATTTGTGAGTTTTTCACACCAGCGTAACTTGACTCCACCCAGTATTTTGGGTTAAAAAAAAAAAAAAATCCAAATCCAGAACTGGTTCTTTTCTGGTTCCCAAATATTTGTAGATCATTTTCCCATGTAAATGTCCTAAGTAGATTATACATTTTATTGTTAATAAGCAAAATATATATATATATATATATATATATATATATATATATATCTTCTATAAGCTGTGTAAACAGAAGGTGGGCTTCTTTTTAGATTGGCATCATTGAACGAATTATCAAGTAAGCCATCTACACACACAAAATTATTATCTGTGTTACTCACATTTGTGTTCATGTGTTTAAAAACACATCTGTGACCGAGACTGAAATCCAGTTCTTTTAAAAGATTTTTTTATCACTACTGACATTCCATAACAACAAATGGGTTCACTTTGGTAAACAGAATTTGCTAATGGCCACTTCAACCAAACCAATTGGGTCTCTTGTACTTATCTATATATCAATACTTGTATTTTTTATTTGTATGACTGTTAACATCTTGCAATACCCTATGGTTAAAAATAAGATCGTCCAAGATGAAATGCAAAAATGTAAATCCTGAATATCTGGTGTTGCTTATCTGCCAAATTCTTTTGAGTGTCGATACTTGTATTCTTTATTTGTACGACTGTTAAAATCTTGCAACACCCTATGGTTAAAAATAAAATCGTCCAAATCGTCTAAGATAAAATGCAAAAATGTAAATCCTGAATATCTGGTGTTGCTTATCCGCCAAATTCTTTTAAGTGTCAACACCTAAGCTAAATAATGGACCATTCTGTTTTTATGCTTCTAAAACAACTATATATATATATATATTATATATATATACGCTCATCAGATTATACAGCCGGGTTAGCTCAGTCGGTAGAGCGTTCGGCTAGAAACCACAAGGTTCCTAGTTCGATACTGGCCCTCGCCAACTCAGCGTATGAGTAGCACAGGGATCTGTGCAGTAAAGTAACGAGCTGATGGTAGGTGTGGCGCTCCACCTCAGATGCAAAACAAACCCCAAAAAACAATCTCCTTGATCTAGCACTAGTGAAAAGGGGATAGACTTCCTCACTGATTGGATGATACCGACTTTAGGTCACCCCGACAACTTTACTTTACTTTGTATATACACTCACACACAGACAAACACACATATGTATATATACACTGACACACACATATAGATAGATAGATAGATAGATAGATACATACATACATACATACATAAAGAATTAATAAAAAGTATTCTGAAAAAGAGTGAAAAATAATGTCATCTTAATTAAAGGTTCAGTTCGAATAAATATTAATCATACTCAACACTGAAAACAAGATATGCCTGGATTTTATAGTTTATGATTACACTTTTTTTAAAATAGTTTTATGATTACCGGGTTTTTCCTGCAACAAACAAAAGATTAACTCTTTCGCAGCTAGAGTGACATTTTTATTGCAAACTGTACACAGACAGAGCAACATTTTTTTTTGTTTAATGGTAGCTCAATGTAAGGTATTTTCCTACTGGCTGTTCCTTGACTAATTCAATGTTGATGTATAGAAACATCACTATGAGACATCATTGTGGTGTAGGATTGTAAAAAAGTTGTTTTGCATAATATCATAATTAAGAAGTAGCTCAATGTAAGGTATTTTCCTATTGGCTGTACCAATTCAATGTTGATATAGAAACATCATCATTGTGGTGTAGGATTGTAAACTGTAAGGTATTGTGTTGATGTATCATCACTAGGAACATTAGGATTGTAAAAAGGTTGTTTTGCATAATATGAAGTAGCTCAATGTAAGGTATTTTCCTATTGGCTGTTCCTTGACCAATTCAATGTTGATGTATAGAAACATCACTAGAGACATCATTGTGGTGTAGGATTGTAAAAGGTTGTTTGCATAATATCAGAAGTAGCTCAATGTAAGGTATTTCCTATTGGCTGTTCCTTGACCAATTCAATGTTGATGTATAGAAACATCACTAGGAGACATCATTGCGGTGTAGGATTGTAAAAAGTTGTTTTGCATAATATCATAATTAAGAAGTAGCTCAATGTAAGGTATTTTCCTATTGGCTGTTCCTTGACCAATTCAATGTTGATGTATAGAAACATCACTAGGAGACATCATTGTGGTGTAGGATTGTAAAAAAGTTGTTTTGCATAATATCATAATTAAGAAGTAGCTCAATGTAAGGTATTTTCCTATTGGCTGTTCCTTGACCAATTCAATGTTGATGTATAGAAACATCACTATGAGACATCATTGTGGTGTAGGATTGTAAAAAGGTTGTTTTGCATAATATCATAATTAAGAAGTAGCTCAATGTAAGGTATTTTCCTATTGGCTGTTCCTTGACCAATTCAATGTTGATGTATAGAAACATCACTAGGAGACATCATTGTGGTGTAGGATTGTAAAAAGGTTGTTTTGCATAATATCATAATTAAGAAGTAGCTCAATGTAAGGTATTTTCCTATTGGCTGTTCCTTGACCAATTCAATGTTGATGTATAGAAACATCACTATGAGACATCATTGTGGTGTAGGATTGTAAAAAGGTTGTTTTGCATAATATCATAATTAAGAAGTAGCTCAATGTAAGGTATTTTCCTATTGGCTGTTCCTTGACCAATTCAATGTTGATGTATAGAAACATCACTATGAGACATCATTGTGGTGTAGGATTGTAAAAAGGTTTTTTGCATAATATCATAATTAAGAAGTAGCTCAATGTAAGGTATTTTCCTATTGGCTGTTCCTTGACCAATTCAATGTTGATGTATAGAAACATCACTAGGAGACATCATTGTGGTGTAGGATTGTAAAAAGGTTGTTTTGCATAATATCATAATTAAGAAGTAGCTCAATGTAAGGTATTTTCCTATTGGCTGTTCCTTGACCAATTCAATGTTGATGTATAGAAACATCACTATGAGACATCATTGTGGTGTAGGATTGTAAAAAGGTTGTTTTGCATAATATCATAATTAAGAAGTAGCTCAATGTAAGGTATTTTCCTATTGGCTGTTCCTTGACCAATTCAATGTTGATGTATAGAAACATCACTAGGAGACATCATTGTGGTGTAGGATTGTAAAAAAGTTGTTTTGCATAATATCATAATTAAGAAGTAGCTCAATGTAAGGTATTTTCCTATTGGCTGTTCCTTGACCAATTCAATGTTGATGTATAGAAACATCACTAGGAGACATCATTGTGGTGTAGGATTGTAAAAAAGTTGTTTTGCATAATATCATAATTAAGAAGTAGCTCAATGTAAGGTATTTTCCTATTGGCTGTTCCTTGACCAATTCAATGTTGATGTATAGAAACATCACTATGAGACATCATTGTGGTGTAGGATTGTAAAAAGGTTGTTTTGCATAATATCATTAAGAAGTAGCTCAATGTAAGGTATTTTCCTATTGGCTGTTCCTTGACCAATTCAATGTTGATGTATAGAAACATCACTAGAGACATCATTGTGGTGTAGGATTGTAAAAAGGTTGTTTTGCATAATATCATAATTAAGAAGTAGCTCAATGTAAGGTATTTTCCTATTGGCTGTTCCTTGACCAATTCAATGTTGATGTATAGAAACATCACTAGAGACATCATTGTGGTGTAGGATTGTAAAAAGGTTGTTTTGCATAATATCATAATTAAGAAGTAGCTCAATGTAAGTATTGTCCGGCTGTTCCTTGACCAATTCAATGTTGATGTATAGAAACATCACTACATCATTGTGGTGTAGGATTGTAAAAAAGTTGTTTTGCATAATATCATAATTAAGAAGTAGCTCAATGTAAGGTATTTTCCTATTGGCTGTTCCTTGACCAATTCAATGTTGATGTATAGAAACATCACTAGGAGACATCATTGTGGTGTAGGATTGTAAAAAAGTTGTTTTGCATAATATCATAATTAAGAAGTAGCTCAATGTAAGGTATTTTCCTATTGGCTGTTCCTTGACCAATTCAATGTTGATGTATAGAAACATCACTATGAGACATCATTGTGGTGTAGGATTGTAAAAAGGTTGTTTTGCATAATATCATAATTAAGAAGTAGCTCAATGTAAGGTATTTTCCTATTGGCTGTTCCTTGACCAATTCAATGTTGATGTATAGAAACATCACTAGAGACCTCATTGTGGTGTAGGATTGTAAAAAAGGTTGTTTTGCATAATATCATAATTAAGAAGTAGCTCAATGTAAGGTATTTTCCTATTGGCTGTTCCTTGACCAATTCAATGTTGATGTATAGAAACATCACTAGGAGACATCATTGTGGTGTAGGATTGTAAAAAGGTTGTTTTGCATAATATCATAATTAAGAAGTAGCTCAATGTAAGGTATTTTCCTATTGGCTGTTCCTTGACCAATTCAATGTTGATGTATAGAAACATCACTATGAGACATCATTGTGGTGTAGGATTGTAAAAAGGTTGTTTTGCATAATATCATAATTAAGAAGTAGCTCAATGTAAGGTATTTTCCTATTGGCTGTTCCTTGACCAATTCAATGTTGATGTATAGAAACATCACTAGGAGACCTCATTGTGGTGTAGGATTGTAAAAAGGTTGTTTTGCATAATATCATAATTAAGAAGTAGCTCAATGTAAGGTATTTTCCTATTGGCTATTCCTTGACCAATTCAATGTTGATGTATAGAAACATCACTAGGAGACCTCATTGTGGTGTAGGATTGTAAAAAGGTTGTTTTGCATAATATCATAATTAAGAAGTAGCTCAATGTAAGGTATTTGGAAAAATATCATAATTAAAAATGAGTGCTTTATTGTTTTCATGCTATTATAATCAGAAACACAATTGCTGATCAACTTATCATGTTTTTTATTTTTTATTTTTTTTTCATATGATTAATTGATTTGTTTGAACATACCCTCTATTTTGAAAATTTTCTGAAAATAGGTCACCCAAGGTCAAGTTGGTATTGTAAAAGTCTGTGGTACATTTTTTTCACATTCGCTGTATGAATGTCATGTCTGGAATATTTATTGCTCCCTGTGCCCCCTATCATCAGGTGAACTTGTCACTCTTCTCTTCCATTTGATTCATTACCTTTGTTAAAAGTTGCACCAAAACCAGTGCAAGTGTACACATAGTTGAGAAACTATTTAGATTATCTACTGTTCACAGAGTCACCTGTCATCAGGTGGCCTTGTCACTCTTCTCTATCATTTGATTCATTGCCTATTTTAAAAGTTGCAAGGAAATCAGTGCAAGTGTACAAATCTTTTTTTCATATTTGCTGTTTGAGTCTTGTGTTTGGCTATATTTGGATTATTTATTGCTGACAGTGTCCCCTGTCATCAGGTGACCTTGTCACTTTTCTCTTCCATTTAATTCATTATCTTTTTTTAAAGTTGCACCAAAACCAGTGCAAGTGTACAAATAGCTGAGAAACTATTTGGATTATTTATGGTTGTAACCTGTCATCAGGTGACCTTGTCACTCTTCCCTGTTGCACCAAAAGCAGTGCAAGTGTACAAATAGTTGATAAACTATACAAACAGGTCAACTGAGCCTGGTTGGAGTTTGTATTTGAATTTCTACTCTTTTATCCAAACGAGAAAGATCATGAGGAATTTCTAAGGGTAAATGGGTGTGTATTTGTCTTATTTCCATAGGCACAAAGTCCTTTTCTTTTTTTCAATGAATTTTGTCTCATATAAGATATGTGATAACCAAGAAACTTTAATATGATTTAATCCATTCAACTAGTAAACTGGTTTTATGATTTTTTTTCTTCTTGTTCCTTTTAGATTTGAATACACGGTAAAGAAAGAGGGCTGGCAAGGTGGCCGACAAAAAGTTGTTGAGTTCCATTTGGGTAATGGTGATGTTACTGAGTTTAAACGTTCTGGAAAGTGCCTTCATGTGACCATCGGCCAAGGTCTCCCTAAAGACACACGTAAGTATTTCTATGTTGTCTGAAGAGGTGAAATATTTGTCATTAAAGAATTATTTAGATTAGTATCCTTGTGTGCAGGAGGCTACTGAGATTGAACTCTCAACCTCCAGGTTGTTAATGCTGACTCATGGTAAGCCTCCTGTTACCCTCTGTTGGTTGGAGTGGTTCACCCAGCTAAGACCAGTAGGGAGGCATAAAAGCCTAGGCAGTCTCTCCTGCGGGGCTAATCACTGGTCTTAGCTGGGATAACCCGTGGTCCATGGTAATTGTAAATACATACACAAGATAATGATAAAGGCAACAGGTAATGAAACATGACTCAAGGCTTT
Organism: Doryteuthis pealeii; assembly: GCA_023376005.1. NCBI lineage: Eukaryota > Metazoa > Mollusca > Cephalopoda > Myopsida > Loliginidae > Doryteuthis > Doryteuthis pealeii. The sequence goes on from CM042139.1 coordinate 18,481,460, forward strand.
TAAACAAACAGTGTACTCAACAACAAACATGAACATGCAATATACAATATGTAATGTGTGATATACAAAATGTGTGCGAGGTTTACAAATGTGTTATAAATTGTACAATTGTAGAGTGTAGGTGGAGATTGCAAAATAATGCGTTTGCGAAACTTATCTGTCTCTAGTATGAAGAGGTGAGTGTCTCTTGCTAGCTTGAGTTAAGTTCAACTTTACAACGTCATCGGCTCCTGGGTAAGCTGGCTTCAGAAAGCACGTCTTTTACCAATGGCTGATTGCAGCAAAAAAAAATAGATTGGCGGCCAAACTAAGCCTAGTAATATGTCTTTTGATTGGTCGCCAACAAGGGCTTTTAACCAATCACACAAGGTCTCTTATCAGGCGATGGTTAAGAGGCTGTAACTGTGTAAGTTCATATTTCTTTTAATGGCAGTATTTAACAACTATGCTTGTATGAGAAGACCAGAAGAATTTTTTTTAAAGAATTGTACACAGCTTTATTGTTTTGATTACTATGCAACTCATAGACTGCTCAGCCACCAAGATTCTGTCTTTAAGCATCATAAGCATATTCTACAACCCCAGCTGACAGTGCCAGGGTACTAAGGTAGCATTAGTCTAAGAAGGTTATTTTTGTATTAATATTAAATGATTTGATATTTTTAGGCATATCTATATATAATGGATATTATTTAACTGTCAGTCTGTAACTGAAACTATGTCACCACTGACGTCACAGTTTCCTTTGTTATTTAAGTTATATTCTCAATGATTATGAAATAGTCATTATTTAATCTTTATTAGCATCTTATTTATCAACGATGTCTCTATTAAAATCTAGCTGAGTTAGATTTGCTGCAAAACTGCTTATATTATTAATGCATTTAAAATCTTGAAATATGTGTTATATGTCTCTAAGAAATAAAGATTTACATAGTATATTGTGGGAATAATTTGCATAATAGTTTTAACAAACTGGGTTTAATAAATAATTATTTGCTGTTACTGATTTCTAATACTATCATGTTATTCTCAAACGTATTAAAAGTGTGGCTACCTCATAGCTATATACAGCTTAAAATAGGTAGCTGGAAAGTGGCTGACAAAGGTCTTGCTGAGTGATGCCAGAACACCCTCAGCCTTCTTGACAATTTTAAAGATGTGCTTCATCAAATATCTTGTAGTTAATATTAATAGAATCAAATTTATTACACCAAGGGAAAATATTATTTATAATTTTATAGATAATAAAAAAATACAAGTTTCATTGACGAGTGATGTTTAATAAGCCAATGCTGCAGTGTTTTGGTTTATTTAATAAACCTTCGTCAGGGCCTTTGTTTGTTTAAAGAAAAAGAAATTAATATGTGCACAAAAATCAGCGAGCCTCTGCTTTTGGTATGTGGTAGATTTTATTGATATTCAGATATGTGTAAAAGACATAATTTAAAATGCAGAGTAACCCCGACATCCCCATCTAAACTGCGTGACGTAATTTTTTCCCCAAAATTGTTGGAAATAATTTTAGTGGATGGAAAAACTAAAACTAATACTATGTGTGTATATAGGAGAGAAAGAGAGAGAGTGAGAGAGAGAGTGAGAGAGAGAGAGAGAGGTAGAGAGAGGGGGTAGAGAGAGAAAGAGAAAGGGGAGAGAGAGAGAGAGAGAGAGAGAGAGAGAGAGAGAGAGAGAGAGAGAGAGAGAGAGAGAGAGAGGATTTATTTTTTGTTTTTTTTTCAAAATACTAATGTTTTAAATCTTAACTATCTGTCCGCAGGGCCATCACTAAACATTCCTGGTATGAGCCCAGTGGGTAGAAACAATAACAAGCCTCTCCGGAAGTCGACCCTCCAAGGTGGATTCAGACCCCCACCTCCTTCATATAAACCTCCACCAATTGGAGGAGGAGGACAGCAGAATAGACCACCACCACCCAAAACAAAACCACCACAAAAACCAAACCATTTGAAAGGTCAGTATAAATAAAATAATAATCAATACCATAATTATTTGTGTATAAGTAAAAAAAGTAAGTAAGTAAAGTTGTCCGGGCAGCCTAATGTCGGTATGAGCCAATCAGCAAGGGAGTCCATCCCCTTTTCACTAGCGCTAGACAAGGAGATTGTTTGGGCGTCTGAGGCAGAGCGCCACACCTACCATCAGCTCCTCACTTTACCGCACAGATCCCTGTGCTACTCATACGCTGAGTTGGCGAGGGCCATTATCGAACGAGGAACCTTGTGGTTTCTAGCCGAATACTCTACCGACTGAGATAAGCCGCACTATTTTCCCAGATTTTTCAGCCCAAAAATTAGGGGTACATATTATACATGAGAACTACAGGGTGATTGTAAATTAACTACCTTCCCTATTTTAAAAATCTTATAATTTATTTCTAAATCATTATTTTCACAAAAATAATGAATATGAGAAGAACACGCATAACATGGAGTTTTATTTAAAATTCTACAGGGTGATTGTAAAGTAACTCCCTATTTTAAAAATCTTATAAAAATCTTATAAAAATCATTATTTTTACAGAAAAGGAATATGAGAAGGACACATGGGGTTTTATTTAAAATTATACTGGGCTATTTTTGTACACTTCTTTGGAGTAATGTTCATTGCAGACAATGGCCAAAGAACAACTAATTGACAGTCGAGACTATAGTGTCAGGTTGTGATAAAAATCTGATGCAATCACGGATGATGCAATATCTTTTAAGTCCAAACAAATTTCATCATCCACCCCAAAAATAGATTTATATTACTGCAGACCATTGAAAATCACCTAATCTGAGGAAAATATAGAAATCAATTACACCCTGTCACTCCAGTGGGTCTAAAATTGTTTGATAATGAATTTACCACATGCTGAATTTGTTACATGCTGAATTTATTACACAATGAATTTACTCACAATAAATTTACAACTTGATGAATTTACCAGTGATGAATTTACCACATTATAAATTTACCACATGATGAATTTACCGACGATGAATTAACCCCATGATAATTTTACCAATGATGAATTTACCACATGATAAATTTATTAATTATAAATTTACCACATGATGAATTTACCAACGATGATTTTACCAACATGAATTTACCAATGAAGAATTTACCAATGATAAATTTACCACATGATGAATTTACCAATTATAAATTTACCACACGATGAATTTACCAACGATGAATTTACCACATGATGATTTTACCAAGGATGAATTTACCACATGATATTTTTTACCAACAATGAATTTACCACATGATGAATTTACCAACGATGAATTAACCACATGATGATTTTACCAACAATGAATTTACCAACGATGAATTTACCAATGATGAATTTACCAATTATAAATTTACCACATGATGAATTTACCAATGATGAATTTACCACATGATGATTTTACCAACGATGAATTTACCAATGATGAATTATTCCCAATAAAGCAATAAACTGACAATGAGTTTACCAACGATGAATGTATCAACAATGAATTTACCGGACATAGTAATGTTTAGTCTATGAGATTGTTGTTTACCCCTGAATTATGTGCATTGACAAATGAATACTTTTTTGTAAAATGAATGTTTTTTCTATCATTACGCTGGGGTCTGAGTGTTGTGATAAAAAGTTTCAGTGATATGTTAAAACTTTTTTCATTTAGAATAAAGAAAGGTTTTATTCTAATAAGAATTCAATTTCATTTGATATTTCTTTTTATTGAAGGAAATGCTTTCCAAGGAACTCAAAATGGGAAGAATTTTATGAAAAACAATGTAGGAAATCCGTAAGTATATGCTATATTTTTCATACTTCAGTCTGTTCAAATCTATCTTAAAAAAATCTATCTATCTATCTATCTATATATATATCTTTATTCCTCTATCTATCTCGGACTGTTCATATCAATCTCAATCTGTTCTTATCTATCTATCTATATTCATATCAGGATGTTTGTTTGTTTGTCTGTCTGACTGGCTGGCTGTCTCAATTTATTTATCTATCTCAGTCTGTTCGTATCTATCTATCTATCAGTAGGGCCCCCGTTTTTCCGTTTCAAATTTTTCATAATTCCGTTTCCACTTTTAGTCAATTCCGTTTTTTTCCGTTTCCACTTTGGTAATTTCCATTTTTATAGTATTTTGTGAAAAAATTGAAATAAAATATGCTAAATTATTAAAACTGAAAACGGATGCAGTTCTCTTTTATAAAATGCAGATTCAAGCGCAAATTATGGTAAGAGGCATGATGTAGTCAACCATCATCTACTAATTCCAGAATCCTATCTACTGCAAGGTCATGGCTCTTTTCTTGTTTAAAGAACCCTTCATAAAATTGCTCAAAGGATGAGTGATATATGGCTGCATTAAACCATGAATTCCATCTGGTTGCCACTGGCACAGGGGGTAACTTCACATGTTCCTTAGATAAGGAACCTTCAAGCCATTTAAGGTATCGCTTTTTTCGACTAGCCTTTTTAAAAAAGGCTGACTTGATGAATGTAATGAGCTGGGTAACATTATCAAATGCTGACCAGTGTGAAAATACTTCATCAACAAGATTTATGATATGGGCTAAGCACAACACATGGTAACTGTTAGAAAAGACATTTGATAACACTTCCCTATGAGCTTTTTTACAATAAGCTGCAGAATCAGTTACAAATGCAACAATATCATCAAATGCAATATCCATGTGAGTCACAGCTCGGATGCATGCCTGACTTAAGGTTTGATAATTGCATTCTCCCAAGGTTACAACAGCAATGAGAAATGACTCTCCACGAATGCTTGCAATCACATTCAAAATGCTATGGTCACGACAGTCAGTGGTTTCATCTGTTATGATGCAAACAGATTGATTAGCAAGCTTGGTTTTCAGGGCAGCAAAATGAAGAGCAAACAATTTTGGCAGATGAAGTTGCCTAACACAATTGACACTTGGAATAGCACCACCTTCCTTACAGTGTTTTAATAGAAATTTTGTCAATTTTGTGTTGGGGGAATATCAGACAAAGTACACATTTAAAAAAAATCAAGAATAAAATCATCTCGTACTTTTTTACTTTTAAACAAAGTTGTAATTGTCTTCTGTTTCAGTTGAGAAGACTTTGTTGAAGACTTTTTTGCCAAATGATTTTTGGATTTTAAATGGTCTTTGATTGTGTCAACCCTAAAAATGTCAACACTATGAAGACAGAATTTGCAAAATAATATATTTTCTTCCGCATAAAAGTCATCAGGAAATTGCTCTACTCTGGCTTTAGCACAAATTTTTAATACTGGGGTCATTTTTTTTTTGTTTTTTTAGAGGAGCAGGTCCAACTTTTGAAGTTGAAGGTGATTCACTATATTGATTTGGTTCAGCCATCTTTGTTTATTCACACAACTGTTTTGAAAAATAGATATATGAAAAAATAATCATTAATAGTTAATGATATTAGAGGGTTTTTTGTTCAATTTAAATTTGTTTTACAATAGTGAATTATGAATTTGGGAGAATTCCTGTGTAACGGTAAACTTCCAAGTAGACGAGCCAGTAGTTTCATGAAATGGCGTTTGGGAAAGTTTTTTTCTTTATTTCTAAATTGTATGGTCACGTGAGGTACTCTATGAGGAAGTTTGTCCCGGTCCCCTGCCTCCAAATTTGCTGCTCGGTGAACTATCAAATACCAACCCCAACTAGTACCGCTAGAGCGATGTTACTTGAAAGAAAACAACCAACTCAAATAACAACCCAACTATCGTATCGGCGCCTATTTGAGGGGGGGGGGGGGCTCTTTTTTGTCTTAATTCTTGTTTATTTATTTTTTCCATTCGAAAGAAAAAAACATTAAATCTTTTTTTGTCGCAATTCTAATTTTTCTTTTTTTGTCGTAATTCTTATTATCGTAATTTGTCGTAATTCTTGTTTATTTATAGAAATTTGTCATATTTCTTGTTTAGATAGTTTTGAACAGACTGAGATAGATAGATATTTTCGACAGTAAATAGATAGATAGATAAACAAAACGATATAGATAGATAAACACAAAACGAGATAGATAGATAGATAGATAGATAGGTAAACAAAACGCAACAATATAGATAGATAGATAGGTAAACACGATATAGATAGGTACATTTTTTTTTTATATAAAAGATTATCTAAATACTCAGATTTTCTTTTATTCATGTTTGTTTAATGTCTTGTTTTTAGTTTAAATAAACAAGAATATCTAAATATTTTGAATTTTTTAAACATTTTTTCTTTTAAATGTAATTCATCGAAATGACATTTGTTTTTCTTTCAGTAGATCTATCTATCTATCTATTTCCATTTGTTCATATCTATCTATTTGTTTGTTTATCTATCTATCTATATCGTTGTGTTTACCTATCTATCTATCTATATCGTTGTGTTTACCTATCTATCTATCTATATCGTTGCGTTTTGTTTACCTACCTTGTCGTAATTTTGTTTTGGTCCTCAAAATTCGACGCCAGTAACAAAATAAAAAAATATAAGTGTAAAAGATATAGAGGAAAAAGGAATTAACAAAGTCTAAAAAACGAGACAAACTCTACTTATAAAATAACTATATTTATTCAAATTTTAAACTACTCTACGGTCTGCTGTGGGTTGCACAAATTTCCCCGTGCAGTATCCTTAACTATGAAAAAAACATTTAAAAACATAAAACCAAACAAGATAAAATTTACATACAAAATCACTTGCCGAGAGGCGAAAGTTCGTAATGCCCTTTTGTTTTTAGTGGGCCCTTATTTTGGTCGGTTGATGACAGAACTCTGAGTTATTTACCTTCTCTCGTTTATCTTCCTTCCTTCTCTCGTTTATCTTTCTTCCTTCTCTCGTTTATCTTCCTTCCTTCCCTCCTTCTATGTTCTTCAATGCTTTCTTCTTTCCTTTCTTTTAACTTTCTTCCTTGTTCTTTCCTCATTCAACTTTCCTTTGCTATTTCTTCAAATATTCCTGGACGTTCACGCCCAACGACCTTTTCTCACTATTCCTTGTCCTTTCTTCCTTGTCCCTGGATTCAACCAGTCATAAAGACCCAGTGGTCTCAAAAAACGTAGATACGTTCACGTATCTTTCAAACCCTTGGATTCGTTCACGAATCCTAGTCCTTTATTTTGAAGAAGAACCTTCGCTGTTCACAGCGGACAACCATAGAAGGAGGGGAGGGCTTCAGCCCAAGAGAGACCTGTTCTCTCACCTCTGTTCACAGAGTGCCGGTCGTAATCAGTATGTCCAAAGTTAGGGAACCCAGTCAGAGCCCTTCCTCGTCCCCAACAAATGATGTCATCTTTGACCAATGACAGGCACACAAGTATTCACTCCGGGAATTTCAAAAATAAAGGCACCAAGGCCCAAACAAAATAACATTATTTTTACAAAACATCCCCCACAGGTGGGGGGCTAACTGTTGCAGCCATTTCAGAGAAATTTCTCCCCCCAAAAAATTTCAACAACCTATCTATCTATCAATCTATATCGTTTTGTTTATCTATCTATCTATCTATCTATCTATCTATATCGTTTTGTTTATCTATCTATCTATTTACTGTCGAAAATATCTATCTATCTCAGTCTGTTCAAAACTATCTAAACAAGAAATATGACAAATTTCTATAAATAAACAAGAATTACGACAAATTACGATAATAAGAATTACGACAAAAAAAGAAAAATTAGAATTACGACAAAAAACGGTTTAATATTTTTTTCTTTCGAATGGAAAAAATAAATAACAAGAATTAAGACAAAAAAGAGCCCCCCCCCCCTCAAATAGGCGCCGATACGATAGTCGGGGTTTTTATTTGAGTTGGTTGTTTTCTTTCAAGTAACACCGCTCTAGCGGTACTAGTTGGGGTTGGTATTTGATACGTCACCGAGCAGCAAATTCGGAGGCAGGGGACCGGGACGAACATCCTCATAAAGTACCTCAATGTATTTATTATTGAAAAATTCATTAAAAATCTCAGATTCCGTTTAAGATTAACGATTCCGTTATTCCGTCCGCGATTCCGTGATCGCGGAAAATTGGTCCCCCTACATCAGTATGTTTATTTGTTTGTTTGTTTGACTGGCTGTCTGTCTCAACTTATTTATCTATCTCAATCAGTTCATATCTATCTATCTCTCCAGTCTGTTTATATCTATCTATCTATATATCTATATATCTATCTATCTCAATCAGTTCATCTCTCTCTCTCTCTCTCTCTCTCTCTCTCTCTCTCTCTCTCTCTCTCTCTCTCTCTGTTCCTATCTATCCATAAGATTTTCCCAGTATGATAAAAGGTGAGAAAAAATAATGAAATAATTGAATAGGAAAGAGTTAACTTGGCTTGAACTGAATTAGAAAACAATAAATACTTTCTTAATAGATAAATAAAAACTCAAATGTTTTACAATCAATTAGAAATTTTAAATAATTGCACTTATCCGAGCATTCCTTCAACTTTTCAAAACAATCTGAAAATTTATTTTTTGGGATTACCATAAGCTGTCTCATCAATTGTTTAATTGGTTGATGCATATCTGCAGAGTGAAATGAACATTCTTATATATTCTTGGATAAAGTCTATGTAATAGATAGGGAACACCATTGAAGAGTGAGAAAATTGAAAGACATTGTTTACTTAAGATTAACAATAACAAAAAGATTTCTAGTGTTTGGTTTTGAATTAGAGTTGATAATTTTGTATTTAACATTTTTGTTCAAGTCTAGTGTTTTGTATTAAGTATATTCTCAAATTTAGTATTCAGTATTTGTTTAAATTTAGTATTTAGTATTCATTCAAGTTTAGTATTTTGTATTCAATATTTAGTATTAATTGGAATTCAATATTTTGTATCTAGAATTTGCTCAAATTTAGTGTTGTGTATTTGTTAAAGTTTGGTATTTTGTATTTAGTATTTGTTAAAATTTAGTGTTGTGTATTTGTTAAAGTTTAGTATTTTGTATTTAGTATTTTTTCAAATTTAGTATTTTGCAATTAACATTCGTTTAAGTTTAGTATTTAGTATTTTTTCAAGTTTTGTATTTTGTTTCTAGTATTTGCTTAAATTTAGTATCTAGTATTCTGTATTTGTTGAAGTTTAGTATTTTGTATTTAGTATTTGTTTAAATTTAGTATTTTGCAATTAGCATTTGTTTAAGTCTAGTATTTAGTATTCATTCAAGTTTAATATTTTGTTTCTAGTATTTGCTTAAATTTAGTATTTAGTAATCTGTATTTGTTAAAGTTTAGTATTTTGTAATTAGCATTTGTTTAAGTCTAGTATTTAGTATTTGTTCAAATTTAGTATTTTGTATTTAGAACTTGTCCAAGTTTTAACATTTTCTCTGTAGTATTTAGAATTTTGTATTTAGTATTTTGTATTTAGTATTTTGTATTAAGTATTTTGTATTTAGTATTTTGTATTGTATTTTGTATTTTGTATTTAGTATTTGTATTAAGTATTAGTATTTTGTATTAAGTATTTGTATTTTGTATTTAGTATTTAGTATTTGTATTAGTATTTTGTATTAGTATTTTGTATTTAGTATTTTGTATTTAGTATTTTGTATTTAATATTTTGTATTTAGTATTTTGTATTAGTATTTGTATTAAGTATTTTGTATTAGTATTTTGTATTAAGTATTTTGTATTTAGTATTTTGTATTTAGTATTTTGTATTTAGAATTTGTTCAAGTTTAATTTTTAAATTCCAGACAACCCCGAAAACCTCCACCACCAAAGCCAAAACTAAAACCCAAACCTGCCTTACCTCAATGCCGATGCCTCTATACCTATGAACCAATGAATGCTGATGAGTTAGCGTTCAATGAAGGTGATGTGATTGATATCATTTCAGAAGGTAAGTTATATCTAATTGATTAAATTAAATTACCACAATCAAAAAATTTGGCAAACACCATATTGTGTTAGTATAACATTCAATTCTAAGACTAACAACAACAAGAAAGGAATTAATATATCCTTTAATTCAAACAATTTATTTGCTAGGCATAAAACACAAACAACAATATAAAGTCCTTCCTGTATATAAAGTTGAGTTTAAGGGACTTACCGGCACGTTGGAGAAGAGTTATTAGGGTGGTTTCCTGGAGCCCCTGAATTCGTTGCCTCGTGGCACCGCGGGTGTATTCTGTCTGACTACTTTTTGGATATTGCGCCAAAACTCTGGGCTATCACGTGATTGGTAAATCCAATCACAGAGCCTCTCCCTCATTCACTCTATATACAGGAATAACCATTTTACTGACCCAACAACCATGTATGACATAGGGAATACCCAAACACTCCCTTTACTTAGTATTATCTGTGTTATTCGGACTATTGTCCCCATCTTCATGGTTATTTGTACAACGTTTCAGCCGATTTGCCCTCCGGTCTTCTTTAGGTATTTCTTGTTGGACAATAGTCCGAATAACGCAGATAATACTAATCATCAAGCCTCATCTCAAACATTCAGAGAAACTCCCTTTACTTGTTGGGAAACATTTCCAATCCTGGTGTGACCTGAGGGGATTATACACATATTCCCCCCCCCTTTTTTTTCGTCCCCCTCTGTCTCACCCCCATTCGTTCCAAAAGAATATTTCTTTTACAATCTGACTTTTAATTGTCGCTGGTGATTATACTTGAAAAAGAACCGGACGAAAAGGCCTTCATATTTTCTTACCTCCCATATTTCATATTTTGTTTTCGTAATAAAATATTGTTTTATCCTACCATCCCACAACTTGTATGATCTCCCAACATACATATGATTCCTCTACTTTTAGTAATATATAAGTTTTATTGTACTAAAAATTTGTTCATATATATATATATATATATATGAGTATGAAAAGGTGGAATGAAAACATCACACAATGCTGTTAAAGAGAAAACAATTTATAATATAATCATAGCTGATACTGATCAATATTTCGATTTTACAAAAATCATCATCAGAGCTCATTCACTCCGTAGTTGTTTGGGTCAGAGAAGAATGTCAAATCAGTTCACAAACAAAAAACCTTAATACTGCAAAAAAGAACGAAAGTTGTTACATTATTCACCAATGTGGGCATTCGCGCCATATATATGTCGGTCATGTCGCTATGTATACCTTTTTGTCGGTAAAAACATATCCAAATGTAGAGGATTTTGAGATGTTGGCAACAAAACGAATTAATTTAAATGGAAGGGGATGGGTATAAAAAATGTGACGGTTGGAATTTAAAAGATTTTTAGAAAAGGAATTTTTTTACGATTAATTATTTTTATTTTTTTAATTTTTTTTTTTCAGTTCTGTATTTCATAAATGATTAAATATTTACTGTATTTTGTTTTTACATATAAAGTAAAAAAAAAATATATATATATATATATATATATATATCTTATTATAATGGAGATTGTGTGTTTTTCTGTCTGTAACCGAAACTATATTACTAATCGAGTCACAATTCCCATAGTTATTACATCACATTCTCCATGATTTTATTTTTATTCAAACCTCAATTATTAATAAAATTGTTTTACATTATTAATACTGTTGACCATATCTACATATTATTAACATGCGATTGTATTTATATATACAAAATATAGTGGTTTGCAGTGTGAATGGGAAGGCTAATTTGCATATTGATATTAAAAATTTGATTTTAATAAATATGTGCTCAGTATTATTGATTTCTAATTGTTTGGTTTTATCTTAATGAATATGAGCAAAAATCTCTCCAATAAATCTTAAAAGAAATCCATTAACAATATTAACAGTAATTCTATTCTTTACTTCCTAATTTAACTAAATAGTTGAATTATGAAAATTTAGCAATGAAAGACGGGAGGGAAGAAAAAGCAAGTTTTAGTTGTTCCCCCTCTGTTTCAAATCTTTTTATCGGCATCTTATTTAGTTCCATTACCCTTTCTAAGTTAACATAATATTTTATTTCATTAAAACTTAAATACTTGCACCCGGAGGGTGCATATATTTGCTAGTATATATATATATACTTTTTTAAATTTGCAAATGGTGATTTAGCACCTAACAAGAAAATGGTTTCTCTGTTTTTTTATTATTGTTTCTTACCTGTGACTAACATTTGATATCTTTATGTATTGTACTTACATCCTAGAATTCTTTTTAGAATGAAGGATGTTTTTTGTAAAGCTGCTATTTGTACTTGGTAGCAGCTTCGTTCATTAGATGTTGTGTGAAGGTATTTTTCATGTTTTGTTTTACCAACCTAGTTGGCCCCTACCACAACTACTATAATTTTTGTCCCCTTTATCTTTACAGAACCCAATGGTTGGTGGAAAGGACGACTCCATGGGCGGACAGGCTTCTTCCCAGAAAACTACATTGAAAAAATAAAGTAAAATAATTTTTATAAAATAAAAAAAAAAAGAGAGAGAATAAGAAAGATAGGACCAGTTCTTATCTAAAAAAAAGAAAAACAAGACCTAACCCTGTTATGACAGGGCCGTAGCAGCTGGTGGGGCCAGGAGGATCAGGATTTCCCTCAATTTTTACGACTTGTAATATTTTTGCAGGGTTTTATTTTAACAAAATAAAATAAAGAAATACAAGAAAAAAAACAAAAACTGCCCACCACCTCCACCAAAAAAACGAAACACATTTATCTCTGCTACGGTCCTGTATGATCGATACTTTTTTGATCCCAGAACATTTGTAAAATAAAAACCATTCTATTCATAATTTTTCAAAGGTGGCATTTGGTACCCACCATTTTTTTTTTTTTTTTATCCCCACACGTATTTTGTATTTTCATGTTTCTTTTCTTTTTCTCCATTGAAATATATTTGTGGCCTTATTTACCCATAAATTCTGTTGTTAATAAAAATTTTGCTTGTTTTTTAAATCTTTTTTTTTTATAAATAAACTGAAGCAGCCCAGTGATCAAATTTAAGAGTTTGTACAAAGGAATTTAAAAAAATTAAAATATGAAAAAAAAAAAAAAAAAAAAAAAAATAAAATAAAATAAAAAAATGGAATTTTCTTTTAAAGAAAATAAATGATGATGGTTGCTGAAATCATTTGTTGATCAGGAATAAAAAAATTGTTGAAAAAAAAAGTTTAACTGTGTGAATGCAGTTGAATATTTAAAAGAAGAAATAAAACTGTTGCATATTTAACTTTGTTTTTGCTGTTTTTCAATTGGGTTGGTTGGTTGGATTTTATGGCATGTCAATCCTTATTGGGTTATTTTATGCCGAAGACTCATTTAAAAAAAAAAACACATTTTTTAGAATTCATTTTGTTCTATTTAACCCATAAATGGGACCCTAACAGGTATTACCAAACCGGGTCAGAGTGGACCTGGGGAACAATGGTGATGAAGGGGTACTGCATTCCCGAGACCTCCAGAACTGGAACCTCACCATCAGATAGAGTTTAACATCATATCCAGTACATTGAGATCCCCAACCACCGCCTTCTAGCACATATATGATAAAAAAGGTTGGGGTTTACCATAAGGGCAATAAGGGTGGAACAATCATATAGGTTCTAGCGTTTGACGTGACTAACCAATTTATTGAAGGGGACCTCTCCGACCGCCTGTCTAGTCTAAGTAAGGGCCAAAGCGGAGTGTTTCATGTCATTGACGGTTGAGCCCCCAGGATTCCGTCCTTAAGCATCAAGGGTTGCCACCCACAGCCAACGGGTAGCCCTATTGGGGGGGGGGTCTGTGTATTCTAAAGAACTAGCTGACAGGGCTATAAGTTTAACTTGTATAGATATTGTAATTATGGGAGAGGGAAATTTTTTTGATAAAAAGTGTTGGGAGTTGCCATAAGGGCAATAGGATTGGGACAATTATATAGGTGCTAGAGCTGGATATGACCAGCCGATTGATTAGAGGGGGCCTCTCCGACCGCTTGTCTAGCGTAATTAAGGGCCAAAGCGGAGTGTTTGCATGTGACATGATTATGTTAATGATGATTTATGGGACTGAGAGAGAGAGAGAGAGAAAAAAAAAAGAAAGGTTAGTGTTACTGACATGATTTTTGAAAGTTAACTATTGACTACAAACAACTGTTTGTACTTGATCTCAATTTCATACATGAAAGCAACTGTTGTTAAAAATAGGTGTATGCAACCTTTGAAACGACTTGAATGCACACAATACGTTCTGCTTAAATGAAGATGTTTCCATGAGAAAAAAAAACAAGTTTAAATATCGACTTGAATGCACACAATACGTTCTGCATAAATGAAGATGTTTCCATGAGAAAAAAAAAGTTTAAATATCCAATTGAAGTAATACTAACTTGACCCGTGTAAATTACACGGTATTACCAAAATTGAAAATATCCCCCCAAAAGTATTTCTGCTTTCTTGATCTCTGCTTTGAAGGGAGTCTTTTCGGTATTCTTCTCTGATGCGAGTGCGATTCAGGTGCTCACCATTTCCACCTAAATTCCACAAAATTTAATCGTGAAGAAAAACCCATCTTCTATTTTGTGACCTTTATTTAAAAAAAATCTAACCCAACCAATAATTTTAGAATGTAAAAACAATCAAGTAGTATTATTATTTACACTAAGATACTTGCCCGACCAGCCGGGGGTCCAGTGAGCTTCGGCCGCTGGATTGTTAAGTAAATTAATAGCGTCGATCCCAGGGGGCTATCCCCCCAGGCAATACCTGCCCCCTTGATTTAAAGTGGCAGGGCTGGGTTTATTGCCCAGCACCTGAGGGGAATACCGACGGGATCGACGCAATTTTTATGCGCCCACATAAAAACAAGACCTTGTGTCCAGCCCTCATAAGTGGGATGAGAGGCAAATACCTACTTTCCAGTATTATTATTTACACTAAGATACTTTCCAGCATTCAGTGTGAATACGAGTTCCTCAGTCTCTAAAAAGCCAGGCTCTTATATACTATTGGAGGAGGTAAGTTGTATAGTTTAGTGTTTCCTGTAGAAGCTTAATGGGACAGTCTAATTCTACTCTACAATGATAATTAGGAAGGTAATTTATGAGGAAGACTATCCCGGTCTCCTGCCTCAAAACTTGCTAACGGTGAGTGGTGAAAAACCAACCCCAGCTACGATTGAAGTCCGTAGCCGAAGCAATAGATAGATATGAAGACGACTAGATAGATAGATAGTTTTTTATTTATTTTATTAAAATATAAAAGAATATCTAAATACTCAGATTTTCTTTTATTCATGTTTGTTTAATGTCTTGTTTTTAGTTTAAATAAGCAAGAATATCTAAATATTTTGATTTTTTTTTACTTGTAATTGATTGTTGGAAATAAATATATTAAAATAAAATGCAAATACCGAAAAAAATAAACATTTTGGATTTTTTTATATGTAAGTGAATGTCGAAAAAACCAAAAAAACCAACAAAACGCCCCAAGCTGGTTGTTTACTTTCAAGTGACACTGCCTCGGCTACAGACTTCAATCGTAGCTGGGTTGGTTTTTCAGCAATCACTGGTAGCAAGTTTTGAAGCAGGAGACCGGGACGGTCTTCCTCATAAATTACCATTAGGAAATATAAGGAAAATTACGTTTTCTTTCATTTTTAGTAACAACACATCCAATAAAAAGATTATTATGTAGTCAAAAAGAATCCAACAAACATGGAATATATTTTAATAAAATAAATAACTCAACTGTTTAAATTCATTTTTCTTATATTTTTTTGATGTAATGAATATGTAAATACCTTGGTACCACCTCACTATAATCTGATTGGACAGTGTCATCTATAAATATTCGACACTGTGGTGGTACAAGCGCCTGAGCCTACCAGTCCAGTGAGCTTCGGCCCTGGACAGGTTGTGTTTAATTAATAGCGTCAATCCCAGACGCCCCCTTGAGGGGCAATGCCAACGGGGTCGACGCAATTTTTCTACCAACTACCCATGAGTCTCTGCTTGTGGGTGGTGTCCACATAAAACGGCCTTGTGCCATATCGTGTAAAAGTGGGACACATGTAAATACCCCTAAGCCTACTAGCCTACTAGCCAGACAACCACCACGACTGCTTGTAAGAGGTACTGCTACTCAATGCACCAGCTACTACTGTGATAATATACCTTACTACCAACTTTATAATATATCCCTTAACCCGGATATATCAATTTTTTTTCAAGTTTAATTTTTGACTTTAGGTCGGTTTAAAAAATCTATATTCATATTGAAAAATAACTCAACTGATTTAAATTGTTGTGAGATCTATCTTTACAGGAATGTAAATTATTTGGACCATATGACCTTTAGGCACCCCTTTTGCTTTACCGATTCATAAGTACATTTTTTTTCATTTACACCGTCAACATCCGGTTGTTTGTTAGGGGTTAGGGTTAGGGGTTAGGGTTAGGTTAGGGTTAGGGGTTAGGGTTAAGGGTTAGTTTTATAATTAAAAAAAAAAACCCTCTAAAAACCCCTATCCCTAACCCCTAACAAACAACCGGATGTTGACGGTGTAAATGAAAAAAAATGTACTTATGAATCAGCAAAGCAAAAGGGGTGCCTAAAGGTCATATGGTCCAATTATTTGTTAAAAAAGGACACTATTTAAAAAAAAATATTTGGAGAGTTCAATCTAAAAAAATACAAAAATAATTCTAATTATATTTCTCACACGAAGCCTATTTCAAAAATTAATTAATTTATAAATAAATAAGTAGTGAAAATTTCATTAAAATTGGACAATTAATTAAGATTTAAAAAAAAGTAATTTTTGGCGAATATTTAATTCCCTATTTTTATGATAATTATTACCTCCCCCTTTTTTTTTTTTTTAAATTCAACGTAACCATTTATTTAAAACATAATTTCAGGAATTCTATCATATGAAAAAAAAAAAAAAAAAATATTGGAGTTTTCTTTCATCTTATTTTAAGATTTTTTTAATGATAAAATAACTTGTAGAAACGTGTTGTAACTTTTTTCATCATGTGTACATTTATTGTGCAAAATCGATTGGATGTCCTTATCGATCCATAATAGTTTAAAGTAGGATGTTCCAAATAGAGATTATTGTGTAGGAATTTAATTTCTTAAATATATCCCAACTCTACATATCGGGGCACTATTATTATTATTATTATTATTATTATTATTATTATTATTATACTAAAGTTGAGCGAATCAATCTGTCTCCCAAAGGTTTTTTTTACTTTAATGACATGAAAGTTATACTGAATTATTCCTTAGTTCTAGGATTGTGTTATGTTTGAAAAAAAATTTCATTTTAATTGGTTCTAATTAGTCGTAATTTGCAATTAAGTAAAAAAACTGACCCGTATTTTACTTCACATTCTGTCCATCACTTTCCCCCTCTCTATGTATATCTTGATTACCTCCTTGTTATATATTTTAATTTCTCAGTGAGAATATATAGAAAGAGATGGGAGAGTTATGAAACGTATTTGTATGTTAAATTTCATAAGAAACCAATTCGGCCAACATCTTGGCTCTTAATACATTTAAATTAGGTAAAACGTTCCCTTTCTTGTAAATCTTACAAAATGATTTTAATGTGTTTTTTTTTAAAATTTAATTTGCTTTGCAAACTCACTTTTCTCAAATCACAATTATCAACCCAGAGCTCAATGGGTGACCCAACGGGTCACTTTTGTCTAATATATATATATATATATATATATATATATATATATCAAACCTATGATAGCCTCTCTCAAATATATTGATCTATAATTGACCAACAGTTCTGTTAAAGATGTGAACCGCTAGGCTAATCATATAGGTGATTTGTTTATAGTTATGAAGGCTTTTGTAGGAACAATCAGACTTTTTTTAGATAAGCTTACCTAGTTTGTGTTCTTTACTTAAATCTAAACTGAATTTAATAAATGTTTAAATCTAACGTATAAATGTGAATTGGACATCTCTTATTAGTTCATGTTTTTTTTACTCAAATCTAAACTGAAGCGAAAGAAAAGACGTACTTCGGAGGGCGCGAACGTGTCTTGGGTGCTAAATGAGTGAAGAGTTCGAAAGAAAAGAAAATATGGCTGCCATAAAACCTTAATTTAAGAAAACGCGATCTCGGAGCCAGGAGATTTGGGGAGAATGGTTAGCAAGTATACAAATCTTTTCAAGATCGAGCTGTGCATAATACACCAGGCGCGACAGGGAAAAAGGTGAGATGCTTTAGAACATGGTATTGAGGATACGTTAAAGACTGCTGTGGTATTCTTGGAAGCGATAGACTTTGTCGTCAGCAAATCGATTAATCCGATCAGTTTTCCTTCGTCATAAACTAAATTCAATAAATGTCTAAATCTAACGCCTGTAGAAAATAATATTACCTAAACAGTTAGCTCCCTTTGACCAAAGCCGGACACAGAGCCCAAGGGTCTCTTAGCCATAACCTGATGAGAAACCTCATGCGATTGGCTAAGGGCCTTTGTCAGCGACCAATCAGAGCACACCTTACGAGGCTCAATTTGGCCGCCAAATTTCAAGGGTTGATACCTTAAAATCACCCTCTTCCACTATGACTCTCGTCGTGTGCTTTTTCCACAGCATAGACGTTGAGGAACGATGGGACTTGAAACAGCTCGGATGGGCCGGTGATACGTATAGTCAAACAAACAAAGCTAGCAAGACATTCCTACCTGGACAGATAAGTAACGCAAGCATTATCTTGCAATCAAACCATACTTTTGCACCTACATTTTCAATTGTTTTGTATTGTATGTTACATATTATTGTTGTCTGATAAATGCATTTCGTTTTATAAGCCTTGTTGTGTTCGTCACCTGTTATCCGTTACCTATATCCTGTCTTGGTATTAAGCATGTTATTTTCCTATACGTTTAAGTGTTGACTGGACATCTCTTATTAGTTTGTGTCACTTTTAAAACTTCCTTTCTTCATCATAACAGGATGTTGTCATCGTCTTCCGATTTTCCTTCAAATATATCTATCAATATTTTGCAGGTCGTCTTCTCCTTCCTTTCTTTATGGGAAGAGTTTATTTAAGACTCTTTAAAAACAAACACAAATATTTTGTTTTTGTAAAATAAAAAAAATTCCTCATTCCAAAAAGGACGAGGTGGTCTACTAATTTTTTTCTTTTAACACACACACACACACACACACACACACACACACACACACACACACACACACAAAGAAAAACAGAAAAATATTAAAATGGATCTATCTCGAAAAAACAACAACAACAAAAACAAAAACAAAAAACAATAATGCATGAAATCTTATCTATTTTAAAACATTCGATTCTTTTAAAACATTTGTTCGATCCGTAGTAAACCGGAAGTTTTCACTACGACGATTGAGAGTCGAATGACGAAAGTACGAGATCAGCATTATCTACGCCTGACTGTTTTGTGACTCTGAAATCTTACTCTTTCTTTCTCACTTTAAGATTTATAACATCTTTTATTATATTTTATACTGAACATTCAAACAAGAACTTTAAAACAAAAGCGCATGAAAGAACTTTGCCCGGTATCCTGTAATACCTTTTTGTAAACTTAATATTAATACAAGTTGTTTGTTTTTAATACCGAGTTTTGTTTTCTATGCCATGTGCCTATATATTTAAATGTTCTTATCGTGTGATTTATGTTTTGATGAATATTTCATGAATCTTTTATTAATTATTATAAATTGGTGACCTCCCAACATACATCAAACAACCTTACTCAACCACGATAGATCTCTTAAACTTAAATCTGAAGACCTATGAAATAGCAGAGGTGGTCACTACTAGAATAGGCCCATTCCTAATTAGTGATCTACCTCCACACATTAATAATTAATTAATTGTTGCGTTTTTTAATTAATAATTTAGTTTTTTTATTGATTAATTTAATTATTTTTTAATTAATTAATGAACTTTTAATTAATTGATTTAATTAATTTTTTAAAAATTAATTACTTAATTTTTAATTAATTGATTTAATTAATTATTTTTTTAGTAATTAATTAATTTTTAATTAATTGATTTAATTAATAATTTTTTTAATTAATTAATTAATTTTTAATTAATTGATCTAATTACTTATTTTTTAAATTAATTAATTAATTTTTAATTAATTGATTTAATTCATTTTTTTTAAATAGTTAATTAATAATCCTCTACACGGCAATAATCAACTAATTGTGTTTTTTGTAAAAAATGTAAGTAAAGTCGTCGGGGCGGCCTAAAGTCGGTATCAGCCAATCAGCGAGGGAGTCTATCCCCTTTTCACTAGCGCTAGACCAAGGAGATTATTTAAGCGTCTTAGGTGGAGCGCAACACCTACCATCAACTCCTCACTTAACCGCACATATCCCTGTGCTACTCATACGCTGAGTTGGCGAGGGCCGGCATCGAACTTGAAACCTTGTGGTTTCAAGCCGAACGCTCTACCGACTGAGCTAACCCGACCCCAATGTGTGGAAATAAACAATTTTAATGTTTGTTGTTGATTTTGATGATTTTTGCAAAAAGCCAGATTAATGTCACAGGAAGAGTAAGTAAAAAAAAAAAACTCTACTATCCCATTTTGTTTTGTCAAGTCTGAGCAGAGGTGAACCGGAATTGTGTTCTTCATGGATAAGTTGAAAAGTGATCATTTCAGGAAAGAATGAAACGCTGGAAATAAACAGCAGCAGATGCGCATGCGCACGCACTGAAACTCAAAAGTGAAGCTTCTCCTCTATATATTAATACTCGTACTCCTTAAAAATAAGTACGACCATTATCATCTTGCAACACCCCTATGGTTAAAAATGAGACCGTCCAAATCGTTCGAGATGAAATTTAAAAAAATGTAAATCCTGATGATCTGGTGTTGCTTATCCGCCGAATCCTTATTTCTAATGAGTTTCGTAACATTAGCTAAATAAGCAACCATTCTGTTTTATGAGAAAGAAAGATAAGATGAAGATTAAAACACACACACACACACACACACACACACACACACACACACACAAGAAAAAACTGTATGATACAAATGGTTGATTGATTTTAATGGCATGTCAACACGTCTAGTGTTATTTGCTGCCTAGAAGTTAGGAAATTTATAGTATACTATAATAATTTGACATTCGATAGGCTACGCTTTGAATTAATAATGTTATTTTTTTAAAGATCATTTATCGTTTTACGTTAATTTGATTAATTTTTCAATTTTAAAAAAAATATTAATTTGAAATTTAGCAAATCGCGTCATTTATATTTTATTTAAAAAATATAGTTAATCATTGAATTAAAATTTCTTACTATATCATTATGTGATGTCATTCCCTCAAATATGACGAAAAGAAAATTCCCTGACCTCCCACCGAGGCAATAACATACTTAGTATTATTAGCGTTATTCGGACTATTGTCCCCATCTTCATTGTTATTTGTACAACGTTTCGGCCGATATGCCCTCCGGCCTTCTTCAGGCATTTCTTGTCGAACTCGGGAACCTTCTCGGACTCGGGAACCTTCTTTTCGAACTCGGGAACTTTCTTGTCGTATTCGGGAGCCATCACGGAACTTTGAACCTAACCCTTTATTTAGTCCATGGGGGTATCCTGTTCTCATTCCGCTAACCATAGCTGGGTTAGGAGTTGTGTTAATTAATTAACGTTGTACAAATAACAATGAAGACGGGGACAATAGTCCGAATAACGCTAATAATACTAATCTTCAAGCCTCATCTTAAACATTAAGAGAAATAGCATACATATTTCCATTTTTTGTGTAGTTACTTCTTAAGAGTTATTTTTTTTGAATACAGTCCTATTGAATAGGAATAATCTTTAAACAAAACTATTTCACCCATAAATGGTACCCTAACAGGTAATACCTCCCTAGATCAGAATGGATCTGAGAGTAATGACAATGAATAAGTACTCCATGCTCCACAGATATCAAGAAATGGAGCCTCACCATCAGATGCAGTTTTTAGTAACATACCTAAGATACTTTCTTTTGGGAGTCAGCATATTCTAAGCCCCGCCGACACAGAGAAATATGATCTGGGATCCCACAAAATTTGATGGTTATATATAAAATTATGAGTGTAGAAGTCGGTGTGAACGTCAGCGGTGGTTTGACGAGGGATGACTGTGGAAAAATTGAAAAGTGTAATTATGGAAAATAAATGGAATAAGTAGATGCGTGAGTGATGACATGTGAATATCTAACCTTAGGTTCTGATTGGAAAGAACAAGGCAAAAACGAGAATGAGAGTAAGAGAGTTAGTGAGAAAGTTGGGATTCTGGCGGAGATGTTCGAAGGAGTCGGACGGAGAGTTTAGGCTGGGTGACGAGACGAGACGGATCACAATGGCGATCTATCCGTTCGAGGCCAAAATCTCTTCACGTTTGTTTTGGATTTATGAAGTAGAATAAATGAGCTCTAAAGAAAAACAACAGCATCAAGTCTTGTGTTTATCAATTAAAAACTAAGCAACGACACAAGACAAGACATCCCAAGAAACAAGTGATTCCAGACCCGAAGAACAGAAAGAACGCCAGCCCACAGACCCGTCACAAAGTCACATCAATCGAGTTACATTGAGCACCGTTCTGTAGATCTAAAGGCAACACAACGTGGGTGCAGAAATCATCGACGAGGCAACAAGTCGGAAAACACATGTAGTCAGCCCAGTAATAGGACCACAGAGTAGCACACAGAGAGTACCAGTCGAGCTTGAAATCTCACCGTCTAGCGTGATTCGTCACCTTCCTGACTTCAGCAAAAACACCCAGAGCTGTTAAATTGTGCCTTATGTTACCAAAATATGTTGCAGTACGGTAGAGCGGAAATTTAAAAAATAACGGTAATTCTGAATTCACAGAGCTTTGACTTTTCACTGACCTTATGGCTGCCCTCTGATTGGTCATTTTGGTCATGGAAATGGGAGGTGAACTTGGAATATATATATATATACTTCCCGTTCTCGGTTGAGCACTCTATTTAGAAGGTATATAATTGCAGATTCACCGTATTCGGCTCGGCCAAATCTCACTTTGTTTACAAAGTTTGAGACCTCTAGGTGAAGGTCATTTCCCCTTAGAAATATAGCAATTAAATAGCCTGCTATTCTTGGCGACTGACTGTGGATGTGTGGGTAAGAAGCTTGGCGAGCGTAAGTTCGTTCGGGTTTCGAACCCAGCCAGAGGCAGCTGCTAAAACCGTATAACTATACTGATGAGAGGTGATACCTCGAAACACGTGTCTATAGATTACCCCTATTATATATATATATATATATATATATATAACACGGTTTGTTTGGAATGGCTTTTTGCCGATAATTTTTGGGAAAATAAGTGCTTAATTGGAGTCTTACCTAATTTTGAAAATTAATTAATTAATAATGAATTAGGCGGGAATACCTATTAAATGTATGGCTAAACAAATCGAGAAAAATCAATCTCTGTATGTACATTTCGGCCTATTAGGCCTCATCAGCAGAGCTATAGATCGGAAGACCGCCCTCTGCTGATGAGGCCTAATAGGCCGAAATGTACATACAGAGATTGATTTTTCTCGATTTGTTTAGCCATACATTTAATAGGTATTCCCGCCTAATTCATTATTAATTTATTAATTTTCAAAATTAGGTACGACTCCAATTAAGCATATATATATATATATATATACCAAGCCATCCGCACGAGCAGGATGCGACACAATGTCAGTTTCTCAAGCGGAGTTCAACAGGTTTCAATTCAGAGTTTTCCTTCTCCTAGACCGGTTGCCAAAACCAAGGTTAAAGGGTCCAGTCTGCCATACTATTAATCCATAGTTGGAGAGAGAGAGAGAGAGAGAGAGAGAGAAGAGAGAGAGAGTAGGATTCATACATTTCCCAAGGGTATTAGCGCTAATGCAATTACTATATCCAGGATTTGAACTCGGGGCGACGAGTCCATTTCCCATGACTTTAACCATTACACCACGCGCTTCCATGAACTTGGAATATAGGTAGTTCGAGTTTAGATTTTCAAGGAGGCAGGCGAATGTCTATGGTTATTTCTTCTGTGTGTTAATGGTTTGTTTGTTTGTTTTGAAAACCTCTGCTGCAATTCAAGGAAAGGCTAGGGGAGTAAACCCCGAGAACAAATCAGGAGCCGGAGTCCCTAAGGTGGTGTGATGCAGAAATCCAGTGCTACCCATCAACTCCTGCGACACTACCGCTGCCAAACCGCATTGGTACCTTACCTTTCCTTTGGATCACAGCAACAGTGTGGAGAGGGGGGATTTGCTGCATGGGCAACATCTTATCCTCTATATGAACCCGCCAGGCTATGTAGTTCAAAGAGAGGAAAAAAACGTTGACACTACTCCATTGTCTCTTGTAGACGGAAGGATGCCAACCAACAACCAACGGCATATCAACCTCGGTGGGTCATTTAATGCCGACATAGTTTTGAAATAAATTCATTCTTGATAGGTACTCAATTTTTTTTATAAACACATTTTTCTATTTAACACATAGGTGGGACCCTACCAAGTACCACCACTCTGGGTCAGAGTGGACCTGGGTGCAATAGTGATGAAGGGGTGCTCTGCATTCCCCAGACCTCCAGAACTGGAACCTCACCATCAGATAGAGTTTAACGTCATGCCCAGGACATATGAACACCCTCAGCCACCCCATTCTAGCACATATATGATAAAAAGGGTAGGTAGTTGTCATAAGAACAATAGAATTGGGACAATCATATAGGTGTGTAATGACGAGGCAAACCTACCTGACTCAAAACGGTTCCGGTGCATGGCTTGCAGGGAGAAAATGTAGCGAAGAAGAAAGGAATGTGGTCGGGGCGGTGTGTCGTGGAGTCCGGTCGAGTGAGAAATGTTGAAAAGTTGGAAGGGGGGCAGAGAAGACACTTTTATTGATATTGAAAGGCACTATGGGTAATGCCCCATGGTGCATTGCAACTCCTGCTTTCACCATAAAAGTGGCCCATTTTGGGCAGAGAGGGTGTGGCGATTTTTGCGTGCTTCTGTGACACGGCGTTTTGTATGAAGAAGGAAGGAAAGAAAGAAAGAAAGAAAGAAAGAAAGAGGAAGGAAGGAAAGAAGACATAAGCTATTTAGGAGAACTATGGACAAGGTGTTTGATTACAGACTAATCCCGGAGTTTGGTGGGTCTCCCTCCGATGAACCCGTCATCGAATGGATTCAGCGTGTGGAGATGATCTGCGAACTCTGCAAAAGGACAGATATCGAGCTGATCTTACCGTTGCGCCTGCGAGGTGGAGCTCTCGCTGTTTATAGACAATTGAGCAAAGGGGAGAAGACTGATTATCAGCGAATAAAACAGGCTCTGATAAAAGCCTACGCTCCTGACTCATTCGGTGCATATGATCGATTCGTGGCCCGGCGACTTCAGCCTGGTGAAACCGTGAACGAGTATTTGGCTGAATTACAACGGCTGGACCAACTCGTTGGGGAGCGACGAATGATTTGTGCATTCGTTTCTGGACTGCCGCAGGACGTGCGTCGATTGTTGCGCGCGTCATCGCGCATGGATGACATGACAATGGGAAAGATAGTGGATCGGGTACGGGCCGTTATGGCCGACACTGAACAGCCCGAGGAGATCGTTGCTGCTACTAAACCTGCCACTGTGCCAGCCGAGGCCCGAAGGAACGAAGTTGTGTGCTACAAGTGCTCCGGTCCCAATCATCTGTCAAGGGACTGCTTGCAAGGACGCTCGGATGCAGCCTTTGAACAACCATCTTGGCGTCTCCGTACGATCCGATGTTTTCGGTGTAAAAAGACCGGCCATATTGCTTCGGAGTGTTCGGGAAACGGCATGGGGGAGAAGTAATCAGCGTCAGCTTGCTCCCCAGAGAAAAGAAGAATGAGGCGCTGCCAACACTTGATGTTCATGTCAACGGGAGAAAATGCACAGCCCTGGTGGACATTGGGTGTACACGGACGCTGGCCAGCAGATTTGTGTGTGACGCCTGGAGGCTCGGACAAGCTAGTGTGCTGACAGCAGATGGAAAAACGTTTAAGTGCTGCGGGCGAAGCCGACTTCGGCTCACTGTGGGCAATGCTGAGCCGGTGCATCTTAATGCACTTGTTGTGAATCGGCAGTTGTTGGGGTTTGACCTCATACTGGGGAACGATGCCATCAGAGCTTTAGGTGGTATGACCATTACACCATCAGGAACTGTGAGCTTTGGTGGGTACGAAGCGAATGTATGCGCTGCGATCCAAATTGATGAGCCGGATTTTCGCGTGGATTTCGACGAAAGGACGAACCGATGGATCGCTAAATGGAAATGGTCCGGAGGACGAGCTCCAGAGCTTCTGGACAATAAGATACCGGAGTACCAAGTTCCAAAACATGCCAGAGAGAGCTACGAAACCGAGCTTCACAAGTGGATTGAAAATGGCTGGTTGTTGTCCTACCCCGAAGAGAGACTTGGCCCACCTAAGGGACTGGTTCCACTAATGGCCGTAATTCAGCACAATAAGCGTAAGGTGCGCCCTGTCATGGATTACAGAGAGCTAAACGAACATGTGGACGCATTTACGGCTAATGCTGACGTGTGCGGGGCTACGTTGAGGGAATGGCGCAAGAAGGGCGCGAATGTGTCATTGCTTGATCTGAAGCGAGCATATCTTCAGATCGGCATTGACGAGTCTTTGTGGCCTTATCAGACTGTGATATTTGGGGGCCAAACGTATTGCCTCACCCGGCTGGGTTTTGGCCTCAATGTGGCGCCTCTCATCATGAAGTCTGTTGTTGAAGCCGTTATGTCTCGAGATCCAACCATCAGGAGCGCCACGTCGGCGTACATCGATGATATTTTCGTTAATGAAGATCTAGTCTCAACAGCCCGGGTGAGGGCGCACCTGTCTGAGTACGGCCTGATTTGCAAGGATCCAGAGCGACTACAGGATGGTGCCAAAGTCCTTGGTCTGCAGGTCTGGGGGGAAAAAGGTGTTCTTCGATGGAAGCGGAGGAGTGAAGTTCCCGATGTTCCCCAGGTCATTACTCGCCGAAACACATTTTCCCTGTGTGGGAGACTTGTGGGGCATTTTCCTGTTTGTGGCTGGCTTAGAGTGGCTGCTGGATTTATCAAACGTCGGGCGAGTGCGGTATCGGTTGGTTGGGACACTGAGCTTGCTGATCCTCTACTGAAGAAGATGCTACAAGATACAGTCACCCGGGTTAAGCGGGGTGATCCGGTTAAGGGAGTGTGGTGTACCGCCGGCCTGGAGATGAATTTGTGGGTTGACGCCAGCTCACTTGCTACGGGGGTGTTATTAGACGACAATGGAGCCGTAGTTGAAGATGCGTGCTGGTTGCGCCCTGACAATGACTCCCATCACATTAATTTGGCCGAACTCGATGCGGTGGTGAAGGGTGTCAACCTTGCGCTTCAATGGCAGGCAAAAGTACTTCACATCAAAACGGATTCCCTGTGTACGTACCATTGGCTCAATAACAGTTTGAGTGGAAAGTCAAAGGTACGCACCAAAGCGGCTGCGGAGATGTTGGTCAATCTCTGTATGTACATTTCGGCCTATTAGGCCTCATCAGCAGAGCTATAGATCGGAAGACCGCCCTCTGCTGATGAGGCCTAATAGGCCGAAATGTACATACAGAGATTGATTTTTCTCGATTTGTTTAGCCATACATTTAATAGGTATTCCCGCCTAATTCATTATTAATTAATTAATTTTCAAAATTAGGTACGACTCCAATTAAGCATATATATATATATATATATATATATACCAAGCCATCCGCACGAGCAGGATGCGACACAATGTCAGTTTCTCAAGCGGAGTTCAACAGGTTTCAATTCAGAGTTTTCCTTCTCCTAGACCGGTTGCCAAACCAAGGTTAAAGAGTCCAGTCTGCCATACTATTAATCCATAGCTGGAGAGAGAGAGAGAGAGAGAGAGAGAGAGAGAGAGAGAGAGAGAGAGAGAGAGAGAGAGGGATTCATACATTTCCCAAGGGTATTAGCGCTAATGCAATTACTATATCCAGGATTTGAACTCGGGGCGACGAGTCCATTTCCCATGACTTTAACCATTACACCACGCGCTTCCATGAACTTGGAATATAGGTAGTTCGAGTTTAGATTTTCAAGGAGACAGGCGAATGTCTATGGTTATTTCTTCTGTGTGTTAATGGTTTGTTTGTTTGTTTTGAAAACCTCTGCTGCAATTCAAGGAAAGGCTAGGGGAGTAAACCCCGAGAACAAATCAGGAGCCGGAGTCCCTAAGGTGGTGTGATGCAGAAATCCAGTGCTACCCATCAACTCCTGCGACACTACCGCTGCCAAACCGCATTGGTACCTTACCTTTCCTTTGGATCACAGCAACAGTGTGGAGAGGGGGGATTTGCTGCATGGGCAACATCTTATCCTCTATATGAACCCGCCCAGGCTATGTAGTTCAAAGAGAGGAAAAAAACTTTGACACTACTCCATCGTCTCTTGTAGACGGAAGGATGCCAACCAACAACCAACGGCATATCAACCTCGGTGGGTCATTTAATGCCGACATAGTTTTGAAATAAATTCATTCTTGATAGGTACTCAATTTTTTTTATAAACACATTTTTCTATTTAACACATAGGTGGGACCCTACCAAGTACCACCACTCTGGGTCAGAGTGGACCTGGGTGCAATAGTGATGAAGGGGTGCTCTGCATTCCCCAGACCTCCAGAACTGGAACCTCACCATCAGATAGAGTTTAACGTCATGCCCAGGACATATGAACACCCTCAGCCACCCCATTCTAGCACATATATAATAAAAAGGGTAGGTAGTTGTCATAAGAACAATAGAATTGGGACAATCATATAGGTGTGTAATGACGAGGCAAACCTACCTGACTCAAAACGGTTCCGGTGCATGGCTTGCAGGGAGAAAATGTAGCGAAGAAGAAAGGAATGTGGTCGGGGCGGTGTGTCGTGGAGTCCGGTCGGAGTGAGAAATGTTGAAAAGTTGGAAGGGGGGCAGAGAAGACACTTTTATTGATATTGAAAGGCACTATGGGTAATGCCCATGGTGCATTGCAACTCCTGCTTTCACCATAAAAGTGGCCCATTTTGGGCAGAGAGGGTGTGGCGATTTTTGCGTGCTTCTGTGACACGGCGTTTTGTATGAAGAAGGAAGGAAAGAAAGAAAGAAAGAAAGAAAGAGGAAGGAAGGAAAGAAGACATAAGGTGCTAGGGCTTGACGTGACTAGACGGGCGGTCGAAGGAGGCCCCACCGACCGCCCGTCTAGCCTAAGTAAGGGCTAAAGTGAAGTGTTGCATGTCATGGACTGCTTAGCCACCAGTGTTTCCTCCTTAAGCATTACGGGTCGCGTCCCACGGTCAACAGGGCTGTGTTTAGTGTTAACTTGGGCTGAATAAAAGATGTCTGAAAATATCCAAACCTTTGTGTTCATTACTAAAAGCAGCAACGAACAGAGATGAAGAAGTCCCAAGGGAACTAACCTGAAGAATGGAGAATCAGCCCAGACCTAATCCAGCCGAGTAGCAGATAAGCACAATGTAATAAGATGGTGAAAAGAAGTAAGAGGCCACATAACAAATATTGGGAATAAAATAAAATCGACAAAATGTAGAAAATAGAAAAAAGAAAGTATTCAAAAAAAGATGAATTTATTCTAAAAGGTGAAATTGACGTTCAAACGCTTCGTTTTTTTTTTTATTAAACCTTCATCAGAGCATTAGTATGGAAAAATTGTTGCACGAACAGTGATGGATGTTTTTTTTTTTTTTTAATAACAGGAGTTGGGAAATGTATTTAGAGAAAAAGCTGATACATGATAATTTTTTCTTTTATAAGATAATAGCCAATTAAATAATTATCGAAATGAGCAAAAAAAAAAAAAATCTCCAAAAAATAGATTATTTATTATTTTTTTACATTTTATTTTTCGATTTTTGGTACTTATTTTCTCATAGAATAGCCACCGTAAAAATTTTTTTTTGTTTCTATTCATAACTTCAGTCTTTTATCTCTTTATTTATACTGTAATTAGTACAATATAAGACCAACTTGAAAAGAATGTTACGCCCCGAACATAAGGGGGTGTGTGTTAAAATTAAGCGACCTGAAAAAAATGAGAAAGTTTTGAAATAAAATAAATAATGCATAATAAAGATCATTCATTGATAAATAAACACTGAAAATTTCATTAAAATCCGAGAAATGCCTGATTTTTGGTAAATTACTTTTTGTAGGGGGTGCTAAAGTCATTTTGTCAAAAACGCATTTTAGGCTCCGTTTGCCAGTAGCTAAACTATATAAATATTGCAAAATATTTGACTCTCCTTTGAATTTGTTAATTTCTGTTCTACAGTAAGCAACCTTTCGACTTTTATTCAGTTGGTTCTTGCATAGAAAAATAATGTCATCTGCATTTAACGAGGAACATTGTTCACTACAACGGGGATGGTCTTTGGGGTGGGCTTACTTATCATTATTCTACACGTGTTTAAGTGTATTATGCGATTAAGAAAAGAAATATAATGCTTTCATTTATTATTATATTGGTGAAAATTCCTTTTACTAAAAGGCATTTTTACCAATAAACCAAATCTTAATTTGAATTTGTTTATATTTGCTCAGTACTAAAGTAATTGAGAAAGGCATAGACACACTCCTCCCTGTATTCCATATGAATCTTTGAGGAAGTTAACAGTTATTTGTACAAAAAAGGGCATCGACAAACTATGTCTTCATATCGTCTGGTGTTGTTCATGTTCACACGGCATTAAGGTCATTAAAAAGGGCATGAATCCACCCCTTCCTGTATATTTACTACTTATGTTCACTGGAGATTGATATACGTGAAAAAAAAAACTTTGAATACTCATATGTTCTATCTTATCGCCTAGATATCATTAACAAAAATGTTTCATCTCTGACCTGAGACAATTATTAAAGGAACAGAGTGAGCATTTGGACAAACCACTCTCCCATAATTCCAGCGCAGATGATAAATTGCTACGTTTCACTGACAACCCTGGCAAGAGACAAAACATATATCTATATTTGTTAATCTAAGTTTAAATACATCATGAGATCACAAATACGGGCCACCTTGTGAGGAGCGAATTCACTAGAATAACAATGATCATCAGTGTTTTTCAACATTTTTTGTCCGATGCACCCTTTTTACCATATGTCAGAATATCATTCCACTTGCTTCCAAGAAACGTACGGTTCAAGAGTTTTTTTTAACACAATCTGATTGGTTGTAAATACCTCCCCTGAAATTTTGAAATTCCTCCTTGGGGGTATAACTTCTGGTTGAGACCCCTTGGGCTACATTAATAAGTAAATTTGATATACACGTATAGTCATTCACTGACATGAGCCACTAGCGAATATATGTGGGTGGATGAATAACCCAGTTATTGGTTGAATTTTAAAATTAGATTTTTACTGTATCGATTTTGACGTATGTGTTCTATGAAGAAGTTTTCATTTAACTGCATTGATAAGGGATCAGATTACGTTGAAAAATCTTTTTACCGATCCTAAATTTTCAGCTATTTTTTTTGTTATTTGCAAAATAGTAAGAGGATTGGCTATCACCGTTTTCAAGTATGTTCTGCCAAAGGTGTGCACTAAGATATTCAGGATACAGATTGACTTACATGTATCTTCCAGTTTTCGAATTTCATAATTAAAATTCCCAGATTCGTTCAATTAATTAGGTTGAAAATTTAACTCAGTCGGCAAAGCAATTTTACATGAATAACACAGCTTGAGTTTCTATTTTCTGTTTCTGTTACAGCTTTCACCCTAAGTCAGTGTCCAGCACATCCTTTTCATCTTACTCGGATGCTTTGTGTCATGGGGGTTTTGGGTTGTCTTTCCTTTGCCTGGAAGAGTTATCTTCCCTCTGGGTTCCCGTTTTTTTACCACCAGGGTTTTTTGGTATTTAAGCGCCTGTTTCAAACTCTCCTCCTCTTTCTTCTCCGGGAACTCACACACATGGATTAGACGTTTATGTCTACACCTTCTCGTGTGGGGGCTTCAGCCCCCATTACAGCCACTAGTAAGTGACTTTAGTCTATGGAGTCTCCATAACTATCCATAACTTTGTATCTTATTCCTTTTATGTATCTTTATCACGTACATGTATTCTATGTTATAAATGTTTCTCCATGTGCTTTTATTAAAGTCCTTTATGTGTAACACCTCGTGTCGGAGTTGTTTGTTTCAACCAGTTATAATTTATATTATAACCTTGAACCTTGCAGGGGCAAGTGGTCGTACAGTTGCCTTCTTGTGGGGTGTTACTTCTAGAATTTGTTTAAGACCGCACGCAGCATTCTTGTGCAACTCCCACCGCGCTTATTCTCTAGGCGCCTCACTAGGGTTCAAGTGATGCAGCTGTACAGTAGTACGGATACAACTACGAATTATGAGAATTGTCGCTTTTGCTTATCAGTGAGATCAGATTTCCATATGATTGATACTCTGTTCGTAGCAGTCCATGCCTCCCATATGTGTGAATTAATATTACTTTCTGTGGATGAGATATTACTACTTAGGTACGTGAAACAAAAATATCTGTTATATAGATGGGAAATATGCACGTGGGGGTGTTTTATATCTTTTTACCATTGGGACACACAGTGAGGATCGAATTCATTTTTCAGTATTTATAACTTTCATGACAGGGCTTACTAACCATTATACCACAACTGTTATCGTCGTAGAAAATGGAATCGGCAAACCGAGTTCAAATCCTGGCCGAGGCTGTTCATGTTTTACCTTGCACTAATGTCCTTGAGAAAGGCATGAATCAGTCTGTTCTCCCTCTATCTATGGGGGAATGAGGTAGACTGGGCTTGACTAGGCGACCAGTTTAAAGAGAAGGAAAACTGCATTTAAAACAGCTTTACTCCGTTTAAAAATTGACCTTGTGTGACATCCTGGAAGGGTAGGGAAAATACATACCACCATGAAACGCCTGACGCAACACAATCTTGTGAACAGTTTTGCATTCATAAAATTTTATTCAAGCAATTGAATCAGTATGGATTTATAATATTCGAATATCATCGTTTGATTGATTGATTAATTTTAACGGCATATCAACCCATCTAGGGTTATTTTATACCTTGTGGTTAAGGAATCTCGTTCATATTTACACTTTGAGATGTTTATTAAGATTGTTTTTGCACACTGTCGTATCGAATATAAATATTTTTAAACATCTGTTTGACCCATAGATGGGACCCAAACAGGTACTGTGACTCCGGGTCAGAGTAGACCTGGGAGTAATGGCAATGAAGGGATACTCCACACTCCCCAGAGCTTCAAAACTGGAGATTCATAATCAGATGTAGTTTAGTGTCATACACATGACATGCTATTTTTGTGGGGGTCGGTTTTTCTTACTTCTCTACAAAGAATACAGTCAGCATAGTTTAAGCCCCGTCGGCAGGACTTGATAAGATTTAAAGATCACTTAAAGATGAAATCAAAGAAAAAAGAAACTGCTTCAGCGATTTGGGTGGAAAAGTGAGATATTTTCTGTGAATTCATTTTTATTTGAAAAAAGAAAAGATAAAAAATAAAAAAATAAAGATAAGTGCAAAACATCTGACCTATAAAAACAACTGATGTCATATCTATAAGAACAATGACGAAAGCAGATAAGATAATAACGTCTTGACATAATTTTTCTAATATCAAGTAATCGCTTTTCTTTTAATACCAATTGATCGTGTAGAGCACTGACGGGGATCCTGTCTCGGGACCCCACCCCTTAGATAGACTAACAAAGTCTGTAAAATAAACAAAAGAAAAAACAAGAAAAAGCCAAAACTGCATACACCATAGATCCTTTTAGTTAGGAGGCTGAATGATCATCAACCCCAGTTTTTTTTTTCTTATAGGACATATCCAGGACCCCAATCCCAAGTTTTTTATAAAACCACCCGAGTCACCCTAATATTTTACCTGGAAAGTCAATTTTTCTAGTAACCCAACCCGCCTGGCCTACAGAATCCCAATTTTTTACCGACCACCCACTAAGGACACCCACTCCCATATTAGAGGTACTGACCGGCTTGCTTTCAAACAACAAAGCGTGGAAGACAGTCGGCGGGCCTACACAATAGCTGAGGGAAAGGGGGAAACCAAAATGACCCACAATTTTTGTTTTGTTTACATGTGTTTTTCAGTTTCTTGGGGTTTTTATTTTCAATTTTTCCCACCCCCTCCATCGCCAATCATCAATATTGGGAATTTTTTAAGTAGGATACATGCACAGAGCGAATGAGGTATTTTGGTGGAAGGGAGCTGCGCAAAGAGAGAATGCAAGAATTTTATTTTTATTTTTGAATGAATCGGTCGGTGAGTGAGCCTAGCTAGATAGATCCGTGTAGTGATATGACCAGTTTTATTCCCTCTCCCCCAAAACCAAACTTCCGGCTACATGCCGAGTTGTGTGCACATGCCCTGTACCTCATTTCCGAATAAATAAAAAGTTTGTTTGGAGTGAGTGCACGTATGTGCTCACTTCAAATAATCTGGTGTAATCATCAACTTTATTTACTAACTTCAACTTAGTTTGACGTAAGTCTACAAGTTTAGGGAACCTAGGGTAATTTCATGTAAACTCATCTCCAATAAATCACCAAACGAATATTGGGAAATTTTTAAGTAGGATAGAAGCATAGAGCGAATGAGGTATTTTGGTGAAAGTGGGCTGTGCAAGGAGAGAATGCAAGATTTTATTTTTGAATGAATCGGTCGGCGAGTGAACCTAGCTAGATAGATCCGTGTAATGTTATGACCAGTTTTATCACCCCCCCCCCAACTCCAAACTTCCGGCTATATGCCGAGTTGTGTGCATATTTTTTTGTATCTCACTTCAGAATCAATAAAAAAAATTTGGAGTGGGTGCACAAATGTGCTCACTTCAATAAAGCCCTTCAATTTTTTAAAGATTTTGTCCAGGTATGGACTATGTTAAAGTAAGACAATCCCCAAAATTTGAGCTTCCAATTCCAAAAATTGGTCGAGTTATGTGACACCAGCACTTCGTGGGATACACACCTATTGATTTGCCCGGGAAAATATCCTCTCCCTCACCACCTAAGAAATAGTGTGAATCAACAAATAAAAGTCTTACCCTAAGTCAACCATATCTTTGTTCCATTCGCTTCTTTTCCTAAATTCCCTTCCAGCTTAACAGCCCACAAGAAGGAAGAACCAGATATATTTAGGATTTAAACTCAGGGAAGCGCGGTGGTGTACTAGGGAAGCGCGGTGGTGTACTGGTTAGAGTCGTAGGAAATGGACCCGTCGACCTGAGTTCAATTCCTGGACGAAGCTACAGTTCACATAGCGCTAATACCCCCGGGAAAGGTATAAATCCAACTACTCTCTCTCTCTCCAGCTATGGGTAAATAGTAGGGCAGACTGGGCTCTTTAACCTTGATTAGTTTAGGAGAAGAAAAACTCTGAATTCAAACCTGGTCACTACTAGAATAGACTCAGGCCTACTTAGTGATCTATTTCAATTAAAAAAAAAAAAAACTCAAACCAGGAGCGAACTTAAAACCACATAAAACCGAAAACCAACGAAACCCCATAGGTTTTTGAAACAAGAAGTAGATTTCGCAAACGTTCTTATCAAGGATATTTTAAAAATCTTATTATAATGGAGATTGTGTGTTTGTCTGTCTGTAACCGAAACTATGTCACTCCTCAAATCACAATTCCCTTTGTTATTTACATCAGATTCCCCTTGATTTTATTTTTATTTAAACCTCAATTAATAATAAAATTGTTTTACATTATTAATATTGGTGATCGTATCTACATACTAATAACATGCAATTGTATTCATATATACAACAAAATAGCGGTTTACAGTGTAAACGGGAATGCTAATTTGCATATTGATATCAAAAATTTGATTTTAATAAATATGTGTTTAGTATTATTGATTTACGAAATCCATTAACAAGAAGAAATAACTGTCATTTAATTCTTTACGTTCTAATTTAACTAAATAGTTAAATTAAGAAAAAGTGAGTAAGTTTCAGTCGTTGTATTTTTCGATTATATCTACCTCTATTTCAAATCTTTTTATCTGCATTTTTATTTAGTTTCAGTAGCCTTTCTAATTTAATATAAATTTTCATTACATTAGAAATTAAATACTTGCACCCAGAGGGTGCATATATTTGCTAGTGTATATAACGGATTATTTTTAGCTTTTGATCTCGAAATAAAAACGACTGAAATTCTAACACTTTTCTAAGGAGAACCATAGTCAGGAGCAAAGTAGAAATTACCAAGTTTTAGGAAAACATTAGTCACAAAAAAATTGTTCTGTTCATGTGCGGGCCACGTATTTGAGATCCATTTTTACGTACAAAATAAGTAAAGTCGTCGGGGTGGCATAAGGTCGGTATCAGCCAGACAGCGAGGAAGCCAATTCCTTTTTCACTAAGCGCTAGACAAAGGTGATTGTTTTGTAGCGTCTGAGTTGGAGCGCCACACTTACCTCATCACTTTACTGCACAGTTCCCTGTGCTACTCATACGCTGAGTTAGTGAGGGCCAGTATCGAACCAGGACCTTATGATTCCCAGGCGGACGCTCTGCCGACGTATAAATAGCGTTAAATGTCGGAAACTCCCGAAGTTGGCCAACCATATCCTAACCCTAGCATCTCAAAGGTTTCGGGTATTTCTGTGAAATGTTATGAAGTGTAATACTTTTTATACGTAAAAGCATCAGGACAAAGGGAGAAAATCACCTCATTCGGGTGGAGAACTTTACCGCATCCTCCGTACTCACCAGATATAGCGCCTTCAGACTATCATCTCTTCGGCCCCATGAAAAAGGGTTTGAGAGACAAACATTATTCCAGTGACGAGTAAGTGAAATCTGTAGTGAAGAAGTGGCTCAAAGAACAGTCAACAAAATTTTTCGGGGCAGGGATACATGCTCACATTCAAAGGTGGAACATTGCTATTGAGAGAAACGGTGACGATGTGGAGAAGTAGGGATGTGATCCATAGAGGACCAGCTTCATTTTGATGTATGATACATGTTCCTCTGTTGGTAATTATCTCTGTCCTAAACAAAATCCGACCTGTCGGTGGGGCGTTAGAAAACCCCGAAAATAAATCAGGAGCCGGAGTCCCTAAGGTGGTGTGATGCAGAAATCCAGTGCTACCCATTAACTCCTGCAACACTACCGTTGCCAAACTGCATTGGTACCTTACCTTTCCTTTGGATCACAGCGGAAGTATGGAGAAGGAGGATTTGCTGCATGGGCAACAGTTCATCATCCATATGAACCCGGCCAGGCTATGTAGTTCAAGTAAAAAAAAAAAAAAAATAGGAAAAAAAAACCTTGACACTACTCCATCGTCTCTTATAGACGGAAGGCCGCCAACCAACCATTTTATGTAATTTATTAAAGTTTTTATAAAAAGACATTAAAACATTTGTTAGTTTCAGAGAAAAATCAAAAAATATGTTTATCCGAAAGCATGTTCTAACATTTCACTTACGGATTACTTTATTACGTACGATTCTGTATGTAAAGAACCGTCCTAGGATAAAGCCTTAGCTTCTCCAGCGTCAGGTTTCGGTCAAACTCTGTGATGTCACGCACTGGATGCAGCGAGAGTATTTTAAAGGTGTCTGTATCATAACCCTTCGACTCTATAAACAGCAGTAAAGTGCTAAGTTTGCTTCGAGTCAAAAACCTTCGCGCGAAAACTGCTCCATCAGGAGCGCGAAATCGAATGAAAGCAGTCGGCCATTTTGATTTTAATTTTGGTTCAGGAGGAACTTTCTTGGATAAGGACTCGAGAAATTTGGCTCGTTTTTCTTCTTCCTTTCTTTGAATGTATTCTTCCTCTGATTTCTTCGCACGTTCTTTACGCTGCAGTTCCTCTTCTTCAAGTCGTTTCGATTCTTTCCGCCGATCAGCCAGCAACGAAAGCTGATAGGCCTGATCCTGTTCCATTATCAATGCTTGCCTCTGGTCTCTTTCGGACTTCTTTGCAGCTTCCGATTCTTTCTGGACTTTGAACATATCCAGTGCTGATCTCAAAAATGGTTCCAATTCTTGATTATTCGCTCCGATAGGAAACTCTCCAAGAATCAAAACATTTGAATCATATTTGGTCAGGACAACAACAAGAGGCAGTTTCTTCGCTGTGTATTCCTTTATTTTTACCGAAATGGCATTTCCAAGTTCTTTCTGCAACGAAAGAATCACGGCGTCCCGTTTTTCGTCGGAGCAGAATTCACAGGTAAAAACTGCAAAGTTTTCCTTCAGGTAACTCACTGTTGTTTCTGGGAGGGTGACATTTTGATTAGCCTTTTGGAGATTGATATTGGAACGAAAAAATATTGCTAATGGTTTTTTGTCCTTGATTGACCTTTTCAGAGATTCCTTAATCGCGATACTTAACGTCTTGGATGAAAGTTGCGAAAGTATATCTTCATATCGTACGCCCACTGGATCGTCAGACGTCGATTCACAATTTCTTTTGGTCACGGAGGAGCGTGTTTTCTTCGGCATAGTTTCTTATTCATTTGGGTTGTTTTGGGTTTTGTTCGTATTTTTTGTTGCTGTTTTAATTTTGCGCTTGCTTTTAGAGCGTTTCGTTGCTTAAAGATATCTGTGAAGAAGAATTTCACGCTGACGTCACAAACAAGACGTACGTCACAAAGACAAATTTCTTTTCTTAAGAGATCAACACGCAAATGGTTGAAACTTCCTTATGATACTCTCACTGGCTTCTTCTATTTAACCTAGGCTGCGATCCTCCTAGGTTAAATTAATAGCGTTGATCCCAAGGGGCTGTGGGGATTTAAAATAAATAAAAAGTTCTGAGCGTCTGGACGCTAGCGTTCAGACTTAACGGGCAGATTAATAAAAGTCTTGATCTATACTTCAAAACAGTTGTGTCTTGTTATTTCTCTTCATCTCCTCGTCTCATATATCCTATAGGGCCACCCCCACCAGGCAACACCTGCCCCCTCGATTTAAAGGGGCAGGACTGGGTTTATTGTCCAGTGCCTGAGGCACCCCCTCCGGATGAACGCAATTTTTAAACCTGTCACCCATGAGTCTCGGCTTGTGGGTGGTCCCACGTTAATAGGGCCTTGTGCCTGACCTTGTACAAGTGGGGTACGAGGATAATATCGGCTTTGTCTAGACTTTCATACGGGTTGACAGCCCTAGCCTGATGAACCTAGATACGACTATCCCCCCCCCCCCCGAGTCGACTGCTCAGGAATTAAAAACTGCTCCCCACGACTAATTTATATTTGTTTATCAGGGCAGTTCGGCACCCTTGTTATAAGTGTTGTACCGGCCGTTCCTACAGTGGAGAACATGCACCGGTTCTCACTATAAATAGTGAGACATCGAGTGGAAAGGGAGCACTGTTCCCGTTAACGACAAGCTAGTCGTACATGTACCATTAATTGTAAATACACTTGTCTTATTTTACCCCATCTCGACTTGACTTCTTTTTACTGTTGGGACTAACATCACAACAATAAGCCAATTCAAAGATTAGTGGTCCCCCCGCCTGTGAAGGTCAACGGTGTGACGGTCTCTGACCCCAAAGAACTACAGACAGACAGAAGGAACTCCCAGTGCAAATTGTTGGACAGGACATGGCTCGAATTGTCTCACACGAAAAGATGAGTTACGACTGGATTCGGAGGCATGAGCGAGTCTTCCCTCGACTCTTTACCTCGGATCTGGGCCTAAGGTGTATGTGTGCGTGACGGCATTCATGCAATATGGGCTAAGCCGGTCACACGTGTTGAATTGACAGTACAAATGCACAATAACGCGCAAGAGATAATATCATTAGAATCGCATTTTACGTATAAATAGCATTAGATGTCGAAAACTCCCGAAGTAGACTAAATTTAACACTAACACTAACTCTTAGCCTAACCTTGATGCTAGCGTTTCAAAGATTTCGTTTTTTTTTTCGTGAAATGTAATGCTTTTTCTACGTAAATAAAAATTAAAGTAAACTCGTTGGAGAGGCCTACTGTTGGTGTCGACCAGACAGCGAGGGAGTCTATCCCCTTTTCACTAGCGCTAGACCAAGGATATTATTTTAGCGTCTGAGGTGAAGTGCCACTCTTACCATCGGCCCCTGACTTTACTGCACAGATCCATGTGCTGCACATCAGTTGGCAAGCGCCGGTATCGAACCAGGATCATTGTGGTTCCTAGTCGGAAGCTCTACCGACTGAGCTAAACCGACCCTTCTGAATAGTGTAAACAATCTTTAGTTGGAGATAGGAAAGAGAGGGGAGAGAGAGAGTGAGAAAGAGAGAAAGAGAGAATGAAAGATAAAGAAAGAAAGATAAGAAGAGAGAGAGAGAGAGAGAGAGAGAGAGAGAGAGAGAGAGAGAGAGAGAGAGAGAGAGAGAGAGAGAGAGAGAGGCTTTACTAAAAGTAATGAAATTTGATCACCTATATTTCAGAGCAAACAAACACCTTTATCTCAGTTTTAAAAGAATTTGTTCAACAAGATTAGATCCATGCTGACAATGCACTCAGTGCCAACGCACTCTTGCAAAACCCAACAGTTAACTAACACAAATCAAATAAAATTTACAAAACAAATCATTTACTTCCAGTACGACTTACATGATACAAAAAATGGCATTAAATTTCTACTAGCAGAACCTGTGCACATACCACAGTATGATAATTTAATTATTACAACGTTTGATATGTTTACTTAAGAGCTAATGCAGAGCTACCACCCATGAGCTTCGGCTTGTGGGTGGGCCCACATAAAAATGTCTTTGTGTCACGCCCTCGTCAGTGGGATGAGAGGCAAATACCTGAGTCTGCGAAAATTACGGAACCAATACGCGAACCGTCTACCTTCTACAGTGAAAATTAACCGTCGCTATCACTCATTGTCCCAGGCAGGTCCTCCGCGCAGCATCCAATATCTGCACAGAGCTGGTCTATGTAGGTCCTTGCTGGACGACCCGCACTAGCTTGTCCATGTGCTGGTTTCCATAGGAGGACGTCCCTTATGAGTTCATCCTTACTTCTCCAGCAGTGTTCAGCATGTCTTGTCCGTCTTACTCGGATGGTTAGTGTGATAGGGGGCAAGTGGCCATATAGCTGCTTCCTTGTGGGGTGCTGTTTCCACGATTTGTTCAAGATCGCACGCAGCATTATTGCGCAGCTTCAATCGAGCCTATTCTCCAGGCGCCTCGTCAAGGTCCAAGTGGTGCAGCCATACAGTAGCTCTGGTACCACCACGACCTGGAAGAATTGTCGCTTTGTCTGTGAGATCTGATTTCCATATAACGGACAAACTGTTTATAGCCGACCATGCTTTCCCTATGCGTACAATTACGCGGAGCAAACACTGATAATGTTTTTCTCAAGAAAATACTTGACTTTCGATCCCCGTAGGAGGAATACGCCTCGGAACCACAATGTTCCGGGTTTGATACCGACCGTCACCAACGAATAGCACAGCTTGGATCTGTGTGGCAAACTGAGGAGCTAATGGTAGGCGTGGCGCACCACCACCTCAAACTCAAAAACAATCTCCCTGGTCTAGCGCTAGTGAAAAGGAGATAGACTTCCTCGCTGTTTGGTTGATACCGACAATAGGTTAGTTCGCCTACTTTACTTCAGTGAAGAAAACTAATTAATTGTTAATGTTCATATTCTACATCGTTCTTTCTTTCTGGTCCGGTGGAGTCAGTGAAAAGACACACGTCGTTATCCGATATTTTTTCCAACTGACTGGCTGACAAAAAAGCCCGCCAAAGCGTTCAGATAAACATCAAAGAAAATTCCGTAAGTTACAACAACGGTTTAACTATCAAAGCTCACCAATGACAGACGAGCTCAAAATCAGGCCATTTTAAACATTATTACAAATTCTAAAAATAGCAAGACTCGTTTACAAATTAAAAAAAAAAAAAGGAAATAGATCCCTAAGTAGGTCTGAGGCTATTCTAGAAGTGACCAGGTTTGAATTCAGTGTTTTTCTTCTAGACTGGTTGCCTAACCAAGGTTAAAGAGTCCAGTCTGTCCTACTATTTACCCATAGCTGGAGAGAGAGAGAGAGAGAGAGAGAGAGAGAGAGTAGTTGGGTTCATACCTTTCCTAAGGGTATTAGCGCTATATGAACTGTGGCTTCTTCCAGGAATTGAACTTGGGTCGACGAGTCCATTTCCTGCGTCTCTAACCATTACACCACCGCGCTACCCTATTATTACAATTAAACTCTCCTGAATAATAGTATTTATGTAGATGCGATAATCCGAGCACTTGACTAATACACTAATAGAAGTAAGGAAGGACTAATTGCGGCAGCCAGAAAAATAATTTTTACACCGCCCGGAGGGTGTTTTTTTCTAGTATTAATAACAAGTTAAAGCGACAATTTTTGCAAGAGCTCAGTCGGTAAAGTGTCCGATTAGGAACCACAAGGTTCCTGGTTCGATACCGGCCCTCGCCAACTCAGCGTATGAGTAGCACAGGGATCTGTGCGGTAAAGTAAGGAGCTGGTAGGTGTGGCGCTCCACCTAAGACGCAAGAACAATCTCCTTGGTCTAGCGCTATTGAAAAGGAGATATACTCCCTCTGACTGATACAGACTTTAAGCCATCCCGACGACTTTACTTACTGTATGGCTGCACCTCTTGGACCCTTACGACGCACCTAGAGAATAAGAGGGGAGTTGCAGAAGAATTCTGCACGCGATATTATACAAATCATGGAAACATCACTCTGTAAGAAAGCAGGTGTATGGCCACCTGCCTCCTATCACACAAACCATCCGAGTGAGACGAACAAGACATGCTGGAGAAACGAACTCATAAGTGACATTTTTTGGGGCACGCTAGTGTGGGACGCCCAGCTCTGTGCGGATACTGGATGCTG
Source organism: Doryteuthis pealeii (assembly GCA_023376005.1). Taxonomy (NCBI): domain Eukaryota; kingdom Metazoa; phylum Mollusca; class Cephalopoda; order Myopsida; family Loliginidae; genus Doryteuthis; species Doryteuthis pealeii. The sequence continues at coordinate 18,524,410 of CM042139.1, forward strand.
CACAGAGGACCTCCCGAGGGCAATGAACGATAGGGACGGTTAGCGAGAGATTGTCATGGACATCCATGATACTAGCGCGAAATGATTATGATTATGATGATGATGATATCTCCATCCAATAGAATCTACCGATTTCACAGATAATTTTATCTCCGTCAGATACTTCCGAGAAGGCCTTCATTACGAATTCTCAGGTAGGATCTACAATTCAAGGCATCTATCAAGGTATCCTGTAGAATAAACATACCAAGTTCCAATTATTGTCGAATTGGTAAGACAAGGCAACAAGGAAGCCGTAACTTAATACGGACCTTACCTTGTTGCAATCCTACTGCAGAATGCCAGAGTATTTATGAAGCCTCATAACATCATAGAAACCAAGCAGCCAATCAGGACTCAAGGAATAGAATCACCCAAATACATGAATGGACTATTCTTGAGTTCCATAAATACCAGCTGTTTTGGGCACCAAGCAAGTGTTTACAATTAAAGTGCTCATTTACTGAGTCGACAAGGGCAGTAAACTGTATTAGACTCAGGTTAGGCACAAGGCCCTATAAATGACTGAGAATATGTACCTCGTATCCCACTTGTACGGGTTAGGTACAAGGCCCTATTAACGTGAGACCACCCACAAGTCGAAGCTTATGGGTGGTAGGCACAAAAAAGCATCGATCCCAGGGGGCTATCCCCCCACAGACAATACCTACCCCCTTGATTTAAAGAATACTTTATTTAATCCATTGAGGAAGATTGTTCTCATTCTATTAACCGTGACCAGGTACAAGTGTTAAGATATGTTAAGTATTCTATGTTATTTCTACCTGTAGTCAGGATTGAACCTGCAACCCCCAGAAAATTAACACTTAAAACTTCATTAACTCAACAGGTGCGTGGTGTAATGGTTAGAGTCGTTAGAAATGGACTCGTCGACCCGAGTTCAAATCCATTTGCATTTCCCATAGCGCTAATAACCTCGGGAAAGGTATGCACTCAACTACTCTCCCTCCAGCTATGGGTAAATTGTAGGACAGACTGGGCTCTTTAACCTGAGCTAGGTAACCAGTCTATGAGAAGGAACACTCTGAATTCAAACATGTTAAACTCCACCTAAGAAATTGACCTTGTGTCATATCCTGCTCGTTGGTACATGTCTATATGAAAACCAGATGATAAGCAACAAAAATCACTACCGATTACTTGGTATCAAGTATTGGTCTCAAAAGTAGATTTGTGGTGGTGTAGAGTCGTTGGAAATGGACTCGTCCACCCGAGTTCAAATCCAAGACGCGACTGTTTGCATTTCCCATAGCGCTAATAACCTCCGGAAAGGTATGCACTCAACTACTCACCCTCCAGCTATGGGTAAATTGTAGGACAGACTGGGCTCTTTAACCTGAGCTAGGTAACCAGTCTAGGAGAAGGAACACTCTGAATTCAAACATGTTAAACTCCACCTAAGAAATTGACCTTGTCTCACATCCTACATATTGGTATATATCTATATCTATATCTATATATATATATATATATATATATATATATATGAAAACCTCCATGATAAGCAATAAAAAATCGCTACTGTCAGTCTCAACTTGGTAGCAAGATTTACAACCTCAGCAATGTCTAAAATGTATGTATATATATGACTTATAATAATAGGGATTCGGCGTCTGTCTGATTGTAAGCGAAATTACGTCACTGCTTACGTCAGAAATTGCGCAAATTTATCAATGAGTATCTAATTTATAGTCAAAATCATTAATATACAGAATAACACTTATTTATCAACGATGTCTCTATGAAAATCTGAGTTAGATTTGCCTCAAAACAGCCCATGTTATTAGTGCGTTTAAAATCCTGCAATGTGTCTTATATATCACTATGAAATAAAGGTTTACATAATATATGGTGTGGGTAATTTGTATACTGGTTTGAACAAAACTGGGTTTAATTAATAATTACTTGGTGTTATTGATCTCCAATATTATTGTTTTATTTTCCAACGTATTAAAGTCAATCCTATGAATTATTTCATATAAAAAACAATTAATTTATAATTTAATATATTTCATGACATTAAAACTTAAATACTTATACCCAGAGGGCGAATATTTTTGCTAGCATTTATAAAAAATAAAAACACACCCGTTCTATACTTAATTGTTCCATGTTAAATTTTTTTTTTTACAATTATGACGTCTGTTTGTATTTCCTTCAAAGAGTTCAAAAGTTCAATGAGTTGATTTTTGAATTGTACACATTGCTGTGTGACGTCATAATTTGCCATTTGTATCATTCACATTTCTGAATAAACACTAATTCTAAACTAGTATTAAAATATTTATTTCATGAATGTATTTATTTTTCGAAATCCATTTTTTCATTTGCACAATCTGTTTAAACAGGTTTTACATAATTTTAAGTTAATAAGTGTCAGAATTTGACTTTTGGGAAAATAAAATAGAACAATCTGTGGCATTGTACGCCTCAGCTCGACTGAAAACATAAAAACCAACACAGAGAAACAAGTTAAAAAGTCAACAATTACTGTAAACATAAAAACATTTATTACCTAAGAAATTTTGAGCCTGAAAAAAAGTCCATTTGCAAGGATATTCGAAAAAAAAAAAATATATAATACAATAGCAATTTAAAAATTTACACAGCAAATAAAAGGAATAAAAATACATTTATGACTCATCGTTTCTACGCTTTCTTTCCCTTAAAAAATGTTGACTAACTTTTGGGTTAGTGCAATGTTTAATATATCAGTAGTTCTTGACCCCACCCTGTCGGCTGAGGCGTTAGAATGTACCGACTGCACCTCTTCAGAGGGGTAAGACTCCCCCAATGGGGCCACCTGTTGGCCGTGGGTGGCGACCCGTAATGCTTTAGGGTAGAACCCAGGTGGATGAGCAGTTCATGACTTGCAAAACTCCACTTTGGCCCTATCTTGGGCTAGACGGACGGTCGGAGAGGCCCCTTCCGATCAATCAGCTGGTCACGCCAAGCCCTAGCACCTATATGATTGCCCCGACCCTATTGCCCTTATGGCAAGCCCCAATTCTTTTTATCATATGGGTGCTAGAAGGCGGTGAATGAGGGTCTACATGTCCTGGGAATGACGTTAAACTCTATCTGATGGTGAGGTTCCAGTTATGGAGGTTTTGGGAATGTGGAGCACCCCTTCATCACCATTGCTCCCTGTTTCACTCTGAACTGGAGTGGTAGTACCTGTTAGAGTCCCATCAATGGATCAAATAAAAAAACATGAGTTTATAAACAAAATTGTATTATCCATTAAGAATTGATTTATTTCAAAACTTTGTCGGCATTAAATGACCCACCAAGGTTGATATGCCGTAAAACCCAAACCAAACCAAAAGTTCTTGACCGGGAGGAAATGGGGTTTTAAAGTCTTCATAGAAATATCCTGTTGAAGTATTGGAAATTCCATAGTTAATTATCTCCCCCTGTCGCTAGGGGGCGAATCACCAACATCGTATGTTGGCGCCAAAACCAAAAACTTTACTTATCGCAAAGCAGTTACTGGAGGAGAGACGTAAAAACTAAAAGCTCTCATCACCAAGCCCAAAACAGGGCCGACTTATCACGGAGCACCCACTGAGGGTAGTCGCGTAAATAGCGGTCCCTACACTTCATTCATCACTTAGCCCAAAAACAGGGCTTACTTATCTACGGACCGTTGACCTGGACGGAGGCATTTTTTCACAGCACACTTTCGAAGGCACAAAGCACACTATAGAAGGCTGAAGACCAAATAGTCTACTTGAAAAGGGCCCATTCACCGTTATTTAAAGAACTGTTAACCCGGGCGAGAAGCTTCTAAAATAGCACCCCCCATCACTTATCACAGAACCGGTTACGAAGAAGAAAGAGTCAACATTTCCTACCAACGAACAGAATACCCCTGTTATCACCACTACTCCAAGAACATCACTAAACTCAGATAAGTCTCGTAGCAAATACCAATAAAATTTGCAACAAGTTCTTGTATTATTTGTCAATACCTGTATTAAAATTCCATTGTGTGATTGTCTTCTTTGTCCGACAATTTGCCTACAACTGCGGAGAAATAGAGCTCCTTCGAAACCCCGTAAATACTCTTAGAAGCTCAATAAATCGTGGTCAGCCGGGCTGATCACATTTGTATCTTTTTTTCTTTCTAGCCAAGGAATTCTTACCAAATGCAAATTCTCATCCCTTCTTCTTTCCAGCCAAATATTTCTTACCAAGGCAAAATTCTCTCTTCTCAGTCAATATTATGGCTCTGCCCAAATTATATTCAAATAAACAGACACCGCGTCTCTCTCATCTCCTAGAGGCAAGATGGATATACAAAAAAATCTCAGCCTTTTCTTCTACCTTACAAAAGCCGGAAAAAAACCCCAAAACCCCACAAAACAATTCCGTTAATCGTCACTAATTAATGAGATAATTAACAGAGAGCCTTGTAACTACCTATAATTGGCTAATTATAAACAAAAGACTAAAAATAAGAAAGAGGCTTTTAAACCTTTTCCTTCATTTCTCTTTCGGAATCAGCATTCCTTTGGAATTGACTAATCGCAGCCCTCTAGAGAAATCTTTAAAAATTACCAATTTTCTTAAGTAAAAATATGTTCATATTTATTACTAGCAAATATATGCACCCTCCGTAGGGTGCAAGTATTTAAGTTTTAATGTAATAAAATATTATATTAAATTAGAAAGGTTAATGAAACTAAATAAGAATGCAGATAAAATGATTTGAAAAAGAGGGGGGTATAATCGAAAAATCGAACAACTGAAACTTACTCTTCCATCACTGCCGTCTTTCATTTTCTAAATTTTCCTAATTTAACTATTTAGTTAAAATAAGAAGTAAAGAATAAAATGACAGTTATTTCATCTTGTTAATGAATTTCTTTTAAGTTTTATCACCGAGAATTTTGCTCATATTCATTAAAATCAAACCAAACAATTAGAAATCAATAGTACTAAACACATATTTATCAAAATCAAATTTTTGATATCAATATGCAAATTAGCCTTCTAATTCACACTGTAAACCGCTATTTCTATGTATATATAAACACAATTGCATGTTATTAGTAAGTAGATATAGTCAACAATATTAATAATGACAAAACGATTTTATTAATAATTGAGGTTTAAATAAAAATAAAATCATGGAGAATGTGACGTAAATAACCAAAGGGGATTGTGACTTGAGTTTCGGTTACAGACAGACAAACACACGGTCTCCTTTATATATAGAGATATAGATAGATAGATATTAGAATGAAATGAAATAATATTAATTGTGGTTTGTAAACAAAATGAAGTTTAAGAAGGACAAACTCATAAGTGACGTCCTGTGGAAGCCAGCACATTTGAAAAAAATAATTCCCTAATCTCAATTATCTACACAGAGCTCAATGAGTGACCCAACGCGCCACGTTTTGTCTAGTATATATATATATATATATATATATATATATATATGAGGGTTGGAGGATTGGAGTAAATCCAACAGAATGTGGTAAAAAAATAGAAGGAAAATGCGGACAAAAGAACAACTCAAACAAGTAGATGTAGAAGAGATATATTTTGTCATGCATTGAGCACGACAAGTAAAAAAAAAGACTGAAGAAGCACGACGCTCAATGCACGACGAAATATATATCTCCAACATCTACTTGTTTGAGTTGTTCTTTTGTCCACATTTTTCCTCTATTATATATATATATATATATATATATATATATATATATATATATATATATATTATTATTATTATTATTATTTATATTTTTGCTTGAAGGCAATTACAATGCGTATATCGCATAAAATTCGATAATTATAGAAAATAATCTTGACAAGTGAATATCGGCAAAGGATCGCCCGGTGTGTAGAACATCGTACAGACTGTTTCGACTTTATCAAGTCTCATCAGCGATGTATACTAACGATTTCCATCCGACAGAAATCGAAACCGGGACTTCAGCAGGCATAGTCAGAGACCATACTGCTTCGGCCACGATACACAACGAAATTAACCAGTCAATGATACTAGTACGCCTCTACCATAATTGGTACGGGGACGTTGAGTGAATAATAACAAACTACAGGCCTATGCTCTTCGGCGAAGGGAAATAAGATTTTTGGATGTTTGTTTTTTAGAAGCATTGTTGAATAACGTATATATTATTATTTATATTTTTGCTTGAAGGCAATTACATATATATACCATGCGGTCAGTCTGAGTTCGACCCTAGCCAAGGATAGTTGTGTCTAGCCACACTGAAGTGGCGTGAAACGCCGAAATACGTGTCTGTGGATGACTTATGCTCCCATAAATTTGGTAATGAGCTCTCTAATTGGCAATTTAAATTAACTCTCACTACTAAGCAAATAAGCAATGTTCATTTCCCCGGAAATCTGATCTCTCAGTGACCGTAAAATACATAAACATTCCTATGTATTTAATAGTTTAAAAACACCAGTCCCCGCATCAGCTGTCAGTGGGCGAGGGGATAAGATATCGAATTACCATGCGGTCAGTCTGAGTTCGACCCTAGCCAAGGATAGTTGTGTCTAGCCACACTGAAGAGGCGTGAAACGCCGAAACACGTGTCTGTGGATGACTTATTATTTATATATATATATATATATATATATATATATATACTATAGTGTGAGATGGTCACTGTTTCAGCTTTTGCTGGAATGGTGTACCGCACACTCACAGATCAACGTATTATGTGTGTGACCAGTTACTACGCGTACGCAACCTTTATACTGCCCATAAACACTCTCACACATTCAATTCACCTTCACATATACACACACATCATTTTATCCAATCATACGCATCCCATGTCTATTGAATTTTTTGAAATTTTTTGTAATTTTTTCGATTTTCCTTACATTTGAAACATCTTCACCTGATGATTGCTTCGCATGAAACCAATATGGTTGTGAATGTTCCTTTGTCACCTAATAAATAGATATGTAAAACCTTTATATATTTATCTTATTATATTATATATATAAAGTAAGTAAAGTCGTCGGGGAGGCCTAAAGTCGGTATCAGCCAGTCAGCGAAGGAGTCTATCCCCTTTTCAATAGCGCTAGACCAAGGAGATTGTTTTAGCATCTGAGGTGGAGCGCCACACCTACCATCAGCTCCTTACTTTACCGCACAGATCCCTGTGCTACTCATACGCTGAGTTGGCGGGGACCGGTATCGAACTAGAAACCTTGTGGTTTCTAGCCGAACGCTTTGCAATCTTCTGTGTTGTTTATTATGTACAGTAACTAGCACTTTAGCATCGTTTAACCAACCATCAACTGCAAGGCTAATTAAAATTCTTCAAAGATTGTTCTACAATTAGAACTATAACTCTTACTTTGAACTCTTCTTGGAGAATCACGTGGCCTGACACAGCGATGATATAATTATTATTATTTATTTTTTTCACCTTTTATCGTTTTTCTCCTTTTATCACTTCACGTACCTTGAATTCTAAGTATTAATTTATCAAGTATATGAGTATACGCCCTTTTTCGGGGTAAAAAGATCCCTATTCAAAAAATCCGTGCTTTTTACAAATAAAGATAAAACAAAAATCTTTAAAAAAAAAGGGAAAATATTGTATCAAAGGGAAAGTACAATATTAAAAGCTTATGTATTTATAATGGACATACAAAAGAAAAGTGTGCGTATGTGCGTATGTGCGTATGTGGCTGTTCAGTATTCATATTTCTTCCCGTTTATACACGTATAAATACAACTAACGCTAGTTGTTTGCGCAGGTTTCTATCAGTTTGAAGAAGGTTCGCGATAAAGGAAATGTAAGTGGTTTGCCTGAACAATGTATTAGAGAAGAAGGGCTTAACACCACACACACTCACTCACCCCCACCCATATATATATGTGTGTGTAGATATATATATATATATATATATATATGTACACACACATATATATATATATATATTTAGTCATCCTCAGACGTATCATATCTCCTTAGTACAGTTAGAATTAGCAGGCCATATATATATGTATGTACACACACACACACACACACACACAAAGGCACTTCATTTTCTATGTCTACACACACATTCACGTATATGTATGCAGGTATACATGTGTATATCTTAGGTATATGTCTGATAATACATATTGCATGACTTGCATTAAAAGGTATTTTAAAGTTGTTTGATACGCATTATTTACACTATATGTTTGTAAACACTCAAAGATATATATATATATATATATATATATATATATATATATATATATATATATATATATATATATATATATATATATATATATATATACATATATATATATATATATATATATATATATATATATATATATATATATATATATATACATACATATATATATATATATATATATATACATATATATACATATATATATATATATACATATATATATATATATATATATATATATATATATATACATATATATATATATATATATATATATATATATATATATATATATATATATATATATATATATATATATATATATATATATATATATATATATATATATGAAGCAATAAACAATATCTGTAAACATGCCTACGAACGTTTTTGTCTTGGATGTTTGCATTTATTCTCGTTTGAAAATTAGGGTCAGAATTTAGAACATAAAAAATAACCACATTACTCTATAGACTTTTGAGAACAATCTTTTAACATTGAAAGAAACATTGGTACTAATGCAGAATAGCGCGCAAGACATAATATCATTATAGGGTTGGTTTAGCTCAGTCGGTAGAGCACTTGCCAAGGTTCCTGGTTCGATACCGACCCTCGCCAACTCAGCGTATGAGTAGCACAGGGAACTGTGCGGTAAAGTGAGGAGCTTATAGTGCATGTGGTGCTCCTCCTCAGACGCTAAAACAATTTCCTTTGTCTAGCGCTAGTTAAGCAGGGTTAGGGTTAGGGTTAACCATATTCCAAGCTATAGAGGCATATGTTGCGAGTGAAATTGTAGAGATTCCAATTCTGATGCTTTGGGGAGTGTGGGGTATCCCTTCATAGGCATTACTCCCAGCTCCACTCTGAGCCGGAAATTTAGTAGCTTACTAGAATATATTGGGTATTAGACGTACGCCAAATCGCCACTTCAATTTATAAACTTTCCTAACTGCATCAGACCCTTCCGGTAAAAATTGGACAATCAGAAACGAACACAGAAAGCATTTAAGATCGTTGGTCATTGTCTTCAAAATCAATTGCTAATTAAACCTTCTGCCAGCAAGGCCTACCTTTTGGATTATAAGGAAATGCTACAGACTAGGATTTACAAGGGACACTACATCCTGTGATTACAAGGAAACATACACACGAATATTTAAGAAAACACTACAGATTGGGACTGATACATATTATAATGGAAACCTACAGACTGGGGTTAACCAACTGAAACCCTACAAGAATACTAACATACCTGTTAAGGTCCCATCTATGGGGAAAATAGATATGTTTGCAAGTTTATGTGAATTATTTATATCAGTTTATTGAAGACGGGATGTAAATGATGTGTCTAATGTGAAAATTATTTCTACCAGTTTATAAGACCCCCCCAAAAAAAAAAAAAATTAACCTACAAACTATTTGAAATTAATGAAAATTATTATTATATTATACTACCAGTTTATTCATATATGTGAAGTTAATGAAAATTACTAGTACAAAATAAAAAAAACCCCTCCGGGCGATGTAAAAATAGATTTTTGTAACATATTGCCTGAGGGGTGGGAGTAAAAAATTCAATGTCAGCGAGTTTGTACCCTAAGTAAGTAAAATCATCAAATTCATTAAGGGATTAAAAAATAAAACAATTTGAAATGTAAACTTTAAATATGTATTAAAATAAAACAAACTATATATAGATATATAATACCAGTCATGTATTTATTAAAACTTGTTTTAAAAAACAATGAGGACTGTCTAATGTTGCATGTTCAAATTTTGAGTGTATTTATTCTCTTATGACGATTTTGGGTAATGTGACGTAAGCAGTGACGTAATTTTTGTTACAGACAAAAACCGGAAGCGAATTTCCATTATTAATAGATTTCTACCAGTTTATTCATATATATGAAGTTAATGAAAATTATTTATAGTAGTTTATTAATACACATGAAGTTATTTCTTTTAATTTATTGATACACATAAAATTAAAGAAAAATCTAATAAAAATAATGACAACTGTTTGAGGACAGGATTGTGGTTGCTGAGGGGTCTGTGACCCAAATAATAAGTTGTTCCGTGACATGCATCTCTCCGCTTCGACACTTACTTGGGCTAGACGGGTGGACGGAGAGATCAGAACCGATTAATCAGCTGGTCATGTCAAGCCCTAGCACCTATAAGATCCTGTACCGACTGTATTCTTAAAAAGAATTATCATTATTATATGGGTACTGGTGTTAAAAAGAATTATTATTATTATATGGGTACTGGTGTTACATAATTCGTGGGTAGCCTATGAATTATGTATGATAGTGTAGTTAAAATTCAAATAACGGAAAATGGAAAATTACCATTAACCGTTGAAAAAAAGTTATTGACGGCAATTTAACCTTCTCTGGCTTGAATGCTGATTGGTTAAAGGAAGGCGTGGGAACGGAAATTAGAGTTAGTTAATCAGATTCTGGCCGTTAGCTGAGGGAAGCAGACGTAAGGATCGTTGCTCCCGAGATGCCAGCTTCTCACCGCGGTAGAAAACCGTGCTGTGGGTTTTGAATAAATAATAGACGTCTTAAAAAACAACAAAGTCTTGCTTATTTATAACACACAAGAAATGAGCACGGACGACCCAGCCCAGAAGAAAGAAGAAGGATACTATTAGAAGGAGATGGCCGCCGACGAAGTAAGAACAAGCAGTACTAATAAGAGCCCATCTCATCCTCTCTACTCTCTCTTACCATTATATACCTGAGATGAACGGGTATATGATACTAGAAGGCGGCGGCTGAGGGTCAACCACCACTTTATTAATACTCATGAAGTTTTTTCTTCCAATTTATTGATACACATCTTCTATTAATAGTGGAGATTCGCTTCCGGTTTTTGTCTGTAACAAAAACTACATCACTGCTTACGTCACATTACCCAAAATCGTCATAACATAGAATAAATACAATCAAAATTTGAACATGCAACATTAGACAGTCCTCATTGTTTTTTAAAACACGTTTTTATAAATACATGACTGGTATTATATATCTATATATAGTTTATTTTATTTTAATATATATTTAAAGTTTACATTTCAAATTGTTTTTTTTTTAATCCTTTACTGAATTTGATGATTTTACTTACTTAGGGTACAAACTCGCTGACATTGAATTTTTAATATCCAACCACTCAGGCAATATGTTTCAAAAATCTATTTTTACATCGCCCGGGGGGTGTTTTTTATTTTACTAATTAAATTAATGAAAGTTATTTCTACCAATTTGTTTGTAAAACATCTTCGACATAGAATAAAACTAACAAAGGTTGATATGCCGTAAAATTCAACCAACCAAATCCCATCCAGTAATGAATGTAGAGTTAAGTAAGTTTCTGTTGTATATATGATAATGTTATGATAATGATATAGGCTACGGGCCCAAAGGCCAAAAAGGCTCTAGTTTTTTATTTAATTTGTAATTTTGAGGGTGGGGGAAAATAAAAAGCGGCCAAATGAATGCTTATAGACTCCTGAATATCATACTATTTTTTTTTTTATGCGTAAATGTTGCACATATTAAAATTTTCCGGTGTAATTTACCCCCCCCCCACTATATTCATAAAGGTTAATTTATCTTAAAATTTTTTATTCACTCGAAAGAAGAAGCATTAAACAAACTCCTAATGATTTAAAAAAAAATTTTCGGCTTACAAAATAATGCAAATTATAAAAGAAAAACAATATTTACATTTTTTCACCGTTAAATCAATTGAAATTTAACGTAGCCAAAAACAAGTTAAAATTAAAATACACATAGAACATTTATTTTCTGGTGTGTTTACATTACACGCTTGAAGCAGACATGTTGAGTGATAACTCATGCTACGGTGATCGTGATTGGTTAATTTTATCAGCAGTCAATGAAAGATGTATTCTGATTGGCTACTTCGTTGTACGCAGCTAACTAAAATTTTTAGCATCTAATTTGTGTATTAAAATATATATTATTAACTAACATGAAAAAACGGTAACTCAACCAAGATACAGATATGTTTCTCATGATTTTATACATATTTCTCTAAAAAATAATGCCCACCGCATATTTTTACAAGTTAAAAGTCATCTTTTTCGCCTTGGGAATGTAGCCTAATAGTCTTACACGTGAGATTGGTATTATCAATTCCATATGTCAGTTTAAGAAGATAATTACCAACAAGTTATCAACATTATAAAATAGGGCAGCCCTATTTTTTTCTGTTGAAAATATGTAAGTAGAAGGTCATTGTCATTGCTCTAATAGTTCAGTCCTGGGGGTCTGCCTTCCTACCCTAGATAGCACCTACCCTCTTGTCTAAAAGCCTGGTTCCTAATGTGCGCCTTATATACCCTTTCTTTACTTCTATTATTATTCTGCTCATCTTTGGTATCTTACATTCTTCTTCTAGCGTCTGGACTTCGTCTTGCTGGCTGGTTGTCCTTGATTCATTTCTTCTTCTAGGTCAGTCTTGTTGCCAAGACATTCATCAACCACAAAACCATATTATTTATTTAAACCTTTATTTACTTAACTAAACATATTTCTCGAACTAAACACAGCGCGCGTGTGCAGTGAGCTCCAGCTAAGGCCTTATCTGCCTGACGTCGAAGCTGAAACTGAAGACCCAACCAGGTCCCACGTGACTTCACGTATTTCGCGGGCTTTCTGTAATATTCCATGGAAAGTCCCGCCCGTGATATGATATGGGGCCATCCCTTCAGAAATACAGGGGGTTTACAATAATCTATGCATAGATTATGTAACATGCCTTCCCACCCTAGATAGCACTTACCCTCTTGTCCAAAAGCCTGACTCATAATGTGCGCATTAAAGATGGAATGCCGACGGGGCTGAACTACTTTTTCTACGATCTAGCCTTTTTATTATATGGGTATTGGTGTTGTGGTCTCGTGACAGGCAACACTCCTTTTCGGTCCTTACTTAGTCTAGACAGGTGCTCAGAGAGGCCCCATCCAATCAATCGGCTGGTCATGTTCAATTCCTAGAAGGGTATCTATACTAAAATAGCTTTGTGTCTCATCCTTCCACTGTTGTGGAGGTGGATAAAATGTAAAGACATTTTCTAATTGTCAATAACAGAACTATCAAAAAGGTGCTCAAGCCCGATGCGAAAACCAAGAAAACCTTGGCACAGCAAAATCTGCAAACTTCTGATTTTAAAATTTTATCTTATTCTTCTACTATTTTGCCTTGTAATGGATTAAACTGGATTGATTTTAACGGCATGCCAACATGTCTAGGGTTAGGGAATGTCGGTCATTGTACTTCCAATGTTTGTGTAGCTGTTTCTAAATATTTTTTTGCACATGGTTCAATTTTTAAACAGATCTATTTGACCCAGAGATTGGACCCTAACTAGATTTACCACTACGAGCCAGAATGGGAATAATTTTAATGAAGGGGTACCCCACACTCCCCAGAGCTTTAAAATTGTAATCTCTACAATTCCACTCGCTAGATTTGCTCTATGGCTTGGAGCATGGTTTAAAGCCTACATGACCTTCCTTGATCGTCGATGTTCTTACAACCTTAGCAAAATGGTTATTGCACTGCGATTTTCTGGTTACTGTACTGCAATTAACTGTCTTCACCTTTGGTTGTTTGTTTGTTTGGTTGGTTGGTTGGTTTTAACGACACTTGTGGGTTATTTTATGCCGAATACATATTGTTTTATTCATTTTTTATGAGTATACAAATTTATTTTAAACACGTTTTTTAAACTTATTTTTTCTTTATCAAACCCTTAGATGAGATCCTAACAGGTAATACCACTCCGGGTCAGAGTAGACCTGGGAGTAATGGCGATAAAGTGGTACTCCACACTCCCCAGTGTACCATAATTTGAACCCCACTGCTAGATGCAGTTTAACGTCATACTCAGGACACGAAGACAATCAGTCACCGCCTTCTATATGATAAAAAGGATGGGGGTGTGTGCAATAAAGGCAATAGGGTTGAGACAATCATATAGGTGCTAGGGCTTGACGTGACCAGCCGATTGATTGAAGGGAGCCTCACCGACCATCCATCTAGCCTAAGTAAGGGCCAAAGTGAAGTGTGGTAGTACCTGTTAGGGTCCCCATTTAGGGTTAAACTGTAGAATGTGTTTATAAAAAAAAATTGAGTATCCATCAAGAATGAATTTATTTAAAAACTTTGTCGGCATTAGATGACCCACCGGGGTTGATATGCCGTTAACCAAACCAACCAAAAAACCAACCAAACAAACAATAACAAAAATGTAAATGTAAACGTATCAGTCATATGGAAATCCGATCTCCCCGACAAGCTAAAGAGACGATTCTTCCAGGCTGTGGTTGTATCGGTGCTGCTGTATGGCTGTACCACCTGGACCCTAACAAAACGCCTTGAGAATAAGCTAGATGGGAGCTGCACCAGAATGCTGCGAGCGGTCCTGAATAAGTCGTGGAAGCAGCACCCCACAAAAAAGCAACTGTATGGCCACCTACCCCCATCTCACAAACCATACGAGTAAGACGGGCTAGGCATGCAGGACACTGCTGGAGAAACAAGGACGAGATCGTAAGCGACGTACTATTATGGAAGCCAGCACATGGACACGCTAATGTGGGCCGCCCAGTCAGAACCTACATTGACCAACTATGTATGGATGCTGGCTGCTGCGCGGAGGAACTCCCAGAGTCGATGAATGATAGGGAAGGTTGGCGAGAGATTGTCATGGATATCCGTGCAAACTGCGCGACATGATGATGAAACGTACAATGAACACGATTCCTCTGGGCATAAAATAACCCTAGACGTCTTGATATGCCGTTAAAATCAACAAAAAAATTCGGTGTTATGTTTGCGTTTATTTCTATGATTATTAGAATATAGCTGGGGATTGGATTGTGGTCCCGTGAAAGGCAACACTCCTTTTCGGCCCTTACTTAGACTATACAGGTGCTCAGAGGTGTGATTTGTAAGGGAGTAGGCATTAATGTGAAATGAAATGCAAACAGCATTGTCCAGGATTTGAATTCTGGTCGCAGATTCCATTTCCTACGATAACTGTTACGCTAAGCACACCTCTATTATAGGTTAAAGTTCTCAGGACTCTGGAACTGGAGTCTCGCCACTAGGTGTCATACTCGGAATATTTGGGCTTAACAGGTTAAGAAAAAAAATGGAAATTAAATATTTCTGAATACTTATATCAGTATTTATTAATATACATTTGTTGTTTTGATGTGTTCATAAACTGCATGCCTAATTAAATAATTATTTTTAGAACACACCCACTTTT
>CM042139.1:18547485-18549985 GCA_023376005.1 Doryteuthis pealeii
GGCTAGGGGGTCCTGGATGTGTGCTAAGTGAAAAAATTGGGACATGTTTTCGTTCGTACCCCTAACTAAGCAGCCTAGAAGAAGTTCTAAAGCCGGGCTCTGAGCTTTGTTGCTTTTTCTAAATAGACATTGTTTGTCTCAGGGAAGGTGTATCGTTCCGCTTACGGGCTGCAGTGACCATGGGAGCTAGGGAAAGTAGACTCTAGTCCTGCCTCTTGTTTTACATTATTAATAACGTTAGCCTTATCTACATCTTATTATAATGGAGATTGTGTGTTTTTCTATCTGTAACCGAAACTATATTCCTACTCAAGTCACAATTCCCTTAGTTATTTACGTCACATTCTCCATGATTTTATTTTTATCTAAATCTCAATTATTAATAAAATTGTCTTACATTATCAATACTGTTAACTATGTCTACGTACTGATAACATGCAATTATATTTATATATACAACAAAATAGCGGTTTACAGTGTGAACGGGAAGGCTAATTTGCATATTGATATTAAAAAATCGAATTTAATAAATATGTGCTTAGTATTATTGATTTCTAACTGTTTGGTTTTATTTTAATGAATATAAGCAAAAATCTCTTCAATGAATCTTAAATGAAATCCATTAACAAGATAAAATAATATCATTTTATTCTTTACTTCCTCTTATAACTAAATACTTAAATTAGAAAAAATAACAATGAAAGACGAGAGTGATGGAAGAGTAAGTTTCAGTTGTTCCATTTTTTATTATATTCCCTCTGTTTCAAATCTTTTATTATACTCCCTCTGTTTCAAATCTTTTTATCTGTATTCTTATTTAGTTTCATTAGCCTTTCTAATTTAATACAATATTTTATTACATTAAAACTTAAATACTTGCACCCGGAGGGTGCATATATTTGCTAGTACTAATAACAAACTAATATATATACAACAAAATAACGGTTTACAGTGTGAACGGGAAGGCTAATTTGCATATTGATATTAAAAATTTGATTTTAATAAATATGTGCTTGGTATTATTGATTTCTAATTGTTTGGTTTTATCTTAATGAATATGAGCAAAAATCTCGGGGATAAATCTGAAAAGAAATCCATTAACAAGAAGAAATAACTGTAACTTTATTCTTTACTTCCTATTTTAACTAAATAGTTAAATCGTTTCTAATTTAATACGATATTTTATTACATTAAAACTTACATACTTGCACCCGGAGGGTACATATATTTGCTAGTAAATATAATAGCTTTATTTTGTCAATAATTCTTGTATTAATTCCTAAACACTGACAATGCCTTTTTTTTCTATATGTCATCTCACAACATACAGATTGATTGCCGAAAATTGCTCAGTTGTGAAATTTGAAACTTAATTCATAAGTTTTCACCTTTACTCATTAATATTACAATTATTCATTCATAGCCGTGTGAACGAATTTCAAGAATTTTGTGTGAATATTACATTATCTTATCAAAATAATATGTGTTTGCTTGTTCTTACATCATCTTAAGTGTTTAAGCAGGTGAAAACATAGCATTTGTCATTTGAAGTACATAGATATGAAATGATAAACATTTAGTCATATCTTTTTCATTCACTTTATCACTTCAAACACTAAATGTACTCTCTCTCTCTCTCTCTCTCTCTCTCTCTCTCTCTCTCTCTCTCTCTCTCTCTCTCTCTCTCTCTCTCTAA
Source organism: Doryteuthis pealeii (assembly GCA_023376005.1). Taxonomy (NCBI): domain Eukaryota; kingdom Metazoa; phylum Mollusca; class Cephalopoda; order Myopsida; family Loliginidae; genus Doryteuthis; species Doryteuthis pealeii. The sequence goes on from CM042139.1 coordinate 18,549,182, forward strand.
GATTTTTTATTTGTTTACTTTCAAAAATGCTTTTAGGATTACAGTAACCTATCAATAGCAGTCTACATTTTACCTATACGTATGTTGACAAATATCAATCATATTAATAGTTATAAATTTATTTCAACTAATATCTTGTATTCGAGAGTAATGACTTATTCAGACTGCTATATTAGCAAGAAATTCAAAAGATTAGACGAAATTTGTTCAGATTATAAGAATTTATAAATAAATACCAATTTTAATATATGATTGATATCTAAGCCTTTTCTTTATAAAAATATATTTCTGTGTGTGCAATTTTTCCAATCCTTATACATTGTGCTCTAAGCACGGCCTATACCAATTCTGATATTTCGATACAAAAAGGTCATGCTTAGAATCATTCCCACCACAAACCTACCTGATTATATATATATATATATATATATATATATATATATATATATATATATATATATATATATATATAACTGGACAAACAAATCATTATCATTAAAAATAAATATTGCTTATATCGTGTATAAATTATTAGTATTTTACAGTTGCAAATTATTTGCATTAGATAGGAATACTGGATACGATAATTGTGTGTAAAATTCTGTTAATCTGCACAAAAATGTAAACATAGCCCTACAATATTAGCGATTCTCTAACCTTTAGGCTTAAAATTGCCCCGTACGTGTTGATATGACTTTAAAAATCAGTCAGTTAATCATTACATCCTGTTAATCATTACATTAATCATTACATTACAGTTAATCATTACATTGAACATATAAAAACGTACTACAGTTCCCGCCC
>CM042139.1:18564985-18582485 GCA_023376005.1 Doryteuthis pealeii
ATGATGCTAATCTGTTTCAATTGAGCATAATGAAAAGATGAAAAGAAGGAAAGAAAGAAAGAAAAAAAAGAGTGAGAGTTTTATACTTTTACATATTGAATTATTATGTAATAGCTCTAAAGTAAACATATCAAGCATTGTAATAATTAAATTGTCATACTGTGGTATATCCACAGGTCCTACTAGTAGAACAATTATTACAATTGACAGACACAGTATACATTGGCTGGTGGAAAATAATATTGACCCATCCTAAATATACGCTTCAATTTACTCAAGATTAAAATTTCAGGTAATATAATTGGGCAGCCCTTTCGGCTGCGGCTTTAGAATACACCTTTGTAGAGGGGTAAGATACCCCCTCCAATGGGGCCACCTATGAGCCGTGAATGGTCACCCATAATGCTTAAGGAGGGAACCCAGGTAGTTGAGCACTCGATGACATGCAACACTCCACTTTGGCCCTTACTTAGGATAGACGGGCGGTCGGAGAGGCCGCCTCCGATGAATCGGTTGGTCATGTAAACCCCTATAACCTATATGATTGTCCCAACCCTATTGCCCTTATGGCAAACCTCAAACCTTTTTATCATATATGTGCTAGAAGTCGGTGGCTGAGGGTCCTGAGTATGATGTTAAACTTTATCTGATGGTGAAGTTCCAATTTTAGAGCTCTGGGGAATGTGGAGTACCATTTCATCACTATTATTCACAGGTCTACCCTGACCCGGAGTGGTAGTACCTGTTAGGATCCCATCTTTAAATAGATTTAAAAAAAAAACGGTGTTAAAAAATTGAGTTAAAAACAAACAAACTGAGTACACATCAAGAATGAATGAAATAAAACTTCTTCGACATAAAGTAATCCAATGCAAGTTTACATGCCATAAAAACCGACCAACCAACCAACCAACCAACCAACCAGTATAATTGGGTAAAGGCAAATGATCCGATTTCTACGCTTAAATCGGTTATGGCATTAAGCAGGGATGAACATGTTCAGTATGTAAAATGGTGACCATTCAGTTACAAAAAGGAATATGCGTACTCGACTAAGTGAAGCTTTGTTAATTCTACTAGCAAATATATGCACCCTCCGGGTGCAAGTATTTAAGTTTTGATATAATAAAATATCATATTAAATTAGAAAGGCTAATGAAACTGACTAAGAATGCAGATAAAAAGATCTGCAACAGAGGGGGTATAATCGAAAAATAGAACAACTTTGAAACTAACTATTCCATCATTTTCCATTACTCCCCTCTTTCATTGGTAAATTTTCCTAATTTAACTATTTAGTTAAAATAGGAAGTAAAGGATAATATTACAGTTATTTCTTCTTGTAAATAAATTTCTTTTAAGATTTATCCACGAGATTTTTGTTTATATTTCTTAAGATAAAACCAAACAATTAGAAATCAATACCAAGCACATATTTATTAAAATAAAATTTTAAATATCAATATGCAAATTAGCCTTCTCGTTCAAACTGTAAACTGCTATTTTGTTGTATATATAAATACAATTGCATGTTATTAGTACGTAGATATGGTCAACAGTATTAATAATGTAAAACAATTTTTATTAATAACTTAAGGTTTAAAAGAATGAAATCATGGAGAATTTGACGTAAATAATTAAGGGAATTGTGACTTGAGTAGTAATATAGTTTCGGTTACAGACAGAAAAACACACAATCTCCATTATAATAAGATACGTAGGTATGGAAGTGCGTGGTGTAATGGTTAAAGTCATGGGAAGTGGACTCGTCGCCCCGAGTTCAAATCCTGGACTTGGTAATTGCATTTCACTTAGCGCTAATACCCTTGGGAAAGGTATGAATCCTACTCTCCCTCCAGCTATGGGTAAATAGTAGGGCAGATTGGACTCTTTAACCTTGGTTAGGCAACCGGTCTAGGAGAAGGAAAACTCTGAATTCAAACCTGTTGAACTCCGCTTAAGAAATTGACTTTGTGTCACATCCTGCTCGTGCAGAGGGGTTGGTAAATATATATATACGTAGGTATGGAGAAAATTTCGACATGACAGCACCTATTGCTTTTCTTTACATTTTTCTAAATAAAATTGAAATTGTAAATTATCACTTATTCTAATTTTTTCCTTAAGAACAGAGCCTAAACATACGTTAAAAAATCTCATCTTCAAAAGAAAAAAAAGGCAAAAATGCGCCATTTTGGCAGATAACCCGAAGTGGTAGTACCTGTTAGGGTTCCATCTATGGGTTGAATAGATTAAAAAAATGAGTATGAAAAAAGTAAAAAAAAAGAAACAAAACTTTTTTGGCATAAAATAATCCAACAAGTGTTGACATGTCGTAAGATCCATCCATCCATCCATCCATCCGTCCACCAACCAACCAACCAACCAGCCAACCCGTTAAAACATAATTTTTACGTGTGATTAAAAAAATCCCTCCTCTTCCATAATACAATAAAAATTGCATTAATTTTCATTCATTTTTTCAATGTTTTGTTGAATTCTAATTCATTAAAAAAAAAAAAACAGGAGAAATTTGGATTATACCTACTATATAGAGATTAATATCATCAGAGGTTAAATAATTATCTATATGTCAAGAGTACTTAAATGCCATGTGCAGTTGTTGTTTTCAAGCGTCTTTTTTTGCACACTGTTCTATTGAAAGTAATTATTAAGCAGTTGTATTTGAGCCCTAGATGGGACCATGAAAGGTACTACCGCTCAAAATCAGAGTGAACCCGGGAGTAATGTCAATGAAGGAGTACTCCACACTCCCAAGAGCTCTAGAATTGAAGCCCCACCATTGGATGCAGTTTAGGATATATTTTCCTATATATGGGGTTTAACTGATGGTGATTCCGGGTGAAATGTGGAGCTGGTGCGTTTTCACATATAAAAACAATTGTTAAAAAGTATCTACAAAACGTTGTGTTTTACAACGGATCATTTATTCATTTGGATGAGGTTAAAGAGAAAACAAAGTTCCTAAAGTCTTTCTTGAAATTCGGGAATCCTTTTTATGTGCAAAAAGTAAGTTTGGATGATATTAATAAGAAGATATTTATTGTTTGAGCTGAAGAAAGAATGACACTGAGACGAGATAAGAACCAAATATCGAAAGATCCGTAGAAGAAAAAGTGAACCATATGACCTCTAGGCACCCCTTTTGCAATCTCGTTTCATAAGGACATCTTTTTCATTTACACCGTCAAAATCCGGTTGTTTGTTAACAGACGATTTTTAGAGTTTAAAAAATTATAAAACTAACCTCTAACCCCTAACCCCTAACAAACAACCGAATTTTGACGGTGTAAATGAAAAAAAAATGTCCTAATGAAACGAGATCGCAAAATGGGTGCCTAAAGGTCATATCGTCCGAAAAAGTTTTGTTTTATTCATTTTTGATGGGTATACAATAAAAAAAAATCATTATAGATGGGACACAAACAGGTACTACCACTCAGAGCCAGAGTGGACCTGGGAGTAATGGTGATGATGAGGTACTCCACATTTGCCAGAGCACAAGAATTGGAGCTTCACCATCAGATATAGTTTAACGTCATACCCAGGACATTAAAACCCTCAGCCAACGCTTTCTAGCACATAAGAGCAATAGGATCGGGACAATCATATAGGTGCTAGGGATTGACGTGCCCAGTCGATTGATCGGAGGGGGTCTCTTCGACTAGCCTAAGTAAGGATCAAAGTGGAGTGTTGCATGTCATAGACTGCTCAGTCACCAAGATTCCATCCTTAAGCATCACGGGTCACCACCCACAGCCAACAGATGGCACCATTGGGGGGACTTTACACTTCTGCATAGGTGCAGTCGGCGTATTATCTAACTCCAGCCGACAGGGCGGTGTTTTAGTTATGTAATTTTAAAAGTGCTAGACACTAGGTGGAGTAAAAAAAAGTCCTTAAAGACTTTTTCGTTTTGTGTTTATACAAATAACAGTTTTTATTCTCCCTTTGTTAATATGTTCCAAACACTGTGTATTTACTTTATCGACAATTTAGTTAAATATTACTCGCATTTTATTATACGTTGTGGTTAACAAGCAAAACAAAAAGACAAACAGACCCCAAACAAATATTGAATCTGGAAGTATGCAATACTTACGTCACGCATTGCGTAACTGTCTATAAGTCACAATGAATTTTAGTATGTAACAAAGAAAGTAGACTGGGTGTCCCGAGTTCAAATCCTGGACGAGGCTGTTTGTATTTCTCATAGCACTAGCACATTTGGAAAATGTATTCATCCAACTATTCTCCCTTCAGCTATGGGAAAACAGCGGACTGAGGTTTATATATATATATATATATATATATATATATATATATATATATATATATATATACACCACCCCTCTGCACGAGCAGGATGCGACATAAAGTCAATTTCTTAAGCGGAGTTTAACAGGTTTTAATTCAGTTTTCCTTCTCCTATACTGGTTAACTTGCCAAGGTTTAAGAGCCCTGTCTACCCTATTATTTACCCATAGCTATTTACCTGTAGTTGGATCTTTCTCAAAGGTATTAGCACTATGTGAAATGCAAACAGCCTCGTCCAGGATTTGAACTCGGGTCTACGAGTCCATTTCTTACGACTCTAATCATTAGACCACGCCTATCTCTCTCCCTCTCTCTCTCTCCCCCCCTCTCTCTCTCTCTCTATCTATATATATATATATATATATATATATATATATATTTTGGAGAATAAGTGCTTAATTAGAGTCGTACCTAATTTTGAAAATTAATTAATTAATAATGAATTAGGCGGGAATACCTATTAAATGTATGGCTAAACAAATCGAGAAAAATCAATCTCTCTATGTACATTTCGGCCATTCTAAACAAACCTTGTTTACAACTTATCATATATATATATATATATATATATATATAATATATATATATAGAGAGAGAGAGAGAGAGAGAGAGAGAGTCCGTCAAGCACATTTTGATGATGAATAACTCCAACTAATGTTGACTCATTTAGGGAAATTACCCTGCATGACACACGAAACATCTATCCATCCACCCATATCCACCAAAATCCATTTATTCACTTATCTCTAAATCCATCCAACTACCCACCCATAACTCCCTCTCACCCCCCTTCTCATCCTTAAGAAAGGAAAACTTTTCCATTGACTCGTAAGATTACGGCAGATTTTTATTTGTTTGTTCTTCTTTGTGGAAAGGTCAGTTTTGTTTAATGATTGTCGGTTTAAATAAATATTTATACATATATAGAATGTCTATTTTACCTGCCGCACATATAAGATCATTTAAGAGCAAGTAAACACAGTTTACTTTGTTAAAATAACGTAATAATCATACAATCAATTCACATTCAATTCTGAAATTAGTTCACACGATTATGAATGAATAGGATATCACTGGTAATATTGGTACTTAAACGTGAAATCAATCTGTAGGTGGTGTATTGACATCCAGAAAGAAAGGTACCCCCCCTCCATATATATATATATATATAATATATATATATATATATATATATAAATAAATAAAGTAAGTCGTCGTCGGTGTGGCCTAAAGTCGGTATCAGCCAATCAGCGAGAAAGTCTATCCCCTTTTCACTAGCGCTAGACCAAGGAGATTGTTTTTTGTGTCTGAGGAGGAGCGCCACGCCTACCATCAGCTCCTTACTTTACCGCACAGATTCCTGTGGTACTCATACGCTGAGTTGGCGAGGGCCGGTATCCAACTAGGAACCTTGTGGTTTCTAGCCGAACGCTCTACTGACTGAGCTAACCTCGGGCATGCACACACACACACATTATATATATATATATATATATATATATATATATATTTGTTTATTTATTTTACAATGTTTTCATAGATCAATGTTCATTCTCAACGACCGCGGTTTCATGCTAAATAGCACTCATCAGGTTGAGGAGTAAGATCCTATGGTGTTTGTTGGAGTTCTTTACTCGATGTCATATTTAGGATTGTAAATAACGTCGGTTAGAAAAATTACGGACGCTGATTTCAAATTTCAAAAATTTGAATTTTTTTTTAAGTAATGCCAACGAAGTTGCCTCCCTTTATTCGTCAAAAAACTTCGTTGGCATTACTTCAAAAAACTTCGTGGGCATTACTTAAAAAAAAATTCAAATTTTTGAAATTTGAAATCAGCGTCCGTAATTTTTCTAACCGACGTTATTTACAATCCTAAATATGACATCGAGTAAAGAACTCCAACAAACACCATAGGATCTTACTCCTCAACCTGATGAGTGCTATTTAGCATGAAACCGCGGTCGTTGAGAATGAACATTGATCTATGAAAACATTGTAAAATAAATAAATAAATATTAGCTCTTACGAACTGTGATTGAGCACTGTATTTTCTTTGTTTCATCGCAAAAAAAATTTTGTTTTTACATATACCTATATATATATATATATATATATATATATATATATATATATATATAATATATATATATAATAAATAATGTGTGTGTGTAATGTATATATATATATATATATATATATATATATATATAAATGCCGTTAGAGAGTCTACGTATGCCTCTTTAAAGTTATATGTAATGTATGTTAGAATATGTGTTGGTAATTCTTTTTATTAGAGACTAAATTTTCTTTATTACTCACTAATCAAAACCCATTTACCTCAATTATTTTTTTTTACATCAAGTCAATATTAGCTCCCATACTTTCTAAGCCGGAAGCTATCTATTGACAATTACTGTCAATAGGGAAAGCCCATTCTGAAAAATAAACTGGTTTGATAACGGAGGTAGCAACCATTCGATCTCAGTTCAGTTTCCACCTTCTCTCGAATTGTTAATGGTAGTGATCTAGCCCTCATAAAACTATTTTGCTTAATGTACGTTTTTCAATGTACCCAAGCCTGGTTTAAACAGTCCACTCAATTTGGTATGCAGGTAGCAGAGAGATTAATTGGCAAACTTTCCAGCCAATCCTTTCCAAGAAGACTTGGTCCTGATCCGGTTACAACCAACACTCTTAAATTGTACATTTTTCCTTTGTATTTGAAATTCAGGTTAGCCACTCCCTTAGGTATAATAACCTCACCTGAATAGGTCCGTAATCTGTGTATTACCCGCTTTTTTTAGAAAGTGTCGCGGTCGGTAGTAAGTTGAACTATTTTTCGCTTATCAGAAATGATAAACACCCAGTGTCAATTTCCATTTCCCAACGGATTCCATTCAACCCAACGTATGGTTTAAGGGTACTGGGTCTCGTCATATATAAGGGTATATCGTATGCCTCTTGTTCTTGTATGTATTTTGTATGACAGGCTGTGCATCATGTGAATAGGTTTCTGTTTCGACAGGACGACCAGAACAACAGTTTGAGGAAGTTTATGTTCGATCAGATCTTCCGCCGCCCTACACCACAAATCAAGGAACATATCTTGTACAAATTGCCCAACATTGAAACGGAATTGGGGATGGAATTTTATTCAGAGTTGCTACCAATCCGTCAGTCTCTGCTTGAGAAGATGATTGGTACGAGGTTAAGGTGATTACACCCCTCGTAGCAGGTCTAATAGTTCTTGTGATTTGTCCCTTTCATTGGCATTTGAATTTGTTCATCTAATAGTTACTATCACTTTGTGTTATATGTGAAATGAACTCATCGTTGTTCCTTTTTACATTGTCTGGAAAAATGATTTTTCTTGATACATTTGAAACAAGTTTTTCCTATGCGTCTCTCGTGCCATTTTCCACCTCACCCAAAAACACAATCTTTTCCCTTTTGTAACTCAGTTGAACTCTGTTTTTCCGTGCACATTTTATGCAATTGGACTATACCTACTATATAGAGATTAATATCATCAGAGGTTAAATAATTATCTATATGTCAAGAGTACTTAAATACCATGTGCAGTTGTTGTTTTCAAGCGTCTTTTTTTGCACACTGTTCTATTAAAAGTAATTATTAAGCAGTTGTATTTGAGCCCTAGATGGGATCATGAAAGGTACTACCGCTCAAAGTCATATATATATATATATAATATATATATATATATATATATATATATATATATATATACATAGCATAGTTTGCTTTACAGGTTATCGCTCAGAGGTAAAGTTAACCTTTCTGATAAAACGAAACGGTCATTATTTGAAACTGTATCCGTGTCGGTATTACCGTATGTTTGCACAACTTGGACTCTAACGAAACACCTATCTATATGAGAACTGCACGAGCATGCAGCGCAGTTTTGGACACATTCTGGAGGCAGCACCCCACAAATATCAGTTGTACGGACACATACCTCCGATCTCACAAATCATCCAAGTAAGACGAGCAAAACATGTTGGGTACATAAGTAACGTTTTCCTATGGACTCCAACACATGGACACATCAGTGTTTGCCGACTTTAGCTCTGGGTGGACACTGGGTGCGGTCTAGAGAATTTGTCAAGAGCGACGCCCGATAGTGACGGATGAAGAGAGAGAGAGAGAGAGAGAGAGAGAGAGAGAGAGAGAGAGAGAGAGAGAGAGAGAGAGAGAGAGAGAGAGAGAGAGAGAGTACATTTAGTGTTTGAAGTGATAAAGTGAATGAAAAAGATATGACTAAATGTTTATCATTTCATATCTATGTACTTCAAATGACAAATGCTATGTTTTCACCTGCTTAAACACTTAAGATGATGTAAGAACAAGCAAACACATATTATTTTGATAAGATAATGTAATATTCACACAATCCATTTAAATCCAATTCTTGAAATTCGTTCACACGGCTATGAATGAATAATATATCAATTGTAATATTAATGAGTAAAAGTAAAAACCTATGAATTAAGTCTCAAATTTCACAACTGAGCAATTTTCGGCAATCAATCTGTATGTTGTGAGATGACATATATAAAAAAAAGGCATTGTCAGTGTTTAGGAATTAATACAAGAATTATTGACAAAATAAAGATATTATCTTATTATTATAATGGAGATTCGGTCTCAATTTGTCTGTAACCAAAACTACGTTACTGCTTACGATTGACGATTTTGGTAATTGTAACAATTACCAAAATCGTCAATACATAGAATAAAGAAAAATTAATATTTATAAAATGAATAAATTCTGTTCCTTATAACTCAAGGTTTGAATCCTTTCCATTTCAATAAAAAAATACATAAACTATATAAACTATGAAATTAATTTTAAAAAATGTATCGCTTTAACTGGAAAAAATTATTTGCGAAATTTGTAATCAATTTTGAAAATTATTTTTTTACTCCCACCATTTTTTGAGTTACAAGAAGTTAACTAAAAAGGTTTACAAATAAATAAATACTTACGATTTTGTGTAAAATTTATGCGTAAAATATTCAAAATAATTATCTAATTAATAATTAATAGATGCGCGCAACATTTTATTTGAGGGGAACAGAACTAAGTTTCATTTCAAATTGTTTTTTTTATACATCTATTAATCTATTAATAATGGAGATTCGCTTCCGGTTTTTGTCTGTAATAAAAATTACATCACTGCTTACGTCACATTACCCAAAATCGTCATAACATAGAATAAATACACTCAAAATTTGAACATGCAGAATTAGACAGTCCTCATTGTTTTTTTTTAAAACAAGTTTTAATAAATACATGACTGGTATTATATATCTATATATAGTTTGTTTTATTTTAATACATATTTAAAGTTTACATTTCAAATTGTTTTATTTTTTAATCCTTTAATGAATTTGATGATTTTACTTACTTAGGGTACAAACTCGCTGACATTGAATTTTTTACTCCCACCCCTCAGGCAATATGTTTCAAAAATCTATTTTTACATCGCCCGGAGCGTTTTTTTTATTTTGTACTAATTTTTTTAAATTTTTTTAAATTCCCTTTAATAAATTTGATGATTTTACTTACCGATGATAAAAACCCTCTAACATTGAATTTTTAACTCCACCCCACTCAGGCAATATCTCTCAAAAATAATATTTTACACCGCCTAGAGGGTGTTGTTTTGTTAGTATTTATGATGTAAATAATTTCACTAAAGAAATGCATTAAATGTCTGTAGAATTGCGTAAGTTTATCATTGAGTATTTAATTTATGGTGAAAATCTTATTTATTAACGATGTCTCCGGGTTAGCTCAGTCGGTAGAGCGTTGGGCTAGAAATCACAAGGTTCCTAGTTCGATACCGGTCCTCGCCAACTCTGTGCGGTAAAATAAGGAGCTGATGGTAGGTGTGGCACTCCACCTCAGACGCCAAAACAATCTCCTTGGTCTAGCGCTATTGAAAAGGGGATAGACTCCCTCGCTGACTGGCTGATGCCGACTTTAGGCCGCCCCGACGACTTTACATTACTTTACTATGTCTCTATGAAAATCTCAGTTAGATTTGCCTTAAAACTGCCCATGTTATTAGTGCGTTTAAAATCCTGCAATGTGTCTTATATATCACTAAGAAATAAGAGTTTACATCATATATGCTGTGGTTAATTTGCATACTAGTTTTAACAAAATCGGGTTTAATAAATAATTACTTGGTGTTATTGATCTCTAATATTGTTTTATTCTCCAGTATATTAAAATCAATCCTATGAATGATTTTATATAGAAATCAATTAAAATATAATTAAAATAAGTGTAATCTTTTTATATGCGTTCTTATTTAATTTCTTTAGTCTTTATAATTTAATATATTTCATTACATTAAAACTTAAATACTTACGCCTGGTAGGCGCACATTCTTGCTAATAATAATAATAATAATAATAATAATAATAATAATAATAATAATAATAATAATGCTTATACATGAAATAGAAAAGCAATCAATTTTTCCGTGTAAATAAGTAAAAATCTATGAAATTATACTGTGTATTTTTACTCCGACTCATAAAGGGAGAGAACTTTTTTTTTTGATACGATTGGTGATCTCTAAGCGAAAAAACCAATTGTTTGTAATAATTCTTAAATACATAAAAATCTCGAAAAATATGTTGCGTAAAATTGTGTATTTTTAACCTTACATCTTTAAATAGATTAAATAAAGCTTGATTTATGATAAAAATATTGAGTGCAACATGCCACCTTCCAATTGATTAAAATTCATTATTAAATTAAGTGAATAAAAATAGGCTTATTGAATCAGAGAAAATACTTTTTTTTACATCAATTTAAAGAAAAATATTGTTTTTAAAATTACGAAAAAAAACTACGTTACAAAATTATTTTTTGAGTCTTGAAAAAATAACTTTTAAATTTTCAAATAACTTTTTCGGGTATTGAAATTTTTTTATTTTTCCTATCTGTTTGGTCTTTCTAGAAATTTAAAAATTAAGGACTGGAATGTTTTTTTCTTCAAATGACCAAAGGTTGAACCTCCCCCCACACCATATTGAATCGATAAAAACTTTATATCAAGTTTTTTTAATAAAGTAAGCCATTCATTATAGAGTTAACTCATTAATTAATAAATTGGTGAATTATTATTACAATTTTTAAATATATAAACATCTCTAAAATATGTTACATATTCTTGCTAATCTGAATAATTCTATGCGAGAAATGCATAAAATCCCAAGAAGATTTTTCAAATTGATTAGTTGAGAACGATTCTTTAAAAGATCTGAAGTAGTTGCACTTATAGTATTTCTAAGATCAAAAGAATCAGAAAAGTTGACAATAATGGCGAATCATGATAAGCTGGAAGGCGTCTCTATGAAATAAACAGAGCGTGAAAATAAAATAAACAAGCGCAAATATGTGTCAACTGACCTGGTCATATCATTGTCTAAGTCTTTGTCTAATTATGTCCAAGGACACAAGCTGCTTATGATATTGGTCGCCCTGTCGGCTTGGGCTGTGGAATAGGGTAGGTCGATTTTTCACTTTTTAAAAATATCAAATTGTCCATCTATGCGAAAGTTGTGTGTTAGTATACTGAATACTGATACAAAAAAATAGATCTTTTACTTGCACCATTGTTTGAGGAAATAGCATCAAAAATCGTCTACTAAAATGCACTAAAAATCTTCGTTTTCTAAAGGTTAAATTTTGCAAAAACCAAGATTTTTAGTGCATTTTAGTAGACGATTTTTGATGCTATTTCCTCAAACAATGGTGCAAGTAAAAGATCTAATTTTTGGTATCAGTATTCAGTATACTAACACACAACTTTCGCATAGATGGACAATTTGATATTTTTAAAAGTGAAAAATCGACCTACTATACGGTAGAATATACCAACTGCACCTTTGCAGAGGGGTAACCCCCCAATGAAACCACATGTTGGCCGAGGGTAGTTACCCGTGATGCTTAAGGATGGAACTCTGGTAGCTGAGCAATCCATGACATGCTACCCTTTACTTCGTACCACTCTTAGGCTTGACAAATGGTCAGAAAGACACCCCTTTAAAGAACAGAGGCCTAACATACGTTTAAAAAATCTCATCTTCAAAGAAAGATATATAAAAGGGCAAAAATGCGCCATTTTGGCAGATAACCGAAGTGGTAGTACCTGTTAGGGTTCCATCTATGGGTTGAATAGATTAAAAAAATGAGTATGAAAAAAGTAAAAAAAAAGAAACAAAACTTTTTTGGCAAAAATAATCCACAAGTGTTGACATGTCGTAAGATCCATCCATCCATCCATCCATCCGTCCACCAACCAACCAACCAAACCAGCCAACCGTTAAAACATAATTTTTACGTGTGATTAAAAAATCCCTCCTCTTCCATAATAACAATAAAAATTGCATTAATTTTCATCATTTTTTCAATGTTTTGTTGAATTCTAATTCATTAAAAAAAAAAAACAGGAGAAATTTGGATTATACCTACTATATAGAGATTAATATCATCAGAGGTTAAATAATTATCTATATGTCAAGAGTACTTAAATGCCATGTGCAGTTGTTGTTTTCAAGGTCTTTTTTTGCACACTGTCTTTGAAAGTAATTATTAAGCAGTTGTATTTGAGCCCTAGATGGGACCATGAAAGGTACTACCGCTCAAAATCAGAGTGAACCCGGGAGTAATGTCAATGAAGGAGTACTCCACACTCCAAGAGCTCTAGAATTGAAAGCCCCACATTGGATGCAGTTTAGGATATATTTTCCTATATATGGGGTTTAACTGATGGTGATTCCGGCGGTGAAATGTGGAGCTGGTGCGTTTTCAACATATAAAACAATTGTTAAAAAGTATCTACAAAACGTTGTGTTTTACAACGGATCATTATCATTTGGATGAGGTTAAGAGAAACAAAGTTCAAAGTCTTTCTTGAAATTCGGGAATCCTTTTTATGTGCAAAAAGTAAGTTTGGATGAATATAATAAGAAGATATTTATTGTTTGAGTGAGAAAGAATGACATGAGACGAGATAAGAACCAAATATCGAAAGATCCGTAGAAGAAAAAGTGAACCATATGACCTCTAGGCACCCTTTTGCACTCGTTTCATAAGGACATCTTTTTCAACACCGTCAAAATCCGGTTGTTTGTTAACAGACGATTTTTAGAGTTAAAAAATTATAAAAACTACCTCTAACCCCTAACCCCTAACAAACAACCGAATTTTGACGGTGATATGAAAAAAAAATGTCCTAATGAAACGAGATCGCAAAATGGGTGCCTAAAGGTCATATCGTCGAAAAAGTTTTGTTTTATTCATTTTTGATGGGTATAAATAAAAAAAATCATTATAGATGGGACACAAACAGTACCACTCAGAGCCAGAGTGGACCTGGGAGTAATGGTGATGATGAGGTACTCCACATTGCCAGAGCACAAGAATTGGGACTTCACCATCAGATATAGTTTAACGTCATACCCAGGACATTTAAAACCCTCAGCCAACGCTTTCTAGCACATAAGAGCAATAGGATCGGGACAATCATATAGGTGCTAGGGATTGACGTGCCCAGTCGATTGATCGGAGGGGGTCTTTCGACTAGCCTAAGTAAGGATCAAAGTGGAGTGTTCATGTCATAGACTGCTCAGTCACCAAGATTCCATCCTTAAGCATCACGGGTCACCACCACAGCCAACAGATGGCACCATTGGGGGACTTTACACTTCTGCATAGGTGCAGTCGGCGTATTATCTAACTCCAGCCGACAGGGCGGTGTTTTAGTTATGTAATTTTAAAAGTGCTAGACACTAGGTGGAGTAAAAAAAAGTCCTTAAAGACTTTTTCGTTTTGTGTTTATACAAATAACAGTTTTTATTCTCCTTTGTTAATTGTTCCAAACACTGTGTATTACTTATCGACAATTTATTAAATATTACTCGCATTTTATTATACGTTGTGGTTAACAAGCAAAACAAAAAGACAAACAGACCCCAAAAAATATTGAATCTGGAAGTATGCAATACTTACGTCACGCATTGCGTAACTGTCTATAAGTCAAATGGAATTTTATATGTAACAAAGAAAGTAGACTGGGTGTCCCGAGTTCAAATCCTGGACGAGGCTGTTTTGTATTTCTCATAGCACTAGCACATTGTGGAAATGTATTCATCCAACTATTCTCCCTTCAGCTATGGGAAAACAGCGGACTGAGGTTTATATATAATATAATATATATATATATATATATTATATATATATATATATAATATATACACCACCCCTCTGCAACCGAGCAGGATGCACATAAAGTCAATTTCTTAAGCGGAGTTTAACAGGTTTTAATTCAGTTTTCCTTCTCCTATACTGGTTAACTTGCAAGGTTTAAGAGCCCTGTCTACCCTATTATTACCATAGCTATTTACCTGTAGTTGGATCTTTCTCAAGGTATTAGCACTATGTGAAATGCAAACAGCCTCGTCCAGGATTTGAACTCGGGTCTACGAGTCCATTTCTTACGACTCTAATCATTAGACCACGCTATCTCTCTCCCTCTCTCTCTCTCCCCCCCTCTCTCTCTCTCTCTCATATATATATATATAATATATATATATATATATATATATTTTGAAGAATAAGTGCTAATTAGAGTCGTACCTAATTTTGAAAATTAATTAATTAATAATGAATTAGGCGGGAATACCTATTAAATGTATGGCTAAACAAATCGAGAAAAATCAATCTCTCTATGTACATTTCGGCCATTTCAAAACAAAACCTTGTTTACAACTTATCATATATATATATATAATATAAATATAATATATATATATAGAGAGAGAGAGAGAGAGAGAGAGGAGAGTCCGTCAAGCACATTTTGATGATGAATAATCCAAACTAATGTTGACTCATTTAGGGAAATTACCCTGCATGACACCACGAAACATCTATCCATCCACCCATATCCACCAAAATCCATTTATTCACTTATCTCTAAATCCATCCAACTACCCACACCTAACTCCTCTCACCCCCTTCTCACCTTAAGAAAGGAAAACTTTTCCATTGACTCGTAAGATTACGGAGATTTTTATTTGTTTGTTCTTCTTTGTGGAAAGGTCATTTTGTTTAATGATTGTCGGTTTAAATAAATATTTATACATATATAGAATGTCTATTTTACCTGCACGATTATAAGATCATTTAAGAGCAAGTAAACACAGTTTACTTTTGTTAAAATAACGTAATAATCATACAATCAATTCACATTCAATTCTGAAATTAGTTCACACGATTATGAATGAATAGGATATCACTGGTAATATTGGTACTTAAACGTGAAATCAATTCTGTAGGTGGTGTATTGACATCCAGAAAGAAAGGTACCCTCCATATATATATATATATATAATATATATATATATATATATATATAAATATAATAAAGTAAGTCGTCGTCGGTGTGGCCTAAAGTCGGTATCAGCCAATCAGCGAGAAAGTCTATCCCCTTTTCACTAGCGCTAGACCAAGGAGATTGTTTTTTGTGTCTGAGGAGGAGCGCCAGCCGCCTACCATCAGCTCCTTCTTTACCGCACAGATTCCTGTGGTACTCATACGCTGAGTTGGCGAGGGCGGTATCCAACTAGGAACCTTGTGGTTTAGCCGAACGCTCTACTGACTGAGCTAACCTCGGGCATGCACACACAACACATTATATATATATATATATATATATATATATATATATTTGTTTTATTTATTTTACAATGTTTTCAATAGATCAATGTTCATTCTCAACGACCGCGGTTTCATGCTAAATGCACTCAATCAGGTTGAGGAGTAAGAATCCTATGGTGTTTTTGTTGAGTTCTTTACTCGATGTCATATTTAGGATTGTAAATAACGTCGGTTAGAAAAATTACGGACGCTGATTTCAATTTCAAAATTTGAATTTTTTTTAAAGTAATGCCAACGAAGTTGCCTCCTTTATTCGTCAAAAAACTTCGTTGGCATTACTTCAAAAAACTTCGTGGGCATTACTTAAAAAAAAATTCAAATTTTTGAAATTTGAAATCAGCGTCCGTAATTTTTTCTAACCGACGTTATTTAACAATCCTAAATATGACATCGAGTAAAGAACTCCAACAAACACCATAGATCTTACTCCTCAACCTGATGAGTGCTATTTAGCATGAAACGCGGTCGTTGAGAATGAAACATTGATCTATGAAAACATTGTAAAATAAATAAATAAATATTAGCTCTTACGAACTGTGATTGAGCACTGTATTTTCTTTGTTTCATCGCAAAAAAAATTTTGTTTTTACATATACCTATATATATATATATATATATATATATATATATATATATATATATATATATATATATAATAATAATGTGTGTGTGTAATGTATATATATATATATAATATATATATATATATATATAATGCCGTTAGAGAGTCTACGTATGCCTCTTTAAAGTTATATGTAATGTATGTTAGAATATGTGTTGGTAATTCTTTTATTAGAAGACTAAATTTTCTTTATTACTCACTAATCAAAACCCATTTACCTCAATTATTTTTTTTTACATCAAGTCAATATTAGCTCCATACTTCTCAAGCGGAAGCTATCTATTGACAATTACTGTCAATAGGGAAAGCCCATTCTGAAAAATAAACTGGTTTTGATAACGGAGGTAGCAACCATCGATCTCAGTTCAGTTTCCACCTTCTCTCGAATTGTTAATGTAGTGATCTAGCCCTCATAAAACTATATTTGCTTAATGTTACGTTTTTCAATGTACCCAAGCCTGGTTAAAACAGTCCACTCAATTTGGTATGCAGGTAGCAGAGAGATTAATTGGCAAACTTTCCAGCCAATCCTTTCCAAGAAGACTTGGTCTGATCCGGTTACAACCAAACACTCTTAAATTGTAACATTTTTCTTTGTATTTGAAATTCAGTTTAGCCACTCCCTTAGGTATAATAACCTCACCTGAATAGGTCCGTAATCTGTGTATTTCCCGCTTTTTTGAAAGTGTCGCGGTCGGTAGTAAGTTGAACTATATTTTCGCTTATCAGAAATGATAAACACCCAGTGTCAATTTCCATTTCCCCAACGGATTCCA
>CM042139.1:18584985-18682485 GCA_023376005.1 Doryteuthis pealeii
TTTGATGATTTTACTTACTTAGGGTACAAACTCGCTGACATTGAATTTTTTTCTCCCACCCCGTCAGGCAATATGTTTCAAAAATCTATTTTTACATCGCCCGGAGCGTTTTTTTTTATTTTGTACTAATTTTTTTAATTTTTTTAAATTCCCTTTAATAAATTTGATGATTTTACAGAGGTGATTGAGAAAACTGTTTATAAATTTGAATTCACACACCCAAATTAGTAAAAACACCTATTCACATTCTTGCCTTCAGTAAAAAAATAGTTTATTGTAACCATGTTATTACATTGGCAATATACATTTCTACATTAAATAGAACAATGTATAATACTCTGTTCGTTAATCCAACCGTTTCGATTCTTGCAACCTTGTAATTATGAGACCTCTAAATCGTCAAGATGAATTCGCAAAAGTGTAAATCCTGATTACTCTGAATCACTATCCGCGAATTCTATTTCTTATGAGCGTCGGTCACCTCATGGTAAATAGGGGTCATCTTTTTTATTATAAAGAAAGGAAAAAGATGAAAGGAATGCGATATGGAAAAAATATGATAAGAAAAAAAATGAAATAGAGTAGCGAAAGATCGAGAGGTGGTGATCGCTGGAAAGCGATGATGCTAATCTGTTTCAATTGAGATAATGAAAAGATGAAAAGAAGGAAGAAGAAATGAAAAAAAGTGAGAGTTTATACTTTTACATTATTGATCTAGTATAGCCTAAAAGTAAACAATTCAAGCATTGTAATAATAATTGTCATACTGTGGCTATCCAGGTCCTACTAGTAAAAATTAAGTTTACTAGATTGACAGACACAGTATCATTGGGCTGGTGAAAATAATAATTGACCCATCTAAAATATACGCTTCAATTTACTCAAGATTAAATTTCAGGTTAATAACTGGGCAGCCCTTTCGGCTGCGGGCTTTAGAATACAGCGTTTGTAAGAGGGGTACGATACCTCAATGGCTACCTATGGCGTGATGGTCACCCATAATGCTTAAGGAGGGAACCCGTAGTTTGAGCACTCGATGACATGCTAACATTCCACTTGGCCTTACTTTAGGATAGACGGGCGGTCGGAGAGGCGCTCGATGAATCGGTTGGTCATGGTAAACCTATACCTATTGATGGTCCCAACCTATTGCCTTTGGCAAAACCTCGAAACTTTTATCATATATGTGTAAGAGTCGTGGCTGGGTCCTGAGTATGATGTTAAACTTTATCTGATGGTGGAAGTTCCAATTTAGAGTTCTGGGGATGCGGAGTACCATTTATCACTATTATTCACAGGTCTAACTGACCCGGAGTGGTAGTAACTGTTAGATCGCCATCTTTAAATAGATTGTAAAAAAAAACGGTGTTAAAGAAATTGGTTAAAAAACAAACTGATACACATAAGAATGAATGAAATAAACTTCTTCGCACTAAAAGTATATCCATGCAAAGTTTATCATGCATAAAAACGACCAAACCCAACCAAACCACCAACCAACCAGTATACATTTGGGTAAGGCAGAATGATCCGATCACACTTAATCGTTATGTGCATAACAGGGATTGACATGTTCAGTATGTAAAAGCTGGTGACCATTCAGTACAAAAGGAATATGCGTATCGCTAAATGAAGCTTTGTGTAATCTCAAAGCAAATATATGGCACCGGGTGCAGTATTAAGTTTTGATATAATAAATATATATTAATTAGAAGGCTAATCGAAGATGACTAAGATGCAGATAAAAGATCTGCAACAGAGGGGGTATAATTTGAAAAATAGGAACACTGAACCTAACTATTCCATCATTTTCCATTATCACCCTGCTTTCATTGTATTTTCCTAATTTAACTATTTAGTTAAAATTCAGGAGTAAAGGATAATATTCACAGTTATTTCTTCTGTAAAATATTTCTTTTAAGATTTATCCACGAGATTTTTTGTTATATTTCTTTAAGATAAAACCAAACAATTAGAAAATCAATATACCAACACATATTTATTAAATAAGAATTTTAAATATCATATGCAAATTAGCCTTCTCGTTCAATACTGTAAACTGCTATTTTGTTGTATATATAATACAATTGCAGTTAGTATACGTAGATATGGTCAACAGTATTATAATGTAAACATTTTTATTAATAACTTAAGTTAAAAGAATGAAATCATGGAAATTTGACGTAATAGTTAGGGAATTGTGACTTGAGTAGTAATATAGTTTCGGTTACAGACAGAAAAACACCAATCTCCATTATAATAAGATACGTAGTATGAAGTGGTGGTGTATGGTTAAGTCTGGGAAGTGGACTCGTCGGCCGAGTTCAAATCCCTGGACTTGGTAATTGCATTTTCATTTAGCGCTATCCCTTGGGAAGCGTATGAATCCTACTCCCTCAGCTATGGTAACATAGTAGGAGATTGGACTCTTTACTTGGTTAGGCAACCGTTTTGTCTAGGAGAAGGAACTCTGAATTCAAACCTGTGAACTCCGCTTAAGAATTACTTTGTGTCCTCCTGCTCGTGCAGAGGGTTGGTAATATATATAACGTAGGTATGGAGAAAATTTGCATGACAGGGACCTATTGCTTTCTTATCATTTTCTATAATAAAACATTGAATTTAAATTACTCACTTATTCTAAATTTTTTTCCTTAAGAAACAGAGCCTAACCTACGTTAAAATCTCATCTTCAAAAGGAAACACAAGGCAAAATGCGCTCATTTTGGCAGATAACCCGAATGGGGGTATAACCTGTTTAAGGGTTCATCTATGGGTTTGCAATAGATTAAAAAAATGAGTATGAATAAAGTAAAAAAAAAGAAACAAAATTTTTGGCATAAAATAATCCAACAAGTGTTGACATGTCGTAAGACTCCATCCATCCCATCATCCATCCGTCACCACCAAACCAACCAACCAGCCAACCCGTTAAACATAATTTTTACGTGTGATTAAAAAAATCCTCCTCCTCCATAATACAATAAAAATTGCATTAATTTTCATTCATTTTTTCACATGTGTTTGTTGATGTCTATTCTTAAAAAAAAAAAAACCAGGAGAATTGGGATTAAATCCTACTATCATATGAGATTGAATATCATCAGGGTTAAATAACTTAATTATACTGTACAGAGTACTTAAATGCCATGTGGTTGTTGTTTTCAAGCGTCTTTTTTGCACACTGTTTCTATTGATAAGTAATTATTAGCCAGTTTGTATTTGAGCCCTAGATGGGACCATGAAAGGTAACTACCGTCAAAATCAGAGTGAAACCGGGAGTATGTCAATGAAGGAGCTCCACCTCCAAGAGCTCTAGAATTTGAGCCCAGATTGGATGCAGTTTAGGATGTATTTTCCTATATTGGGGTTTTAACTGATGGTGATTCCGGTGAAATGTGGAGCTGGTGCTTTTCACATATAAACAATTGTTAAAGAATATCTACAAACAGTCTGTGTTTTAAAAGGAATCATTTATTCATTTGATGAGTTAAAAGAAGAAAAACAAAGTTCCTAAAGTCTTCTTGAAATTCGGAATCCCTTTTTATGTGCAAAAAGTAAGTTTGGGATGATATTAATAAGAAGATTTTATTGTTTGAGCTGAGAAAGAATGAAACCTGAGACAATAAGAACAAATATGAAAGATCCGTAGAAAGAAAAAGTGAACATATGACTCTAGGCACCTCCTTTTGCAATCTCGTTTCATAAGGACATCTTTTTCATTTCACGGTCAAAAATCCGGTTGTTTGTTAAGCAGACGTTTTTAGAGTTTAAGAAAATTATATAAACTAACCTTAAACCCTAACCCCTAACAACAACCGATTTTGACGGTGTAAATGAAAAAAAATGTCTAATGAAACGAGATCGCAAAATGGGTGCTAAAGGTCATAATCGTGCCGAAAAAGTTTTGTTTTAGATTCATTTTGATGGGTATACAATAAAAAAATCATTATAGATGGGAACAGCCCAAACAGGTATAACCACTCAGACCAAGTGACCTGGGAGTAATGGTGATGATGAGGTACTGCCACATTGCCAGAGCACAAGAATGGGAGCTTTCACCATCAATATAGTTAACGTCATACCGAGGACATAAAACCCTCAGCCAACGCTTTCTAGCACATAAGAGCAATAGGATCGGGACATCATTAGGTGCTGGGATTGGTGCCCATCGATGATCGGAAAGGGGGTCTCTTCACTAGCCAAGTAAGATCAAAAGTGATGTGTTCGCTGTCTATGACTGCCATGTCACAAGATTTCCATCCCTTAAGCATCACGGGTCACCACCCACGGCCAACAGAGCCACATTGGGGGGACTTTACACTTCTGCATAGGGTGCAGTCGGCGTATTATCTAACTCCACAGCGACAGGGCGTGTGTTTTTAGTTATGTAATTTTAAAATGTGCTAGACCACTAGTGGAGTAAAAAAAGTCTTAAAGACTTTTCGTTTTGTGTTTATACATAATAACAGTTTTTATTCCGGCCTTTGTTAATATGTTCCAAAACTGGTTGTATTACTTTATGACAATTAGTTAAATATTACTCGCATTTTACTAATACGTTGTGGTTAACAAGCAAACAAAAAGACAAACAGACCCCTAAACAAATTTGAAATCTGAAGTTGCAATCTTACGTCACGCATTTGCGTAACTGTCTATAAGTCAAATGAATTTTAGTATTGTTAAAAAAGACAAGTAGATCTGGGTGTCCCGAGTTCAAATACCTGGACGAGGCCCTGTTTGTATTTCTCATAGCAGCTGCAATTTGGAACAATGTATTCATCAACTATTCTCCCTTCAGTCTATGGGAAAACAGCGGACGAGGTTTATATGATATATAGTATATTATAAAATATATATATTATATATTATATATATATAACCAACCCCTCTCACGAGCAGGAATGCGACATAAAGTCAATTTCTTAAAGCGGATTTAACAGGTTTTAATTCAGTTTTCTTCTCCTTACTGGTTAACTTGCCAAGGTTTTAAGAGCCCTGTCTAACCTATTATTACCCCATTAGCTATTTACCTGTAGTTGGATTCTCAAGTATGTCAGCACTATGTGAAAGCAAACAGCCTCGTCGGATTTTGACTCGGGTCTACGAGTTCCTTTTTAGACTCTAATCATTAGACCACGCTATCTCTCTCCTCTCTCTCTCTCCCCCCCTCTCTCTTCTCTCTCTATATATATATCTATTATAATATATATATATATTTATATTAACTTTTGCGAAATAAGTGCTAATTAGAGTCGACCTAATTTTGAAAATTTAATTAATTAATAATGAATAGGCGAAGTACCTATTAAATGTATGGCTAAAACAAATCGAGAAAAATCAATCTCTCTATGTACATTCGGCCATTCTATAACAAAACTTGTTTTACAACTTACGATATATATATCATATATATATATATATATATAGAGAGAGAGAGAGGAGAGAGAGAGATGAGATCCGTCAAGCACATTTTGAAGATGAATACTCCAACTAATGTTGACTCATTTAGGGAAATTACCCTGCATGACAGCACGAAAATCTATCATCCAATATTCCACCAAAATCATTTATTCACTTATCTCTAATCCATCCAACTAACCCACCCATACTACCTCTCACCCCTTCTCATCCTTAAGAAAGGAACTTTCATTGACTCGTAAGATACGGCAGAATTTTTAATTTGTTTTGTTTTCTTTGTGGAAAGGTCAGTGTTGTTTAATTGATTGTCGGTTTAAATAAATATTTATACATATATAGAATGTCTATTTTACTGCCGCACATATAAGATCAATTTAAGAGCAAGTAACACAGTTTACTTTGTTAAAATACGATAATAATCATACAATCAATTCAACATTCATTCTGAATTAGTTCACACGATTATGAATAATAGGATAATCTGTAAATTGGATACTTAAACGTGAAATCAATCTGTAGGTGGTGTATTGACATCCAGAAAGAAAGGTACCCCCCCCTCCATCATCTATATATATATATATATATTATATTATATATAATAATAAATAAAGTAAGTCGTCGTCGTTGTGTGGCTAAAGTCGGTATCACCGATCAGCGGAAAGTTTCCCTTTTCACTAAGCGCGTACCAAGGAAATTTGTTTTTTGTGTTGTGAGGAGGAGCGCCAACGCCTACCGATCAGCTCGCTTACTTTAACCGCAGCAGCATTCCTGTGGTACTCATAGTCGAGTTGGCGAGGGCCGGAATCCAACAGGAACTTGTGTTTCTTTCTAGCCGAACGCTCTAGCTGACTCGAGCTTAACCTCGGGCATTGCTACACAACACACACATTATATATATATACAATTATATAATATTATATATATTGTTTATTTATTCTTACAATGTTTCATAGTCAATGTTCATTCTCAACGGACCCGCGGGTTTCAATGCTAATGCACTCATCAGGTTGAGGATAGATCCTATGGTGTTTGTTGGGTTCTTTACTCGATGTCATATTTAGATGTAAATAACGTCGGTGTAGAAAAATTACGGACGCTGATTTCAAATTTCAAATTTGAATCTTTTTTTTAAGTAATGCAACGAAGTTGCCTCCCTTATCGTCAAAAAACTTCGTTGGCATTACTATCAAAAACTTCGGTGGGCATTATACTTAAAAAAATTCAAATTTTTGAAATTGAAATCAGCGTCCGTATTTTTCTAACGCGACGTTATTTACAATCCTAAATTTGACATCGAGTAAAGAACTCCAACAACACCAATAGGATCTTACTCCTCAAACCTGATGGAGTGCCTATTTAGCATGAAACGCGGTCGTTTGAGAATGACATGATCTATGAAAACATTCGTAAAATAATAAATAAATATTAGCTCTTACGAACTGTGATTGACACTGTATTTTCTTTGTTTCATCGCAAAAAAAATTTGTTTTTTACATATACTATATATATATATATTATAAGTATATATATATAATATATATATATATATATATATATATAAATAAATGTGTGTGTGTAAGTATATATATATATTATATATATATATATATATAATAAATGCGTTAGGAGTCGCTACGTATGCCTCTTAAAGTTATATGTAATGTATTGTTAGAATATGTGTTGGTAATATTTTTTGATTAGACGACAAATTTCTTTATTACTCACTAATCAAAACCATTTACCTCAACTTATTTTTTTAAATCAAGTTTCAATATTCCACCATACTTTCTAAGCCGGAAGCTATCTATTGAAATTACTGTCAATAGGGAAAGCCCATTCTGAAAATAAACTGGTTTGATAACGGAGGTAGCAACCATTCGATCTCAGTTCAGTTTCCACCTTCTCTCGAATTGTTAATGGTAGTGATCTGCCCTCATAAAACTATTTTTGCTTAATGTACGTTTTTCAATGTACCCAAGCTGGTTTAAACAGTCCACAATTTGGTATGCAGGTAGCAGAGAGATTAATTGGCAAACTTTCCAGCCAATCCTTTCCAAGAAGACTTTGGTCCTGATCCGGTTACAACACACTCTTAAATTGTACATTTTTCTTTGTATTTGAAAATTCAGGTTAGCCACTCTTAGGTATAATAACCTCACTGAATAGGTCGTAATCTGTGTATTACCCGCTTTTTTTAGAAGTGTCGCGGTCGTTAGTAGTTGAACTATTTTTCGCTTATCAGAAATGATAAACACCCAGTGTCAATTTCCATTTCCCAACGATTCCATTAAACCACGTATGGTTTAAGGGATGGGGTCTCGTCATATATAAGGTATATTCGTATGCCTTTGTTCTTGTATGTATTTTGTATGACAGGCTGTGCATCATGTGAATAGGTTTCTGTTTCGACAGGACGACCAGAACAACAGTTTGAGGAAGTTTATGTTTCGATCAGATCTTCCGCCGCCCTACACCACAAATCAAGGAACATATCTTGTACAAATTGCCCAACATTGAAACGGAATTGGGGATGGAATTTTATTCAGAGTTGCTACCATCCGTCAGTCTCTGCTTGAGAAGATGATTGGTACGAGGTTAAGGTGATTACACCCCTCGTAGCAGGTCTAATAGTTCTTTGTGATTTGTCTTTCATTGGCATTTGAATTTGTTCATCTAATAGTTACTATCACTTGTGTTTATATGTGAAATGAACTCATCGTTGTTCCTTTTTACATTGTCTGGAAAAATGATTTTCTTGATAACATTTGAACAAGTTTTTCCTATGCGTCTCTCGTGCCATTTTCCACCTCACCAAAAACACAATCTTTTCCCTTTTGTAACTCAGTTGAACTCTGTTTTCCGTGCACATTTTATGCAATTGGACTATACTACTATATAGAGATTAATATCATCAGAGGTTAAATAATTATCTATATGTCAAGAGTACTTAAATACCATGTGCAGTTGTTTGTTTTCAAGCGTCTTTTTTGCACACTGTTCTATTAAAAGTAATTATTAAGCAGTTGTATTTGAGCCCTAGATGGATCATGAAAGGTACTACGCTCAAAGTCATATATATATATATATATATATATATTAATATATATATAATATATATTATATACATAGCATAGTTTGCTTTACAGGTTATCGCTCAGAGGTAAAGTTAACCTTTCTGATAAAACGAAACGGTCATTATTTGAAACTGTATCCGTGTCGGTATTACGTATGTTTGCACAACTTGGACTCTACGAAACACCTATTATATGAGAACTGCACGAGCATGCAGCGCAGTTTTGGACACATTCTGAGGCAGCAGCACCCCACAAATATCAGTTGTACGGACACATACCTCGATCTCACAAATCATCCAAGTAAGACGAGCAAAACATGTTGGGTACATAAGTAACGTTTTCCTATGGACTCCAACACATGGACACATCAGTGTTTGCCGACTTTAGCTCTGGGTGGACACTGGTGCGGTCTAGAGAATTTGTCAAGAGCGACGCCCGATAGTGACGGATGAAGAGAGAGAGAGAGAGAGAGAGAGAGAGAGAGAGAGAGAGAGAGAGAGAGAGAGAGAGAGAGAGAGAGAGAGAGAGAGTACATTTAGTGTTTGAAGTGATAAGTGAATGAAAAAGATATGACTAAATGTTTATCATTTCATATCTATGTACTTCAAAGACAAATGCTATGTTTTCACCTGCTTAAACACTAAGATGATGTAAGAACAAGCAAACACATATTATTTTGATAAGATAATGTAATATTCACACAATCCATTTAAATCCAATTCTTGAAATTCGTTCACACGGCTATGAATGAATAATATATATCAATTGTAATATTAATGAGTAAAAGTAAAACCCTATGAATTAAGTCTCAAATTTCACAACTGAGCAATTTTCGCAATCAATCTGTATGTTGTGAGATGACATATATAAAAAAAAGGCATTGTCAGTGTTTAGGAATTAATACAAGAATTATTGACAAAATAAAGATATTATCTTATTATTATAATGGAGATTCGGTCTCAATTTGTCTGTAACCAAAACTACGTTACTGCTTACGATTGACGATTTTGGTAATTGTAACAATTACCAAAATCGTCAATACATAGAATAAAGAAAAATTAATATTTATAAAATGAATAAATTCTGTTCCTTATAACTCAAGGTTTGAATCCTTTCCATTTCAATAAAAAAATTAAACTATATAAACTATGAAATTAATTTTAAAAATGTATCGCTTTAACTGGAAAAAATTATTTGCGAAATTTGTAATCAATTTTGAAAATTATTTTTTTACTCCCACCATTTTTTGAGTTACAAGAAGTTAACTAAAAAGGTTTACAAATAAATAAATACTTACGATTTTGTGTAAAATTTATGCGTAAATATTCAAAATATTATCTAATTAATAATTAATAGATGCGCGCAACATTTTATTTGAGGGGAACAGAACTAAGTTTCATTTCAATTGTTTTTTTTATACATCTATTAATCTATTAATAATGGAGATTCGCTTCCGGTTTTTGTCTGTAATAAAAATTACATCACTGCTTACGTCACATTACCCAAAATCGTCATAACATAGAATAAATACACTCAAAATTTGAACATGCAGAATTAGACAGTCCTCATTGTTTTTTTTTAAAACAAGTTTTAATAAAACATGACTGGTATTATATATCTATATATAGTTTGTTTTATTTAATACATATTTAAAGTTTACATTTCAAATTGTTTTATTTTTTAATCCTTTAATGAATTTTGATGATTTTACTTACTTAGGGTACAAACTCGCTGACATTGATTTTTTACTCCACCCCTCAGGCAATATGTTTCAAAAATCTATTTTACATCGCCCGGAGCGTTTTTTTATTTTGTACTAATTTTTTTAAATTTTTTAAATTCCCTTTAATAATTTGATGATTTTACTTACCGATGATAAAAACCCTCTAACATTGAATTTTTAACTCCACCCCACTCAGGCAATATCTCTCAAAAATAATATTTTACACCGCCTAGAGGGTGTTGTTTTGTTAGTATTTATGATGTAAATAATTTCACTAAAGAAATGCATTAAATGTCTGTAGAATTGCGTAAGTTTATCATTGAGTATTTAATTTATGGTGAAAATCTTATTTATTAACGATGTCTCCGGGTTAGCTCAGTCGGTAGAGCGTTGGGCTAGAAATCACAAGGTTCCTAGTTCGATACCGGTCCTCGCCAACTCTGTGCGGTAAAATAAGGAGCTGATGGTAGGTGTGGCACTCCACCTCAGACGCCAAAACAATCTCCTTGGTCTAGCGCTATTGAAAAGGGATAGACTCCCTCGCTGACTGGCTGATGCCGACTTAGGCCGCCCCGACGACTTTACATTACTTTACTATGTCTCTATGAAAATCTCAGTTAGATTTGCCTTAAAACTGCCCATGTTATTAGTGCGTTTAAAATCCTGCATGTGTCTTATATATCACTAAGAAATAGAGTTTACATCATATATGCTGTGGTTAATTTGCATACTAGTTTTAACAAAATCGGGTTTAATAAATAATTACTTGGTGTTATTGATCTCTAATATTGTTTTATTCTCCAGTATATTAAAATCAATCCTATGAATGATTTTATATAGAAATCAATTAAAAATATAATTAAAATAGTGTAATTTTTTATATGCGTTCTTATTTAATTTCTTTAGTCTTTATAATTTAATATATTTCATTACATTAAAACTTAAATACTTACGCCTGTAGGCGCACATTCTTGCTAATAATATAATAATAATAATAATAATAATAATAATAATAATATAATAATAATGCTTATACATGAAATAGAAAAAGCAATCAATTTTTCCGTGTAAATAAGTAAAAATCTATGAAATTATACTGTGTTTTTACTCCGACTCATAAAGGGAGAGAACTTTTTTTTTGATACGATTGGTGATCTCTAAGCGAAAAAACCAATTGTTTGTAATAATTCTTAAATACATAAAAATCTCGAAAAATATGTTGCGTAAAATTGTGTATTTTTTAACCTTACATCTTTAAATAGATTAAATAAAGCTTGATTTTATGATAAAAATATTGAGTGCAACATGCCACCTTCCAATTGATTAAATTCATTATTAAATTAAGTGAATAAAAATAGGCTTATTGAATCAGAGAAAATACTTTTTTTTACATCAATTTAAAGAAAAATATTGTTTTTAAAATTACGAAAAAAAACTACGTTACAAAATTATTTTTTGAGTCTTGAAAAAATAACTTTTAAATTTTCAAAAACTTTTTCGGGTATTGAAATTTTTTTATTTTTCCTATCTGTTTGGTCTTTCTAGAAATTTAAAAATTAAGGACTGGAATGTTTTTTTCTTCAAATGACCAAAGGTTGAACCTCCCCACACATATTGAATCGATAAAAACTTTTATATCAAGGTTTTTTAATAAAGTAAGCCATTCATTATAGAGTTAACTCATTAATTAATAAATTGGTGAATTATTATTACAATTTTTAAATATATAACATCTCTAAAATATGTTACATATTCTTGCTAATCTGAATAATTCTATGCGAGAAATGCATAAAATCCCAAGAAGATTTTTCAAATTGATTAGTTGAGAACGATTCTTTAAAAGATCTGAAGTAGTTGCACTTATAGTATTTCTAAGATCAAAAGAATCAGAAAAGTTGACAATAATGGCGAATCATGATAAGCTGGAAGGCGTCTCTATGAAATAAACAGAGCGTGAAAATAAAATAAACAAGCGCAAATATGTGTCAACTGACCTGGTCATATCATTGTCTAAGTCTTTGTCTAATTATGTCCAAGGACACAAGCTGCTTATGATATTGGTCGCCCTGTCGGCTTGGGCTGTGGAATAGGGTAGGTCGATTTTTCACTTTTTTAAAATATCAAATTGTCCATCTATGCGAAAGTTGTGTGTTAGTATACTGAATACTGATACAAAAAAATAGATCTTTTACTTGCACCATTGTTTGAGGAATAGCATCAAAAATCGTCTACTAAAATGCACTAAAAATCTTCGTTTTCTAAAGGTTAAATTTTGCAAAACCAAGATTTTTAGTGCATTTTAGTAGACGATTTTTGATGCTATTTCCTCAAACAATGGTGCAAGTAAAAGATCTAATTTTGGTATCAGTATTCAGTATACTAACACACAACTTTCGCATAGATGGACAATTTGATATTTTTAAAAGTGAAAAATCGACCTACTATACGGTAGAATATACCAACTGCACCTTTGCAGAGGGGTAACCCCCAATGAAACCACATGTTGGCCGAGGGTAGTTACCCGTGATGCTTAAGGATGGAACTCTGGTAGCTGAGCAATCCATGACATGCTACCCTTTACTTCGTACCACTCTTAGGCTTGACAAATGGTCAGAAAGACACCCCTGATCAATCAGCTGGTCACGTCAAGCCATATTAAAAAAATAAAAATAAAAAATAAAATAAAAAAAAAAATAAGATAAATATAATATTAAAAAAAACAAAACAAAATAAAATCTAGCAGACTCTATAATTACAATTGTTGATAAAATTAATTTAATCCTAAGCTTCTAAATCCATCACACACATACACACATATAAATGTATATGAACAAGGCACGCACACAAACAGAACAAACACACCCTACAAATAACACACACACACACACACACACACACACACACACACACATACACACACACACACACACACATACACACACACACACACACACATACACACACACACACACACACACATACACACACACACACACACACATACACACACACACACACACACACACACACACACACACACACACACACACACACACACACACCACACACAACACACACAGGACAACAGGACAACAGGTTATTTGCCATATACTAAGAAACATACATTAAAGAATTGAAAAAATGTAACATCATATAAAATTTGAATAGTTTAAAATGAGGAGTTACTTTTCAATCATCCTATAGTTTCCTCTAACGCTGTAGAGTTAATTAAGTAATGGTACCCATAATATCTGTTTTGATTGCACTTTCTTTCATTAAACAATTACGGAAGATAAAGAAAATATAGCAATTTTGACAATTCAAAAATAACATTCACACTGACATGATAGCATTCAGAATACAATAAAATGTTACCAAAATATTGCAAAACTTTTGACTCATTATAGTACCTTCGAATTTTTACAGGCTTTATGCTAGAACTCAGTCATTTTTTATCATCATTTTGACCTTAGTAATAAAATTCTAATAAAGTTGTTTACTAATCAGTCCGTTTACTAGGTTAAGTACGTATAATTCTAACATAGTTATGTCAGTCTGAAGATATGATTTTTGTCTGGAGGTGATTATTGAAGGTGATAACTACAGATAAGTAATTGGTATCCTTAATACACAATCGCAACACACACACACACACACACACACACACACACACACACACACACTTCTGGTCAAAATCCTAAGACCAGATATAAAATGGTTCATCTATACATATATAAAGGGCAGTTGTGTGTATATGAATGTCCGGGGGAAACTTCGAAAATAAAACAATTGACAACAAAGTAAATATATATACACATTAAATATCACCAGGGCTTGGTTTTTGAGCAAAAATAATAGAGATTGGATTTATATTCATGAAGTTTCGGTTATAGACAGGCTAGCACGGAATATTCATTATACTCTTACTCTATATATTAATGCTCTTGTTCGTTAATCTTCCGACCGTTATCATTTTGTTAAAAATGGGACCGTCCAATCGTTCAAGGTGAAATGCAAAAATTTGAATTCTGATTATCTGGTGTCACTTATCCGCTGAATTCTTATTTCTTATGAGTGTCGTCACCTTGGGTAAATAATGAACAATTCCGTTTTATTATAAAGAAAGAAAGGGAAGAAAATGCTACACAGAAAAAATATAATAAAAAGAAAGAAGAAAGAATAAGATAGAGAGAGGGGGTGAGCGCGTGGAAGCAATAACGCTAATCTGTTTCAATCGAACATAAGGAAAATATGAAAAGAAGGAAAGAAAGAAAAAAGAGTGAGAGAGATTTGAATAAAGATTATTATACTTTTTACATATTGAACTATTTGGCAATAGCTCTTAAATAAACATAAATGTTGTAATAATTAGATAATCATATTGTGGTATATCCACAGGTCTTGCTAGTATAACATAATTCTTTTTTTTTCCGTTTTCATTAGGTAAATATTTCTAAGCTAGAATTTGTTGAGATCGAATGAAATGTTATAATTCACTATTTTTTCCCTGTATATTTTTTGCAGTTTTGTTTCTGAAACTAAGCGACCCTTGTTTGTGATTATTGGCCTGTTGGCAATACTAGTGGTCGGATTGACTATTGCAGTCACCATTCTTGCTCTGCCGAAAACCCAGAGACGTCCGTGAAAGGTAAATATTATTTATAACAACATTAAAAGAAAAAATCCTTACAAAACACGATTCAAATTTTCACACGCATAAACCAAAATTCCGGGTGTAATCAAATGGTACAGGGGTGCGATTAGATAAGCTATAAAAAAAAAAGCCAGCAGCCGAAAGAAAAAAGTTGACATTGAGTACAACATTTCCTCCAGTGCGCTAGCTGTAACAAGATATGCATAATCTATCACCACGGGTTTTAGAGAAGTTACCCAGTCTAAGTTGTGATGAACAACCCTTTGTTTTTGAGGTGAAAAATTGGACTTGAAAAGTCGTTCATTACACAAGTATGTATGGTATATTCATCCACACACACACACACACACACACACATATATATATATATATATATATATTATATATATATATATATATATATACAATTAAGAAATAAAAACCGAACGAGTCACAATTTTGACTGTCGGAAAAAGATTTAAGAGTAAAGATAATAAAAAGTGCTCAATACATACT
The DNA here is from genome assembly GCA_023376005.1 of Doryteuthis pealeii. Classification (NCBI taxonomy): domain Eukaryota; kingdom Metazoa; phylum Mollusca; class Cephalopoda; order Myopsida; family Loliginidae; genus Doryteuthis; species Doryteuthis pealeii. The sequence goes on from CM042139.1 coordinate 18,600,353, forward strand.
TGTAAAACCGGTTTAGGGAATCGAATCAGTGACAGAATTTAACTACCTAGGTTTCACCGAAAGGATCTTTAGGATAATTCTGACATATATATATATATATATATATATATATATATATATATATGGTAAAGTAAAAGGCTTAAAAATCGGTCATTTGCGGTTATAGATCTATTTCTACCCACAGGTATCTGTGTAAACCTATAAGTTTCATTAGACTGCTAACGGCTCTATTCAATAATCTTGAATATCGAGCTCACAATTTGGACCTGAAGAACTCTAAAATTCCATTGTTGGAAGAAATGTCCAACTTAGGATCATCCTAATATCGACTAACCTGGTAACCTACTTACGTATATATATATATATATATATATATATATATATATATATATATATATATATATATATATATCAAGTCATGCTGACAGCACTTATTCTCCTGACACTTTTTCGCCACCCGTCTTTATCGGTCGTAGCTTCTGGCAAGTCCTTCGCATGGCATCGAGTATCCGCAAATACAGTATATTCATCTAGATACACATACATACTTAAGGTAAGAATATCCACATTCCAATCGCAAATATAAAATCAAACATCCTCCTACATGTTTTAATTTATAAAAAATATATTTATTCTTTTTGTTTTTTCAGACACAACCAATTACTGCTATAAAAGTCACTGTTTATTGGCCGGTAAGTTAATGATATATTCTCCTCAGTTTGGTGGAATATTTTGATTCATATTAAGTATGAAACTAATTTTCAAGCAATGACTTATGAATTAATTTGTATTATTCAGATTTTTCAGACTGTTGTCCTCATCTTTATTGTTATATGCACAATATTTTGATCGATATGCCCTTTGGCCTTTTTCAAGTTTTTCTTGTCAAACTTAAGAAGCTTCTTGTGTATATAACAATAAAGATGAGGACAACAGTCTGAAAAATCTAAATAATATAAATTATCAAGCCTCATCTAAAAAAAATTCAGACAAATAACAAGAAATCACTTTACTGTTTGTTCCAAGAACAATTCTGGTAAGTTGGGGATAATATTAACTCAACCCTTATATGTATCCAACATTGGCTGAAATGTTGTGTATATAACAATAAAGATGAGGACAATAGTCTGAAAAATATAAATAATACAAATTATCAATCCTCATCGCAAAAAATCAGACAAATGATATGAATCAATATTTTATTGTAAACAAATGTTAGTCTATATGAAATAGGTAATATGAGTACTTTAAATAGATTTTATCATTTTTATGGTTAATAAAAATAGGAAAAAGAAGGATCATTTATTGATATTTGATAAAATGTACCGACACTAAGTGTTTCGATTAAGATTCACCGTATCGAAACACATATTTGAAATAAATGTGTATTAGGTATGTGTTTCTAATCTTTTTCAGAGTAACAAATTTGTATCTAATTTGCAAAGTTGGTTACACTCGCAAACAATTATTAGAGAGTTGGTAGCTAATTATACGTTCGTTAATTGTGTCAAATTGCTCAAAGACCAATCAAATTGGTACCATGTAACTCAGTACTATCTTCCGGCTCCTTCACGGGCTATCCAGCGAGTATCCAACGCCCTATTCAATACTAATGGATCTGAGAGACTTGCTAACCATTACACCACGATGGAAGCGCGTGGTGTACTGGTTAAAGTCTTGGGAAATAGACTCGTCGCCCCGAGTTCAAATCCTGGACGTGTTAATTGCATTTCACTTAGCGTTAATACCCTTGGGAAAGGTATAAATCTTACTCTCCCTCCAGCTATGGGTAAATAGTAGGACAGACTGGGCTCTTTAACCTTGGTTAGGCAACCGGTCTAGGAGAAGGAAAACTCTGAATTCAAACCTGTTAAATTCCGCTTAAGAAATTGACCTTGTGTCGCATCCTGCTCGTGTGGAGGGGTTGGTAAATATATATACCACGATGAGACGCTCTATTGAATTCAATAGTATTTTAATTGTAACTAAAGTTACATAGTCTGTCCCAAATCAGAGAAAAGCACACAGCTTTATAAGGGCTGTATGTGGAGGCACGAGGTGTAATGGTTAGTCGTATGACAAGGCTGTTAGCATTTAATATCGTGATAATACCCTTGGGAAAGATATGCATTAAACTACTCTCCGTCCAGCAATGGGTAAATAGTAGGGCAGACTAGGTCCATGAACGCCCAGGACAGTACCTTTATAACTACATTCACAGTTATATTTTACGTATAGTACGAGACACATGTGTCAACAGCCGAGCAGCTAGGAAAATACGAGTGCAGAAAATAAAGATGATATTTCGATATTTATTTACATCATCCTGATAACAATTTGAGAATAAAGTTTATTATTGTAAATTGATTACATACAAGTAAGGTGTTCGTGGTGTAATGGTTATCATCGTAGGAAATGGAAATGGCCATCCGCTTTCAAACCCTGGATGAGGCTTTCTGCATTTCATATAGCGCTAATACCGGTGGGAAAGGTATGCATCCAACTCCCTCTATGTATGGGTAAATAGTAGGGCAACCCCGGCTCTTTAACCTTGGTTAGGCAACCAGTCTAGAAGAAGGAAAACTCTGAATTCAAACCCGTTAAACTCCGCTTAAGAAATTGATCATGTGTCACATTCTACTTGTTCGAAGAGGTTAGTAGGCCGATTTAGCTCAGTCGGTAGAGCATCAGCCCAGGTTCCAGGTTCGATACCGGCTCTCGGTAACTCAGCGCATGAGGAGGACAGCTTGGATCTGTGCGGTAAAGTGGGGAGGGGAGCTGATAGTAAGCGTGGCGCTCCACCTCAGACGCAAAAAAAAACAACTTCCTGGTTTAGTGCAAGCGAAAAGGAGATAGACTCCCTCGCTATCCGGTTGATATCGAAAATTGGTCACTTCGCCGATTTTACTTTTTAGTTCTCATGTCAACATGCAGTTTCAAGTTTTGCAGGACATTGTTCACGTGACTTTTTTTCCTTCTTTTTTTTTGACAGCATCTGAAATTTTGGAATCAATTAACAACACGGTTCATCCATGCGAGGATTTTTACGAACATTCCTGTGGAGCATGGATTAAGTCCCATCGTATCTCGCCGGATCAGAAAAGTGTTGGCACTTTCAACAATGTCAGGCGTATCGTCAATAATCGTTTGATTGGTAAGTACTGTTCTGATCTCACAAATTCTCCTAACTCGTAGCTGTGTCAGTGCTACTGTGCGGCTGCACCACTTGGACCCTAACGAAGTGCTTAAAGATATTGGATTTTATTGCATATAAGGTGTGTGCTAGATCCCCGCTTATACTTATAGACTGGCCAAGGTCACATGATTGACTCTTCTAACCAATCACTGGCAGTACTACTGGCCTGATAAGATACTTACACCCCACCCCATATTGGTCATAACTCAAACTGCACCGTTGGAGGACATACATAGGATTGCCGGGATCTTTACCAATACTCACGAAGGACTTATATGATTACCAGTAACTGAGGACACTTTAGTAACCAAAGGATTCACATTGTCGACAGACTCTTTGTCAAGGATTCCACTAGATAAGCGCTTCTGCTATAAGGCCAAGCAATGGCCCTTAAAAACTTAACAAAAGAAAAGGCTTGATGGAGCGACACAAGGATGCCGCCTGCTTTCTTTAACAAATCCTGGAAGTAGTACTATAATAAATCATTTCAATGTCTTTAAATGAATGTCATTATGTCATGTTTTTATTCGATAATGATAGACAGGTCATTCAACTGTAGTTTATGAAAATCTAATTGGGTTATCTGAATGATAATTAACTAATTAATTAATTAATTAATTAATTAACCCATGTAAATTATCTGAATGATAATTAATTAATTAATTAATTAATTAACCCATGTAAATTACACGGCATTGCCAATATTGAAAATATCATCCAAACAATATTTCTACTCTCTTGATCTCTGTTTCGCCTGTTTTCAAGGCAGCCTTTTTTGTATTCTTTTCTGGTGTGACCGTGATTCAGGTGCTCATCATTTCCACCTAATTTCCTCTAAGTTTAATTAAGAAGAAAACCCATCATATATTTTATGGCCTTTATTATTTCTTGTGAATAATAATAATAATAATAATTATGATAATAGTAATAATAATAATAGCAACAACAATGAACAGAATCTGTTCTTGAGAACGAAACGCATAAAATTCTCTGGGACTTTGAAATAAAAACGGATCACCTTATCCCAGCAAGAAGACCAGACCTAGTGTTGATTAACAAAAAAGAAAGAACTTGTCAACTGGTGGATTTTGTAGTTCCAGCAGCTCACAGGGTGAAACTAAAGGAAAATGAAAAAATGGACAAATATCTGGACCTTGCCAGAGAACTGAAAAAGTTATGGAATATGAAAGTCAAATTGATACCAATTGTAGTTGGTGCACTTGGAACGGTCCCAAAAGGATTGGAAAAGGGTTTTGAAAGTCTGGAAATCAAAGGAAGGATTGATACCATCAAGAACACTGCACTGCTGCAATCTGCCAGAATACTCAGAAGATTCCTGAAGACCCGAGGAGACTTGCTGTCACTCAGATTCCAGTGAAAGACCATCAGCTAATGCTGATGTGAAAACTCAAAAGGAATAATAATAATAATAATCTTATTATAATGGAGATTGTGTGTTTTTCTGTCTGTAACCGAAACTATATTCCTACTCAAGTCACAATTCTCTTAGTTATTGACATCACATTCTCCATGATTTTATTTTTATCTAAACCTCAATTATTAATAAAATTGTTTTACATTATTAATACTGTTAACTATGTCTACATACTGATAACATGCAATTATATTTATATATACAACAAAATAGCGGTTTACAGTGTGAACGGGAAGGCTAATTTGCATATTAATATTAAAAAATCGAATTTAATAAATATGTGCTTAGTATTATTGATTTCTAACTGTTTGGTTTTATTTTAATGAATATAAGCAAAAATTTCTTCAATGAATCTTAAATGAAATCTATTAACAAGAAAAATAACTGTCATTTTATTCTTTACTTCCTCTTATAACTGAAAACTTAAATTAGAAAAAATAACAATGAAAGACGAGAGTGATGGAAGAGTAAGTTTCAGTTGTTCCATTTTTTATTATACTCCCTCTGTTTCAAATCTTTTATTATACTCCCTCTGTTGCAAATCTTTTTATCTGTATTCTTATTTAGTTTCATTAGCCTTTCTAATTTAATACAATATTTTATTACATTAAAACTTAAATACTTTCACCCGGAGGGTGCATATATTTGCTAGTAATAATAATAATGGTATATGCACAAACCGGAATCTGTCCTGAAGAATGAGACGCACAAAATTCTCTGGGACTAATCCCAGCCAGGAGACCAGACCTGGTGTTGATCAACAAGAAGAGGAGAACTTGTCATCTTATGGATTTTGCCGTCCCGGTCGACCACCGAGTGAAAGTGAAAGAAAAGTGAAAGATGGACAAATACTTGTACCCGGCCAGAGAACTAAGACAACTGTGGAACATGAAGGTGAGGGTTGTACCAATTGTAATTGGTGCCCTTGGAACGACCACAGGGGTCTGGAAAAGAGTCTGGATGAACTAGAAATCAGAGGAGGAATATAGACTACAGCATTGTTGAAATCGGCTGGAATACTCAGAATAGTCCTGGAGACCTGAGGGGACTTGTTGTCACTCAGCCTCCAGGGAACCACTGGCTAAGGCGGACGTGAAAAAAACTCTAATGGAGTGAAATGATAATAATAGTAAAAAGTTATTGCTTATTTCTTCTGTTAATGAAATTAATCGCGCTATTTTCATTTTTTTTCTTTTAAGGAAAATCAAAATAATAAATAACGCCTTTTTCTATTCTTCATTTTCAGCCTAACTTATCTATTAATAATGGAGATTCGCTTCCGGTTTTTGTCTTTAACAAAAATTACGTCATTGCTTACGTCACATTACCCAAAATCGTCATAACATAGAATAAATACACTCAAAATTTGAACATGCAACATTAGACAGTCCTCATTGTTTTTTAAAACAAGTTTTGATAAATACATGACTGGTATTATATATCTATATATAGTTTGTTTTATTTTAATACATATTTAATGTTTACATTTCAAATTGTTTTATTTTTTAATCCTTTAATGAATTTGATGATTTTACTTACTTAGGGTACAAACTCGCTGACATTGAATTTTTTACTCCCACCCCTCAGGCAATATGTTTCAAAAATCTATTTTTACATCGCCCGGAGGGTGTTTTTTTATTTTGTACTTGTGTATCTAAAAAAGTGAGATGTTAGTATTATTTTCATTTTTGCGTTTTGTAGACGATAATCTACCCATCGGACTATGTCAGATTTTCAAATCTATTTTTACGTCGCCCGGGGGGCGTTTTTATTTATTTTGCTAGTTTTTATAATAATTTTTTTAAATTTAGATTTGTTGCAGGAAAGTGCAACTGATAAAGATCCTGACGCCATTCAAAAAGCAAAGACATTTTTCCGGTCTTGCATGAACTTGAGTGAGTATTATTAATCAATAATTATCTTTTACAAGGATCAGAGTGTAGTATCTGTTCACTATATAAAAGTACTAGCAGGACCTGTGGATATACCACACTAAGATCATTTAATTATTACAACGTTTGATATGTTTAATTAAGAGCTATTGCAAAATAGTTCATTATGTAAAAAGTATAATAATCTTGATCTAATTATCTCTCTCACTGTTTATTTTCTTTCTTTCCTTCTTTTCATCTTTATGTTCAATTGAAATAGTATTATCGCTTCTGCGTGCTCATCCTCTCTTTCTCAATCTTTCCCCTACTCTCTGTCTTTCTTGTTTTCACGCTTATAATTATGCTTTTTCATTTCTATTCTCCTACTTTTTTTCTTTCGTTTTTCTCTTTCTTTATTCTCTTTACTTCCTTTTCTTTCTTTCTTTTACGGTTATTAATATATTTTCTTTTCTATTCTTCTATATTTTTTTCTTTTTTCTTTTCTTTCCTTCTTTTTTCTTTCTTTCTTTACGGTTATTAATATGCTTTTCTTTTCTATTCTTCTATATTTTTCTTTTTTCTCTTTCTTTCCTTCCTTCTTTCTTTCTTTCTTTTACGGTTATTAATATGCTTTTTCTTTTCTATTCTTCTATATTTTTCTTTTTTCTCTTTCTTTCCTTCCTTCTTTCTTTCTTTCTTTTACGGTTATTAATATGCTTTTTCTTTTCTATTCTTCTATATTTTTTCTTTTTCTCTTTCTTTCCTTCCTTCTTTTCTTTCTTTTACGGTTATTAATATGCTTTTTCTTTTCTATTCTTCTATATTTTCTTTCTTTTTTCTCCTTCATTTCCTTCCTTCTTTCTATCTTTCTTTCTTTCTTTTACGGTTATTAGTATGCTTTTTCATTTCTATTCTTCTATATTTTTTCTCTTTCTTTCCTTCCGTCTTTCTATTTTTCTTTCTTTCTTTTACGGTTATTAAAATGCTTTTTCTTTTCTATTCTTCAATATCTTCTTTCTCATTTCTCTTTCTTTCCATCTTTCTTTTACGGTTATTAAAATGCTTTTTCTTTTCTATTCTTCTATAATTTCTTTCTTTTTCTTTCCATCTTTCTTTCTTTCCTTTACGGTTATAAATATGCTTTTTTTCTATTCTTTTAATTTTTTTCTCTTTTTCTTTCTTTAACGTTTACAAATATGTTTCTATTTTTTTTTTATTCTTCTAATTATTTTCTTATCTGGTAATTTCTTGCCAAACCGGATAGAATTTGTTTTAGTTGGGTTGTAAGTTATCTGCACAAGAACATCTCAACTCATAGTCGAACTGAACCGATGTGTATATTAAATGAAATGATATATCTTTCTTATTATAATGGAGATAGTATGTCCATCTGTAACCGAAAATATATCACTACTTAAGTCACAATTCCCTTAGTTACTTACGTCACATTCTCCATGATTTTATTTTTACTTAAACCTCAATTAATAATCAAATTGTTTTACGTTATTAATACATACTAATAACATACAATTGTATTTATATATGCAACAAAATAGCTGTTTACAGTGTGGACGAGAATGCTAATTTGCATATTGATCTTAGAAAATTGATTTTAATAAATATATGCTTGGTATTATTGATTTCTAATTGTTTGATTTTATCTTAATAAATATGAGCAAAAATCTTTTTAAGAAATCTTAAAAGAAATCGATTAACAAGAAGAAATAACTGTAATTTTCTTCTTTACCTCATATTTTAACTAAATGGTCAAATTAGGAAAATTTAGCAATGAATGACGGGAGTGATGGAAAAGTAAGTTTCAGTAGTTCTATTTTTCAATTTCAAATTCATTTTATCTGCATTCTGATTTAGTTTCATTAGCCTTTCTAAATTGATATAATATTTTATTACATTAAAATTAAATACTTGCACCCGGAGGGTGCTTATGTTTGCTAGTATCAATAATGAAGATTTGGTGTATTTCTGTCTTTAATAAAAACTACGTCACAATATTCTGTATTCACAATAGTCTATTAATGAGTATTTGATTTATAGTCAAAATTGTTAATTTATAGAATAAAAAAAACCCTGTGTTATATACACTCAAAATTTGAGTAAGCAATTTAAAAAATTGTTTCTTTTACTCTCGCCATTTTTTTTAGTAACAAGAAGTTAACTGAAAAGTTTACAAATAAATCTTCTTATTATAATGGAGATTGTGGGTTTGTCTGTCTGTAACCGAAACTATATTACTATACAAGTCACAATTCCTTTAGTTATTTACATCATATTCTCCATGATTTTATTTTTATTTAAACCTCACTTATTAATAAAATTGTTTTACATTACTTACACTGTTGACCATATCTACATGATATTTTCCACGTACCCCACTTGTACGGGTCAGGCACAAGGCCCTATTTGTGTGGGACCACCCACAAGCAAAGACTCATGGGGTGGCGGGTGAAAAATTGCGTCGATCCCGTCGGCATTTCCCCTGAAGGGGGCGCCTCAGGCACTGGGCAATAAACCCAGCCCTGCCCCTTTAAATCAAGGGGGCAGGTGTGTCTGGGGGGATAGCCCCCTGGGATCGACGCTATTAACTCGTAAAGATCCAGGGCCGAAGCCACTGGACCCCCGGTATTGACCATATCTACATGATATTTTCCACGTACCCCACTTGTACGGGTTAGGCACAAGGCCCTATTTATGTGGGACCACCCACAAGCTGAGACTCATGTGGTGGCGGATGAAAAATTGCGTCGATCCCGTCGGCATTCCCCCTCAAGGGGGCGCCTCAGGCACTAGGCAATAAACCCAGCCCTGCCCCTTTAAATCGAGGGGGCAGGTGTTGCCTGGGGGGATGGCCCCCTGGGATCGACGCTGTTAATTATATCAATGGTCCAGAGGCCGAAGCCACTGTTGACCATATCTACATGATATTTTCCACGTACCCCACTTGTATGGGTCAGGCACAAAGGCCCTATTTATGTGGGACCACCCACAAGCCGAGACTCATGGGGTGGCGGGTGAAAAATTGCGTCGATCCCGTTGGCATTCCCCCTCAAGGGGGGCGCCTCAGGCACTGGGCAATAAACCCAGCCCTGCCCCTTTAAATCGAGGGGGAAGGTGTTGCCTGGGGGGATGGCCCCCTGGGATCGACGCCGTTAATTATATCAATGGTCTAGAGGCCGAAGCCACTGTTGACCATATCAACATACAAATAACATGCAATTGTATTTATATATACAACAAAATAGAGGTTTACAGTGTGAATGGGAAGGCTAATTTGCATATTTATATTAAAAATTTGATTTTAATAAATATATACTTGATTATATATATTATTGATTTCTAATTGTTTGGTTTTATCTTGTTGAATATGAACAAAAATCTCTTCAATAAATCTTAAAAGAAATCCCTTAACAAGAAGAAATAACTGTAATATTTTTCTTTACTTCCTATTTTAACTAAACAGTTAAATTAGGAAAAGTTACCAATGAAAGACGGGAGTAACGGAAAATGATGGAAGAGTTAGTTTCAAAGATGTTCTATTTTTCAATCATACCCCCTCTGTTCAAAATTTTTATCTACATTCTTATTCAGTTTCATTAGCCTTTCTAATTTAATATGATATTTTATTATAAAATTTAACTAAAATACTTGCACCCGGAGGGTGCATATATTTGCTAGTAAATACCTATGATTTGTGTAAAATTTATGTGTAAAATATTCAAAATAATTATTTGATTAATAATTTATAGATGCACGCAACATTTTATTTTTGAGGGGGACAGAACTACGTTTCCATTTCAAATTGTTTTTTTTTTTTTCACTCCTTTAATAAATTTGATGATTTTACTTATTAATGATACAATCCCTCCGACATTGAATTTTAACACCCCTCCCCACCTTCAAAAATTATTTTTTACACCGCCCGGAGGTCTTTTTAAATTTTGCTAATTCGTATAATTTTCTTACCAATATTTTCAGATTCCATTGAAGAAACAAGTGTCGATATAATCAAAGAAGCAATTGCGCATGTAAAGAATGCATCAGATTATATGGAGTTGGTGAAATTGTTAATGAATTTTAATGCAAATGTTTTGGTTCCAGCTTACGTTGGACCAGACACTAAAAATGTATCACGTAACATCATTACAGTAAGTATCATTCAACTAAACTGTCCTGTCGGCTGAGGCTTTAGAATACACCGACTGCACCTCTGTAGAGGGGTAAGACCCCCTCCAATGAGGCTACCTGTTGGCTGTAGGTAGCGACCCGTGATGCTTAAGGAGGGAGTCCTGGTGGCTGGGCAGTCCATGACATAGGGGCTACCTGTTGGCTGTAGGTAGCGACCCGTGATGCTTAAGGAGGGAGTCCTGGTGGCTGGGCAGTCCATGACATAGGGCTACCTGTTGGCTGTAGGTAGCGACCCGTGATGCTTATGGAGGGAGTCTTGGTGGCTGGGCAGTCCATGACATAGGGGCTACCTGTTGGCTGTAGGTAGCGACCCATGATGCTTAAGGAGGAATTCCTGGTGGCTGGGCACTCCGTGACATAGGAGCTACCTGTTGGCAGCGACCCGTGATGCTTAAGAAGGGATTCCTGGTAGCTGAGCAGTCCGTGACATGCAACACTCCACTATGGGCCCTTACTAATGCTAGACAGGCGGTCGGAGAGCCCCCTTCCCTTCTATCAATTGACTGGTCATGTCAAGCCCTAGCACTTATATGATTGTCTCAGCCCTATTTCCCTTATAGCAACCCCAACCCCTTTTTATCATATATGTGCTAGAAGGCTGATGGTGAGGTTCTAGTTCTGGAGGAATGTGGAGCACACCTTCATTCCCATTGCTCCCTGGTTCACTCTGACCCGGTGTGGTAGTACCTGTTAGGGTCCCATCTATGGGTTAAATACAAAATGTGTTTATAAAAAATGAGTATCCATTAAGAAAGAATTTATAAAAAAAATTTACCGGCATTAAATGGCCCACTGAGGTTGATATGCCGTAAAACAAAACAAACAAACAAACATTCAACTAATTTAATGCCAAAATCACACTGCCATACAGGTCGGTGTTAGAAAATGCCGATTTCAATGACTGCAGGGATGTAAGCACCCTCTCTCCTTACAAAAGCGTTTAATTTGTTCAAAATCTTTGGGGGGGGGTGTATATGTCCCTCGTGGCTACTTATCGGTGGGGCGGTCGCCTGTAATGTTATTGGTTGGGGTCTGAACCTCAAATTGGGGTAGAGACGTCGGATAGTGATAATGTTGGGATGGCAACTGCTTTGTTGCGGGGCACCCGCGAGGGACTCCTCCCTTTTTCCGTGTGTGTGTGTGTTAATAATTATTTTCCTATCCACAAAATGTAAGCATATCAATATATGCTTCGTTTAAGTAACCGCTTCGTTTATTTGGCGAATTGCCAGTTCACTTGAGTGAGGAGATAAAGACTTCCTGGTCAAGCTTAAACGGGGAAAAAGCTTGCAACAAACCTTGTTGCGACCTTGCATGTAGGTAAAAAGGAATCGTAACCTTAGGTCTTGTAGAATTAGTCCAGAAAAAACGTAGTTCCTTCGTGAGTGGTGACAAGGTATTTATTTACCAATTCGACCAATCAAAAGGAAAGTAGACACCAACCACATGTATATATTACTACGCAATCTTTATTCCTGCTTTCTTCCCTCAGAAGATTGCAGGTGAGTAGTTTTCATTTTTTTCCCGACATTTAAGAAGTTTCGTCAAACCAGATTGTAAATAATTGTTTCGTTTAGGCAAGCCGTTCAATTTTATTTATTTACTGTATTTGACGGCATATATATGACGCACTATTTTTCCAAAATTTTGGCTCAAAAAATTGCCCTGCATCTTATACATCGTAGGTGAAGTTAGAGACCTCCTGCAGGTCTAGGCTAATCTTCTCAATGATGCTCACTAACCCAGCTTACGCTCAGTACTTTTACCTACCCTAAACTCCATGCATCTTTATGTTATTGCTGGTATTGTTCTAATCAAGCACAGCTAGACTGTTTTCAACAATATATGCTTCAATACACTAAACACTTGTTTCTCTCCTGAATTTGACCTGCTGAAATGGGGGGTGCGTCTAATATGCCCATGCGTCTTATATGCTGTCAAATACGGTAATTAGATTTTTCTTTAAATAAAAAAAAGTAAATCTAATTAATTAATATTTTCTTAGTGTGTGTGAGATAACTGCAGAAACAATTGTGGAAAATCACTCTCCTGAACTAGGGGAGGAGAAAATAAAAATAAAATAGAATTTAAAAAAAAGAAGAAAGAAAACTGAGAAAAACGTTAAATCTTACCACGGCCATATTTTCCTAGTAATAAAATTGGCGCCAAACTCGAGCTGGATATTCAAAGACACATTTATAAATAATTACAGAACTCCAATGCCATTGGTTAGGGGTCACATGACTGGTAGTATAAAGCTACCTGAACGGTCAGCTGTACTTAAATGGAGGCATTATTAGTATCCAGGACCCCAAACCCAAGTTTTTTTTATAAAACCATCCATCTTACCCTAGCATATTTACTCCTGGAGTGTCAACTTTTTCTAAGTAGACCCAACCCACCCGACCTATAGAGAAACCCCAATTTTTTCGCCAAACACCCCGCTAAGGACACCCACTCCCAACTTAGAGGAACCAACCGGCTTGCTTTCGAACCTTAAAAAGATCGGAAGACAGTCGGCGGTGCTATACAATAGCAGAGGGAAACGGGGTAACCAAAAATGGCCCACAATTTTATTTTGTTACATTTTTTCAGTTTCTTGGGGATTTTTTGTTTTGTTACCCCAACCCCTCCATCTCCTTTTCATACGAAGCTTGTGCTAAAAAAAATTTCAAATCATTCGAAAGGGATAATTTTAAGTAAGATAAAGCCATAGAGCGAAAGAGGCTTTTTGGTGTAAGTAGGCTGCGCAAGGAGAGAATGCCAGGTTTATTTTTGAATGGATCGGTCGGCGAGTGAACCTAGCTAAATAGATCCATGTAGTGGTATGACCAGCTTTGTTACCCTCCTCCCAAACTAAACCTTCCGGCTATATGCCAAGTTGTGATGACACACTCATTTATTCACTCCTTATTTTTTGAATAAAGAATTTGGAGTGAGTACATAGGTGTGCTCACTTCAAATATATATATATATATATATATATATATATATATATATATATATATATATATATATATATATATATAAATGGAGGCAATATTAGTGAAAGCCTGTTGCTGAGTGAAAGCAGAGATCGGGATCTGATCAGCTATGATTGAGTCGCCCGGGGGAGAAAATGATGAAAGACCCAAAATTTTCAGTGATCCCAGAAATGGACTCTCTAATATACGGAGATGTGAGGGTTCCTATTCGTCGCCGTCTAGGGGCTTTTAACGACACGGAACAAGCAAATCTTTCGATGTATAGGTTGAGAGTTTTATGATCAAACCATTAACTCTGAACGCCAGAGTCAAGACGCTCAGAACATTTCATTTATTTATTTTTAATTTAATTTAATTCTATCTAAATCCCCACACGCCGACGGCGTCCGGTGAAAGAGGATCACCATTTCCTTAATAAATTTTCACAATATATATATATATATACACACACTAGACTATTATTTTAAAAATATGATTTTAGCCGGGTTATTTATACAGTTTGTGTGTGTATATATATATATATATATATATATATATATATATATATATATATATATATATACAGAGTGAGTAAAGACCAATGTTTACTGAATTTGGCATAAGTAATTTTCCTCTCTGTTGAAATTAGCCGGCTTTCCATTAATTGGTGAACCATTCCGTTCCAAATCTTATTATGATGAAGAATCAGTGTCTGTGTGTAAATCAAAATACATCGCTGCTTACGTCACAATACCCTCAGGAATTGTGAGTATTTAATTTATAGTCAAAATCATTAATACATACAACAAATCTTATCTATTTACGATGTCTCTATGAAAATCTGAATTAAATTTGCCTCAAAACAGCTCATGTTATTAGTGCGTTTAAAATCCTGCAATCTATCTTATATATCACTTAGAAATAAAGGATTATACAATATATGGTGTGGTTAATTTACATACTGGTTTTAACAAAACCGGGGTTAATTAATAATTACTTTGTGTTATTGGTTTCTATAATTGTTTTATTATCCAACGTATTAAAATCTATCCGATGAATGATTTTATGAATGATTTTATTCACTGTATTTTAAACCGCAGCGTTTATTCATCTGAGATAGATCCTTTTTTTTAAATAAAATACTTAATCAGTGTATTATTATATCAATACACTTTTGGTATTCTTCTAATTATAATAGTGCCAATGCTTTATTTACCAATATTACTCTTGAATATATAATTTTAGTAGAGTCTGATACACTCATGTATTGTTTTATTCTCCAGCGTATTAAAATCAATCCTATGATATTAAAATATAATTGGAATAAGTATAAACTTTTTATATGTGTTCTTATTTAATTTCGTCGGCCTTTCTAATTTAATATATTTCATTACATTAAAACTTAAATACTTACACCCAGAGAGCACATACATATTCTTGCTAGTATTATTAAATATTCTTCTTAATAATATTCTAAAATTTCATTACATTAAGAATCAAATACTTACACCCGAGGGCACATAGTCTTGCTAGTATTAGTAAACATTTTTATGTGTTCTTATTTAATTTTGTTAGTCTTTCTAACTTAATATATTTCATTACATTAAAATTTAAATACCTATGCATGGAGGACACCCATTCCTGATAGTTTGTATAAAAACACCTGGACTTAATAGATAATTAAGTTTCCATTGTATTTTAAACCGAAGCGTTTATTCATCTGAGATAGATCCTTTTTTTTTTTAATAAAATACTTATTCAGTATATTATTATATCAAGACACTTTTGGTATTCTTCTAATTATAATAGTGCCAATCCTTTATTTACCAATATTACTCTTGAATATATAATGTTAGTAGAGTCTGATATGCTTATGTATTGGTTTATTCTCCAAAATAAATCCTATGAATGATTTTATATAGAAACCAATTAAAATATAATTAAAACAAGTGTAATCTTTTTATATGCGTTCTTATTTAATTTAGTCAGTCTTTCTAATTTGATATATTTCATTACATTAAAACTTAAATATTTACGCCCGGAAGATGTATATTCTTGTTAGTAAAATTATATTAAAAAAAGAAACATTTGTCCGTACATATCTTTTACTATATGTTGATTTATTTTTCTTTGTAGGTGAGTCACACACCTTTAATATTGGGTTCAAAGAGGTACTATAATAGAACGACGGAAATTTTTACAGCATTCGAAAATCTGATCAACGGCTTTAACGAAATTGTGACAATAAACAACACGAAGGTATCGTCGATTTTGAATGGGAGCTGAAAGATGTAAGAATTAAAACTAATTAAAAATTAATTCTGATTAATTTTTTTCTTTCTTTTCTTGATATAATATACATTTATCCACCTAACGGTAATTACGTTATTTCAATGTTTTACATGAAACATTGTCATAGCTAATCTTGCTGCCTACAACAGAAAAAAAAAAGAAAAGCTGCCCAAAGATTAGCAATTACTTACAGATATCAACAAACGATACTTTCTATATTAACACTCACGTCATAAGAAAAAAGCTTATATGTATTTTACCCAACCCCTCCGTACGGGCAGGATGTGACACAAGGTCAATTTTTTTTAGCAGGTTTAAAATTCAGAGTTTCTTTCTCCTAGACTGGTTACCTAGCCAAGGTTAAAAAGCCCAGTCTATCCTACTATTTGGCCATAGCTGGAGGAAGAGTAGTTGGATTCATACCTTTCCCAAGGGTATTAGCGGTTGTTTATGGAGGCGCTTGGCATAATGGTTAGAGTCGTAGGAAATGGAATCGTCGACCCGAGTTCAAATCCTAGACAAAACTGCGCTAATACCCTTGGGAAAGGTATGAATCCAACTATACTCCCTCCAGCTATGGGTAAATAGTAGGGTAGACTGGGCTCTTCAGCCTTGGTAAGGCAACCTGTCTAGAAGAATTGAAACCTGTTAAACTCAGCTTAAGAAATTGACCTTGTGTCGCATCCTGCTCGTGCGGAGGGGTTGGTAAATATATATATATATATATATATATATATATATATATATATATATATATATATATGCATGTGCGTTTGTATGCTTGTGTCTAAAATAAATATGAAATATGAATTATATATATATATATATATATATATATATATATATATATATATATATATATATACCAACCCTCCGGAAAGAGTAGGATGTGACAGAAGGTCAATTTCTTCAGTGGAATTTAGCAGGTTTTAATTCAGAATTTTCCTTCTCTTAGACTGGTTCCCAGAACAAGATTAAAGATCCCTGTCTGCCCTGCTATTTACGCATAGCTTGAGGGAGAATAGTTGGATGCATCCATTTCCCAAGGGTATTAGCTCTATGTGAAATGCAAATTACACGGGCTGTACAGTGTTCTCATCAGCCACCAACCAGGGGTGATATTACAGTTTCAGTGTCTAAGACAGTACTGCCGCCCCTGGTGCCAACAGCTTTGGTCACTGGGCAGGGTGTTATTTGGTGTTATCTGCGTCGTGCATCTCATCTATTAATAATGGCGATTCGCTTCCGGTTTTTGTCTGTAATAAAAATTACGTCACTGTTTACGTCACATTACCCCAAATCGTCATAACATAGAATAAATACACTCAAAATTTGAACATGCAACATTAGACAGTCCTCATTGTTTTTTAAAACAAGTTTTAATAAATACATGACTGGTATTATATATCTATATATAGTTTGTTTTATTTTAATACATATTTAAAGTTTACATTTCAAATTGTTTTATTTTTTAATCCTCTAATGAATTTGCTGATTTTTACTTACTTAGGGTACAAACTCGCTGACATTGAATTTTTAACTCCCAACCCTTAGGTAATATGTTTCAAAAATCTATTTTTATATCGCCCGGAGGTTGTTTTTTATTTTGCTAGTTGTCTTTTAATTCCATTAATGACGCGTTGATTAAGTAGCGTTTCATCATTTTCTTCGTCGAAGCTTAACGCTATCTTCTCTTGAGGTGAGAAGATAAGAACCAGCTTGAATATATACTTCTTGGCCCAACTAATCTTCCTCCAGCTGTGTGTAAATAGTAGAACAGACTGGGCTCTTTAACCTTGGCTAGGTAACCAGTCTAGGAGAAGGAAAACTCTGAATTGGAACCCGTTAAACCCCACTTAAGAAATTGGCCGTGTGTCACATCCTACTCGTGCGGAGGGGTGGGTAAATATGTATTATGATTATCTGTGTATTGTTAAAAAAATGTTGGATTCCGGCGGTCGGGTTTGGTTCGAGAATCTCGTGTGTGGGGCGCAGACACCCGGATTCAGAGGCAGAAACTGTGGTGCACGTACCGCTTCGAAGGAGCACGAGAACAAAAAGGCCACCCCACCCTGCACAGTGTGTGATCCTGAGATCAGGGGGGAGTGTGACAGAGAACACGAGGTGCGTGGCGAACGTCAAGGCCTGCCGTATTCTCGAAGGAAGCGGGCTAGGCTTTGCCTGACATGTCGGACTGTAGAATCGAACCCGCTTCCTTCAGAATGCAAACATTGTCACCGAAGTCGAGATTGAATAATTTATGTTGTATCTTGAATGTTTTGTAATGTAATCACAATTTTGAAATTCAACAAATGTGTTTTTGCCCCATTTTTTTTTTACTTGGATTACATAAACGCATAATCTTGTTATGAGAAGAAAAAAAACATGTTGAATAGTGTTGTAATATTTTTCTTGTGATGCTCTATATAACGTATTTTTACATTTTAGAATTGTAAAGTTATGTTTTAGATATTATCCTGAGTACTGATCTCTATTTATACTCGTGTATAGGTCGAATTTTCAAAACTTCATTCGATATATATGAGAAATGATTTACTACTAGCAGGACCTCTGGATATACCAGAGTATGGTAATTTAAACTCAATGGTGAAGTTCCAATCCTGGAAATCTGGAGAATGCGGAGTGCCCCTTTATTACCATCATTCCAAAGTCCATTCTGACCGGAGGGGTAGTACCTGTTAAAGTTCCATAAAAAAAAAAACAAAAAAAAAAAAAAACAAGACAAAAACATAGAATCTCTTGACTATGAAGTTCTTAGAATAATCTTTTTGCCAATGAATTGCTGACGATTTAATCAACACGTCATCTTTAAATCTAAATCGGAGATTTTGTTAGTGAAAACAAACAAACAAACAAACAAACACGAATTTCAAATTGGTTTTAAAATCTTCATATTGTTATGGTAATTTGTGTTTGTGACTATTACTACTAAGGCTTCCCACTGCTACTGTTTTTGAATAAAAGAACATGTTAATAGTAATAAATGTAGATCGTTTTACGTAATTTCTGTTTATTTAGAAATTTTTCTAATTTTCTATTTTTCATTTTTCGATATATGAAGAATAAGACTTGCCCCGAAAATAATCCTTAGCAATTGAGTAACATGATATTACAGGGAGACTCAGAAAAAACAGAACCCATACATTTTGTAATGAAACTGTTAATTTTAACTGGGGGGGGGGTAGGTTTTAGGGTTAGGGTTGGGGTTTGAGTTGGGGTTTAGGGTTAGTTTAATGGGAAAATAAATAAATAATTTGGGTTCTCTTTTTTTCTGGGTCACCCTTTAATATCATGTTACTCAACTGGGAGATAACCAGTATTTTTTATAAAAAATGAAAATTTGTATTTGTTTGTTGTTGCGATTCTCCGTTTCCGTACATCATGAGGTTCAATTGTTTTATTTTTGTTTTTCAGTTTTCGGTTGAATATAGCGATAATTCATCTGAAAATTATAACATAATGACTGTCGAAGAACTTCATAATTTCACACAGGTGCGTAAACATCTTTTATTTTGATTTTTAGCACATATGAAAAATAATTTGACATATTGAAAGTTTTCATTTCTTAACTTTTTGTTACTTTATTAAATTTCTATTGTATTGAAAGATGACGTGATCATATCATATAGTTTAGGCAACGCATGGACACAATCTCTCTCTCTCTCTCTCTCTCTCTCTATCTATCTCTCTCTCTATCTATCTCTCACTCTTTCTCTCTCTTTATATATATATATATATATATATATATATATATATATATATATATAAAAAGGCAACGCTCTCCTATAAAACGGTGGAGCACTCTCTGGCGACCTTTACATATATACATATGTGTATATATATGCACTAAAAATATTCGTTTTCTAAAGGCTGAATTTTGAAAAACAAGGATTTTTAGTGCATTTTAGTAGACGATCTTTGATGCTATTTCCTCAAACAATGGTGCAAGTAAAAGTTTTTAATCTTGGTATCAGTATTCAGTATACTAACACACAACTTTCGCATAGATGGACAATTTGATATTTTTTAAAAGTTAAAAATCCACCTACCCTAATATCTTATTTATGTGACGATGCTTTGATTGCCTAAGTTTCTTATTTTCTTTTTTTTTTCAAAGGAACAAGTGAATTGGCGGGAAATTTTCAAGAGGGCAATCAATATGACAGGATCAACATTTGAAGTTCAGGACAATACAAGAGTGATGGTTTATTTCCCGAATTACATTAAAAAACTATCAGCGCTTTTGAATAAAACTGATCTTGAGTAAGTATACTTTGCGTTAAATTTGATTGGTTGACACGGTGAGCTCTTTTTGTTAGCGTCAACTAATTTTTAACGAAAGAGGAAAATTGGTATTGATAGTTACAGGAAATGGTCTTGTTAAAATGGGAAAATCAAAATATTGTATAAATTTTGATTCTGCTTTTGACAGATACAGACAAAGGTTACTGCAAGTCACTAAGGTGATATGTTTATCAAAGCTGTCAGTTTTTGGTGCTAGGGTTTAGCACTTGTTAACTCTTGTGACGAACAGCTACAATTTTTTCTATAAAAAGATTCTGTGAATTGTAAAGAATTCAGTTGAACCGGAGAGCCAGAGGGAAGAACCACTGAAATTGATGAATTAAGAAATCTTTGTCACTCGAAGAAATAGATCTTGACGCTAAGAAAAACTTTGATAAAAGAACTGACACGGTCCAGTCTATATTTGCTGAATCACCCAATGCCAATTAGCATAAAACAAAACGCCAGACAAAGCTCCTCACCGTTATATATAATAATAAAGACATTGTTATTGTTAACAGTGTGTCGTCTCGTTCTTAGAGTTGCCAATAACTACGGTAGTGCATTTCCACTGATCTTCAGACCCGTCACAAAGACCCTCCGACCAAATTGCATCGATACCAGTTCTGCGGATCAAAAGAACACGACGTGGGCGCAGTAGGCATCGACAGAGCAACTAATCGGAAACACATATGGTAGTCACGGAACTAAGTCATCTTATCAAGTAATGTGACTGGCATAGGGCTACAACACTTCCCAGAAAATTACTTGGACCTAGCCAGAGAGCCGAAAAAGTTGTGGTATATGAGGGTACCAATCGTAATTGGCTGAATTACTGAATGCTAATTAGCATAGATCAAAACACCAGACAAAGCTTCTCACCGTGTCTTTTCTCTTCGACTTAGTGTGCAAAACATATTCCTCTCCGTTATATATAATAATAAAACCATTGTTATTGTTAACAATGTGTTGTCTCGTTCTTAGAGTTGCCAATAACTATGGCAACGCATTTCCACCGATCTTCAGACCCGTCACAAAGATGCTCCGACCAAGTTGCATCGATTCCAGTTCTGCGGATCAAAGAAACACGACGTGGGCGCAGATGTCATCGCCAGAGCAACCAGTTATAGACACATGTGGTAGTCACGGAGCTAAGTCATCTTATCAAGTACCGTGATTGGCATAGGGCCACAGTTGGATTTTACGGCATAACAAACCTTGTTGCGTTATTTTATGCAAAATACGTTTTGTTTTATTTATTGTTGATGAGCATCGAATTATTTTTAAAACTCCATTTTTTAAACACATTTTCTGGATATGACTATATTCATTGGTGTGGCTACACTTTAACAGCTACCTCTAACCGGGATCAAGACGTGACTGAATTTTCGTCTGCCAAGTCTCTTACCCATACGGCCATTAGCGGCTGTCAAATTTAGGAGAATATTCAATTGATACATTTCTATGTGGAAATTCGCGAGAGTCCTCTAACTTTGTAAACAAAATTAGGGTTAGCTATATGACAGACGGCGAATTTACAATTAAATCCCTATTTAGAGAACTCAACCAAGTGGGAGTAATAAAGCATTGCTTATCATTTTATTAAGTAGGGATATTTTTAAAAACTAATTAATCTCAGATGATGTCAATTTTTTAAAACGGCCAGTATATCTTCTACAACCGTCCAAAAAAAAAAAAATGTCTTCATTGCCAAAAGTCTCTTAGCGGCTATTGTTGGTGGTTGTACCAGAGTTTGATCACCTCTGATAGTGTCAGCAGGGCGAGGGAAGTCTGATGCTGGAAGACCCGAAACTTCCCAATGAACCCTGCGGATTACATCACTGACGACAATCACCAGCGCCCCAAATATAGGAGCGTATATTTAAAGCATGCTCATGTTTTATTTTAAAACAGCTATCTATATATCAATTAATACACGTGTTTCTAAATCTTCCGTCCGTTATCATCCAGCAACACCCTCTAGTTAAAATTGAGACCGTCCAAATCGTCCAAGATGCAATGTAAAAATATAAATCCAGATTATCTGATGTCGCTTAATCGCAGATTTCTTATTTGTCCCATTTTATTTCACCCAATTAAAAAAAAAAAACCCATTCCAAATGGTCTTTCTTTGCTTAGATGCCCAACGGAAAATTAAAATGAATTGAAAAAAAAAAAAAAAGGTTACATGTTTTTTTTATTTGTAATATTGAAATTGTGAATTCTGATTTCATGTGGCCCCGTCCTCCTGCCCTAATTTACGCTATGTTTTAGTGAGCCAGCGTCAGGCGAATTCCCGGCCTAACTTAGATATTTTTTTTATCGGCAAATCAATGTAAATATTTTACAACCCCATTATTTCAGAAAGATTGAGCGAGGGTTAAATCAAAATTATTATACTTTTTACCTATTGAACTATTTAGCAATAGTTCTTAAGTAAACATATCAAACGTTGTGGTAATTAAATTTATCATACTGTGGTATATCCACAGGTCCTGCTAGTTTTATTATATTTATACTAGAGTATTTAGAAATAGTTCTTAAATAAAAGTATCAAACGTTGTGATAATCAAATTATTATACTGTGGTATATCCACAGGTCCCGCTAGTTTTATTATATTTAAACTAGAGTATTTAGAAATAGTTCTTAAATAAAAGTATCAAACGTTGTGATAATCAAATTATTATACTGTGGTATATCCACAGGTCCCGCTAGTTTTATTATATTTATACTAGAGTATTTAGAAATAGCTCTTAAGTAAACATCAAACGTTGTAATAATCAAATTATTATACTGTGGTATATCCACAGGTCCCGCTAGTTTTATTATATTTATACTAGAGTATTTAGAAATAGCTCTTAAGTAAACATCAAACGTTGTAATAATCAAATTATTATACTGTGGTATATCCACAGGTCCCGCTAGTTTTATTATATTTATACTAGAGTATTTAGAAATAGCTCTTAAGTAAACATCAAACGTTGTAATAATCAAATTATCATACTGTGGTATATCCACAGGTCCCGCTAGTTTTATTATATTTATACTAGAGTATTTAGAAATAGCTCTTAAGTAAACATCAAACGTTGTAATAATCAAATTATTATACTGTGGTATATCCACAGGTCCCGCTAGTTTTATTATATTTATACTAGAGTATTTAGAAATAGCTCTTAAGTAAACATCAAACGTTGTAATAATCAAATTATTATACTGTGGTATATCCACAGGTCCCGCTAGTTTTATTATATTTATACTAGAGTATTTAGAAATAGCTCTTAAGTAAACATCAAACGTTGTAATAATCAAATTATCATACTGTGGTATATCCACAGGTCCCGCTAGTTTTATTATATTTAAACTAGAGTATTTAGAAATAGTTCTTAAATAAAAGTATCAAACGTTGTGATAATTAAATTTATCATACTGTGGTATATCCACAGGTCCCGCTAGTTTTATTATATTTATACTAGAGTATTTAGAAATAGTTCTTAAATAAAAGTATCAAACGTTGTGATAATCAAATTATTATACTGTGGTATATCCACAGGTCCCGCTAGTTTTATTATATTTATACTAGAGTATTTAGAAATAGCTCTTAAGTAAACATCAAACGTTGTAATAATCAAATTATCATACTGTGGTATATCCACAGGTCCCGCTAGTTTTATTATATTTAAACTAGAGTATTTAGAAATAGTTCTTAAATAAAAGTATCAAACGTTGTGATAATTAAATTTATCATACTGTGGTATATCCACAGGTCTTGCTAGTTCAAATTAACCCTTTGCCTTATTAAATTAAGGAAATGTTCTCTTTTTTTCAGCACTTTAATAAGTTACGCAGCAAGCCGTTATATCATTAAACACATTAATGCAATGCCAGTGAGATATCGAAATTTATTTCATCTTCTAAAAAAAGTAAGTGATCAAATATTCTATATATGTCATATATCTATATATTAATACCCGTGTTCCTTAATTGTACGACCGTTATCATCTTTCAACAGCCTCTGGTTAAAAACGAAATCATCCAAGATGAAATGCAAAAATTTAAATCCTGATTGTCTGGTGTCACTTATCCGCCGAATTCTTATTTCTCATGAGTGTCGTCACAGCTAAATAATTGTCCATTCTGTTTTTATTAGAAAGAAAGAAAGGGAAGAAAAGGGACATGCTACACAGAAAAATATAATAAGAAAGAAAGAAAGAAATAGATTAGGTGAAAGATAGAGTGAGAGGATGAGCACGCATAAGTGATAATGCTATATAATTCTATAGAAAAAGAGTAGGGGAAAGATTGATAATCGAGCGTGTGAGCACGCGGAAGCGATAACGATAATCTGTTTCAATCGAACGCAATGAAAAGATGAAAAAAAAAGAGAAAGACAGAGATAATAGCCGGACTGGGGTGCGAACTCGCTTACCACAATGTCGTAGTTCAGCACATTAGCAACTACACCACGGGAACATAGAAAGTATTGTATGTTCACTAAAGAAATATCTGGCGTTATCGTAAATATTAAACGCTTTCTCTTAACTAATTTCAAGTGTTTTTTTCTTGATTTTCTGCCTTCTGTTATGTTCTTACATCTTATTATAATGGAGATTGTGTGTTTTTCTGTCTGTAACCGAAACTATATTACTAATCGAGTCACAATTCCCTTAGTTATTTACATCACATTCTCCCTGATTTGATTTAAACCTCAATTATTAATAAAATTATCTGACATTATTAATACTGTTGACCATATCTATATTCTAATAACATGCAATTGTATTTATATATACAACAAAATGGCGGTTTGCAGTGTGAATGGGAAGGCTAATTTACATATTAATATTAAAAATTTGATTTTAATAAATATGTGCTTAGAATTATTGATTTTTAATTGTTTGGTTTTATCTTAATGAATATTATAAAAAGTCTCGGGAATAAATCTTAAAAGAAATCCATTAACAATAAGAAATAACTGTAATTCTATTCTTTACTTTATTACTAAATCTATTCTTTACTCTTTATCCTAATTTAACTAAATAGTTAAATTATGAAAATTTAGCAATGAAAGACGGGAGTGAAGAAAAAGCAAGTTTTAGTTGTTCCCTCTCTGTTTCAAATCTTTTTATCGGCATCTTATTTAGTTTCATTAGCCTTTTTAAGTTAACATATTTTATTACATTAAAATTTAAATACTTGCACCCGGCGGAGGGTGCATATATTTGCTAGTACAAATAGAATACGAAGCACTGAATGAAAATGCGAGACTGATTTGTTGGAAATTAACAAGGTTTTATTTAACACAAGTTAAAGAAATTCTTCTATCTTAAAACAGTGACTTAAGGGTTAAATCGAACTTAACGGACCTAAATTCCACCATCGTAGGTCACCCACCGAAAAAAAAAAATCTTAAAAACATCTACATTTTTTCAGGTCAGTTAGCTTTGAACCACGTATCCTTGAGGCGTAACACAGATTCTCAAATATACGTGGTTCAAAGTTAACTGACCTGAAAATAAATTTTTAATAAATAATTTTTAATTAAATTTTTAGATAAATTTTTAGATAAAATAACTGGTGTATTATATCTTTTATTCATTAATATATCAACACTGAAAATCTCATTAAATTCGGTTTATTTCCTGATTTTTTTTTTCTGCAGGGTGATATACGATAATGGAATTTAGGTCCGTTAAGTTCGATTTAACCGACTTAAAAGCTCAACTTGGGGGGCGACCATTTAGCTCGTGTACCAATCCATTTGTGTCATGACTGAAGAAACATTTCCGGTCGTAGCTACCACAATGCACCTACTCATCAAGTGCAGTAACTCTGATATTTTGTTTGGACTGAAATTAACACCTTCAATGGATCTCATTAGGAGCTGTATTTGTTCGAATA
Source organism: Doryteuthis pealeii (assembly GCA_023376005.1). Lineage (NCBI taxonomy): Eukaryota > Metazoa > Mollusca > Cephalopoda > Myopsida > Loliginidae > Doryteuthis > Doryteuthis pealeii. The sequence goes on from CM042139.1 coordinate 18,626,517, forward strand.
GATTTGGTTCTTAGGAACAAGCTTATAGAAAGGGACGATCTTGAACAAATCTTGGAAGCAGCACCCCCCCCCCCCAAAAAAAAGAAGAAGATATATGGTCACTTACCTCTTGTTATGGCCGGGTTAGCTCAGTCGGTAGAGCGTTCGGCTAGAAACCACAAGGTTCCTTGTTTGATACCGATCCTCGCCAACTCAGCGTATGAGTAGCACAGGGATCTGTGCGGTAAAGAAAGGAGCTGATGGTAGGTGTGGTGCTCCACCTTAGACGCAAAAACAATCTCCTTGATCTAGCGCTAGTGAAAAGGGGATATACTCCCTTGCTGATTGGATGATACCGGCTTTAGGCCACCCCGACGCCCTTTTTTTTAATTTACATAAATCATACAAGTAAGACGAAAAAGAAATGCTGGACACTGTTACAAAAGCAAGGACGAAATCATAAGTGACGTTCGCCCGTGGACACATACACATGGGCACATCAGTGTAGTCCGGCCAGCAAAAACATCTACCCCGATTAGTTCTGTACGGATTCTGGATGTCGTGTGGAAGACCTTGCAGGAGCAGTGAACGATAGGTACGGGTAGAGATAGAGAGAGAGAGAGATAGAGAGAGAGAGAGAGAGAGAGAGAGAGAGACAGACAGACAGACAGACAGACAGAGAGAGAGTCATGGGTATCCGTCTTGTCATCAAGGCTGCTGCTGTTGCTATTGCTGCTGCTGCTGCTGCTGCTGATGATGATGATGCTATGCACTCACCTTTACACTGGCAATAAAGAGTTTGAAATAAATTTCGCTTTAATTATTTTCAGGCGATGTTATTAACGAAAGTGCCTCAATCCCGAGAGAATATCTGTGCCTCATACGTGAAGTCCCTCATGCCACACGCCATGAGTCGACTTTATGTCGATAATTACTTTCCCCCAGCATCCAAAAACAAGGTAAGTTTCAGTTTTATTTTCCAAGTTTACAAAAATAAGCATTAACAAATTCTATTGCAACTTTTGTTAAAGTATCTCAGGTTGGTTGGTTGGTTGGTTGGATTTTACGGGATGTCAACTCTTGTTGGGTTATTTTATGCTGAAGACGTTTTGTTTCATTCATTCTTGATGGGTATTCAACATTTAAAAAAAATTTAATTCAATTCTTTTTAAAACACAATTTTTAAAACTTACTTTTTATATTTAACGTGTAAACCAATTTGATTGAATGCTTATATAGTTAAAACGTTTCACTCTTTACGGGCTTTACTAGATGAGGATTTGAAATTTTTTTTTTAGAAAACCTTTTAGAGAACGTTACAAATGTCTCTGAGATTATCATGGTAACGTAATTAGGAACGTGGGTCATTATGAAACTTTAAAAACTTTCGAAATCGTAATTATGGCCGTTATTTAAGCTATGAACTTCAAAATATCACCCTTGTATGTGAAAGGAAAGATAGTAATAGTAAAATGCAAAGCCAGGAAGATTGTGTTGCATCAATAGATGTAGATTATTGCCTTCTTTGTAAAGTCACCTTTTGCAGTCCTGGCTTACGGAACTAAAGACGAGACACGTTCCCGACTACTATATTGTTTTTTTTTTAAGCGTAAAAAATCATGTTGAACTAATTCAACCTATTTTACAATCAAAGTAACTAACTGTTCATTATTTTACCAGTTTTTCTCTTAGAAAAAATATTCAAATTTTCATTCATTTCATTTAGTTTTCGATTTTATAATTTACCCAAACCCATAATTGGCAAAAAGTTACTTTCACTGTGAAATTTTAATAATACATTTTAATAATAAATAAAGTTCAATAGTAAATGTTACTAGTAAATTTTACAAGTAATTAAAATTTTCATGCATTTCATTTAGAATTTTTCGATTTAGAATTTAAACGGGCGCAAATTCGACTGGCACATTTTATTTTAAAGTCAATTTCACTGTGAAATTTTAATAGTAAAAGTACTTATTGTCTTTGCTTCACACACACACACACACACACACACACACACACACACACACACACATATATATATATATATATATATATATATATATATATATATATATATATATATTCCAGAGTTATTCTGAAACTACCACAAAAAATCTTTCAAAAATCGTTGAAAACCAATAATCGGTTATTGAATGTGCACAAGAAAACAATTGTCAAATACAGCCATCCATACATTTTAAATGTATAATTGTCAAAGAGAGATAATATTTAAAGTTATGGTCCCCGTTTACACATAAAAATAACCCTTTCGCATGTAAAACGAAGTATTTTATTTTATTTTTTTATTAACGGTGTAATAATACCATAACATCGGGAAAATAAAGTGTCATTTCAGAAAATGGGAACTTCCCTTACAAACACGACGGGTTTGCTCCGTTTGTTCACAAGGAATATTGGTTGATTTGTTTTACGTCATATCAACCATTTACGGGTTATTTAATGCCGAATCAAGTCATCTTGATATGGGGTTACTTACCGTACCTGTTGTTGCTTAAATGGTTTTCCATTTAAGTCGTGGGTAGGCTCATCGCTGCTTAACTTTAGTATCTAAAGGAAACCGGTGATTTCAACGCACAAGCACTATCGATAGATAGATAGATATATAGATAGACAGATAGATGCAATAATTTGATTTTCAAATAGAAAGTTGTGTTTTTTCATGTACATTTATTTTATGAGCAATAAAACGCCTTTTCTTGCAATCACGATGTTTTGATGCCGTTTTCAAAACGTTGTAAAGTTTTGAAGCCATTTTAAAATGTTTTAAAGATATTTTGATACCTTTTTAAAAACATCTTAAAGATATTTTGATATCGTTTTAAAAGGTGTTTTGATGCCGTTTTAAAGACGTTTTTAGAGATGTTTTGATGTTTTACAAAAGGTTTTAAAGATGTTTTGATGTTTGGGAGAATGATGCGTGGGGAGAAGCTGCAGAGATGGAAAGACACGTCTGACCCTAACTGGCCACCTGAAATCAACTCCCTAAAATATAATTCTACTTTCCCAGCCTCGTCTGATCACGGGGCTCCGTTTCAGACGAAACTGTGGTCAAGGCCTACCAATCAAACTTTCAGTGATTTTCTATTGTTTTACAATTTATTTCTAAACTACCATACACTACCTGCTAAAATGATAGGCTATGTCTATCCATTATGTAACACCATATCTGATGGAGTTTTCTTCCTCTTGACAGGCTATAGATTTGGTGAACAGTTTACGAGATGCTTTGAAAGAAATGTTCAAAAGTACGAAATGGATGGATGATACAACTCGAACAGCTGCCATTGAGAAGGTAAGAAAAATGTCTGGCACAAGAGTTTTGATGAGACACAGAATATATTTTCCTACTAAGTCATATTGGACAATGTGTGTAACAAATTATTATTATTACTAGCAAATATATGCACCCTCTGGGTGCAAGTATTTAAGTTTTAATGTAATAAAATATTGTATTAAATTAGAAAGTTTAATGAAACTAAATAAGAATGCAGATAAAAAGATTTAAAACAGAGGGAGTATAATCGAAAAATAGAACAACTGAAACTTACTCTTCCATCACTCTCGTCTTTCATTGTTATTTTTTCTAATTTAAGTATTTAGTTAAAAGAGGAAGTAAAGAATAAAATGACATTTATTTTTTCTTGTTAATCGATTTCATTTAAGATTTATTGAAGAGATTTTTGCTTATATTCATTAAAATAAAACCAAACAGTTAGAAATCAATAATACTAAGCACATATTTAGTAAATTCGATTTTTTAATATCAATATGCAAATTAGCCTTCCCATTCACACTGTAAACCGCTATTTTGTTGTATATATAAATACAATTGCATGTTGTTAGTATGTAGATATGGTTAACAGTATTAATAACGTAAAACAATTTTATTAATGATTGAGGTTTAAATAAAAATAAAATCATTGGGAATGTGATGTCAATAACTAAGTGAATTGTGACTTGAGTAGGAATATAGTTTCGGTTACAGACAGAAAAACACACAATCTCCATTATAATAAGATTATTATTATTATTATTATGTGGGTTTTTATACCAGCATTAGCTGATGGTATTTCGCTGGAGTCTGAGAGACAACAAGTCTCTTCATGTCTCCAGGACTCTTCTGAGTATTCTAGTTGATTTCAGCAATGCTGTTGTCTGTATGGTCTCAATTCTTCTTCTGATTTCCTGTTCCTTCAATCTTTTTTCTAAGCTTTTGGGGTCGTTCCAAGTGCACCAACTACAATTGGTATCACTTTCATCCTCATATTCCACAGCTTTTTCTGTTCTCTAGTAAGGTCCAGGTATTTGCCTATCCTTTCGTTTTACTTCATCTTCACCCTGTGATCTGATGGAACTGCAAAATCTACCAGTTGACAAGTTCTCTTCTGTTTGTTAATCAATACCAGGTCTGGTCTCTTAAACTGGAATAGAGTAATCCGTCTTTATCTCAAAGTTCCAGATAATTTTATGCGTTTCATTCTCAAGAACAGATTCTGGTTTATGCATATACCATTTTGATGTATAGTTAAAATTTAGTTTTTTGCATTATTACCAGTAGATCACCTTTCAAACCCAGTCGTACCTAGCTTTGTATTCACATTGTGCTAGTTTGCTACATTCGCTTAATTCGTGGTTAATGGTCTCATCTTTGTTACCACACACTCTACCTATTATTATTATTATTATGCGTCGTATTATATTTGATAAATGTAATATTAGGGTATCTACCATTTATTTTGAATTAAAATATATTTAAAATTTGTATTTCAGGTTCAAGCCATCCTTCCTTTTATTGGTTATGATGAATCCTTAAAATCTGACGAAGTTCTTAACCAGTATTACCAAAGCGTAAGTAAAATCAAAAATCATTTTAATACTTGAATGCATTTGCAAGGCTCCTAATCCGTTTAGATGAAGAAAAGGGTGTCAATGTCCCCGAAGACCACTTAAATAGACCGTACTGCGTATTTTACTCACTGTTTGCAACAGCCAATCAGATACTCGGTAGAGAGTTTTACACTCGTCCAAAATCAATAAAAGCCGAATGTCTTTTAGCGTTTCAAAGGTGGTGGTGGATCAAAATTTAATCATCTCAGCCTGGAGTATGATGTTGAAAGACCCGAAACTTCTCAGTGACCAAAGTAATGAGATTACTGACGACACCTACCAGCACCCCAAATGTAGTAAGGAGTGTATATTTAATGTTGTAGCGTGACTTGTGCCGGAATACTCTAGTGGATCCCATCCCTCTCTAGGTTTAATACTAGTATACATTCAGAGTTTTCTATCTGAACCGGTTGTCATACCATTGTTAACGAGTCCAGCCTGTCCAGCTATTAAACAAAACAAAAAAATGAAAAAAAAGAAAAAAAGAAAAAAGAAAAAACGAAACCAAAAGCAAAATTTGAATTTAATGCATTTTTAGAAATTTCTTAATCTTGGGTGGAACTAAAAAAGCCATGAAAATGTTTCAAACCAAGCGGTACCTTTTTTAAAATAGTATTTTAAATATAAACAACAACAACAACAACAACAACAACAACAACAACAAAAAAGCAATTATAATGACACAAATTCTAATTCTTAGCTTTTTTTTACTATTACATTTTTATAGAATAAAAAGAAAATAAATTCAACAAATACATTTTTTACCACTGTAACTCACAGTTACTATTTTAAAAAAGGTACTCCTTGATTTGAAACATTTTCATGATTTTTTTAGTTCTCCAAAAAAATTAAGATGTTTTTTTTTTTTTACAACTAATGCTTTTTCGAAAATTATTGTTTGGCAATTTAGTACAAATTGCCAAACAATAATTTTCGAAAAAGCATTAGAATAAAATTTTTCGTATGGTTTCGTTTTTTGTTTTGTTTAATGGCAATCAACCTTCGTGGAAGAACAGTGGTGGTATTATTATTATTATTATTATTATTATTATTATTATTATTATTATTATTATTATTATTATTATTATTATTATTCATGGAAACTTTTTGTCAAGGGAGATAATAAAAAATTAATTCTTAAATATTAAAACAATCCCCGAAAATCAGGGAATTGTCCAATTTTAACGAAATTTTCGCCAATTTATTAATTAATGAGTTAACTCTATAATGAATTGCTTACTTTATTAAAAAAACTTGAAAAAAAGTTTTTATCGATTCATTATGGCGTGGGGGGAGGTTCAACCTTTAGTCATTTGAAGAAAAAAACATTCCAGTCCTTAATTTTTAAATTTCTAGAAAGACCAAACATAAAAATAAAAAAAAATTTCAATACCCGAAAAAGTTATTTGAAAATTTAAAAGTTATTTTCTCAAGACTCAAAAAAATAATTTTGTAACGTAGTTTTTTTTCGTAATTTTAAAAACAATATTTTTCTTTAAATTGATATAAAAAAAAGTATTTTCTCTGATTCAATAAGCCTATTTTTATTCACTTAATTTAATAATGAATTTTAAACAATTGGAAGGTGGCATGTTGCACTCAATATTTTCATCATAAATCAAGCTTTATTTAATCTATTTAAAGATGTAAGGTTAAAAATGCACAATTTTACGCAACATATTTTTCGAGATTTTTATGTATTTAAAAATTATTACAAACAATTGGTTTTTCGCTTAGAGATCACCAATCGTATCGAAAAAAGTTCTCTCCCTTTATGAGTCGGAGTAAAAATACACAGTATAATTTCATAGATTTTTACTTATTTACACGCAAAAATGTATTACTATTTCACGTATTATTATTATTATTATTATTATTATTATTATTATTATTATTATTATTATTAGTTTTTCCCACCAGCATTAGTTGATGGTATTTCCCTGAAGTCTGTGTGACAAGTCTCCTCAGGTCTCCAGGACTTCTGAGTGTTCTAGCAGATTGCAGCAATCCAAGTACACCAACTACAATTGGTATCACTTTGACTTTCATATTCCATAGCTTTTTCAGTTCTCTGGCAAGGTCCAGGTATTTATCCATCTTTTCATTTTCCTTCATCTTCACACTGTGATCTGCTGGAAATGCAAAATTCACCAGTTGACAAGCTCTTTCTTTTTTGTTAATCAACACTAAGTCTGGTCTCCTGGCTTGGGTAATGTGATCCGTCTTTATTTCAAAGTCCCATTATTATTATTATTATTATTATTATTATTATTATTATTATTATTATTATTATTATTATTATTTTACAGACCAACTTCACAGAAAACAGATTCATGGAAAATGTCATCCTAGTTGATTATCTTTTCGGCCATGGGACATTTTATGGTTTAGAAACATTGAACAATCGATCAAGGTAATTTAATTTTGTCAACTTTTTTAACAATAGTAAGTAAAATCAACTGAGTGGCCTATTGTCGGTAGACTGTGAATTCAGGGGCGTAAATTTTTACCATAGTCTACTACACAGATGTTAGTGGAACTAGCAAGAATATGCGCCCTCCAGGCGTAAGTATTTAAATTTTAGTGTAATGAAATATATTCAATTGGAAAGACTAACGAAATTGAATAAGAACACATATAAAAGATTACATTTGTTTTAATTATATTTCAATTGGTTTCTAGAGAAAATCATTCATAGGATTGATTTTAATACCTTGGAGAATAACACAACAATTTTAGAGATCAATAACACCAAGAAATCATTTATTAAACCCGGTTTTGTTAAAACCAGTATGCAAATTAACCACACCATATATTATATAGACCTTTATTTCTTAGTGATATATAACACACATTGCAAGAATTTAAACGCACTAATAACATGGGCTATTTTGAGGCAAATCTAACTCAGATCTTCGTAGAGAATTCGTTAATAAATAAGATTTATTTCTATGTATTAATGATTTTGACTATAAATTGATACAGGTTTAACGTAAGCAGTGACATAGTTTCGGTTACAGACAGACATACACCGAATCTCTATTACAATAAGGTATGAAATGAAGTTCAATGTATATATTTCTAATTTCAGAATTGGAATTAGTACTTTTAATAAGAATGAAACTCTGAGGAAAACTTAACACGTTAATTCATTTATAAGTTATTTAAAAAAAATATATTAAAAGACAGCATTAATTAATGTTGGTATAGATTTAAAGTCGTTGCGTAGTAATTCAGTTATACACTTAAAATTTTTTTTTTTTTTTTTACTTCAGAACTGCAAAAATGGACTGTTTAAAATTTTTTTAAATTGTTACTCCGAAATAGAAATATCGTTAAATACTCGGTAAAATTACCAGCGAATAGCAATTTTCAGTTGATTTTAGTATAGGACTTGTTAAGTTTATAATTTCAATTCTCTTAAAATAACAACGCTGAGGTATATATATATATATATATATATATATATATATATATATGTGTGTGTGTGTTGTCGTTATGAGATCCACGTATGCTTCTTTGTTGATATATCTGGTGAGGATCGGTGTGTATATATTATATTAGTATATATGTTATGCATATATAAATGTCTATAATATATTGCTGTCACTCAGACTCCAGCAAAAATACAGAATATATATATATATATATATATATATATATATATATATATATATATATAATCCAAAAGTCCAGAGAAGAAATCTTCCTTACGACATAGGGTTTTTTTTTAAAACAACTTGTCGCAGTTTGAGAGCTCAATGTGTGCTCTTATCACAGAGTCACAGAGCAAATTTATAATTAAAGAAATAACAAAAGACTTAGAGATCCTGAATTATAGACTATTTCAGGGAGCTTAGACAAATATATATATATATATATATATATATATATATATATATATATATATATATATATATATATATGTCGCTCCTTGCGAGTTTTTCACACCAGCATTAGCTTGTGGTTTTTTGCTGGAGTCTGAGTGACAGCAAATGTCTTCGGGTCTCTAGGACTCTTAAGAGTATGCTGACCGATATAAGCAATTCTGTTATCTGATCGACACTTTTTCTTAAGCCGTGGGGACCGTTCCAATTGCATCAATTATAATTGGTATCACCGTCACCTTCATATTCCTACGCCCCCCCCCCCTTTTTTTTAGTTCTCTGGCAAGTTATTATTATTTATTATATTACTCCTTGTGAGTTTGGAGCACCCCATTCATCACCATTGCTCCCTGGTCCACTCTGACACGGAGTGGTAGTACCTGTTAGGGTCCCATCTATGGGTTAAATAGAAAAATGTATTTATAAAAAAAAATGTATTATCCATTTAAGAATTGATTTATTTCAAAACTTTATCGGCATTAAATGACCCACTGAGGTTGATATGCCGTAAAACAAACCAAACCAAACCAAACCTATCCTTGTGAGTTTTCACTGGAGTCTGAGGTATTACCTTCACCCTCATGTTCCACAGTTTTTAAGGCACTCTGGCAAGGTCCAAGTATTATCATTATTATTTCACTCAAGGAAAGCTTTTTACATCCGCCTAATCTGGTGGTTCACTGGAGGCTGAATGACAGCAAGTCTCCGCAGGTCTCCAGGACTCCTCTGAGTATTCTAGCCGATCTCAACAATGCTGTAGCCTGGACGGTCTCCATTCTTCCTCTGATTTCCAACTCATCCAGACTCTTTTCTAAACCCTTGGGGACTGTTTAAAGTGCGCCAATTACAATTGGTACGACCTTTATCTTCATGTTCCACAGTTTTCTTAGTTCTCTGGCAAGGTCTAAGTATTTATCTCTCTTTTCGCTTTCTTTCACTTTCACTCTATGATCCACCGGAACGACAAAATCCACGAGATGGCAAATTCTCTTTTTTTTGTTAATTGATACTAGGTCAGGTCTCCTAGCCGGGATTAGGTGATCCGTCTGTATCTGAAAGTCCCAAAGAATTTCATGAGTCTCATTTATTAGGACAGATTCCGGTTTGTGCACAGGCCATTTAGTAGCATTGTTAAAATTATTTTGTTTTTCACACCTGCAGTAGCTGGTGGTTCACTGGAGGCTGAGTGATAACAAGTCTCCTCAGGTCTCCAGGACTCTTTTCCAATCCCTTTGGGACCATTCCAAGTGCACCAACTACAATTGGTATCACTTTGACTTTCATATTCCATAACTTTTTCAGTTCTCTGGCAAGGTCCAGGTATTTGTCTATTATTATTATTATTATTATTATTAACATTATTATTATTATTATTATTATTATTTACAGCTGGGGAGGAAAAAGCTCTGCAATTGTCAATGCATTTTATAGCCCGTCACAGAATTCAATATGTAAGTGTAATATTCAATTTAACTTTTTTATAGTAATTCTAATCTCTTCTCATTCTAATTAACAAGCAGTATCTATCTATCTATCTATCTATCTTTTTCAGTCTATTCATATCTATCAATCTATCTATCTAATTAAGTCTATTCATATCTATCTATCTATCTATCTATTTCAGTCTATTCATATCTATCAATCTATCTAATTAAGTCTATTCATATCTATCTATCTAATTAAGTCTATTCATATCTATCTATCTATCTATTTCAGTCTATTCATATCTATCTATCTATCTATCTATCTATTCAAGTCAGTTCATATCTATCTATCTATCTATCTATCTATCTATCTATTCAAGTCTGTTCATATCTATCTATCTATCTATTCAAGTCTGTTCATATCTATCTATCTATCTATCTATCTATTCAAGTCTGTTCATATCTATCTATCTATCTATTCAAGTCTGTTCATATCTATCTATCTATCTATCTATCTATCTATTCAAGTCTATATCTATCTATCTATCTATCTATCTATCTATCTATCTATCTATCTATCTATCTATCTATTCAAGTCTATTCATATCTATCTATCTATCTATTTCAGTCTATTCATATCTATCTATCTATCTATTTAAGTTCATCTATCAATCTAAGTCCAATCATCTATCTATCTATCTATCTATCTATCTATCTATCTATCCGTTCATGTCTATATATGAAACTTACCTTCCATCTAAGACAGAACGTATAAGCGACGTTCTCCTATGAACTCTTACACATGGTTAGAAGACTTGTCTAAGCGATGACCGATAGGGACGGATGATGTGTGTGTGTCTGTGTGTGTGTGTCTGTGTGTGTGTGAGAGAGAGAGAGAGAGAGAGAGAGAGAGAGAGAGAGAGAGAGAGAGAGAGAGAGAGAGAGAGAGAGAGAGAGACAGTAAGACTTGATAATGATTTATCCATCTTATTCTGTTATATCTATCTATCTATCTATCTCATTTTGTTCGCAGACCATTATTTGTGAGTTTGATTCTCACTGGGTGCACTGTACTTCTAGTCTTGTGCCACAATTCATCTAAGCTTAGTAAATAACTATCTCAACCTGTTCATATCTATCTATATATATATCTATCTATTCAAGTCTGTTCATGTCTATCTATCTATCTATCTATCTATCTATTCAAGTCTGTTCATATCCATCTATCTATCTATCTATCTATCTATCTATCTATCTATCTATCAATTCAAGTCTGTTCATATCTATCTATCTATCTATCTATCTATCTATCTATCTATCTATTCAAGTCTGTTCATATCTATCTATCTATCTATCTATCTATTCAAGTCTGTTCATATATCTATCTATCTATCTATCTATCTATCTATCTATCATCATATCTATCTATCTATCTATCTATCTATCTATCTATCTATTGTCTATCTATCTATCTATCTATCTATCTATCATCTATATCTATCTATCTATCTATCTATCTATTCATCTGTTCATATCTATCTATCTATCTATCTATCTATCTATCTATCTATCTATCTATCACAGCCTATTCATATCTATCTATCTATCTATCTATCTATCTATCTATCTATCATATTCATATCTATCTATCTATCTATCTATCACAACCTATCATATCTATCTATCTATCTATCTATTCTATCATATCTATATCTATCTATCTATCTATCTATCTATCTATCTATCTATCTATCTATCTATCTATCTATCACAGCCTATTCATATCTATCTATCTATCTATCTATCTATCTATCTATCTATCACAGCCTATTCATATCTATCTATCTATCTATCTATCTATTAGTTTGCTCATATGTATTGATATATCTATGTATGAATCTTATCCGGTCTGTATCTTGGGCATCCTATGGTGGTGTAATGACCAGTAAGCTAGTTTTACAGATCCATTACTACTGAATAGCGATATTCGATCCTCGCCCCATACATGCGATCTTGAGTCACATCCTTCCAGTAACGAATGAGTTGGGTGAATACCAACCCTATCTGTATCTTCATCGGTTCAATCTCTTTCACGTTATATATATTTACCCCCCCCCCCCCCACACACAAGTAGAGTGCAACACAAGGTCAATTTCTTGAGCGGAGTTTAGCAGGTTTGAATTCCGAAATTTCTCATTCTCCTAAATTGGTTACCTAGCCAAGTTTAAAGAACCCAGTCTGCCCTACTATTTACCCATAGCTGAAAGGAGATTAGTTGGATTCATACCTTTCTCATTCTCCTAAACTGGTTACCTAGCCAAGTTTAAAGAACCAGTCTGCCCTACTATTTACCCATAGCTGAAAGGAGATTAGTTGGATTCATACCTTTTCTCATTCTCCTAGACTGGTTACCTAGCCAAGTTTAAAGAACCCAGTCTGCCCTACTACTATTTACCCATAGCTGAAAGGAGATTAGTTGGATTCATACCTTTTCTCATTCTCCTAGACTGGTTACCTAGCCAAGTTTAAAGAACCCAGTCTGCCCTACTATTTACCCATAGCTGAAAGGAGATTAGTTGGATTCATACCTTTTCTCATTCTCCTAGACTGGTTACCTAGCCAAGTTTAAAGAACCCAGTCTGCCCTACTATTTACCCATAGCTGAAAGGAGATTAGTTGGATTCATACCTTTTCTCATTCTCCTAGACTGGTTACCTAGCCAAGTTTAAAGAACCCAGTCTGCCCTACTATTTACCCATAGCTGAAAGGAGATTAGTTGGATTCATACCTATTCTCATTCTCCTAAACTGGTTACCTAGCCAAGTTTAAAGAACCCAGTCTGCCCTACTATTTACCCATAGCTGAAAGGAGATTAGTTGGATTCATACCTTTTCTCATTCTCCTAAACTGGTTACCTAGCCAAGTTTAAAGAACCCAGTCTGCCCTACTATTTACCCATAGCTGAAAGGAGATTAGTTGGATTCATACCTTTTCTCATTCTCCTAAACTGGTTACCTAGCCAAGTTTAAAGAACCCAGTCTGCCTACTATTTACCCATAGCTGAAAGGAGATTAGTTGGATTCATACCTTTTCTCATTCTCCTAAACTGGTTACCTAGCCAAGTTTAAAGAACCCAGTCTGCCCTACTATTTACCCATAGCTGAAAGGAGATTAGTTGGATTCATACCTTTTCTCATTCTCCTAAACTGGTTACCTAGCCAAGTTTAAAGAACCCAGTCTGCCCTACTATTTACCCATAGCTGAAAGGAGATTAGTTGGATTCATACCTTTTCTCAAGAGTACGTTAAATTCAAGAAGCGTCGTCCAGGATTTGAACTCGGATCGACGAGTCCATTTCCTACGACTCTAACCATTACACCACGCGCCTCTCTTTCACGTTTTTTTTAAATATTTCGTATATATTTTTTGATATATGAATTCGTGTACGCTTTTAATGTATACACAATTGAAGACCAACAATAATTTTTCTATTGACTTTTGTTTTGTTTCTTTTTCTTTTCAGTCTTTCCTGCCGGAATTCTTCAAGCTCCATTCTACGATGCACAGTATCCATTGTAAATATTTTCTTCCATATTCATTTTTTCCTTTTTCATAAGCACAATTTCTTTGTCCAATTACTTCTAAATTAATAATACATTAATAATGGTTAACTATATTCGCGTGTCACTTTTTTGTTTACGTGTTTCCGTGTATAATGTCGGATGCGCCTGTTCTGTTCATACGTGTGCGTATGTTGGCATGCACGCACATATGAAAGTACGTAAGGACTGTGACGTCATGATCACATCCATGCGTGTGTGTGCGTACGAATGTGCGTATTTGTGTTTGGAGTTCTTGTTTGGTGACGTATCAGGTTTTGTGTGATTAATAGAGTATATTATTAGTACAATATTAATAACAATTATGTGTGCTTGTAATGACCGTGTTATGTAATGCGTTTGTATTATGATGTGAACATTGTATTAGTGTAGTGCTATTGTACAGTATAATCAGGTATAGTGTTTCGTATTGGACATAAGCACTGAGTCTTTCAAAGCCTCCATGCTTCCTGTAGTCCGCCGACACTATATCTGATACCACTCTCCACATACATATGCACACACGCGCACGCATACATGCATATTAGTACTGTAAACTGTTCATGTTCCTGACACTACATTATTCTGTGTACTTGACATGAGACTTTGATGAGTTGTGGTGCACCTGAGCACTGTACACAATACATGTATATTATTACTGTACGCTATTCATGTTCCTGACACTAATATATTATTCTATGTACTAGACATGAGACTTTGATGAGTTGTGGTGCACCTGAGCACTGTACACAATACATGTATATTATTACTGTACGCTATTCATGTTCCTGACACTAATATATTATTCTATGTACTAGACATGAGACTTTGATGAGTTGTGGTGCACCTGAGCACTGTACACAATACATGTATATTATTACTGTACGCTATTCATGTTCCTGACACTAATATATTATTCCATGTACTAGACATGAGACTTTGATGAGTTGTGGTGCACCTGAGCACTGTACACAATACATGTATATTATTACTGTACGCTATTCATGTTCCTGACACTAATATATTACTCTATGTACTAGACATGAGACTTTGATGAGTTGTGGTGCACCTGAGCACTGTACACAATACATGTATATTATTACTGTACGCTATTCATGTTCCTGACACTAATATATTATTCTATGTACTAGACATGAGACTTTGATGAGTTGTGGTGCACCTGAGCACTGTACACAATACATGTATATTATTACTGTACGCTATTCATGTTCCTGACACTAATATATTACTATGTACTAGACATGAGACTTTGATGAGTTGTGGTGCACCTGAGCACTGTACACAATACATGTATATTATTACTGTACGCTATTCATGTTCCCGACACTAATATATTATTCTATGTACTAGACATGAGACTTTGATGAGTTGTGGTGCACCTGAGCACTGTACACAATAAATTTCATCATTATTATAATGACAACAACTGCATTATTATAATCCAACGGTATGATAAATAAAATGGCTCGTTGGTATGTTACAGTGAATGGAGATTGAGATAATCATGGAATTGTATAATGATAAGGGTACTTGTATAATAATAAGGGTACTTGTATAATAATAAGGGTACTTGTGGATGAATGTGGTACTTACTTGTGGATGAATGTGGTACTTACGATTTGGCGGACCTATTGCGGGATTTTCTATTGTGGTTTGGTAAATTTTTTATGTCCAATTACTTCTAAATTAATAATACACGTGTTCCTTGATTGCACGATCGTTATTATCTTGCAACACCCTCTGGTTAAAAATGAGACCGTCCAAAAATTATCGTACTCTGATATTTTGTGAGACTGAACAAGAGTATTAATATATAGATATTTTTTCAGTATGTGCAGATAGTACAAAATGGAAAAAGGCGTACTTGATGAGTATAGATAATATGGGTATATGGCTCCATCGCTTGCTCGAAGGGTAAGAGATAACGTCTATTCTGTTCAAAGAACAGAAGCAAATAGAGGTCGTGAATGGGTTTCTAGAACTGTCATTTGACATTATCTAAGGGTGACAATTATTTATTGTCTCCCTACAATACCAAGTAAATCACGGCTATTTCCCCCCGTTTAACCATTTACTTTGTTTGCGCAGTGGTATATTTGATTGATTGGGAGGCACGTGGTCTAATGGTTAGAGTCGTATGAAAGACACTCAAGGCAAAGCCTAAAAACGGCATACACAACAGGTCCTTCTAGTTAGGTGGCTGAATGATCATCAACCCCAATTTTTTCACCTAGGACATATCCAGGACACCAAACCCCAGTTTTTTTGATAAAACCATCCGTCTTACCCTAGCATATTTTACTCCTGATATAGTCGTATGAAATGGACTCGTCGAGCCGAGTTCACCTCCTGGACGAAGCTGTTTGCATTTCACATGGCGCTAATACCCTTGGTAAAGGTATGAATCCAATTCTCCCTCCAGCTATGGGTAAATAGCAGGGCAGACTGGGCTCTTTAACCATACATAGGTAACTAGTCTAGGAGAAAGAAAACTCTGAATTCAAACCTGTTAAACTCTGCTTAAGAAATTGACCTTGTGTCGCATCCTGCTCGTCCGGAGGGGTTGGTAAATAAATATATATTCGATTGATTGAATGATTGATTTTAACGGCATATCAACCTGTCTGGGGTTATTTTATGCATACAGGTTATGGGATCGTTTACATTGTATATTTATATATACATTCTTTGTGTATTTGTTTCTTCCGAGATTTTTTGCTCACAATTATAAAATATCAAATATTCCTATCTTATAAAAATAGAGGACGTTGGAGTATTTTCGAGGTATAAGGTGTGTTAATGACCAAGACTTATATTTATAGACTGTTCCAAAACAATCGGCCAATCAAAAACGCCCAAACTTGTATTTAATTTACTGTTTAAAGGCGTTGATATATTTTCCTAAAATTACTCGCTGGAGGCACAGACCAACAGACGAGAATTATATAAGTCTCTACGTCAAAACAGGATACACTTTGATACAACTCCTACTTTAAGTACGGATCAGCGGACAAGGATTAAAACTGATACTACATCTTTCTACTTCAAGAAAGAATCAAACAAGGGATCTCCACTGTAAAGCTTCTTACAACTACAGTTCTAAAATGACCACATGAATCGGAACAGAGGAAAACTCAGAATTCAAACATGTTAAACTCCGCCTAAGAAATTAGCCTTGTATCACATTCTGCTTATGTGGAGGGGGCTGACTTCTGATTTAGGTCGGAAAATTAAAACGGAAAGTTTGTTGGTGGTCCCCAATGACAGTTTAACTACAGTCTATGAATTAACATTTTGCGAATTGGGTTACGGTTTTAGGGGATTAAGGTTGTTTTTAATTACGTATTGCTTTAAAAAAAAAACAACAAAACCCCAAATTACTATACATTTAATTAATCATTGAAATTAATTATTAAATCTATTATTGAGACAGTTGTTTTTGTTAGTAATGCGATGTATAATTTCAATTAAACTTAGTTTAAAAAAATATTTTCTCAACATTAAATGTATAGTAATTTGGGTTTTTTGTTGTTTATTTTTTTAAGCAATACGTAATTAAAAACAACCTTAATCCCAAAAAACCGTAACCCAATTCGCAAAATGTTAATTCATAGACTGTAGTTAAACTGTCATTGGGGACCACCAACAAACTTTCCGTTTTAATTTTCCGACCTACATCAGAAGTCAGCCGTGTTGGTAAATATGTTTACTAATAGTTTGCACACATTTGGTTGAATTTTTTTAATCTATTATCATCATTCTCTGTTAACAATTCTGAAATATTTTCTAATAATTTTAATAAACTGTTTAAGTAATCGAGAAAAGTAAAATCTCAGAAATTTTTAATAGAATTGCTAAATAGTTCAATATGTAAAAAGTATAACAATCTTGATTTAACCCTCTATTTCTTTATTTTCTTTATTTCCTTCTTTTCCTCTTTTCCTTATGTTCAATTGATTAGCGTTATCACTTCCGAGTGCTCACACATCTCACTATCTTACCCCTACTTTCTTTCTTTCTTATTATATTTTTCTGTTTAGCATATCCTTTTTTCTTTCTTTTCTTTCTTTATTATAAAAATGGAATGGTCCATTATTTAGCTGGAGGGACGACACATATTAGAAATAAGAATTCGGTGGATATAGCAAAACCAGATAATGAGGATTTACATTTTGCATTTCATCTTGGACGATTTGGATAGTCTCATTTTTAACCAGAGGGTGTTGCAAGATAATAACGGACGTACTTTTAAGGAACACGAGTACTGATATTGTTGTATCATCGAGATGGAATGATAAACAGAAGAAACTGAGTGTTTAATATATCTATTCAGCACCAGTATCCGGTGCTAACGGACACATACAAAACACAGAACAATAAGTTACAAAACAATTAAGAAGGCGACTTACGAGAAATAAAGGAGGGTCAAATGCGGTATAGCCAAACGCAGTAAGATCAGTCCGAATATTAATCAGCTTATTAATCAATTGTTGAAGTCCTTAATCGTAGACTATTTAAGGCTATGAGCCAGGCTATCTTGTAGAGTGTTGAAGGGGTGCTAGCTACTCTACAACAGATATATAATTTTTCTATTGATCTTCAAAGAGTAAATAATTATTTTTTCAACTTTCAGGTCAATGTTATTTGGAGCCATGGGAGCGGTTGTTGGACACGAGTTCACTCATGGATTTGATAATCATGGTAAGAAAAACCGGACCATATTACCTTTAGGCACCCCTTTTTGATCTCTATTAAGAAAGGACATGTTTTTCATTTACACCGTCAACATCCGATTGTTTATTAGGGGTTAGGGTTAGAGGTTAGGGTTATGATTTTTTTTTTCAATTTAAAAATTGTCTGTTAAAACAACCCGATATTGACGGTGTAAATAAAAAACATGTTCTTTCTTAATCGAGATCAAAAAGGGGTGCCTCAAAGTCATATGGTCCGAAAAAAAAACTTTTAAGACATTCAAAGACCCAGGAGAATACTTTAGACCAGGCATGTCAAACACAAGGTCCTCAGCAAGCACGGGGGCGGCCTGCTTGCAGACTGCCTTCTTATACGACGCTTTTACAGTACCTCAGGTTTTTAAAATGTTTTTTCCAAACTAAAACGGTCGTTTATTAGGGTAATGTGTTGGTAAA
Organism: Doryteuthis pealeii; assembly: GCA_023376005.1. Lineage (NCBI taxonomy): Eukaryota > Metazoa > Mollusca > Cephalopoda > Myopsida > Loliginidae > Doryteuthis > Doryteuthis pealeii. The sequence goes on from CM042139.1 coordinate 18,645,485, forward strand.
AAAAAACGGCCTGTTATCAACGCATTGTCTCTAACCGCTTCATTTGAGTTGCAGAAGGAGGAGGAGGCTAACTCAATAAATAAAAGGGAGCATTTTCTATTGCCTTCTCCTGCTTTCCGGCGTTATCTGAGTAGAAGGGGGGAATAAAAAAAGTCTCGCAGATCCATTGATTATTTTGGTCTTCCATAATTGATTTGTTTATGTTTTAATCAAGAATCCACCAATGGCTTTCTTTTCTCTTACTGTTCAAATTCTAATTTTAAGATATCTTCATGAATATAAATAAAAATCTTCATTATTTTTGCACAAAAAGCAAGCTCTGGTGATAGTGAATGTGTGTATGTATTTACTTGTTGTAAATTGCTGTATTTTCGTAGTTTCCCCCGGACATACATACATACATACATACACACCAACTGTCCTTTATATATGTATGGATATTTGACTAGTTTATCATTAATCTTATTTTTGTTGCTTTTTTATTGCAACTCTAAGGTTGTTACTTTATCACAGTTAAATAAACAGAATAATAAGAAGAAAGAAGCACCAGTGAAATATCAATGAGAATGATAATGCTTAATCTAAGAAATACAAAGAATAGTATATCATCTTCCAAAAGATTAAGTTGGTGTATCAACGTGATACCCTCCTACAAGTATCTACAAGAATTTACAGAAAACACACAAGAACACTTCTGTGCTAAATCTAATTAAATAAAATTGAGCATATTGTGTAACAGTCCTTATTTTAAGGGGCGTGGCGTTTTCTTTCAAAAGGACTTTTTGTGGTAACCCCCAGTAAGAAAGAATCGAACGCCAATCACTTTGTTTTCTCACCAAACACGAACTTTATTATTGCCGTTGAAAATCGTTATTAGTAACTGCCACCGCAAAGATAGAGGCAGGGAAGAAAGTGTTGTTAACCCGACAACTGTCAAACCAGAAAGAAAGAAAGAAAGAAAGGGAGACGAACGAGATATTCTGACTTTTCGGCTAAGTCCGGCTAACTTGTGCATATTTTGTCTCTCGTCTCTTGTTTCTGTCAGCAGTCTCCGGATCTCTGACCTTTCTCCCAAAACATTTTTTTAAAAAATATCCTAAACATATAAATTATTCATCAACTCATCCCAATCGGTTTTTCACACGTCAGCATTTCCCAAAATATCAGCTGATTTTCATTGACGTATTTTGTGCCATTCCAACATTGGAATTTTGCCATTATTCTATTTGATTTGATTTCAACCATAATATTTTTTTATCATATTCCACCATTGTTTTCATACCAGCCAAATATCTCTGTAACATTATTTTTCTTTCTTTTTTTTTTCTTCCGAATCCAAAAACCTAAATCATAAATTACAAACTACTAAAATAATCTCTGCTTGAGATCCCTAATTATTTTACAAATGTTATGCAATGTGAAATACGGAAGCATTTAGAGGATAAAAAACACTCCCTTAAAAATTGACCTTCATGCTTTTTTTTATCATTAAAAATCATTGTTATTCTTAATTGTTAATTTCTTTTATTATTTGAGGTGCCCAATACGATAAAGTTGGAAATTTAAAGAATTGGTGGACGCAGGAATCCCTGAAAAATTTTAAGTCACGTGCAGTTGGTTTAAAGAAAGAATATTCAAAATTCAAAGTATGCAAGGATTGTAAGCTGCATGTAAGTACATCTCCATTACATGGAATTTTATTAGCTTTGCATCGTTGGGCACGTCGGTTGAAGGTTATTGACATCAGTGAATGTTAACGTGGGCCCTGAGGCCGACATGTGAGCCTGAGAATTTAAAAAAAAAGTGGACCAGGTTTGGACCAAGTAATCTGCAAAAGAATGGGATTGCCTTTTTTTTATTTTGCAATTCGGACAAAAGTGATCCAAACCCAGGAGTCATCACAACCTGCACTGACCACTTTCAACACTTGACGGATGATATGAAAAGAAAATTTAAAGATATCGAATTGATCCCACCTAAATAGATTATGGACATGGTATATTTTCGTGTCTCAAGTAAGCAAAACATCGATCTATATTGTTATATGTCATAGTATTTTAAAAATGGGTCTAGAGTTGGCCCGAGAAATATGACCCCATCTGAATGGATTATGAGCATGGTACATTTTGATGTCTTAAGTAAGCGTGACATCGATCTCATTATTGCCTCGCTATACTGTTATATGTCATAGTATTTTAAAAATGGACCGGGAGTTGGCCCAAGAAATATGACCCCACCTAAATGGATTATAGGCATGGTACATTTTAATAACTTAATTGATCCCATTATTGCTGTAGAACTTCCTGAATTGAAAGAGAATAAGATTATTGATGTAGAGAATTGAACCGGATGGATTGATTGGATGGCTAAAATCCCCCCCCCCCGTTGGAATATTTTGGTAATATAAGATGTGCTACAATACACCACTTAAATTTATAGACAAAACGAGGTCACGTGGTTTATACCTCCGTCAACCAACAGCCCGAATACGTTGCTGGTTAACTACTTAATCGCTGATACTGAGAGACGTCCATTTGCAATCATTGACGAAGCACTAAGGAACAACCAAAGGATTCTTTAGCAGGGATCGTGCTCTGCTTAACACAAAGGATCTCCAATGGACAAGCGCACTTGCTTGAAGCCTAAAGAATGGCTACTAAAATCGTAACACCCCCCTTAAACCCTATCCCCCCCCATCTGGGGTCTATATAGACCACCCCTGAGAAGCCCTGCTTTAAAAAGGAAACACACCATTAAGTGTGCCGAAGGATTTTGGTTGATAAACAATTAGAAGATACCAAGTGCTATGGATTGTTTGTGATGTGTCTGAAAGCCGGATTGTTAACCAAATAGAAAAAATTGAATATGAATAAAACTATAAAAAGTCAAAAGAAGAAACTTCCCTGGTGGGAAGTCAGAGTGCTCACAATAGTTGAAAGTTTGGAAGGGAATGTAAGGGTGTTTAGATTAAAAGTAGACAATGTCTGGTTTCTTTTGTGCTGAGGCAATTTTTAGTATTTTACAAATGAGTCCTTCATCAAGCAATCAGAAGAAAGCGTTTTAAATAACGACTTGTTTATCAATATAAACCACATTAAGAATTAACAAGAAGATTTTCAGGTGTTAACTACTACTTATTTCTTCTATCGCATTTCCAAAATGCCATCTTACTTCTACCATTACAATAATTTAAACAATTCCAATTTTGTTTTTTCTGTAGACAGATTTCTGTCAGCGAAACTATTAACATCTTGTTTTTTCTACAAACTTTCTACACATATTGTCGGATTCATATCCATTTTACCTTTCATACTGTCTACAGAATAAATAAAATTGGAATTGTTTAAATTATATCGCCGAAGCCTAAAATTTTGAATATAATAAGGATCCCGACACTACGAATTTGTCATCATTACAGATTCCTGAAACTTTCCATCTTCATCAATTGTACTGTTGCACTTATTACATTTTTAAAACTTTCTTTTGTAGCCGGAACATTAAGAATTAACAAGAAGATTTTCAGGTGTTAACTACTACTTATTTCTTCAATCGCATTTTCAGCATACTTTCTTACTTCTACCATTGCAGTGGGAAATTCAACTGAGTGTCATTACTACTGTTGCCTTCTATTTATTATTACAATATCCGCTACTATATATTCTATATTCTAATCTTTTCTTCGTCTCGGGTCGTGCTCTCTTCAGGTTGGGGTGTCTCTCTCCGCTTTCATCTTTGTTCTTATAAATCAGGAACACAGAGACATATTTTATGTATATGTAACTTTATTTCCCCGATTCCAACTTAACCAACGCCCTGTCAGTTGGGGCTGTAGAATAAACCGACTGCACCTCTGCAGAGGGGTAAAATACCCCCAATGGGCCCACCTGTTGGCCTTGGGTGGCGACCCGTGATGCTTAAGGACGCTATAATATATTCTATATTCTAATCACCTTTTTGTCTCGGGCCGTGTCGTGTTCTCTTCAGGTTGGGGTATCTCTTTCCGCTTTCATCTTTGTTCTTATTAAATCAGGAACACGGAGACATATTTTGCGTACACATAACTTTACCGCATTCCAACTTAACCACGAACACGTGGGAGAGAAAAACAACACAGACGTGATCACCATCTGCCTAAAATGACAGTTGTCTCAACTTCAAGTTAACCAAAAGAAAATTTAAAGACGTATTGAACTATAAAAAGTCTGAATAAGAGAATTATTGTGAAGTCAGTATTCACAATTGCTGTAACTTGGGAGGGAAAGTAATGTGTTGAGATTAGAAGGGAATTTCTAGGCCATATCTGCTTTCTGTTTTGTGATATGCAAGTCAAACCAGTTTGTTGCAAGTATAAAGAAACGGGATCAAGTATCTAATAAGCACCCCAGCTAAGAGCAGTTTGAAAAGGAACTTCCGGTTGTTTGTAAACAAAAGCAACAGACGATTTTTGACACTAGAATTTCACTGTACTATTAATTTATCGTTAGTGCAAAAGTAATATTTCACATATGCTAACAACAACAACAACATGAAATAACTAATTTGTTTTTTTATTAACATCAAAACTATTTCAGAATAAATTCGACACAAAACCTCTGCTGCCTTTCAAGAAAAGGTTAGGGGAGTAAACCCCGAAAATAAATCAGGTGGTGGGATGCTGATATCCAGTGCAGCCCATCGATTCCTGTTGCCAAACTGCATTGATTACTTACCTTTCCTTTGGATCACAGCAGCAGTGTGGAAAGGGGGGATTTGCTGCATGGGCAGCAGCTCATCCTTCACATGAACCCGCCCAGGCTATGTAATTCAAAGGAAAAAAAAACTTTGCCACTACTCTATCGTCTCTCCTAGACGGAAGGTTGCCAACATAAGAATATATGTTTCCTGCATTGTCAGAGTTATATATTGTCCAAGTAAATTTAAGTATATACATATTGCTCACCATTGGATAGCAGTACCTATCGCTTAATGTGCTTATTGTGAAAATGGTTTGTAAATAAACATGAACAACCTTTTTAAAAATCTTACAGTGAAATTCTAATGTCAAAAAATCGTCTGTTGCTTTGGTTTACAAACAACCGGAAGTTTGCGGTGAAAAACAAAAACTGTCCTTTTTCAAAATGCTCTCGGTCGGGGTGCTTATTAGATACCTGATCCAAGTAAACTGGACGACTATAAAAGGAAACCACATCCGGGACAGTGTATTCTGAATGGATTATTTCTCCATTTGATATTAAAGTGGAAAGTGCTAATTTAGACATTTTTCTTAAAGAAGAATTTATTGAAATGTCTTTCAATCTTGAAGCGAAGCCTATGTCCACATTTAAAGGAGTCTAGACGAACAAAAACCTGAATCAAAACATACCAATCTTTGAGCAAGTGTTGAGCCCATTTCACTAGCTTTATCAAGTTCGTAAATGGTGGAATCTGGCTTCAGCCATATGCATTATTTAATAAGTAACCAGAAAAGAACTTTGACCATAGAATGTTGTGATTTGCGACTCAAACTCACAAACATGAAAGCTAATATTCATGATATCTTAAAAGGGCTGAACTTGCACAAAGGTGTCAAAATTAGAGTGACCCAGAAAAAACAGAACCCACAAATTTTGTAATAAAACTGTTAATTTTAAGTATGGGGGGGTCTAGGGTTAGGTTTAGGGTTAGGGTTCAGGGTTAGGATTAGGGTGTAGGGTTAGGGTTAGGGTTGGGATTTAGGGTTAGTTTAATGGGAAAATGAATAAATGATTTGGGTTCTGTTTTTTCTGGGTCACCCTGTATTCCGGTGACCCAGAAAAAACAGAACCCACACATTTGTAATAAAACTGTTAATTTTAATTATGGGGCTCTAGGGTTAGGGTTCAGGGTTAGGGTGTAGGATTAGGGTTAGGGTTGGGTTTTAGGGTTAGTTTAATGGGAAAATGAATAAATAATTTGGGTTCTGTTCTTTCTGGGTCACCCTGTATTCCGTGACCCAGAAAAACAGAACCCACAAAGTTTGTAATAAAACTGTTAATTTTAACTAGGGGGTTTATGGTTAGGGTTAGGGGTTAGGCTTAGGCTTAGGGGTTAGGGTTAGGGTTGGGGTTGGGGTTTAAGGTTAGTTTAATGGGAAAATAAATAAATAATTTGGGTCCTGTTTTTTCTGGGTCACCCTAATTTTGACACCTTTGTGCAAGTTCAGCCCCTAAAAGCCCATTAAATCCACCTTTTTCATTAAAACATAATATTATTGTGTTACAAATAATTGCTATTTTCATTCTTTTTGGTTTTCTTTTAGATCAATGAAAACATGACCCTTGGAGAAAATATCGCTGACAATGGAGGAATCAAAGCTGCATTTAACGTAAGATAAATACTTATATTATTATTATTATTATTATTATTATTATTACTAGCAAATATATGCACCCTTCGGGTGCAAGTATTTAGGTTTTGATGTTATAAAATATTGTATCAAATTAGAAACTATTTAGATAAACTGAGGGTGTATAATAAAAAAATAGAACAGCTTTAAATCTAACTCTTCCATCATTTTCCATCACTCCCGTCTTTCATTTTTCCTAATTTATCTATTTAGTTAGATTATGAAGTATTTAATAAAATTACAGTTCTTTCGTCTTGTTTATGGATTTCTTTTAAGATTTATCCCAGAGATTTTTGATCAGATTCGTTAAGAGAAAACCAAACAATAAGAAATCAATAATACTGAGCATATATTTATTAAAATCAAATTTTAAATATCAATATGCAAATAAGCCTTCTCGTTCACACTGTAAACCGCTATTTTGTTGAATATATAAATATACTTGCATGTTATTAGTATGTAGATCCAACAGTATTAATGAGGTATAACAATTTTATCAATAATTGAGATTTAAATAAAAAATAAATTCATGGTGAATGTGATGTCAATAACTAAGGGAATTGTGACTTGAATAGTGATTTAGTTTCGGTTACAGACAAACAAACACACAATCTACATTATAATAAGATTATTATTATTATTATTATTTACTCCTTTTGAGTTTTCACATCAGCGTTAGCTGATGGTCTTTCACTGGAGTCTGAGTGACAGCAAGTCTCCTCAGGTCTCCAGGACTCTTCTGAGTATTCTGGCAGATTGCAGCAGTGCAGTGTTCTGAATGGTTTCAATTTATTATTATTATTATTATTATTATTATTATTATTATTTACTCCTTTTGAGTTTTCACATCAGCGTTAGCTGATGGTCTTTCACTGGAGTCTGAGTGACAGCAAGTCTCCTCAGGTCTCCAGGACTCTTCTGAGTATTCTGGTAGATTTAAGCAATGCAGTGTTCTGAATGGTATCAATCCTTCCTCTGATTTCCAGATTTTATTATTATTATATTATTATTATTATTATTATTATTATTATTATTATTATTATTATTTCACTTCATTCGAGTTTTTCACACCTGCCTTAGCCGGTGGTTCACTGGAGGCTGAGTGACTGCAAGTCTCCTCAGATCTCCAGGACTCTTCTAAGTATTCCAGCCGATCTCAACAATGTCTTGATGGTCTCCATTCTTCCTCTGATTTCCAATTCATCCAGACTCTTTTCCAGACCCCTGGGGATCGTTCCAAGGGCCCCAATTACAATTGGTACGGCCTTGACCCTCATGTTCCACAATCTTCTCAGTTCTCTGGCAAGGTCCAAGTATTTGTCGATCTTTTCGCTCTCTTTCATTTTCACTGTGACACGCCTTCTTCTTCTTGTCAATTAAAACTATGTCTGGTCTCCTGGGCGGGATTAGGTGATACGTCTGTACCTCAAAGTCCCAGAGAATTTTATGCGTCTCATTCTCCAGGACAGATTCAGGCTTGTGCATATACTATTTAGTTGAATGGTGAATTATTATTATTATTATTATTATTATTATTATTATTATTATTATTATTATTATTATTATTTCACTCCTTGTGAGTCTTTCACACCAGCCTAATGGTGGTCTTTCACTGGAGTCTGGATGACAAGTCTCCTCAAGTCTCCAGGACTTTCCCGAGTATTCCAGCTGATTTCAACAATGCTGTTGTCTGGGTGGTCTCAATTCTTCCTCTGATTTCCAGTTCCTCTTGTTTTTTTCTAAGCTTTTTTCAATTCCCTAGCAAGGTATATTTGTCTATATTTTGAATTCTTTTCATCTTCACCCTGTGATCTGCTGGAACTGCAAAATCAACAAGTTGACGATCCGTTTTTATCTCAAAGTCACAGAGAATTCTATGCATTTCATTCTCAAGAACAGATTCTGGTTTATGCATATAGCATTATTATTATTTACTCCTTTTGAGTTTTTCACATCAGCATTAGCTGATGTTATTTCACTTTAGTCTGAGTGACAACAAGTCTCCTCATGTCTCCAGGACTCTTCTGAGTATTCTGGAAGATTGCAGCAGTGCAGTATTCTGGATGGTCTATTATTATTATTATATTATTATTATTATTATTATTATTATTATCAGCAAAATAAAGAAAATAACAAAATAAAATTTCTGCATTAACATAATAATTTTAAAGCATTTTCTTTTTTCTTCTTTTTCTGTTGACAGGCTTACAAAGAATATATAGAAAGTCACAAAATCAAGACAAAACTCTTGCCAGGTCTTGGTTATACCAGTGACCAACTCTTTTTTGTTGGGTTTGCACATGTAAGTAGACTAAAATTTGAATAAGTTTGAATGGAACACATCATTTTTTAACGTTTAAAAATTGTTTTAAATAAGTTCCACCAACTTACATATAATTTAATTCAATTTAATTTTCTTGTTAATATTTTAATTTTGAAAAGAAAATGTTTTTATAAACATTAAATATCTGTTCAATCAACAGTTTGATTTAAATTTTCAACCTATTTACTTTTAAAATTCTTAACACCCTTTTTTTAGGGTTTTTTAATAAGGAAAATAGCTCTGTGTTGAATAAAAACATAACAAAATAGAATGTAATGTATTATGTGCTATAATATATTCTAATATTTATTTTTAATACTCTGTGCTTGTGTTGAATAAAAACATAACAAAATAGAATGTAATGTATTATGTGCTATAATATTTCTAATATTTATTTTTAATAAGGAAAATAGCTCTGTGTTGAATAAAAACATAACAAAATAGAATGTAATGTATTATGCTATAATATATTCTAATATTTATTTTTAATAAGGAAAATAGCTCTGTGTTGAATAAAAACATAACAAAATAGAATGTAATGTATTATGTGCTATAATATATTCTAATATTTATTTTTAATAAGGAAAATAGCTCTGTGTTGAATAAAAACATAACAAAATAGAATGTAATGTATTATGTGCTATAATATATTCTAATATTTATTTTTAATAAGGAAAATAGCTCTGTGTTGAATAAAAACATAACAAAATAGAATGTAATGTATTATGTGCTATAATATTCTAATATTCATTTTTAATAAGGAAAATAGCTCTGTGTTGAATAAAAACATAACAAAATAGAATGTAATGTATTATGTGCTATAATATATTCTAATATTATTTTTAATAAGGAAAATAGCTCTGTGTTGAATAAAAACATAACAAAATAGAATGTAATGTATTATGTTATAATATATTCTAATATAATAAGGAAAATAGCTCTGTAATAAAACATAACAAAATAGAATGTAATGTATTATGTGCTATAATATATTCTAATATTTATTTTTAATAAGGAAAATAGCTCTGTGTTGAATAAAAACATAACAAAATAGAATGTAATGTATTATGTGCTATAATATATTCTAATATTTATTTTTAATAAGGAAAATAGCTCTGTGTTGAATAAAAACATAACAAAATAGAATGTAATGTATTATGTGCTATAATATATTCTAATTTTTTTAATAAGGAAATAGCTCTGTGTTGAATAAAAACATAACAAAATAGAATGTAATGTATTATGTGCTATAATATATTCTAATATTCATTTTTAATAAGGAACATAGCTCTGTGTTGAATAAAAACATAACAAAATAGAATGTAATGTATATGTGCTATAATATATTCTAATATTCATTTTTAATAAGGAACATAGCTCTGTGTTGAATAAAAACATAACAAAATAGAATGTAATGTATTATGTGCTATAATATATTCTAATATTTATTTTTAATAAGCTCTGTGTTGAATAAAAACATAACAAAATAGAATGTAATGTATTATGTGCTATAATATTCTAATATTCATTTTTAATAAGGAAAATAGCTCTGGTTGAATAAAAACATAACAAAATAGAATGTAATGTATTATGTGCTATAATATATTCTAATATTTATTTTTAATAAGGAAAATAGCTCTGTGTTGAATAAAAACATAACAAAATAGAATGTAATGTATCATATGCTATAATATATTCTAATATTTATTTTTTTTATAAATAATATTTTTCTTTAGCGTAATAAATTTGGAAACTTGAATGTTTTTAGTGAACATTGATTGATTGATATAAATGTCTTTACTGTGGTTGAGGAGCACGAGCTCTGCCGAATCCAGCTCTAAATTGGAAGTCTGTAGAGCTTCCAGCACCAACATCGGCCTTCTTGTCACCAGACATGTTGGCAGGTGCTCTTCTGTATTCACGATCAGTAGGTGGTCCACCTCGTGCCACTTCTGGTGCCTTTGGTCTTGGCCCACGAGTGGCTTCTGTACATATTAACATAAGTGTATTTAAAGCTCTCAAGACATAGCAAAATTCGCCTGAGTGACACCTCTTAACTCCGAAATCTCATAATTTGTGACACTTGCAATTCCAGGTACCAAAACACCTTTCTTGGACTCTTATTTTCATTCTAATTTATAGATACCACCAATTTTCCCTGTAAAATTTAACCCCCTCTATATTTAACACAATGAAATTTGCATAAAGGTTAATATCACCTTGAAAAAGTTTTGTGTATTCAAAAGAAAAAACATTGAAAAAACTCATGATGATTAAAAAAAAAGAATTTTTAGCTTACAGAAATAATGAAAATTATAAACGAAAAACAACGTTTACATTTTTTCACCGTTAGATCAATTGAAATTTAACGTAGCCAAAAACAAGTTATGACTAAAAGCTTTTTAAAAGATTTCTATGAAAATAATTTCACGAAATTTTCCATAATTACATACCATTTGATGAAAATATGTCTGAAATAGTTTTTTCTTAAAATATATTAGGGGAAAGATTTTTTTTTAGGAGGTCTAGCCCCCTATTTTATTTTATGAAATATGAAAAAATGAACAGACAAAAAACGATTTTTTTTCTATAAAGATAAGTCTGAATAATTATGTCAGAAGATTTTTATAAGTTTCAATGCCAGAGTTTTTTTAGTAAAAGAACCATGAATACAGAATTCTGCTAAAATTTTTCCGTGTAAAAAAACGGACTGTTTTACTTATTTTTCAAGTTAACGGTAAGTAATTTTTCCCTAGTCGGATAATATGACCTTTGAATTAACTGTTTTTCTTTGTAACAACTCTTTATGTTGGTTATTTCTTTTTTGCGATGATTAAAAAATATAATTAAAAAATATTTACGTTTCTTCCTTCAATATGGCCTAAACTGATCACGTGACCTATATTGGTGGTACCTAGTGAACATATTATCATAAGTGTATTTAAAGCTCTCAAGACATAGCAAAATTCGCCCGAGTGACACCTCTTAACTCTGAAATCTGGTAATTTGTGACACTCGTAATTCCAGGTACCAAAACACCTTTCTTGGACTCTTATTTTCATTCTGATTTAACACTAATTTTCAGACGATACAGGCTTGAATCTTCTACATGTTCATGTTGTATCCGTGGAATATATCGACCGAGACATTGTGTGACCCCCCCAAAAAAAAAACAACAACAAAAAAAACAAAACAACAACAAAAAAAAAAATGGATGAAGATAATTAAAAAAATATGTGGAATAATAAAACTACAAAGATACTCTAGGCACTTTTTGGCAGACAAGGGAGATAATCCCACAATAGTTAAGAATATCTTACCTGTTCACAGCTAAGTAAATCTGCAACCCGTGTGTTGGGTTCAACAGGTCAATTTCTTAAGCGGAGTTTAACAGGTTTGAATTAAAAGTTTTCCTTCTCCTAGACCGGTTACCATAGCAAGGTTAAAGGGCTCAGTCTGTACTACTATTTTACCCAAAGCTTGAAGGAGAACAATTGAATTCATACCTTTCCCAGAAGTATTAGCGCTTTGTGAAATGTAAACAGGATCATCCAGGATTTGAACTCGTGTTGTCGTCTCCATTTCCTACGATGATAATCATAACACCGATAATAGGATATTATTTGGGAAAAAGGCCTTTGGTTATTTGGTGGGATGTTGCTGCTGGTGTTGCTAATTTCTTTTCTTAAACCCCCATTATACGTTATTTTCTTTCTTTTGGGACAAAGACAAAGATACTTTCAAGGTTTCAGACTTTATTTCTAGGTCCGTGGCTATTTCTTGGGGAGGAGAGTTTCACCTGAACCAGTCAATAGCATATTTTCCCAGTCATGGTCCGGGCTGGAATAGCCGGGGGGGGGGGTTCTTTTTGGTGCCAGAAAGGTGGCTTTTTTCTGCGCATGCCCAGAGGGTTCTTCCTGTCTGGAGCCTCCTGGACGATTGTTATTTTTTATTTTGATTTAATTTAATTTTAATTTTATTTTATGCTAATTTAGAGATGCATGTTTATCGGCGACATTTGTCAACTTTGTTATCTTAAATTACTTTAAAAATAAAATTCAAAATTATGTTTTCCACCGAAGAAGTGAAATAATTTTAATTTCTGACAATAATTTATGGATATAAAAATATCTGGAATCTTTTGAAAACTAATTTAATTACTATAAAAATCTAATTCATTTCAACATTCAATTGATATATTATTTTCGCTGTTATCCGTGTTAATCAGTGGGATGACATAAACAAAGTCACCCATGGAAACCTTAGCCGATTAAATTTCCGTCAAATCTTTTTAAAACTTTTTTTTTATCATATAGATTTAAAACAAACCTTAAGCCGAACGAGAAATTTTGAAAGATTTTGGTGGACTTGAAGATCTGGAACCCCCCTTCCTCATCTAAATTTGAAAAAAAATTTTTTTTTCCTTCACACCAATCTATCAGATTGTAAAAAAAACTTAAACGTTCTCTATTTTTTGAGTTTTCACGGGTACTCATTTCCTGGTATAAGTTTATAGTAAATCGATCCCCCATATCGTTAACACGACAAGATGTCAAAATTAGGATGGCCCCCCAAAAAATAGAACCCAAATTATTTATTTATTTTCCCATTAAACTAACCTTAAGATGGGGTGGGGGGTCAAGATGTTCAGGTCTGCCAAGATTTTTTTTAAATTGTAAGATTATTTACTGTAAATGTGATAGATTAAAAAAATTGTCGAGACCTTTGTTTCACATGGGAATTTAATTAAATCATTGATAGAAATGTTAACAGCGTCTAATAAGGAAACAATGATTTATTTTCAGATCTGGTGTCGTAAGATTCAGCCAAATGCATTGATTAACCAATTGCTGACAGATCCACATTCACCAGCAAATGCCAGGTATGTATGTCCTTTTATAATAACTAGCAAGAATATGCCCCCCCCCCCGGGCGTGAGTATTTAAATTTTAATGTATTGAAATATATTAAACTAGAAAGACAAACGAAACTAAATAAGAACGGATATAAAAATATTACACTTATTTTAATATTATTTTAATTGATTTCTACATAAAATTATATATAGAATTGCTTTAAATACGTTTGAGAATAACATGATAGTATTAGAAATCAGTTACAGCAAATAATTATTCAATAAACACAGTTTTGTTAAAATCATTATTCTTTATTTCTTAGAGATATATAAGACACATTTCAGGATTTTAGATGCATTAGTAATATGGGCAGTTTTGCGGCAAATCTAACTCAGCTAGACTTTAAGAGACGCTAATAAATAAGATGCTAATTAAGATTAAGTAATGACTATTTCATGATCATTGAGAATGTAACTTAAATAAGTAAGGAAATCGTGACGTCAGTGGGGACGTAGTTTCCGATATAAATAGAAAGACACGGAATCTCTATAATAATAATAATAATAATAATAATAATAATAATAATAATGGAGATTATATGTATGTCTGTAACCGAAACTATGTTATCACCAATGTCACAATTCCTTTAGTTATTTACGTTATATTCTCAATGGATATTAAATTAGCATCTTATTTATTATCACTGTCTCTATCTAGCTAAGATAGAATGGCCTCAAAACAGCCCATATTATTAATGTATTTAAAATACTGCGATGTTGGTTACATATCATTAAGAAATAAATGATTACACTGTATATGATGTGAATAATTTGCATACCGGTTTTAACAAAGTATTCCAATCTAATACAAATAATTTGCAAACAGTCATATGATATCAAGTATTTCTTTCTTGTGCAAATAATTTGCACAAAGTTATATGATATCAAGTATTCTTATCTAATACAAATAATTTGCAAACAGTTATATGATATCAAGTATTCCTATCTAATACAAATAATTTGCACACAGTTATATGATATCAAGTATTCTTATATAATACAAATAATTTGCACACAATTATATGATATCAAGTATTCCTATCTAATACAAATAATTTGCACACAGTTATACGATATCAAGTATTCTTATATAATACAAATAATTTGCACACAGTTATATGATATCAAGTATTCCTATATAATAAAAATAATTTGCACATAGTTATATGATATCAAGTATTCTTATCTGATACAAATAATTTGCACACAGTTATATGATATCAAGTATTCTTATCTAATACAAATAATTAGCACACAGTTATATGATATCAAGTATTCTTATCTAATAGAAATAATTTGCACACAGTTATATGATATCAAGTATTCTTATCTGATACACATAATTTCACAGTTATATGATATCAAGTATTCTTATCTGATACAAATAATTTGCACACAGTTATATGATATCAAGTATTCTTATCTGATACAAATAATTTGCACACAGTTATATGATATGCACACAAGTATTCTAAAGTAATATCAAATTCTTATCTAATACAAATAATTTGCACACAGTTATATGATATCAAGTATTCTTATCTAATAAAAATAATTTGCACACAATTATATGATATCAAGTATTCCTATCTAATACAATATTTGCACACAGTTATATGATATCAAGTATTCTTATATAATACAAATAATTTGCACACAATTATATGATATCAAGTATTCCTATCTAATACAATAATTGCACACAGTATACGATATCAAGTATTCACACACAGTTATATGATATCAAGTATTCCTATATAATAAAAATAATTTGCACATAGTTATATGATATCAAGTATTCTTATCTGATACAAATAATTTGCACACAGTTATATGATATCAAGTATTCTTATCTAATACAAATAATTAGCACACAGTTATATGATATCAAGTATTCTTATCTAATAGAATAATTTGCACACAGTTATATGATATCAAGTATTCTTATCTGATACACATAATTTGCACACAGTTATATGATATCAAGTATTCTTATCTGATACAAATAATTTGCACACAGTTATATGATATCAAGTATTCTTATCTGATACAAATAATTTGCACACAGTTATATGATCAAGTATTCTTATCTAATACAAATAATTTGCACGCAGTTATATGATATCAAGTATTTCTATACAAATAATTTGCACACAATTATATGATATCAAGTATTCTTATCTAATACAAATAATTTGCACACAGTTATATGATATCAAGTATTCTTATCTAATACAAATAATTTGCACACAGTTATATGATATCAAGTATTCTTATCTAATTAATTTGCACACAGTTATATGATATCAAGTATTCTTATTATGCACACAGTTATATGATATCAAGTATTCTTATCTGATACAAATATTTTGCACACAGTTATGATATCAAGCTTATCTAATACAAATTTTGCATTATATGATATCAAGTATTCTTATCTAATACAAATAATTAGCACACAGTTATATGATATCAAGTATTCTTATCTAATAGAAATAATTTGCACACAGTTATATGATATCAAGTATTCTTATCTGATACACATAATTTGCACACAGTTATATGATATCAAGTATTCTTATCTGATACAAATAATTTGCACACAGTTATATGATATCAAGTATTCTTATCAAATAATTTGCACACAGTTATATGATATCAAGTATTCTTATCTAATACAAATAATTTGCACACAGTTATATGATATCAAGTATTCTTATCTAATAAATAATTTGCACACAGTTATATGATATCAAGTATTCTTATCTAAAATAATTTGCACACAGTTATATGATATCAAGTATTATATGATATCAAGTATTCTAATAATTTGCACACAGTTATATGAATGCACACAGTTATATGATATCAAGTATTCTTATTTGATACAAATAATTAGCACACAGTTATATGATATCAAGTATTCTTATCTAATAATTTGCACACAGTTATATGATATCAAGTATTCTTATCTGATACAAATAATTTGCACACAGTTATATGATATCAAGTATTCTATCTAATACAAATAATTTGCACACAGTTATATGATATCAAGTATTCTTATCTAATACAAATAATTTGCAAACAGTTATATGATATCAAGTATTCTTATATAATACAAATAATTTGCACACAGTTATATGATATCAAGTATTCTTATATAATACAAATAATTTGATCACAGTTATATGATATCAAGTATTCCTATCTAATACAAATAATTTGCACACAGTTATATGATATCAAGTATCTTATATAATACAAATAATTTGCACACAGTTATAGATATCAAGTATTCCTATATAATACAAATAATTTGCACATAGTTATATGATATCAAGTATTCTTATCTGATACAAATAATTTGCACACAGTTATATGATATCAAGTATTCTTATCTAATACAAATAATTTGCACACAGTTATATGATATCAAGTATTCTTATCTAATACAAATAATTTGCACGCAGTTATATGATATCAAGTATTCTTATCTAATACAAATAATTTGCACACAGTTATATGATATCAAGTATTCTTATCTAATACAAATAATTTGCACACAGTTATATGATATCAAGTATTCTTATCTAATAAAAAATAATTTGCACACAGTTATATGATATCAAGTATTCTTATCTAATACAAATAATTTTGCACACAGTTATATGATATCAAGTATTCTTATCTGATACAAATAATTTGCAAACAGTTATATGATATCAAGTATGATATCAAGTATTCTTATCTAATACAAATAATTTGCACACAGTTATATGATATCAAGTATTCTTATCTGATACAAATAATTGCACACAGTTATATGATATCAAGTATTCTTATCTAATACAAATAATTTGCACACAGTTATATGATATCAAGTATTCTTATCTAATACAAATAATTTGCAAACAGTTATATGATATCAAGTATTCTTATCTAATACAAATAATTAGCACACAGTTATATGATATCAAGTATTCTTATCTAATAGAAATAATTTGCACACAGTTATATGATATCAAGTATTCTTATCTGATACACATAATTTGCACACAGTTATATGATATCAAGTATTCTTATCTGATACAAATAATTTGCACACAGTTATATGATATCAAGTATTCTTATCTGATACAAATAATTTGCACACAGTTATATGATATCAAGTATTCTTATCTAATACAAATAATTTGCACGCAGTTATATGATATCAAGTATTCTTATCTAATACAAATAATTTGCACACAGTTATATGATATCAAGTATTCTTATCTAATAGAAATAATTTGCACACAGTTATATGATATCAAGTATTCTTATCTGATACACATAATTTGCACACAGTTATATGATATCAAGTATTCTTATCTAATACAAATAATTTGCACACAGTTATATGATATCAAGTATTTATCTAATAAAAATAATTTGCACACAGTTATATGATATCAAGTATTCTTATTTGATACAAATAATTAGCACACAGTTATATGATATCAAGTATTCTTATCTAATAAAAATAATTTGCACACAGTTATATGATATCAAGTATTCTTATCTGATACAAATAATTTGCACACAGTTATATGATATCAAGTATTCTTATCTAATTAATCTAATACAATAATTTGCAAACAGTTATATGATATCAAGTATTCTTATATAATACAAATAATTTGCACACAGTTATATGATATCAAGTATTCTTATATAATACAAATAATTTGATCACAGTTATATGATATCAAGTATTCCTATCTAATACAAATAATTTGCACACAGTTATACGATATCAAGTATTCTTATATAATACAAATAATTTGCACACAGTTATATGATATCAAGTATTCCTATATAATACAAATAATTTGCACATAGTTATATGATATCAAGTATTCTTATCTGATACAAATAATTTGCACACAGTTATATGATATCAAGTATTCTTATCTAATAGAAATAATTTGCACACAGTTATATGATATCAAGTATTCTTATCTAATACAAATAATTTGCACACAGTTATATGATATGATATCAAGTATTCTTATCTGATACAAATAATTTGCACACAGTTATATGATATCAAGTATTCTTATCTGATACAAATAATTTGCACACAGTTATATGATATCAAGTATTCCTATTTAATACAAATATTTGCACACAGTTATATGATATCAAGTATTCTTATCTGATACAAATAATTTGCACACAGTTATATGATATCAAGTATTCTTATCTGATACAAATAATTTGCACACAGTTATGATATCAAGTATTCTTATCTGATACAATAATTTGCACACAGTTATATGATATCAAGTATTCTTATCTAATACAAATAATTTGCACACAGTTATATGATATCAAGTATTCTTATCTGATACAAATAATTTGCACACAGTTATATGATATCAAGTATTCTTATCTAATAAAAATAATTTGCACACAGTTATATGATATCAAGTATTCTTATCTGATACAAATAATTTGCACACAGTTATATGATATCAAGTATTCTTATCTAATACAAATAATTTGCACACAGTTATATGATATCAAGTATTCTTATCTAATACAAATAATTTGCAAACAGTTATATGATATCAAGTATTCTTATATAATACAAATAATTTGCACACAGTTATATGATATCAAGTATTCTTATATAATACAAATAATTTGATCACAGTTATATGATATCAAGTATTCCTATCTAATACAAATAATTTGCACACAGTTATACGATATCAAGTATTCTTATATAATACAAATAATTTGCACACAGTTATATGATATCAAGTATTCCTATAATACAAATAATTTGCACATAGTTATATGATATCAAGTATTCTTATCTGATACAAATAATTTGCACACAGTTATATGATATCAAGTATTCTTATCTAATAAAATAATTTGCACACAGTTATATGATATCAAGTATTCTTATCTGATACAAATAATTTGCACACAGTTATATGATATCAAGTATTCTTATCTAATACAAATAATTTGCACACAGTTATATGATATCAAGTATTCTTATCTAATACAAATAATTTGCAAACAGTTATATGATATCCACACAGTTATATGATATCAAGTATTCTTATATAATACAAATAATTTGATCACAGTTATATGATATCAAGTATTCCTATCTAATACAAATAATTTGCACACAGTTATACGATATCAAGTATTCTTATATAATACAAATAATTTGCACACAGTTATATGATATCAAGTATTCTATATAATACAAATAATTTGCACATAGTTATATGATATCAAGTATTCTTATCTGATACAAATAATTTGCACACAGTTATATGATATCAAGTATTCTTATCTAATAGAAATAATTTGCACACAGTTATATGATATCAAGTATTCTTATCTAATACAAATAATTTGCACACAGTTATATGATATCAAGTATTCTTATCTGATACACATAATTTGCACACAGTTATATGATATCAAGTATTCTTATCTGATACAAATAATTTGCACACAGTTATATGATATCAAGTATTCTTATCTGATACACATAATTTGCACACAGTTATATGATATCAAGTATTCTTATCTGATACACATAATTTGCACACAGTTATATGATATCAAGTATTCTTATCTGATACAAATAATTTGCACACAGTTATATGATATCAAGTATTCTATCTGATACACACATGCACACAGTTATATGATATCAAGTATTCTTATCTGATACAAATAATTTGCACACAGTTATATGATATCAAGTATTCTTATTTGATACAAATAATTTGCACACAGTTACATGATATCAAGTATTCTTATCTGATACACATAATTTGCACACAGTTAATGCAGTATATGATATCAAGTATTCTATCACACAGTTATATGATATCAAGTATTCTTATCTGATACACATAATTTGCACACAGTTATATGATATCAAGTATTCTTATCTGATACAAATAATTTGCACACAGTTATATGATATCAAGTATTCTTATCTGATACACATAATTTGCACACAGTTATATGATATCAAGTATTCTATTTAACAAATAATTTGCACACAGTTATATGATATCAAGTATTCTTATCTGATACAAATAATTTGCACACAGTTATATGATATCAAGTATTCTTATCTGATACAAATAATTTGCACACAGTTATGATATCAATATTCTTATCTGATACACATAATTTGCACACAGTTATATGATATCAAGTATTCTTATCTGATACAAATAATTTGCACACAGTTATATGATATCAAGTATTCTTATCTGCACACACAGCACACAGTTATATGATATCAAGTATTCTTATCTGATACAAATAATTTGCACACAGTTATATGATATCAAGTATTCTTATCTGATACAAATAATTTGCACACAGTTATATGATATCAAGTATTCTTATCTGATACAAATAATTTGCACACAGTTATATGATATCAAGTATTCTTATCTGATACACATAATTTGCACACAGTTATATGATATCAAGTATTCTTATCTGATACAATAATTTGCACACAGTTATATGATATCAAGTATTCCTATTTATACAAATAATTTGCACACAGTTATATGATATCAAGTATTCTATCTAATAATTTGCACACCTTATATGATATCAAGTATTCCTAAATACAAATAATTTGCACACAGTTATATGATATCAAGTATTCTTATCTAATAAAAATAATTTGCACACAGTTATATGATATCAAGTATTCTTATCTAATAAAAATAATTTGCACACAGTTATATGATATCAAGTATTCTTATCTGATACAAATAATTTGCACACAGTTATATGATATCAAGTATTCTTATCTAATAGAAATAATTTGCACACAGTTATATGATATCAAGTATTCTTATATAATATAAATAATTTGCACACAGTTATATGATATCAGTAAAGTAAAGTCGTCGGGGCGACCTAAATTCGGTATCAGCCAGTCAGCGAGGGAGTCTATCCTCTTTTCAATAGCGCTAGACCAAGGAGATTGTTTTGGCGTCTGAGGTGGAGCGCCACACCTACCATCAGCTCCTTACTTTACCGCACATAACCCTGTGCTACTCATAACACTGAGGACCGGGATCGAACTAGGAACCTTGTGGTTTCTATCCGAACGCTCTACCGACTGAGCTAACCCGGCAAGTATTCCTATATAATTCTGATAATATAATTTCAAGTAATTATTTCTATTTCATAATAGTCATACTTGAAACCATGCAACTGTATGCAGATTAGTATCAACTACAGATCTAATAAATAATATGATAGTCTGATATGATTTAGAATATCTTATTATAATGGAAATACGGTGTCTGTCTGTCTGTAACCGAGACTACCTCACTGCTTCTGTCACCGTCAGGAATTGCGTAAATTCATCAATGAGTGTTTAATTTATAATCAAACCATTAATGCATGGAATAAGTCTTATTCATTAATGATGTCTCTATGAAAATCATAGTTAGATTTGCCTCAAAACAGCCCATGTTCTTAGTGTGGTTAAAATCCTGCAATCTATCTTATATATGGTGTGATTAATTTGCATACTGGTTTTAACAAAACGTAGTTTACTAAATAATTACTTAGTGTTATTGATCTCTAATATTATTTTTTTTATTCTCCATCGTATTAAAATCAATCCTATGAATGATTTTATATAGAAACCAATTAAGATATAATTTAAATAAGTGTAATTTTTTTAATATGCATTTTTATTTAATTTTGTTAGTTTTCTAATTTAACATATTTCATTATATTAAAACTTAAATACTTACGCCGGAGGGCGCATATTCTTGCTAGTAATACTAATTCATACTAATGTTATTATAGTAGTTGTTGATAAGCGTGTTATTTAAAACTAATTAGAGCTGGATAATTACTGGTAAATTCAATCCACACCGAGTGCCCGACTGTTGTATCTGTTTATTAGGCTATACTAAGGTTAATAAGTATTTATCAATATCAATGATTTTCGTAACATGGATAAACTGTAATATATCATTTCTTCTGTATAAATACGAGTTTTGTTCTGTTCGTAGTTTCTAAATATATAATGTTCAACTTCGTCTTGTGCCAGTGATTTTTAAGATTTAAAAAAATATTAAAATAGATCACTAAATAGGACTGAGCCGATTCTAGTAGTGACTACCCCAAGCGGAGAATTAAGAAGTTTGAATTCAGATGTTTCCTTCTCCTAGACTGGTTGCCTAAAAAAGAGTTATAGAGCCCAGTCTGGAGAGAATAGTTGGATTCATACCTTTCTCAAGAGTATTAGCGCTATGTGAACTGTGGCTTCGTCCAGGATTTGAAATCAAATCGACAAGTCCATTTCCTACGACTCTAACCAGTACACCAACACGCTTCCCCAAGTTTTAATTTAATGAAAACAAGTTTTGTGTAGTAGCGGCCTACTGTCGGTATTATCCGGACAGCGAGGGAGTCTATTCCCTTTTCCTTAGCGCTTTATTATTATCGTATTTTTGTTTTTGTTTTTGCAGGGTTATCGTCACATTACGAAACAGTGATGCCTTCTCAGAAGCATTCAAATGTTCAGAAAACTCACCAATGAATCCTACAAAAAAATATGGAGTTTGGTAAAACTGCCAAACGTTGAGACACATGTCTATGAACCTGTATATATATATATATATATATATATATATATATATATATATATATATATATATATGAGGAAAAATGAGTAAAGAAAAGAAATGTAAATGGATAAAATGAATTTAATCGATATCACATTAATCGATATCACTTACACATGTGTTTCGGTCAGTATATGTGTGTGAAAATATTTCGCACACATAAAAGAATCGACTTTCATCAGAGTGAACATTTATTTTGAATGAAAAAATTCGTTGGGAAAACAAGAGATTTTTGGAAATATTCGAAAATCGAATTTTTTAAAATTTGGAACGCTGAGAATAGAGTTAAAATCCAAATCATAACGGTCTATCTTAACTCTATTCTCAGCGTTACAAATTTAAAAAAATTCGATTTTCGAATATTTCCAAAAATCTCTGTTGTTTTCCCAACGAATTTTTTCATTCAAAATAAATGTTCACTCTGATGAAGGTCGATTCTTTTATGTGTGCGAAATATTTTCACACACATATACTGACCGAAACACATGTGTAAGTGATATCGATTAATGATATCGATTAAATTCATTTTATCCATTTACATTTCTTTTCTTTACTCATTTTTCCTCATATTGTCGGATTCAATTCCTTTTCCATTTTTACATATATATATATATATATATATATATATATATATATATATATATATATATATATATATATATATATATATATATATATATATGTTATAGATATATATAAAGCTTTATATATATATATATACAGGGTGTCCCAGAAGTCGCGCACCATTTATGAAAATACATATAAAAAGTATAAAAAGACATATGAATATCAATTTCATTCACCATAATCATAATAGATGCTCAAATTGTTCACCCTCTCCATTGATACATATATCAATTCTCTTTATAAAACTTTGTACGGATGAAATTTATGTGTCTTAAGAATACGATGTACTGATGATTTGCTAATCGTAAGCTCCTGGCTTATTTTCCTAACTGATTTCACGGGGCTTCTAGCAACATTCGCCAAAACTATAGTTGATGTTGCACTCTTTCGTCGACCACATCTCTCGCGGTTAGCAACTGAGCCAGTTTCTTGGAAACGTTTTATCAAACGGCAGACAGTAGTATGGTTCAATGGTTTTTCTCGCTCGGGATGAGTGCGGTTGAATTCTTAAGCTACAGAGCGGTATGTAGCCCCATCTCTTCCAAACAAAAAAAACAATTTAACTCTTTCTTGTATTGTTAATTTCTCACCCATATCCAATAAAATCTGAAAAAAAAAAAAAATTATATGGTGCGCGACTTCTGGGACACCCTGTATATATATATATATATATATATATATATATATATAATATATATATATATATATATATATTATACAATTGGTGTCAGAATTATTCGCCCCCGTCCTTTAATTATGAATAAAGCTGTAAAACCTCAAATTTTTATTTAAATTCTATCTGCATTTTTCACAAATGATGAAATAATGAATTTGTAAGGATGTCCAGTTATGCCCACAAAAATTTTAAATCTCAAACAGTAATACAAAAAAAGAAAAAAAAGAGCCCCCCCCCCCAAACAAAACAGAAAAAAAAACAACAAAAGTACATCAACACAAAATTATTATTAAACTGCATCTAATTTTGGATTTCTGGGGAGTGTGGAGTACCCCTCTAACACCATTACTTCCAGGTCCACTCTGCCCAGAGTGGTAGTACCTGTTAGTGTCCCATCTATGGGTTTAATAGAAAAAAAAATTAGTTAAAAATGTTTTTAAAGAGATTGAGTAAAAAAAAATTGAATATCCATAAAAAATGAATAAAAGAAAACATCTTCGGCATAAAATAATCCAACAAGGGTTGACATGCCGTAAAATCCAACTAACCAAGCAAGCAACAAAATGATCAACCCTCATACCCCAGTAATAAATTGTGTAATCTTTATTATTGCCTTTAACCATTTTTAATAGTCCTTTACAAGATCACTAAACACACTGGTTGGTATTTTGCTCCATTATTCCTAGGTAATATTTTCAATGGGACTTAGATCAGGACTTTGTGAGGGGTTACAACAATACGTCAATTTTACTGTTAAGTATTTTGAAACAATTCTTTATATATATATTTTCAAAAGAATACCTAAATACTGGTCTTTATCAATGGTAAAGTCATCGGGGGCCTAAAATCGGTATCAGCCAATCGGCGAGGGAGTCTGTCCCCCTTTCACTAGCGCTAGACCAAGGAGATTGTTTTTGCGCCTGATGTGGAGCGCCACACCTACCATCAGCTCCTTAATGGTACCCTTTCTATATTCTTCTTATCTTTAGTATCTTATGTACTGGGTGTTAGACTTGGATTTTCTTTATATCATATTTCATTTAGAAATCCCCATCCAGACTAGATGTGAGTACGGGAGCACACTCAGCGCGACTTACTATCTCCGAGGCTTGCTGAGTACTGACTTAACTAACCCTTTCAAATCAAAACCGGAAAGAGCCTTTGTTTCTCATGTCTCTACTAATTCTCACGGTATCTACCGGAAAGGGGTTAAAACGAGGCTAATATGTGCCAATCAATCTTCCATGATATCGTCACATACTCCCACTCAAAAAACTGCTAGCCGTAATTTCTAACAGCCATTTTGATTTCTGCACTAACCCTACATAATTAGGGAACTAACAATTATGTAACACCCTAGACTCTCACTAGTTCTCCTAGTCCAGAAGTCACGAAACCTTCCCAAAGCTTAATACTCCCGCCACCGTGAATAATTATTGGGAGGATATTTCTTTTATGGTTAGAGAGCTTAATTCAATTTCCCCCATGTATATTGTCTTCTTCAGAACCTTCTAGAATGTTATAGAACTAGGTAAATATTATTTAATTTTCAAAGGGTGCTTGTATTATATATCAAATTATGAAAAACAACATACCCCCCCCCAAACAAACAAAAAACAAAACAAAAGAATTGCCATAGATCAATATTGTGTAATGGTTAGCAAGATAGTCTCGCAGATCCATTTCATAATTTCTATATAGGGCGCGGGGAGAATAATTTGGGACTGAACCAATCTTTTGAAAAATTTTATTAGTTGGAATATGATAGATCAAAACTTCTGAAAAAATAACGAATTATTCAAAATTAAATAAAGAATAAACTATCTATGGTAAATTCAATAAGTACTTGTATATATTCGCATTTACTTGAAAAATATACAAATACTCAGAAGGTGCGAATAGTTCTGACGCCAACTGTATGCATTGTTTATGTTCCAGTACGCATGCGCACACATACTCGTCTCTCTCTCTCTGTCTGTCTTACACACACCTACGCACACATACACACACACATGTATGAATATATATATATATATATATATATATATATATATATATATATATATATATATATGGAGTAAGATATGGAAATATATCCGACAGTATGCAGAAAATAGAAAAAAAAGGAAGTATCCTAAAAAAGATGAATTTATTCTATACGGTGAAGTCGACGTTAAAACGTTTTGGTTTTAATCAAACCTTCATCTAGACATTAGAATGAAAAAAAAAAATTGTTGTCTGAACTGTGATGGATATCTTTTCAAAATAGAATAAATTCTTTTATTCTGAAAAGATATCCGTCACCGTTCAGGCAACACTTTTTCTATCCTAATGTCCAGATGAAGGTTTGATTAAAAACCGAAACGTTTTAACGCCGACATCTAGAATGAATTAATTTGTTTTGGAATAGGTTTTTCTATTTTCCACACACACACACACACACACACACACACACACACACACACACATATATATATATATATACATATATATGTATGTGTATATATATATGTATGTGTGTGTATATATATATATATGTATATATATATGTATGTATATATATATATATATATGTGTATATATATATATATATGTATGTATATATATATATATATATATATATATATATATATACATACACACACACACACACACACACACACACACATATATATATATATATATATATATATATATATATATATATATATATATATATATACCGAGAAATACATGGGTGTATATAATTATTCATCTAAAATCATAATATTACCAGAAAATTTGCTCACCAATTTAATCATATTATTTACATTTAAAAAAAAGAAGCTATCTTTATCTAACGTGTTTCTGTGGCCTATTTGGTTTGGCACCGCCCCTGTGAGACGAGCACCCAAACGATAATGGAAGTTAAAACACACCAGAAATTATTTATTTATTCCTCTTCACTGCTGCTTACTTAAAAGCTGTTTACTTATATGACGTAACTATGACGCAACGTTTCTGCTCCTCGCAATTTGTCGCATGAGCCTAACTGCAATATCGAAAGAAACCAGGCCACATTAATCTTACTGAGCCAAAAGCGTCCGATCATGGTGTAATGGTTAGCAAGCTAGTCTCGCAGATCCATTAATACTGAACAGCGAGTTCGATCCTCGCTGGATTTCCCATACTTGCGACCTTTGGTGACATGCTATCCATGGTGAACGGGTTGGGTAAATATCCTAACGTGGTGTAATGGTTATCAAGCTGGTCTCGCAGATCCATTACTACTGAATGCTCCGTACTTGTGACCTTATGTCAAACCCTACCCGTTGGGTTAATAATTAAAAAAAAAATTCTTATATACCAAAGTAGGTCTAAGTAACAGCCATCGAATGTGAAACTCGCTGGGTGTAGTAATAAAAAACAATAAAAATCTCTAATAACTAATTTTCTAATTGGAGTTTCTTAGTTTTGCTGTCGCTTTTGAGCAAGAATTTCTACACTCGAATATTGAAATAAGCAACGATAATGAGGATTTACATTTTTGCATTTTATCTTGGGACGATTTAGACGGTCTCATTTTTAACTAGATGGTGTTGCAAGATGATAACGGTTGATAGAAATTCATCTACGACGACCTTGAGTCCGCATTCGGGGCTTTATCTTACATGGGCGATGGGTTAACACATTTGGCCAAAGTAAAAGTTGAGAAAAAAAGATTCTGATGAAGCTTCTAAAATCAACAGAGGCGAAATATTAATTGAATGTAATTATCTGTGTTTTGTTTTCTACTTTTTCCTCAACTTTTCCTCACATTTTAGATTTTCCTAATCTAGTTATTCCCTCATATATATATATATATATATATATATATATATATATATATATATATATATATATATATATATATAGTTAAGAGAAAGGAAATGAATCAGACGGTATGAGTATAGATAAAAGGATATGAAAACAACACAATATGCTGTCAAGTGAAAAGATTTTATATCATATACATAGCTAATATTGAACAATATTTCGATTTATAAAAATCATTTTCAGAGCTTGTTTATACTCCATGTTGCAAAAATGTTATGCGGAAGTTTCAAATATAAGCACGTCTGCCAACGCTTTTCTCGGTCAGCGACAGTTATGTATCTCTTATTGTAACAGTTTTTGAAAAAAGAAGACATATTCCAAACTCGATGATAGACAAATTCTCTTTTTCAAACAGGATGAGTATTTTTTTCGTCTCCGCTATTGATAAGTCCGGAGTATAAACAAGCTCTGAAGATGATTTTTATAAATCGAAATATTGTTCAATATTAGCTATGAATATGATATAAAATCTTTTCACTTTAACGGCATATTGTGTTGTTTTCATATCCTTTTATCTCTCTCTCTCTCTCTCTCTCTATATATATATATTATATATATATATATATATATATATATATATATATATATATCTATATATATATATATATATATATATATATATTTGTATATGTATAAGTATTAACTTACCGGTGGGTATAAGAACGATCGTTGGAAGCGCACAATATCCAGAGGTATATATATATATATATATATATATATATATATATATATTAGTGCTAAACATTACACAAACCACAAATCCTGTTTTCGTCCTCCAGTAGTTGCACCGACTGTAATCTCTATAACTTGATTTCACCAAACTCTAATTTTGGTCATATTGAGCAGCAATTAAAAATTGATTATCATATTTGTAAATTTTGATGTAATAAGTGAGAGGTGCAAATAAAAACAATTTGAAATTCTGTCGTTTTTTTTTTAGTTTCATTGAAATGTTTCTTTCTTTCTTTCTTTCTGTTTTTCTTTCTTTCTTTCTTTATCTATTTATTTATTTATTTCGTTGTCTTTCTTTTTTTTCCTTCCATCATTTCTTTCTTTCTTTCTTTCTTTCTTTCTTTCTTTCTTTCTCCATTTCTTTCCCTTTTTCTTTCTTTCGTTAAGATATCAGCTGCATTGAATTCGCTACCCAAACAAAACTTCCTCGTCAAAATAATCTAAATTATACAACTAACTCTGAAATCTAAACGTCACTGCAATGTACTCATCATATATATATATATATATATATATATATATATATATATATATATATATATATATATATAATATACCAAGCGTGTTGGTAGATCCTTGCGGAGAGAAAAAAACCAGCAGAAAGTTTGATTGTAAAAATATACTACCAAACATCAACCAGGAAGAAAAAAATTTTTGAAAAAAAGAAAAGACCAAGATATTCGTACCAACAAAAGATAATCTATTGGTATAGTATTTGGCCAAAAGAAAAAACAATTTATATGCATATATATGTATATAAGATATATATATATTCATATAACCGCTAGGAGAAGCTAATCTGTAAAAAGTGCTCGATACCTAAGTAGAGCCAAGTAATAAAGATAATCTACTGAGTCAGACGAACCTACTATTAGTTTCGCATAAATCTCTTCAGGGCTAAAATCTGACTCTTTATTTTTTTGCTCCATTACAAACAAAGCTAAGGGAGTGCTCAATAGTTAAAACTAGAGCCAAATTTAATATACCAAGCGTGTTGGTAGATCCTTGCGGAGAGAAAAAACCCAGCAGAGAGTTTGATTGTAAAAATATACTACCAAACATCAACCAGGAAGAAAAAAATTTTTGAAAAAAAGAAAGGACCAAGATATTCGTACCAACAAAATATAATCTATCGGTATAGTATTTGGCCAAAAGAAAAAACAATTTATATGCATATATATGTATATAAGATATATATATATTCATATAACCGCTAGGAGAAGCTAATCTGTAAAAAGTGCTCGATACCTAAGTAGAGCCAAGTAATAAAGATAATCTACTGAGTCAGACGAACCTACTATTAGTTTCGCATAAAGCTCTTCAGGGCTAAAATCTGAGTCAGATTTTAGCCCTGAAGAGCTTTATGCGAAACTAATAGTAGGTTCGTCTGACTCAGTAGATTATCTTTATATATATATATATATATATATATATATATATATATATATATATGTAAGGTATCCAGATGACTGGTAGTAAGGGATGATTCCACCTGGGATCATCAAAATCTCACTGTATAACCATACTGTGTGCTCCTGTAGGTGCAAACATATATTCATACAAGGATTTTTATAAATCCCTAAAGAGAGCTCAATGTATAATAATCAATAAAATAGATTAAATACAGAGCAATATTTAACTTTCAAAGAAAGAAAACACTTAACAAACCGTCATTCCGTACTAAATTTATTTCGACCAAAAGCTCAAAAAGCTTTTAAGAATTTTTAAAATTAAAAAAAATCTTTAAGAGGCTGACCTCTTCAGACGGATTTCACAAAATGAAGGAATACACATTAAAGACAGTTTCACCAGAAAACTCAGGTCAGACAGCAAGTATAAGGTTAAAATTCCAAGTCTAATAAAGAGATACAAAGTATAAACAGTTTCCTGTTCAGCTGACATCCTCAAAAAAAACAAAATAAGATATGTATATATATTTTTTATAACCCCCCCCCAAAAAAAAAAAAAAAAAAATTTTGTCTAGACTTATCTATAAAATTTTTTTGAAATGATAAAAAGTTTTTTTTAAATCTTCAAGTTAATCTACGTTAGAATTTAATATATAAATCCAATATTTAATATTTAATATAAAAATATAAAGAGATAAAAATATAAAAATATAAAAAATATTAAATAATAAAAAAAGATTAATTTTAATACTATAACAATCACGAATAAAAATATATTATTATTATTATTATTATTATTATTATTATTATTATTATTATTATTATTATTATTATTTGAGTTTTCACATCAGCATTAGCTGATGGTCTTTCACTGGAGTCTGAGTGACAGCAAGTCTCCTCAGGTCTCCAGGACTCTTCTGAGTATTCTGGCAGATTGCAGCAGTGCAGTGTTCTGAATGGTTTCAATCCTTCCTCTGATTTCCAAACATTCCAGACCCTTTTCCAATCCTTTTGAGACTGTTCCAAGTGCACCAACTACAATTGGCATCACTTTCACTTTCCATAATTTTTTCAGTTCTCTGGCAAGGTCCAGATATTTGTCCATTTTTTCATTTTCCTTTAGCTTCACCCTGTGATCTGCTGGCACTGCAAAATCCACCAGTTGACAAGTTATTTCTTTTTGTTTATCAACACTAGGTCTGGTCTTCTTGCTGGGATAAGGTGATCAGTTTTTATTTCAAAGTCCCAGAGAATTTTATGCGTTTCGTTCTCAAGAACAGATTCTGGTTTATGCATATACCATTTTGTTGTATCGTCAAAATTTATTTTTTTGCATAATTCCCAGTGGATCACCTTCCCAACCCAGTCGTGTCTAGTTTTGTATTCTCGTTGTGCTAATTTGCTACATTCGCAGAGTATATGGTTTACAGTCTCATCTCTATTCCTGCAAAGTCTACATTTACTATTATGTTGGGTCCTATCAATTTTCGCTTTGATATAGTTTGTCCTTATGGCATTATTTTGTGCAGCAATTATAAGTGATTCAGTTTCTCTTATTAAAATAATTATAATAATTATACCAACCAATTAAAATTAACAATACTATTATCGCATAATTAATATTATCAAAGAAATCAGCTATTATTCATATCAATAATTTCCCTGAATTGAATTCATATTATAATTATTATACTATTATATTATTAAAATTGTAGTAGATAATCTCCAATGTATTTATAAAAAAAGACATCAATATAATTATAACAAAATTAATTATAGAAATATTAGATTCTTATTATTACAAATATTACAACAACCATTATTAGTATTACTAGCAAATATATGCACCCTCTGGGTGCAAGTATTTAAGTTTTAATGTAATGAAATATCGTATTAAATTAGAAACGCTAATGAAACTAAATAAGAATGCAGATAAAAAGATTTGAAACAGAGGAGGGTATAATCGAAAAATAGAACAACTGAAATTTACTCTTCCATCACTCCCGTCTTTCATTGTAATTTTTTCTAATTTAAGTATTTAGTTAAAATAGGAAGCAAAGAATAAAACGACAGTTATCTTTTCTTGTTAATGGATTTCATTTAAGATTAATTGAAGAGGTTTTTGCTTATATTCATTAAAATAAAACCAAACAGTTAGAAATCAATAATACTAAGCACATATTTATTAAAATTACATTTTTAATATCAATATGCAAATTAGCCTTCCCGTTCACACTGTAAACTGCTATTTTGTTGTCTATATAAATACAATTGCATGTTATTAGAATGTAGATATGGTTAACAGTATAAATAATGTAAAACAATTTTATTAATAATTGAGGTTAATAAAAGGATAAATTCATGGTGAATGTGACGTCAATTACTAAGGGAATTGTGACTTGAGTAGTGATTTAGTTTCGGTTACAGACAGAAAAACACACAATCTCCATTATAATAAGGTTATTATTATTATTATTATTTTACTCCTTTTGAGTTTTCACATCAGCATTAGCTGATGGTCTTTCACTGGAGTCTGAGTGACAGCAAGTCTCCTCAGGTCTCCAGGACTCTTCTGAGTATTCTGGCAGATTGTAGCAGTGCAGTGTTCTGAATGGTTTCAATCCTTCCTCTGATATTCAAATTATTATTATTATTATTATTATTATTATTATTATTATTATTATTATTATTATTATTATTGTTCTTGTTGTTGTTGATAATCATTAATGTAATATACTTATTAGATTTTTAATACTATTAAATCATTAAATTATTTTAATCCATAGTCTTCATCCATTCAACAAATTATTCTCATTAATATTTTTAATACTAATTACAATCATATCTAAAGGAATTCGTTATTGATAACTGTAGTACATACTATAAAATTAATCATTAATCGTATCATCATATCAATCATTATTGCCAATAATCATTATTATCAATAACACTTATACCAACCAAATATTGAGACCAACCCAAAGTATTAGCATATGAAGGTGCTCAGTGCTAAAATATCAGAGCAGGTTTAAAATAAAAGATTAAATATTATGGATATAATATCCCGTAACTGCAGTTTCATGCGTACTTGCAAACATCAGACGGTCAAAATGTTAAGATTTTTAAAGAAGCCACCGTTTCTTAAAAATCTTAACATTTTGACCGTCTGATGATTGCACGTACGCATGAAACTGCAGTTACGGGATATTATATCCATAATATTTAATCTCTGATTATATATATATATATATATATATATATATATATATATATATATATATATGTGTGTGGTGTGTATATGTATATATATATATGTGTATATGTATATGTATATATATATATATGTATATGTGTGTATATGTATATATATATATATATATATATATGTATATATATGTATATATATATATGTATATATATATATATATGTATATATATATATATATATATATGTATATATATATATATATATTATATATATATATATATATATATGTATATATATATATATATATATATATGTATATATATATATATATATATATGTATATATATATATATATATATATATATATATATATATATATATATATATATATATATATATATATGTATATATATATATATATATATATATATATATATATATATATATATATATATACATATATATGAGCCAGTCGTTAACTGCTCAAAAATTAACACACGAATAAGTTCATGTACCACTCATATTCTCCAATCTCTCTCTTTACACTCACAGAGAAAACTAACATATATAAGGAGTAGTTAATCAAGATATATACAGAGAGGGGGAAAGTGAACAGAATGGAGGTGAGTGGTCTAAGTTGGAGGCATGTGTTTTAATGGTTAGAGTCATAGGAAATGGACTCGTCGACCGGAGTTCAAATCCTGGATGAAGCTACAGTTCACATAGCACTAATACCCTTGGGAAAGGTATGAATCCAACTACTCTCCCTCCAGCTATGGGTAAATAGTAGGACAGACTGGGCTCTTTAACCTTGGTTAGACAACCAGTATAGGAGAAGGAAAGTTGGAACGTTAGTTTAATTCCTACGCAAGTTTTTTTAATTATTTTTTAATATGCGCAAAAACATAGTAAACACATGTCGATTTTGACGTGTTTTCAGGTGATTTTCACGTAGGAAATTAATTTAATTTACTAGCAAAATAAAAAGACACCCTCCGGGCGATGTAAAAATAATTTTTTGAAAGATATTGCCTGAGGGGATGGGAGCTGAAAATTCAATGTCATAGAGTGTGTACCATAAGTATGTAAAATCGTCAAATTTATTAAAGGAGTAAAAAAAAAGAAAGAAAGAAAAACAATTTGAAATGGAAACAGTTCCGATAACTTTAAATATTATATTAGAATATATATATAAATATATAACGCCGGGCATCTATTTATTGAAACAATGAGGATTGTCTAACGTTGCATGCTCACATTTTGAGTATATTTATTCTATGTTATGATGTTGGATTATGTGTTGGGTAATGTGATGTAAGCAGTGACGCAGTTTTTGTTACAGACAAAAAGAGAGCGAATCGCCATTATTAATAGATTGTGTTAGTATAGCATTCAATTCTAAGGCTTACAACAACAAGAAAGTACTTCGTTTAATTCAAACAATTTATTGGCTAGAAACAACAGATAACAATATAAAGTCCTTCCTGTATATAAAGCTGAGTTAAAGGGGTTACTGGCGCATTGAAGAAGATATCTGGTATCTTAGGGTAATTTCTTGGAGCCCTTCAAATCGCTGCCTCGTGGAACCGCTGGTGGAATCTATATGCCCGGGATTTTGGATATTGCGCCTTAAACTTCTGGGCTCATCACGTGACTGGTGTAACCAATCACATAGAGCCACTCCCACACTCACTCTATATACAGGAATCACCATTCTACTGACCCAACAACTTTAACCAAAATTTTCATCGTTGCAAATTATCAGATATTATTGGAGGCTTGCTAAAAATAACAAAATCAATGTTATTTCACTAGTTTTTAATGGTACTACACAAGTTTTGTTTTGTTTTTAAACTAGAACAATGGTTTTTGGTAAATTATGAGAAAGTGCATCCCGGGCTCCTGCCTCAAAAATTGCTACCCGGTGACTATCAAAATTACAACCCCAGCTCGTCGTAATTCTTGTTTATTTATCGTAATTTGTCGCAATTCTTGTTTAGATATGAAGATGGATATATAGTTTGGAATAGACTGAGGTAGATAGATAGATAAACAAACAAAATAATATAGATAGATATGAAAAAATGGAGATAGATAGATATTTTCGACAAGTAAAGGTATTTTTTTTGGGGGGTGGCATCTTTTTTGTCGTAATTCTTGTTTATTTAAACTAAAAACAAGACATTAAACAAATATGAATTTAAAAAACATCTTATAGATAAGTAATATGTAGCTATGTGCAAAATATCGCTGGGTCTATAAAATGGTGAACACAGGAAATTCTTCTAAAAATCATATAAAATAAACTAACAATCCGATTTTAATAAAACTTTCGGTATATGAAGTAATAAAAGACGAACTTTTATTGTAAATAAATGTTTACTAAATTGAAAAGGCTAATAATTTTTCTTAGTTAGTTTTTGTTTCGCGCATTGATCCCCCGTACCAAGATCTTTTTTTTCTGTATATAAATAAATTTTACATTTTTCGAAAGACAATTTAATGACGGAACATATATAAAAAAAAAGATAATTCGCTAATAAATCGGTTTTGGAAATAGGGCATCTTAAACATTGAAACTTAAATCTCGTAAATAAGAAAAAATATGTATCTTTTTCTTCTTTTTTTTAATTGCTAGATTATTTTCAAAATAATTTTATATTAAAAGTTCCTATTGTCTACATTTTTATTTTATTTTTCAGGGATTTTTTAAAATTTATAAAATGTAAAATAAATACTTTTCTTTAATGTACAGCAAAATCATATTTATTTAATCAAAGAAAATATTGTATAAAACATATCTTGCTAAAAATAATGACATAATATATGTCGGTTTTTATTTTATACATTTTTGAAAATAATTTTTGAATTAAAAATTGTCGTCATTCTTATTACGGATGGATCAAAGAGAAATAAAAACTGGGTTTTGGGGAAAACTATTGTTGTTTTCACTGTGTTCTAGGTACATAAGTTAGTAGGTTCGAATCCGTGACGCGTGTATAATTATACTCTGTAAAAGAAAACTCAAACAAACAGTGTCTGAAGAAATTTATTATTTTATTTGGAAACAAATAATTCTCCCGTTTATATCCAGAAAGCAGATATTACCGTTCAGTTAAAATTTTATTATAAATAATTTCTAACATTCTAATTTTGATTTTCCCAACTTTCTTTTTCAATAATATTAAAAG
>CM042139.1:18687485-18694985 GCA_023376005.1 Doryteuthis pealeii
CTGACCTGACCCTTTTAGACTAGGGGGCAGGTGCTGCCTGGAGGGACGGGGCCCTGGGATCACACGATTTATTTTATATCTTACTGACCCAGACGCCGACGCCTCTGAAAACCAGGTAAGTAATGTATGATCAGAGAAAGTATTTTTCTGACCTTCAACCAGGCCAGAATGACACAAGAACTAGAGAAAGTATTTTCTGACCAAGCCACCAAGCCGGAATTACACAAGGCCTCTTTAACGTGGGGAGCCACACACAAACCGAAGCTCATGAAGTGACTAGTACAAAAAGTACGTGATCCCTTGGGAATTCCCTTTTTGGGGCGCCTCAGGCACCGAACAATAAACCCTACCCTTTTCCTTTTAGACGAGGGGACAGGTGCTGCCTGGACGGACGGGCCCCTGGGATCATGCGATTATTTGTAATCTTAGCGGTCTAGAAGTCGACGCCACTAGACATCAGGTAAGTAATGTATGACCAGAGAAGTATTTTTCTGACCTTCCACCAGGCCAGAATGTCACAAGGACTTTTAACGTGGGGAACAAATCGAATCTCATGCAGTAACTAGTGCAAAAAGTGCGTGATCCTTTAGGCATTCAGGTTTTGGGGCGCCCCAGGCACCAAAGACTTGTAAGTATTGAATGACCAGAGTATAAGAAGTTTAAAATGAAAAGTCCTGTTGATTAAGCTCATACAGTGAACAGTACAAAAAATGCGTGATCCCTTTTGCATTCCTATTTTTGGGCGCCTCAGGCACTAAAAACTGGTAAGCATTAAATTGTCAGAGTATTAGAAGTTTAAAATTGAAATGAAACGTCTGCATACGTTTATTAAGCTCATGCAGTGACCAGTGCAAAAACTGCTGCTCCTTTCGGCATTCCTATTTTGGGGCGCCTCAGGCACTAATGACTGGTAAGCATTAAATTGTCAGAGTATTAGAAGTTTAAATTGAAATGAAACGTCTGCATACGTTTATTAAGCTCATGCAGTAACCAGTGCAAAAACTGCCTGCTCCTTTCGGCATTCCTATTTTGGGGCGCCTCAGGCACTAATGACTGGTAAGCATTAAATGAACAAAGTATTAGAAGTTTAAAATGAAAATGAAATGTTTACATACCTGTTGCTTAAGACTGTTCACATCATCATTCAATGTTTTTATACTGTGACTAATTGGCAGCAAGTGTTGATCAAGTTGTGTAATATTCATCGTGCAATTGGGGTGATTCAATTTATAATCGGCTACCTTCTTCCACATCACCAATTGAATAATCTTTTTCTGGGATAATTTTAGTTCCTTCTCTAAATTACCAATTTTCGTTTGGTCAGGCTGATTTGATTGTTTTGAAGTCACATCAGCCATTTGCTCCTTCAGTACATTGACCTGCTCTATCAAATAAGACACAGAATCTTGAAGGACAACATCCATTTTACGGAGTTTTTCAAGCCTTTCATCTATATCGGTGCTGCCTTGAGCGAAGCAAGGAAGAAATATTAACAATAAAAAGAAGTATTTTTGTATCATTTTCTCTGGAGGAAACAAGGACTCTTTATCGCAATGAGACTATTAAGTAATCGTCAAATAAGAAATTGAGAAATTTTAAACCGTTTAGTGCAGTAGAAGGTTTAATATTCACTCTAAATATTCTAGTCTCTTTAGAAGTATTTATAATACGATCCTTTTTTGGTTATAGGCGTGTCCTGTTTATATCATCTATTGGAATTTTCAATTTATATCGTGTCGTAATCACCTGTTTATTGGTGAGGGAAGAATTTGAATTGTAATCTTGACATGAACTTGATAAGTGCTAATGTTTGTCAATTCCATTTTATTTTTGTTAAGAAACACAAAAAACAAAATCCATCGTAACTAAGATTAGGTTCCAGTACAGAATAGCCCACCTATGAAAATTTGTCCTTAATTCTGCGGAAGTGTACGATATATATATATATATATATATATATATATATATATATTAACAAGATCAAAAGCGGAAACCAGAGGACTAGTTGCCTAACCCCAGTACTATTTGACATGATTAAAGTGAACAGTTACAAGGATGAACTGGATCAAATGATGTTTTTACAAATGCATGGGATCATCAGGAGAGAATGTGCACCGTTTCGGAACTCTCAACGGTTTTAACAGCACATCGCCCCCCCCCTCACTGATGTGAGGTCCCTCGGAATATCTGTATCGACCGTATGTAATAGATCGGTCTTCAACAAAAGTAAAACGCCGTTATCTATAACGGTCATTTCAACTTATATATATGTATATATATATACACATGATGTGATCCCTAATATATATATATATATATGGGATCATCATGACAAACGGTTTTAACAGCACCTCGGTCTTCAACAAAATATATATATATATATATATATATAATATATATATATATATATATATATATATATATTACTCTGAATTCAAACCAGCTTTACTCTACTTTTGAGCTTGTGTCACATCCTACCCGTAGTAGAAGGGTTGGGTAGATAAATACTCGTTATCCCCAGGTAACGAGCCCACCCATAGCACACATACCCCCCCCCCCAATTTTAGCAAATTTTATCTTAACAATCACCAGTGTTCATTAATACACATGAAGTTAATTTACACACTGTTATATGGTTTCATGTATTCCTGTCTAATACAAATAATTTTCACACTGTTGTATGGTTTCAAGTATTCCTATCTATCTAACACAAATACTTGCCTACTGTTGTATGGTTTCAAGTATTCCTATTAAATACAAATAATTTGCACACTATTGTATGGTTTCAAGTATTCCTATCTAACACAAATAACTTGCACACTATTGTATGGTTTCAAGTATTCCAATCTAAACAATAACTTGCACACTATTGTATGGTTTCAAGTATTCCTATCTAACACAAATGACTTGCCGACTGTTGTATGGTTTCAAGTATTCCTATCTAATGCAAATTTGCACACTATTGTATGGTTTCAAGTATTCCTATCTAACACAAATGACTTGCGACTGTTGTATGGTTTCAAGTATTCCTATCTAATGCAAATAATTTGCACACTATTGTATGGTTTCAAAATTCCTATCTAACACAAATGACTTGCACACTGTTGTATGGTTTCAAGTATTCCTATCAAATACAAATAATTTGCACATTATTGTATGGTTTCAAATATTCCTATTTAATACAAATAATTTGCACACTATTGTATGGTTTCAAGTATTCCTATCTAACACAAATGACTTGCCGACTGTTGTATGGTTTCAAGTATTCCTATCTAACACAAATAACTTGCACACTATTGTATGGTTTCAAATATTTCTATTTAGCACAAATAATTTGCAAAGGGTTGTATGGTTTCAATTAATTTATTTCTATTTAACAATAGTCATTTCTTTGCACACAGAATATGGTTTCAAATGACTAATAATAAAGAAATGACTAATAATTAAATGTCCAATAAAAATAAAATGTCTAATAATAATAAAATGATTAATTATAATAAAATATCTAATAATAATCCTATGTAAACAATTATAGCTTCAATTAACTATCTATACATATATAAAGTGAAGTTGTGTGTATGTATGTATGTATGTATGTGTGTGTGTGTATGTCCGGAGGAAACTACGAAAATAAAACAATTAACGATAATGTAAACATATATACACTGTCACTATCACCAGAGCTTGCTTTTTGTGTAAAAATAATGAAGATTTTATTATAATACTAGCAAATATATGCACCCTCCGGGTGCAAGTATTTAAGTTTTAATGTAATAAAATATCGTATTAAATTAGAAAGTCTAATAAGAATGCAGATAAAAAGATTTGAAACAGAGTGGGTGTATAATAGAAAAATAGAAATGGAAACTTACTCTTCCATCACTGCCGTCTTTCATTGCTGAATTTTACTTATTTAACTATTTAGTTAAATTAGGAAATAAAGAATAAAATTACACTTATTTTTTCTTGTTAATGGATTTCATTAAGATTCATTGGAAGATTTTTGCTTATATTCATTAAAATAAAACCAAACAGTTAGAAATCAATAATACTAAGCACATATTTAATAAAATCACATTTTTAATATCAATATGCAAATTAGCCTTCCCGTTCACACTGCAAACCGCTATTTTTTGTATATATAAGTACAATAGCATGTTATTAGTATGTAGATATGGACAACACTAATAAAAAGGTGAAGCAATTTTATTAATAATTGAGGTTTAAATATAAATAAAATCATGAAGAATGTGATATAAATAATGAAGGGAATTGTGACTTGAGTAGTAATATAGTTTCGGTTACAGACAGAAAAACACACAATCTCCATTATAATAAGATATGGTAAGATATTTAAAAATTCGGATTTGAATAGTAAGAGAAGTTAAAGTCATTGGTTGCGTTTGTGATTAAAACATAAATCAATTATGTAAGATCAAAACAATCAATG
This sequence comes from Doryteuthis pealeii, assembly GCA_023376005.1. Classification (NCBI taxonomy): domain Eukaryota; kingdom Metazoa; phylum Mollusca; class Cephalopoda; order Myopsida; family Loliginidae; genus Doryteuthis; species Doryteuthis pealeii. Next base: position 18,691,936 of record CM042139.1, read on the forward strand.
GATCTGCGAGACTAACTTTTTATTATCCCTTCCCTCTACTCAGGTAACGCCAGGTAGCCGCTTATAGTTCTTAATAATTTACAGTTATATGGCATCAATACAACCAACAATTTGTAAAGTTTTTAAGTGTCATCCTTGGCCAGTTTGGTTTTGTTTTGTTTTGTTTTGTTTTACGGCATATCAACCTCAGTGGGTCATTTAATGCCGATAAAGTTTTGAAATAAATCAATTCTTAATGGATAATACAATTTTGTTTATAAACTCATGTTTTTCTATTTAACCCATAGATGGGACCCTAACAGGTACTACCACTCTGGGTCAGAGTGGACCAAGGAGCAATGGGGATGAAGGGGAGCTCCACATTCCCCAAACCTCCAAAACTTGAACCTCACCATCAGATAGAGTTTAACGTCATTCCCAGGACATGTAGTCACCGCCTTCTAGCATCCATATGATAAAAAGGGGTTGGGGCTTGCCATAAGGGAAATAGGGTTGGGAAAATCATATAGGTGCTAGGGCTTGACGTGACCAGCCGATTGATCGGAGGGAGCCTCTCCGACCGCCCGCCTAGCCCAAGATAGGACCAAAGTGGAGTATTGCAAGTCATGAACTGCTCATCCACCTGGGTTCTACCTTAAGCATCACGGGTCGCCACCTACGGCCAACAGGTGGCCCCATTGCTGCAGAGGTGCAGTCGGTGCATTCTAACGCCCCAGCCGACAGTTGAAAAGGGCTTAAAGAAAGTCCTATGTTATGGAATCCTTTGGTGATTCTTTGGTAAGCGTAGAAGTCCTATCCTGCGTATTGGTAAAGGTCCAGTGATTTAATCCTGTGTCCGTCGTCAAAGAGCGCTGCAGTAATTATGACCAGTTGGGTCGGTTAAGTATTGTATCAGCCTCAGAGTTCTGCCAGTGATTGGCCCAGAAATAGATCACATGATCTCGCCTATAAGTAGGAGCGAGGATCTAGCACACACCTTATATACCAAAAATTCTCAACAATATTAAACAAGTCTATTTGATCAATAGATGGGACTACAACATGGTCAGAATGGACCTGGGAGTAATAGCAATGAAAGAATACTCCACACTCCCTAGATCTCCAGGACAAGAGCCTCACTTAAGTGTTATACTTATAATACTTTGCCGGGGTACAGGGTTCAATGTATGTATGTATGAGAACGATGCTCCGGCTCAGTATTACAGTCGTCGAAACTTCCCGTTCCAACCTTCCGTTCTTATGTTGTCTGTTGATTTACAGGAAGGCTGAAAAAGAGCTAGTTTCGTTCCTTTTACCAACTCGGCTGAAATAGGATTAAATAACCAAAAGCTGTCAACGGATCAACAAAACAATTGAACACAACGCTTTTTGATGCTTATGTACACAATATATATATTTATTTTACAAAGGAGCGAGGTGATTTCTTTGTCAGTTGACTGGCGATCTACAGCTAGTTTTTGGCTAAGTTATCAATTTTGTACCGAGTGGCAAGACATCAGAGTGTATCGGTAAAGTTGTCGCAAGGGCACCAAGCTATGGCTAGCTCTCTGGTTTCGGAGTGTCTGACTCCGCTTCTCTCTTCTCCTTCTTCTGTCTCTCTCCGTCTCTATTCTATCTGGTCTGTTATTTATGAGATCCAGACCTCCCCACCCTAACATGTGTCTTGATTGGCCAGCCACTCGATACTATTGCCTACGTGTCTAACTGGCCTTGTGCCAGCCTAGCTTGTATCTTTCTATTTGGATTTTTCCAACTCCAACGAGTCAAGGCCAACCATTGTTTTATTTATTTAAGTTTTTGAAATTGTTGACCAACTTGTCAAAAACTGGAATCTTATTTATCAAATAAATTTATATTTGTAATATAAACAATTATTATTATTATTATTATTATTATTATTATTATTATTATTAATCTTAATAAACCACCATATTTAATAATTAGGGTAGTTTTAATTAAATAGTAATTAATTAACAGATCGCCAATCAACCCATAACACTTTAATAGTGTTACATACTGCAGGTTATATAGTTAGCGTATTCTAATCCTCTTTTTACCACTTTTCTATATGTCCGGGTCACAATTATTGGCACCCATGAAAATTCAATACATAATGTACAGTTATGGTTGTAGCGATTATCTTCCCTTGTTAGGACGGGATTGAAAGTTGCAAATGGTTATCTTCCCTTGTCGCCAAGGTTTGTCACTAGAGGGCGTTACATTCTGATTAGTGGCCATCCATTCTGTAATGGTAGAGAAAAAGTACACAGCTGTAGTAGCAACTGAGAAGAAATTGTTTTAGATTATAGAGGAAGGAGAAGAGAGAGAGAGAGAGAGAGAGAGAGAGAGAGAGAGAGAGAGAGAGAGAGGAAAAAAAGAAGCTGTTAATCTCCTCCCTCCTACCCTGTTAATCTCACAGACACTTAATAATTTTCATGTCTGAACTTAGACTTTATCATTTAAATGTCTTGACTGATTAGAAGGCTCAACATTTCATTTCTAACTGATTTACTAAATGAAAACCACAAAGTAAATCAGCTGGAAAGGTTACAAAATGGAAAAGAACAAGAAAAAAAAAAGAGATTGTCAACTTTAGCTCAGTTGGTAGAGCGTTCGGCTAGGAATCCCAAGATTCCTAGTTCGATATCGGCTCCTCGCCAACTCAGCGTATGAGTAGCACAGGGATCTGTGCGGTAAAGTAAGGAGCTGATGTTAGGTGTGGCGCTCCACCTCAGATGCTAAAACAATCTCCTTGGTCTAGTGCTATTGAAAAGGGGATAGATTCCCTCGCTGACTGGCTGATACCGACTTTAGGCCGCCCCGACGACTTTACTTTTTTTATATTGTGCTCAGTCGGTAGAGCGTTCGGCTAGAAAAACCACAAGTTTCCTAGTTCGATGCCGGCCCTCGCCAACTCAGCGTATGAGTAGCACAGGGATCTGTGCGGTAAAGTAAAGAGCTGACGGTAGGTGTGGCGCTCCAACTCAGACGCTAAAATAATCTCCTTGGTCTAGCGCAAGTGAAAAGGGGATGGACTCCTCGCTGATTGG
>CM042139.1:18699985-18709985 GCA_023376005.1 Doryteuthis pealeii
AAATAATAGAGATTTGATTTATATTCGTGAAGATAATTAAAAAATAAAATTTAAATGATAACAGCATGGATTTGTTTTTCATTTGATATTTTAGAGAGTAGATATTAACATTTCTTTTCAGAGTAGCTGGATCAATGCAAAGTCTATTTTTCCCATAGGGATTTAAATGGGGCATCCCTCAAGGATTCAACTCACAACTGGGTAACCGCTTCTAGTACATAGATAAAGGAAAGTTGGTGTGTATGTATGTATGTATGTATGTCCGGTGGAAACTACGAAATTAAAACAATTAATGACAATGTAAATATATATACACATTCACTATTACCAGAGCTGGCTTTTTGAGTAAAAATATTTTAAAATATTTTATTTATATCTGGGAAGATATCTTAAAATTAGGATTTTAACAGTAAGAGAAGGGAAAGACATTGGTGGCGTTTATGATTGAAACATAAACAAATCAATTATGGAAGACCAAACCAATCAATGAAATCTGCGAGACTAACTTTTCTTATCCCTCCTCTACCTACGCAACGCCGGCTAGCTCCTTCTAGTACATATATAAAAGAAAAGTTTGTATGTATGTATGTCCGGGGAAAATTCGAAAATAAAACAATTAACGACAATGGAAATATATATTTAAAAAAAAATGGACTCTCTCGTCGATTTTCGACGCATGAGTTTTCATCCAGTGAACAACCAACACAGTGATTTGTTTATAGTGGTGAAGGCTTGTGTAGGACCATTCCACACTTTTTGGCACAGTCAATAGGAAAGAATTGGTGCATCAAGAAATGCCATGAACCCAATCAACGACTGACCTCAGGAATTTTGAATTCAGAGTTATCCCTCTCCTAGACTGGTTACCTACCCAAGGTTAAAGAGACCAGTCTGCCCTAGTATTTAACCCATAGCTGGAGGGAGAATAAATGGATTCATACATTTCCCAAGGGTATTAGCGCTATGTGAAATGCCAACAGCTTCGTCTAGGAATTGAACTCGAATCGACGAGTCCATTTTCCACGACTCTAACCTCTAGCCCACGCGCCTCCATATAACCACGCGCCTCCATATAAATATATATACACATTCACTATCACCAGAGCTTGCCTTTTGAGCAAAGATTATGAAGATTTGATTTATATTCGTGAAGATAATTAAAGAATAACAATTATATATCAATAGCAAGGATTTTCTTTTGCCCTCAATATTTTTAAATAGGAGACATTCATTTTTCTTTTCAGAGGGTCTGTGCACATTTTTTGTCTTTCACCCGACCAGGCCGGATCAGTGCCAGGCCTTTTTTTTTTACATAAGGATTTTAATGGAGAATCCTGCGAGGATCCAACTCTTGGTTCAGTAATAATGATTCTGCGAGACTAACTTTATTGCTCACCCCTACCCAGGTGACGCTGGGTAGCCACTTCTAGTACATATATAAAGGGCAGTTGCTGTGTATGTATGTCCTGACGAAAATACGAAAATAAAACAATTAACGACAAAGTAAATATATATATACACATTAAATATCACCGGTTCTTGCTTTTTGTGCAAAAATTATGAAGATTTGCTTTATATTCGAAGATATTTAAAAATCAAAATATACATAGAAATAGCATTGAAATTCTACTTAAAATGTCCAGTATTCGTAAATATCAAAAGTAAACAAATCAATACAAAAGCAGTTTTGCACCCCCAACGCAGTCGACGCTGGATAGCCGCTTCTAGTGTATTTATAACTACTCTTTGGTGAACTGGGTTTCTGCTTGTATCGTACATACATACACACATAAATTCGGCATCCCATCATGGTGTAATGGTGAGCATGCTTATCTCGCAGATCCACTACTACAGAAAAGCGGGACCATATGACCTTTAGGCACCCCTTTTCCGATCTCGATTCATAAGTACATTTTTTCATTTACACCGTCAACATCCGGTTGTTTGTTAACAGACGATTTTTAGAGGATTTTTTAAAAAAATTATAAAACTAACCCCTAACCCTAAACCCTAACCCTAACGCATAACAAACAACCAGATGTTGACAGTGTAAATGAAAAAAAAATGTACTTATGAATCAGCAAAGCAAAACGGGTGCCCAAAGGTCATGTGGTCCTAAAAGCGATATCGATCCTCACTGGGTGTCCCATACTTGCGACCTTGTGTCACATACTCTGCGTGGTTAATGAGTTTGATAAATACCCATCGTATTGTAATGGCTAGCAAGCTAGTCTCGCAGATCCATTCCAATTGGATAGGAGTTCGATCCTGGCTGGATACCCCATACTGTGAAAAAAAAAGGTGAGGACTGGTGACTTACCGTCTGGAGCTGCTGGTTGGGTTGGGGAAGTTCTGACTCTTGTGATTGAACACGAGACCAGAGAGAGATTGCATTATGTAGTTTTCCTGTCGGAAGTTGGAGGGGTGGGGAGACATGGCAGCGCCTATATAATGTGCTTTCCTTCCCCGTTCAACCGTCTTATTCGCTCCCGTGATCAACTACGGTTAAAGAAGTTTTTTACGGAGTGTTTACTACTTGTTACCAATTGTTACCTGACCCTAGGCAGGAGTGGGTCGCAAAAGATTATTCCTTTTGCAACCCCGACTCGTCGGCTTGCTCTACCTGGGTCACCAGTGTTCAACGATTAATTTTTCTACAATACTTACCAGTGGTGAACAGAGTAGGTAAATACATACGTACATACATAAAGTGGTGCTCATAAATAAGTACATCCCTACCAATTTTCTGCAAAAAGTAATTTTCACCTAAACCAGGATTCTATTATTCTAGTGGATCATTATACAATCAAAACGGTTATTATTAGGTATTATTTAGTACTTAAGTCTATAGCATTAAAACTCCTAAATAAAAAATAAAAATATGTATCTGTCCCCCCCCCCCAAAAAAAAAAGTAAACCCCTTATATTTACTTATGCAATTTCATTTTTAGTAACAGAGTTTCAATACCGTAGAGTTTGGTAATAAATAACACCTAATAATATCATAATGTTCTATTGGAAATAATTTTTGTCTGGTTGGCTGGATTCTATGTTTTGTCAACCCTTGGATTATTTTATAACGAAGACGTTTTGCGGTTATTTCCTATAAGTCTAACATGATCAAAGGGGAACCACTCTTGGACTGATAAATTATTTATTTATTTATTGATCTACCATGGAAAAAGAAGACGGGGTTAGGGTTAGGGTTTAGGTTTAGGGTTAGTTTAATGGGGAAATAAATAAATAATTTATCAGTCAAGAGTGGTTCCCCTTTGTTTATGTTAGACTTATAGGAAATAACCCGTTTTACTTTATTCATTCTTGTTGGGTATTCATTTTCCAATTTTCAAACTCATTTTTGATCTATTTAACCTATAGATGGAACCCTAACAGGTACTACCACTCCAGGGCAGAGTGGATCTGGGAGTAATGGCGATGAAGGTGTACACCACTGTCCCTAAAGCTCCAGAACTGGAATTTCACCACTAGATACCGTTTAACGTCATATCCAGGATACTAAGACCGCCTTCTAGCACGTAAAAAAAAAGATTAAAAGGATTGGGATTTGCTATAGGACAATCATATAGATGCTAAGGCTTGACGTGACCAGCCAATTGATCAGAGGGAGCCTCTCCGACCGCCCATCTAGCCTTATCAAGTGTCAAAGTGGAGTGTTTGATGTCATGGACTGCTCAGCTACCAGGATTCCGTCCTTAAGTATCACGGGTCGCCACCCACGGACCACATGTGGACACATTGGTCGGAGTCTTGTTCCTCTCCAGAGGTGCAGAAATAAGTTTCACACTCTCCAATCTCACAGAGAAAGTAACATGTATAACGAAGAGGTAAACAATATATACACAGAGAGGGGGAAAGTGGAAGGCAGAATGTAAGTAAGAGACGGGTCAGTTTTTGACTTAATTGCAAATTACGACTAATTAGAATCAATTAACATGGAATTTTTTTTCAAACATAACTCCTAAAACTAAGGAGTATTCTAGTATGAATTTTGTGTCCTTAAACTAAACAGGAAAAAAGCCTTTAGAAAACAATCATTTATTCACTCAGATTTAGTATAAGAATGGATTTAAACAAATTGTTTGGGTGTACTTATTTATGAAGGATACTAGGTTCATAATGCATACGTGTGTGATATATATATATATTAGCTATACCCAAAATGGGCCTAAAATGCATTTTTGACAAAATGACTTTAGCCCCCCCCCCTACAGAAAATAATTTACCAAAAATCAGGGAATTATCGGATTTTAATGAAATTTTCAGTGTTTATTTATCAATGAATGATATTTATAATGCCTTATTTGTTTTATTTCAAAACTTTCTCATTTTTTTCAGGTCACTTAATTTTGACCCCCTCCCCCTTATGTTGGGGGCGTAACATTTTTTCGAGTTGGTCTTATAGTTTTCTAATTACAGTATAAATAAAGAGATTAAAGACCGAAGTTATGAATAGAAACAAACAAAAAAAAGTTTACGGTGGCTTTTCTATGGGAAAATAAGTACCAAAAATCGAAAAATAAAATGTAAAAAAATAATAGATAATTAATTTTTGGGAGATTTCTTTTTTATTCATTTCGATAATTATTTAATTGACTATTATCTTATAAAAGAAACAAATATCCACCGATATTTTTTCTGCTTAAAAATTTTCAATCGAGTTTTTCTTCAAAAAGTATACTTTGATGTAATAAAATATGGTTTGCATTAAATAGATATTTATTTTAGAATCTAAAAATATAACATTTTAAACTTAACATCAGGCTTTTCATATTTTAAATGAATTTTATATATTAATTTTTCATAGCAAAATTACTAAATCAAAGTTTTGAAATAAAATAGCTAATGCATTATAAAATTCATTAATCGATAAATCAATACTGACAATTTCATTAAAATCGGATAATTACCTGATTTTTGGTAATTTTTTTTGCAACCGCGAATGTTACGTTAAAATTGTAAACAAGCGCCTAAAACCATTGAAAAAGCGACAGAATGGCGGATCGCGTCGAAATTGACCAAAACAAATCGTTTTAAATCTATTAAAAAGAAACTGCATATGTAATGATATTTTTCTTTTTTTAATGATGTTCATTATGTTATCATTTTAGACAAAAGTTTGACCTTAAATAATAGATTTAATTAATTTTAATTCGTTTTTAAAAACCTAGCAGCCGACAAAATTGGGTATGCCTAAAGTTTGTATTATGTGCACCCCCAACACACGGGACGCAAGAAAAACAATAAAAAGAATTTAAAAAAAAAAAAAGCCAAAAACAAAACAAAGCCCCCCTAAAAAAAGCCCAAATAAAAAAAAGGAACCTAACAAGTTTTGTTCGAGGGATTTCAACTTTACATTACTTCTGCTTTCGCTACTCCGCGATCACATCCTCCACTCCGCTCCGCTCCCGAATTACCACGCAACGATATTCCCAAATGTCCATAGCCATTTGTGCCGTAACTAGTCGCTGTTCTTCCTTCTTTGAGTTCGCCATGTTTTGCTTGCGTAAAACATCGTAGGCAAAACGGTGTTCTTGAAAGAGATTGGCACGTAGAGTCTTGTCCAGTTTGACCTTAGTATGTATATTTTATCGAAGCGAATGCCTTCCAACACGCAATTATTTGTAAAAAAAAAAAAAAAAAAAATTGATGGGTTTATTGAGATGTTGATTGATTCTAATCTGTCTATCTTAGCCTATCATATCTATCTATCTATCTATCTATCTATCTATCTATCTATCTATCTCAGTCTGTTCATATCTATCTATCTATCTATCTATCTATCTATCTATCTCTATATATATATATATATATATCTTAGTCTGTTCATATCTATCTATCTATCTATCTATCTATCTATATATATATATATATATATATATATATATATATATATATATATATATATATATATATCTTAGTCTGTTCATATCTATCTATCTATCTATCTATCTATCTATCTATCTATCTATCTATCTATCTATCTATCTATCTATCTATCTATCTATATCTATATCTATCTATCTATCTATCTATCTATCTATCTATCTATCTCAGTCTGTTCATATCTATCTATCTATCTATCTATCTATCTATCTATCTATCTATCTATCTCAGTCTGTTCATATCTATCTATCATCAATCTCTATCTAGTCATATCTATATCTATCTATCTATCTATCTATCTATCTATCTATCTATCTATCTATCTATCTAGTCTGTTCATATCTATCATCTCAGTCTGTTCATATCTATCTATTTATCTATTTATCTATCTATCTCAGTCTGTTCATATCTATCTATCTATCTATCTATCTATCTATCTATCTATCTATCTATCTATCTATCTATCTATCTATATCTATATATCTATCTATCTATCTATCTATCTATCTATCTATCTATCTATCTATCTATCTATCTATATCTATCTATCTATCTATCTATCTATCTATCTATCTATCTATCTATCTAGTCTCATATCTATCTATCTATCTATCTATCTATCTATCTATCTCTAGTCTTTTCATATCTATCTATATATCTATCTATCTATCTACCTCAGTCTGTTCATATCTATCTATCTATCTATCTATCTATCTATCTATCTATCTATCTATCTAAGTCTATTCATATCGTTCTATCTAATATCTGAGTGTATGTACTTGCTGTACTCTTTCCCCTTTCTCTTTCTTACCAACCTCATGGCAACACTATTTATATATGTATCACTGGTGACAGAGGACGGTGACATTTCAAAGATTCATTCAACCCATATAGCACAAACCAAAATTAATATTCATATTATTTTACTATATAATGGATGTACTAAACAAGAACACGCCGTATGTTTACTTAAAGAAACTGTTCATAATCGTTAGGGAACTGTATCTTTATTCGTTTCTTATAAATTATATAGACAGAAAACATTTAAGATTCCAGATAAAATTGACTAGAAAACTGCAGATAAATTTCATAACATTAATATTAGTAGTCTCAATAGATAAGCAGCGATTATCTCCCTTGAATCTAATAAATAAAGTTATTTCCCTTTGATTAAGAGGCAACTAATAATTCCTTAAATTAAGTATGGCTAACATTTTAGTACGGCAGCAACTCACTCTTTCTTTAAACTTTTATAAAAAAAAAATTAGAATTACAAATTGTCACTTATTTTAATTTCCCCCCAAAGAACAGAGCCTAAATTAAAAAATATTTTTTCTGTCAATTTCTTAATTATAACTATGAAACACACACACACACACACACACACACACACACACACACACATACACACACACACACACACACACATTATATATATATATATATATATATATATAGGTATGCCCTAAAAAAATCGTTTGCTACGTTTTTAAAAACGAATTAAAATTAATTAAATCTATTATTTAAGGTTAAACTTTTATCTAAATCGATAAGTAGTAACATAATGACCATCGTTAAAAAAAGAAAAATATCATTACATATGCAGTTTATTTTTAATACTTTTAAAACGATTTGTTTTGGTCAATTTCGACGCGATCCGCCATTCTGTCTCTTTTTCAATGGTTTTAAAGCGCTTATTTACAATTTTAATGTAACATTCGCGATTGCAAAATAATTTACCAAAAATCAGGTAATAATCCAATTTTAATGACATTTTCAGTAATGCATTAGTTATTTTATTTCAAAACTTTAATTTAGTATTTTTGCTATGAAAAATTAATATATAAAATTCATTTAAAATATGAAAAGCCTGATGTTAAGTTTAAAATGTTATATTTTTAGATTCTAGAAATAAATATCTATTTAATGCAAACCTTTTTTTTATTACATCAAAGTATACTTTTTGAAGAAAAACTCTATTTTTAAGCAGAAAAAATATCGATCTATATTTTTTTATTTTATAAGATAATAGCCAATTAAATAATTATCGAAATGAGTAAAAAAGAAATCTCCAAAATATTAATTATTTATTATTTTTTTTACATTTTATTTTTCGATTTTCGGTACTTATTTTCTCATCGAAAAGCCACCGAAAAACTTTTTTTGTTTCTATTTATAACTTCGGTCTTTAATCTCTTTATTTATACTGTAATTAGAAAACTATAAGACCAACTCGAACAAAATGTTACGCCCCCAACATAAGGGGGCTCAAAATTAAGTGACCTAAAAAATGAGAAAGTTTTGAAATAAAATAAATAATGCATTATAAAGTTCATGCATTGATAAATAAACACTGAAAATTTTGTTAGATAATTCCCTGATTTTTGATAAATTATTTTCTCTGTGTGGGGGGGGGGGCTAAAGTCATTTTGTCAAAAATGCATTTTCGGCTCATTTTGGGTACAGCTAATATAGATATATAGATATAGATATATGGTGATTGCTACTTCTTCACAAGAAGAAAGCCATTATTATAAAGACTAGCAAATATATGCACCCTCCGGGTGCAAGTATTTAAGTTTTAATGTAATGAAATATCGTATTAAATTAGAAAGTCTAATAAGAAGGCAGATAAAAAGATATGTAACAGAGTGGGGGTATAATAGAAAAATAGAAATGAAACTTACTCTTCCATCACTCCTGTCTTTCATTGCTGAATTTTACTTATTTAACTAGTTAAATTAGGAAATAAAGAATGAAATGACAGTTATTTTTTCTTGTTAATGGATTTCATTTAAGATTCATTGAAGAGATTTTTGCTTATATTCATTAAAATAAAACCAAACAATTAGAAATCAATAATACTAAGCACATATTTAATAAAATCACATTTTTAATATCAATATGCAAATTAGCCTTCCCATTCACTCTGTAAACCGCTATTTTTTGTATATATAAATATAATTGCATGTTATTGTATGTATATATGGACAACACTAATAAAAAGGTGAAGCAATTTTATTAATAATTGAGATTTAAATATAAATAAAATCATGGAGAATGTGATGTAAATAACGAAGGAAATTGTGACTTGAGTAGTAATATAGTTTCGGTTACAGACAGAAAAACACACAATCTCCATTATAATAAGATTACAGTGCTCGATTTTGACCATATAAATAGCTAAGAAGTCACGTGATATCACTGGCTTACATTTGTACATATACATGTTTTTACTTCGTTTGCCCTACGCCGGATTGGTTGCAATATATATATATATATATAAGTAATCCACAAACACGTGTTTCAAGGTTTCACCTTTCATCAGTGTGGCTATACTGTAACAGTTACCCCTGGCCGGGTTCGAGACCCGAATGAACTTTCGTTCGCCAAACCTTTAACCCGTACGGCCAGAGGCAGCTGTCAAATATAGGAGAATAATTAATCGCTACATTTCTAAGCGGAAATGAATTCACTGGAGGCCTCAAAAGTAAAAAAAAAAAGTAAAGTCGTCGGGGCGGCCTAAAGTCGGTATCAGCCAGTCAGCGAGGGAGTCTATCCCCTTTTCAATAGCGCTAGACCAAGGAGATTGTTTTTTGGCGTCTGAGGTGGAGCGCCACACCTACCATCAGCTCTTTACTTTACCGCACAGATCCCTGTGCTACTCATACGCTGAGTTGGCGAGGACCGATATCGAAATATATATATAAGCCATTCAAAACAAACCGTGTTACAATATAATATATATATATATATATAGCACAGAGTTGGTCAATGTACGTCTGGCGTGCCCATGTGTTGGCTTCCACAGGAGAACGTCACTTATTAGTTCTCCATCTTTGTCCTGCGTGTCTTGTCCGTCTTACTCGGATGGTTTGGGTGATATGTGGCAGGTGGCCGTACAGCTGTTTTCTCGGTGGGTGTTGTGTCCACGTCTTGTTCAGGCTCACACGCAGCATTTTTGTGCAGCTCCAATCTAGGTTATTCTCTAGTCGCTTCGTTAGGGTCCAGGTGGTGCAGCCGTACAGCAGTACTGACACGACAACGGCCTGGAAGAATTGTCTCCTTAACTTGTCTGTGAGTTTGGATTTCTATA
>CM042139.1:18712485-18734985 GCA_023376005.1 Doryteuthis pealeii
CAATTTTCACCATGCTACTAATGTTGTATAGCCGACTACTACTGGACTTCAATAAACAACAGATACGTATATACAAAAATAGGACCCTTCTTTATTTTCTTCGGTGTGTAGGTGGTAAAAGCGTAGAGCTTTACAATGAAAATGCCGGTGGCTGGCGAAGAGCGCAGTGTTCACAATGAGTGCCCGAGGGGTGTTTGCTGTCGGGAGACGCGAGGTGATGCTATCGGCTGTTCGCTGGGGTCTCTCTCTGTCGGTTCGAACCCTCTGGCCTTTATATAGATAGATACTCCAACGCATCTTTATCCTTTGATCTGGTCTTCACATCCGCTAATATGCCTACGCATTTTTATCTTTTGATCTGATAACGGACATTTGTTATATATTTATTTATCTTCTCCCCGCTTCTTTGACCGGAAAGCCTCTCTTCCGTTTTCCCCCTTTTTTTAAAATATATATTTTTATATTTCTCTTTGTCTTCCGGGCGAGGACAATACAACACTAAATAGTATATGCACAAATCGGAATCTGTCCTAGAGAATGAGACGCATAAAATCATTTGGGACTTTGAGATAAAGACGGACAAAAAATCAATAGCTGAATGCATGCCTTTCCTATGGATATTAGCAGAATGTGAAATGCAAACAGCCTCGTCCAGAATTTGAACTCGGGTCCTCAAGTCCATTCCCTCTGACAAAACCATTACACCACCCACCTACATAAGAGATGAACAAAAGTGGTAAGAAAATTGTAATATTTCTTTGTTATTCTTTTCTACTAGTTTCAACCTTAGGTCATCGTCAGGAGATAAGACCTCGTGAAAAAAGTGTTTTTTAGAAAGTTTTTTTTAGATAATTTTTAAAAGAGTTGATATATAAGAGAAGCAACAACAAAAATTAACTGTTGATGGAGGATTTTTATTGGCTGAATGAAAATTTAAATGTAAAATTTGATTGTCGGTCACGAATCAAGCTTAAATAGCAAGGCTCTCCTATAAAACGAATGTAAGCTCTCTAACAGCTGTAACATATATACCTATGTATGTATTTATAACTTAAAATCTCCCCGTTGCCTACAGGAGGATGATGGCCAAGTGGTTAAGACACCTGACATGAAAAATCAGTCGGGTTTCTATCCCGGTCGGAGGTAGCTTGCTAAGTCTAGCCATACTGAGGAGACTTGATATGTCGAAACACGGTGTCTGTGGATGACACGATATATATATATATATATATATATTTTTGGGAGAATATGTGCTTAATTGAAGTCAAACCTAATTTTTTTGAAAGTTAATTCATTAATGATTAATTAGGCGGGATTTAACTACTTAAATAAGTAGTTAAATCCCGCCTAATCAATCATTAATGAATTAACTTTCAAAAAAATTAGGTTTGACTTCAATTAAGCACATATTCTCCCAAATATTGTCGGCTGAAAATTGCCATATTTGTTTATATATATATATATATATATATATATATATTAATAAGTCATCCATAGAAACGTGTTTCGGTGTTTCACGCCTCTTCAGTGTGGCTAGACACAACTATCCTTGGGTAGGGTCGAACTCAGACTGACCGTATGGTAGTCCGATATCTTATCCCCTCGCCCACTGACAGCTGATGCGGGGACTGGTGTTTTTAAACTATTAAGTACATAGGAATGTTTATGTATTTTATGGTCACTGAGAGATCAAATTTCCGGGGAAATGATCATTGCTTATTTGCTTAGTAGTGAGAGTTAATTTAAATTACCAATTAGAGAGCTCATTACCAAATTTATGGGAGAATATATATATATATATATATATATATATATATATATATATATATAGTTGTAGAAAAAGTTTTTCTCTCTACCACGGTTTCAGTGTTCAAAATACACTTATTTTCAGGAGAACTCTACAACTGTTAATGCTCTATATTTTACGAAATATATTGAGAACATTTTGGGTTAACTACTAATGCTACAACAGCGAAAAGGTGGGAGTATCAGTTGAACAATATATATATATATATATATATATATATATATATATATATATATGTGTGTGTGTGTGTGTGTGTGTGTGTGTGTGTATATGTTGTGTTAAACTGTACAGGCAATTCTTGTCAGACGAGTTTTTGTTCGATCCTTTCTAATTTTCGGGTCATCTTTTTGGTGTCAGGATTGAACTGGTGTAACAGTCCACCAAAGGTTTCATTACGAGCGCTTTCGGCAATACAGTTTGCCATCATCAAGTAGGAAACTGGTGGTACGTTCCGTGTCTCGTTTTTAAGAAGAACGAGTAGTAGCGTAGGAATTGGAAGTGGGAGGTAATAACAATTGGTAGGGGGAGGTTGTAGGAATGGTAGTGGTTCGAACGAACGATGCAGTAGTGATTTTTTTGTGGGAGGGGGGCACGAGTTGTGAGAAGGGGAGGGGAATAGTGGAAGGAGGATAGGCGGGAAATTATAAGCATTTGAGAACATGTTGACTTAATTCAAAGTTTATTTTGTTTAAGGTAGGTTTTTTTTGTTTGATATATAAAGCTTCAATTATTTGAAGTTTTTGTTTATTTTTTTCTTTATGTAGTGTGCGTGTATTTTCTGATAGAATTTTGCGGTAGGTAGAGGGGGGCATGAATGTGTTTAAGGTGTTGATTAATGGAACTGGAATCAGATAAGTGTAGTGTTACTCTGCGTGATAATGTGGTCGTCGTGTGGCCAATATATGTGTTATTAATTTTGGAGAGACAATCTCCTACGGCACATTTGAATTCATACACAATATATTATATATATATATATAATATTTATATATATATGTTGTGTGTGTGTGTGTGTGTGTGTGTGTGTGCATGCGTGTGTGTGTGTGTGCATGCGTGTGTGTATATGAGTGTCTATGTATTGTGTGCCTTTGTGTGTGTACATATAATACCAAGAGAAAAATGTAAGCACACATATACAAACGCGTGTTTGTACGTGTGTGTTTGTGTGTGTGTGTGTGTGCGCGTGTGCGTGCGTGTGTGTATGTGTGTGTGTGCGCGTTTGTAAATGTACATCTGTGTATATGTCTCTGTGTGTGAATTTGTGTGTAAGCATATGTTTTTGTTTATCTCTGCATGAATTGTACCAGTTGATATCTTCCTTGTAGTTAGGTAATTACGAATCGTATATTCACCCGGTGAAATAACAAAAGCTAAAAGACAACCAATGAGAATCAAGATTATAACGATCTAAGTAACGATGTTCTAAACTGACTCATTTTATGAGCTGGCATCCCCATCTTCCCTCCAATCAGATACAACATGCCTCACGTACATTTGCACTTGTCAACCATCTTTGTACCGGAAGTACCCAAAAACAGTTTGGCACTGAAACTTTTAATTTTTTTTCCTTCTATTTCAACGTCGAACATTTTGTAAATGTTTATAAACTAAATGCTAAATCGACTGGGTATTATCTTTCTTGCACTAAAATTGTGGAAGCAAATCCTGATTGCTTAAACAATGAACGGTTGCAGAGAGAAATGTAATGTCGAATTTTGGTTGGTTGGTTGGTTGTGTTTTACAGCATGTTAACCCTTGTTGGGTTATTTTATGCCGAAGACGTTTTTGTTTTATTCATTCTTGATGAGCACTCAATTTTTATTCAAACACATCTGTTTCTATTAACCCATAGATGAGACCCTAACATGTACTACCACTCCGGGTCAGAGTGGACCAGGGAGCAATGGGGATTAAGGGGTGCATCACATTCCCCAGAACTCAAGAATTGGAACTCACCATCAGATAGAGTTTAACGTCATACCCAGGACATGAATACCCTCAATCACCATCTTCTTGCACATATATGATAAAAAGGGTTGGGCCTCTCCGACCACCCGTCTAGTCTAAATAAGGGCCAAAGTGGAGTGTTGCATGTCATAGACTGCTCAACTACCATGATTCCATTCTTAAGCATCACAAGTCGCCACCCACGGCTTTTTTCATTATTCATTCTTGATGGGTATTCAATTTTTTAAACTCAATTTCTTTAAAACACGTTTTTAAAAACTCATTTTTATCCATTTAACAGGTACTACCACTTCGGGTCAGGGTGGAACTGAGAGTAGTGGCGATAAAGGGCTACTCCAAACTCCCCGAATTTCATGAGAAAAAAAGTGGCCTTGTTTTATTATTAAAAACTATAAATAGCACAAGGCAACATACCCCTAGCACCCCAAGTTGGTTTCTAGACTCCAAACACCAAGGAATTATCAGTTAACTGAACACCAGCCCAGCAACCAGGATCCGAGTCTCTACAATGTAGTACTGGTCCAGAGATAAGTATACAATTAATTTTACTATCAAATGTCATCTATCCATTCGACAATGAGAGTGTAATATAACATCATTACATCACTTACGAAAGAAAGAAAGAAAGAAAGAAAGAAGAGAAAGGGAAGATGTTATCAAGATATTGCACAAGACTGATTGTTACCGTTCTCATGTCGGAATGGAGTGATGACGTGTTGATAGTAGAAATAATTGTATACTTATCTCATCTTTTGTGCTACGTGGAGAGGTTCGGACCCGGTTGCTGGGCTGATGCTCAGTTCGCTGACAATATCTTGATGTTTGGAGTCTGGAAATTAGCTTGGGGTGCTGGGGGACAAGATAAAAAAAGATATCTGGAGGGCGAGTAGGATTCATACCATTCTCAAGGGTATTGGCGCTAAGTGAAATGCAATTACCACATCTAGGATTTGAACTCGGGGCTACGAGTCCATTTCCCATGACTTTAACCATTACACCACGCGCTTTAAGTCATAGCTATATGTGCACATATAAGCCCCATACTAGCAATCCTGTGTCACATCCTACTCGTAGTGATCGGGTTGGGTAAATACCTACCACTGATATTCTCTCATTTCTTTTAACAGATAAAATACGGATACTCTGTAGATAGTGAAATTCTTCTTTTTCTGAACAAAACTTCAGGCCATTCTAGAGCTGGACTGTACTTTCGCCATAACAATTTTTGGACCATATAACCTTTAGGCACCCATTTTTGATCTCGATTAAGAAAGGACATGTTTTTCCTTTACACCGTCAATATCCGGTTGTTTTAACAGACGATTTTTAGATTTTTTCAGTCCAGCAACCAGGTCCGAACCTCTCCACGTAGCACAAAAGATGAGATAAGTATACAATTATTTCTACTATCAACACGTCATCACTCCATTCCGACATGAGAACGGTAACAATCATACCCAGGACAATAAAAAACCTTAGCCACCGCCTTCAAGCACATAGATGATAAAAAAGATTTAAGGGGGTTTAAGATAAGGGCTTAACAAAGGAGGAATGGAAGACGAGAGAAAGAAACGAGACTATCCAGACCACAGCACTGTTAAAATCAGCTAGAACACACAGAAAAGTCCGGAGACCCGAGAAGATTTGCTGTCAATCGGACTCCAATGAAAATCCATTAATTAAAATTGGCGTGGAACACTTACAAGAAGTAGAATAATGAATTTAAAATTAATCGTTGCTGGTTGGTTGGATTTTACGGCATGTTAACCCTTAGGTTAATTTATATCGAAGATGTTTTTGTTTTATTTATTATTATTGGCTATTCATTTTTTCAAAAAATCAATTTCTTTTACAATTTTTAAAACCATTTTTATCTATTTAACCCATAGATTGGGCCCTAACAGGTACTACCAATCCGGGTCAGAGGGGATTGACTACACAATTAAAATGAACGAAAGCGAAAAAATAGACAAATACTAGGACCATGCTAAAGAGAGCGTCCCATTTTGAGTAATGGTAATCAATAAAAATCCATTAGTTAAAATTTGTGTGGAACATTTTTCAATTTCTTTTTTCAACACATTTTTAAAATCATTTTTATTATTTAACTCATAGATAGGCCTCGAAAAGGTACTACCAATTCGGGTCAGAGTGGATTCACCACACAGTGAAAATGAACGAAAGCAAAAAGATAGACAGATACTTGGACCATGCTAAAGAGAGCGTCCCATTTTAGTGTAATGGTAATAAAAATCCATTAGTTAAAATTTGTGTGGAACATTTTCAATTTCTTTTTTCAGCCAATTTTTAAAATCATTTCTATCTATTTAACTCATAGATTGGGCCCTAACAGGTGCTACCAATCCGGGTCAGAGTGGATCTGGGAGTAATGAACAATGAACGGGTATTCCCCACTCCCCAGAAATCCAGGATTGAAACCTCACCACTGGATACAGTTTAAGGTCATACCCAGGACACTCAAAATTAATCGATAATAATTACCCTTCTGATCGTATGTCTCATCAAGCGTTCTGATTTCTAATAGACTTCAAGAATCGTTTTCCTCTCTTTGGGAAAATGCCGCCAATTTCAGCCACTTCGCGTGTGGCAATTCATATCTTAAATGCGCCGCATATCTTAGATGTCTGAGGAAAGAGTGAAATTCTACTTAAAAAGTTACTGGCATGTGACAGTTACATAGCAATCGAAAAAAAACTACCTTCATAATCAAAATTTAATCGTCCAGGGACCACGATAAGTTCCCAGTTTGATTACGGTAGGGGGCGCGCATAGAAGTGAGGTTTGATGTCTCAATCGAGAAATCAAAGCGGGAAAGTTTATCAAGAGACTTTTGTATAAAGGAAAGAAAACTTTACATTTGAGAAATGGGCGTTTTTTTTTTCTTTTGCTATTTCTGAAAATTGGAGTTCTTAGTCATGTCCCACCGAAGAGGTATTTTGTTGAGACAACCTTTTTTTCAATGAGGCGCTCGTTGCGTAACGGTTATCGTCGTAAAAATGGACTCGGTTACATGTCCTAAAAGAGGACAAAGGAATCGTCTGTTTATATATATATATATATAAACTAGCAAAAGTACCCGGTCTCTGACCGGACTAAAATTTTTTAGGCACACCAGAAAGGGAGAAAACATGAGTAAGAGAGAATAAAAGGAACATATTTTAAAAGAGAGAGAGAGAGAGAGAGAGAGAGAGAGAGAGAGAGAGAGAGAGAGAGAAGAGAGAGAGAGAGAGAGAGAGAGGGGGAACCTAGTTGAGTTAAAGAGAAATATATTAGTCTAATTCCTTTCCTTTTTGACCCAATTTTTCCTTACTTTATTTTTCCTTACTGTGAAGAATTCTAGAAATTGGTTAATTTTTGTTTAATTATTAGATTATATCACTTAATTAGTAAAATTCAAAAAACAAATTTTGTGTGTTTCTTACTTAGAAACACATTAATGTGACTGCGGGATTTCAAATCAGAATGACATCTCTTTTCGGAGTTATAAGTCAACACGTACATACCAGAAACATTCTTTTATATATAGAGATGAAACCTCGGACGAGTTAACGAGTGAGGCCTCACAGACTTATGAAAGCAACCTGTCAATTACTGATTAATCGTTCCGCTTGTATCTTGTGTAATAAACATCTTTTCCCTTACCTAAAATATTCAGCCCTGTCGGCTAAAGCTTTAGAATACACCGAATGAATCTCTGCAGAGGGGTAACCCCCCCCCCGCAAAAAAAGAGGGATCCACCTGTTGGCCATGAATGGCGACCCATGATGCTAAACGACGGAATCCTGGTGGATGAGCAGTCCATGACATGCAGCACCCCACTTTCGTCCTTGCTTAGGCTAGACGGGTGGTCGGAGAGGCCCCCTCCAATCAATCGGCTGGTCATGTCAAGCCATAGCACCTATATGATTGTCCCGATCCTATTGCTCTTATGGCAAGCCCCAACCCCTTTTTATCATATGGATGCTAGAAGGCGGTGGCTGAGAGTCTTCATGTCCTGGGTATGACGTTAAACTCTAACTGATGGTGAGGTTCCAATTCTGGAGGTCTTGGGAATATGGAACACCCCTTCATCACCGTTGCAATCTGACCAGGAGTGGTAGTACCTGTTAGGGTCCCATCTATTGGTTAAATAGGAAAATGTATTTATAAAAAAATTGATATTTGTTTGTTTACTGATTTTAACGGCATGTCAACCCGTCTGGGGTTATATCATGCCTAACGGTTAGCAAATAATACATATCGTGCATTTATATTTATACTTTTTAGTAATTGGTTTTAACAATGTGTTAGCATTATTGGGGATTATGTTGTATGGTATTGATTTGTTTCATGTCTATATTCTATGGTATAATTTTATTTCTCTAAAAAAAGAGAGAATATCCTCCATGTTGACATTTTCAAACAGATCTTTCATATTGTTTGCTTTAAAATAACGGTTTCTGATGTGAGCAAAAAACCTGCATTCCACGAATAAGTGTTTAACTGTCAAAGGTGTTTGACATGTGTCACATTGTGGTTGTTGTTCTTGTTTGAGTATATAGGAGTGCGTTAGTCTTGTATGACCAATGCGTAATCGGGACACAATGACTTTCTAGACTTCATTAAAGTTGGTCTCCAGTTTCCCAAATTGGGTTTGATTCGGAAGAGTTTATTGTGGATGTTGTTATTCCAGCGTTGTTGCCATTTTGTATGAAGGAATTTATTAATTTTAGGTTTCAAGTCAGTATATGGTATCTTGAACTTGAAATTGAGTATCCATTAAGAATGAATTTATTTCAAAACATTGTCGGCATTAAATGGCCCATCGAGGTTGATATGCCGTAAAACAAAACAAACCAAACCTAAAATACGCGTTATCTTTTCTTCCTACTTACTCTCTTAACTCGGATAGACGAATTACAACACGACCTGAGTTTAACGAACAAACATCAGATAAATATTATGGAGATTGCGTGAACATGCGTGTGTATACAAGTACGTATTTACACTTATGTCTACTTACACTGATATGCCTTTAAACAAACAAACAAAACAATACTAAATAAAACCACAAAATATTTGATTAATATTCACCGGTGTAGCTCAGTCGGCAAGAGCATCTGCCAAAGAACCACAAAGGTCTGGATTCGATACCGGACCTCATTAACTCAGCGCATATGTAACACAGCTTGGATCTATGTGGTTTAGTAGGGATCTGATGGTAGGAGTGACGCTCCACCTCAGACGCAAGAAACCCCCCCTGGTCTTGCCCTATTGAAAAGGGGATATACTTCCTTGCCGTAATGGATCAGCAAGGCTAACTAGCTAAACATTACAGCATCGATCGTTCAGGATTTAAACTCGGATAGCCGAGTCAACTTTCTACAACGATAAACGTTACGTTACGAGCTCCTCCACGCATCTCTATTAATAATTGAGATTCGGCCTCTATTTGTCTGTAACCAAAACTACGTCACTGCTTACCTCACAATACTCAAAATCGTTAATACGCAGAATAAAAAACAATCTTGTATTATATACACTCAAAAATTGATTAAGAAATTTAAATTTATTTTTTACTCTCGTCAATTTTTCAGTAAATAGAAGTTTAGTAAAAGGTTTACAAATAATTAAATACAATGTTTTTGTGGGAAATTTATGTGTAAAATATTCAAAATAATTATTCCATTAATAATCAATAGATGCACGCAACATTTTATTTGAAGGGGACAGGACTAAGTTTCCATTTCAAATTGTTTTATTTTTTCACTCCTTTAATAAATTTGATTCTACTTACTTAGGATAAAAACCCTCTGAGATTGATTTTTTTAGCCCCTACCCCCCTCAGGCAAAAAATAATTTCTAAAATAATTTTTACATCGCCCATAGGGTGTGTTATTTGTGCTAGTAATATATAATGACATATAAGCATAGACCGAATTAAATGTCGGTATTCGGAATTTCCAGTTTCAAAGGTTAAAACCTAAATAACATTATTCCAGATGTTTCCACACAGAACTGCTCATTTATTTTCCAATTGTACTCAATAAAATATGCGTATATTAGTTGGCTGGTTGGTTGGTTGGATTTTACGGCATGTCAACCCTTGTTGGGCAATTTGATGCCGAAGACGTTTTGTTTTATTCATTCTTGTTGGGTATTCAATTTTTTTTCAAACACGTATGTAATACTGATTTAAAAAAAATCTATTTAACCCATTGATGGAACCCTAACAGGTAATACCACTCCAGGTGAGGGTGGATCTGGAAGCAATTACGACTAGGTGCCATGTTTTGACATAACGAGCCTAAGTAAGGGCCAATGTGGAGTGTTGCATGTTATCGAACGCTCAGCCATCAGGAATCCGTCCTTAAGCATCATGGATTGACAACCACGGCCAACAGGTGATCCCATTGCGGAGATTTTCTCCCTCTGCAGGGAAAATAAAATAACACACACACACACACACACACACACACACACACACATACACACGGGCATAGTATAGGCGCCTACTGGCAACATTAAACTGTTAGCATGTTCCACTGTAATTTCATGTTCAGACAAACATCGAAAATGATTACGCCCATCTTTCTCTCTGTCTTTCGTTGCTTTCTTTCTTCATAGCTATGCTAATTTATCTATATCACTATATATCAGCTATTCTATCTATGTCAGTAAAAATCCATCAATCTATCTATCTATTTATCTATCTATCTATCTCAGTGTTCATAAATATCTATCTATCTATAGATCTATATCAGACTGTTCCTATCTATCTATCTATCTATCTCACAAAATGTGTATATCTAGCAAGCTTGCTAACATTGTTATATAGCCACCTAGGTATATAACAATGTTAATATCTATCTTTCTATCTCTCTTTATCTATCTATCTATCTATCTATCTATCTATCTATCTATCTAACCCTCTCAAAGTGTGCATATCTAGCTAGCTAGGTGACTATATAACAATGTTCATATCGATCAATCTACATACCTATTTCCATTTATATATCAATGTATTTGTTTCTTCTGTCCCAGCCGACAGGGCGTGTAGAAAATATGCGAATATTAGATGATAGCAAAAGTTGTATGTAAAGTTGCTGGACCCAGTTTAAGAAGATATGTTCATTAGTATACTTATCTACTTTTTCTTGTTGTTTTACTTATCTGCTTATCTGGGTAGCTGGGCGTGTTCTTGGGCTGACATTCTCTCCGTTCTTTGGGTCTGGAACCACTTGCTTCTTAGTGTGTCTAGTCTTGTGTCGTTGCTTAGTTTTTAATTAACGAACACAAGAATTGATGTTGTCTATTTTTCAGAGCTCATTATTTTCCATTCCCTAGTTACCCACGGAGAAATGGTCCAGGAGGACAGACCGCATCTTGCGTCTGTGCCCTCCAAACAATCAGCCAACTCTCTCCGTCCGTCTCCTTCAAACACCTCAACTTTCTCACTATCTCTTCCAGTCTCACTCTTGTTCTCGCCTTGTTCTGTCTAATCAGAAATCAGTAGGGCACCCAGATTTCCTTTATAAATCTGGGTTAAATCTAACTTAATGGACTTAAATTCCACCATCGTATGTCACCCTGCTGAAAGAAAAAAATACTAAAAATCAAGGAATAAACCGAATTTAATGAAATTTTCAGTGTTGATATATTAATAAATGAATGATATAATGCACCAGTTATTTTATTTCAAAACTTTTACATTTTTTCAGGTCAGTTAACTTCGAACCACGTATCTTTGAAGTGTAACACAGATTCCCAAACATACGTGGTTCGAAGTTAACTGACCTGAAAAAATGTAAAAGTTTTTTTAGATAAAATAACTGGTGCATTGTATCTTTTATTCATTAATGTATCAACACTGAAAATTTCATTAAATTCGGTTAATTCCCTGATTTTTGGTATTTTTTTCTTTCGGCGGGGTGACATACGATGATGGAATTTAGGTCCATTAAGTAGGATTTAACCTAAATCTGTAAGAATTATGAAATTAGTTTTACTATTGTGGTTGTTTTGTTTTACGGCATATCAACCCTTTTCGGGTCATTTAATTTTGAATCAAGTCATTTCGATAAACAAAGGACTCAGGCTGGTTGGTTGTTTTGTTTTATGGCATATCAACCCTTTTCGGGTCATTTAATTTTGAATCAAGTCATTTTGATAAACAAAGGACTCAGGCTGGCTGGTTGTTTTGTTTTATGGCATATCAACCCTTTTCGGGTCATTTAATGCCAAATCAAGTCATTTTAATAAACAAAGGACTCAAGTTGGTTGCAGTACCTGCCGTTGCTTAAGTGGTTACCCAATTAAGTATTGAACAGGCTCATTGTTGCTTAACTTCAGTGATCTAGGAGGAACATGTACTTTCAGCGTGACTTGAATATAATAGCTTTATAATTGAAAAAACAAACAAACAAACCAAAAAATAAAAAATAAAACAAAAAAACAAAATAAAACAATAATGATGATTTGCTGCAAGCTGGAAAGATTTATATATATATATATATTATTTATATTATATATTATTTATCGTATAATACAAAGTGAAAAATGTAGTAAATATTTTTCTTACAGTTAATATAATTGAGAAAAAAAAATCAAATATTTTCTTCGGAATCTAACTTATATATTATTTCTTTTAATAAATTCATTTTACTTCAATTTTTTATATTTCTCATTTGCCTAATCTATAATCTATAATGAAGATTGTGTATATATCTATCTGTAACCGAAACTAAATCACCTCTGATGTCGTTAATTCTCTTAACTATTTACGTCATATTTTCCATGTCAATTATTTAAAAATAAGTATTTTACATTATTAATACTGTCGACCTTACCTACATGGTATTTACCTCAGCCCCATATGTACGGGTTAGGCACAAGGCCCTATTAACGTAGGACCGCCCACAAACCGAAGCTCATGTGTGGCGGGTGAATAATTGCGTTGATCCCTTCGGCATTACCCCTCAAGAGAGCGCCTCAGGCACTGGGCAATAAACCCAGCCCTGTCCCTTTAAATCGAGGGGAGAGGTGTTTCCTGGGGGGATACCCCCCTGGGATCAACGCTATTAACTTGTAAAGATCCAGGGCCGAAGCCACTGGACCCTCACCACGAGTGGCGGGTTTATCTACATACGAATAACATGCAATTGTACTCATATATACAAGCAAATAGTGGCTTACAGTGTGAACGAGAAGCCTAATTTGTATATTGATCATAATAATTATTTCAATAAGTATTTTCTTGGTATTGTTGGGTTCAAAATGTAATAATGTTATTTATAATTAGTTGAACAAACAACTCCGACCAAGGGTATTAAATACAACAATGGACTTTAATACAAGGACAGCACGTGGAGAAGATAAATATAAGATACATCAGAAACAACATGGAGGATATATGAGTAACACATATATGAGACAAGATACAAAATGGAAGTATAAAAGTTATGGAGAGTCCAAAAGTCAAAGTCACTTACTACGTTGTCTGTGTGGGAGTGAAAAAACCCCACACAAGAAGGGTGTAGACAAACTGTCAAACCCATGTGTGTTCGTCAAGTCCCGGAGAAGAAAGAGGATTCAAACTTGGCGCTTGCCTGCTTAAATAGTCAGAGCGCCTGGTGGGGAAAACCAGAAACACAAGGGAAGATAACTCTTCCAGCCAAGCAAGGGCGGACAACCCAACAGTATTATTGCTTTCTAATTATTTGGTTTTATTTTAATAAAGATAAGTGAAATTCCCACCGATAAATATTAAAAGAAATCGATTAACAAAATGAAATAACTGTAATTATATTCTTTACTGAATAAATTTAGTTAAATAGTCACATTAGGAAAATTTAGCAGCGAGAGGTGGGAGCGATGGGAATAGCTAGCGTTCAAGTTGATCTATTCTTCGATAAATAAATAAGTTTAAGGTAATAATTTGATTTTAAATGATATTGGATACTGCATATAATGTCCTATTAATATATTTTTTAAATATTTACACAAACATAAATTAATATTTTATATAGAAATCAATAAAAGAAAATCAAAATAAATGTAATATTTTATATAAGTTCTTATTTAGTTTCGTTAGTTTTTCTAATCTATACATGTATAAAGGGCAGTTGTGTGTATATGTATGTCTAGAGGAAACTTCGAAAATAAAACAATTAACGACAAAGTAAATATATATACACATTAAATATCACCAGGGCTTGGTTTTTGAGCAAAAATAATAGAGATTTGATTTATTCGTGAAGATAATTAAAAAATAAAATTTAAATGATAACAGCATGGATTTTATTTTTCATTTTATATTTTAGATAGTAGACATTAACATATCTTTTCAGAGTTGCTGGATTAATGCAAGGTCTATTTTTTTACATAGGGATTTAAATGGGGCATCCCACGAGGATTCAACTCACGATTCAGTAATAATGGATCTGCGGGGCTAACTTTAAAAAATCCCCCTCTACCCAGGCGACGCCGGGTAGCCGCTGCTAGTTTGATATAATGTTTCATTACATTTAAACCGGAGGGTGCATATTTTTGCTAGTAATAATTTTTCAGCTAGTATATTGGGTTTGAGACCTGTCAGCTGTTCCTTATATTTAAAACATTGATCTTATTTCCACTGAATATTTATATTCTTTCCACAGTTCATCCAACCTTGCCTTAAAAGAGTTCAGAGATGTGACATTCACTTCTGATGATGGTAGTTTATTCCATGAATCTATTATACTGTTACTAAAATAATGTTGCCTTACATTTATTTTGCAAATTCTTTTTGAGAGTTTCAATGTAAAATCCCTGCTATTGATTTTTTGAGCAACATTCAACAGATTAATGTTGAATAAAATCCATGGGTATATCTATAGACTTTAATTATAAATCCTCTGTCTCGTCGATAAGCCAAACTTAATAAGTTAATCTTCCTAAGTCTTTCTTCATACGAAAGTTTTTTTTTAACCATTCATTACCTTAGTAGCTCTCCTTTGAACTCCCTCGATGAGTTTTATGTCCTTGATTAGTCTTGGACTCCAAACCACATTAGCAAATTCCAAATGAAGTCTTACCAATGCAATGAACAATTTTTTCAACATTTCTTTATCCATGTATTCATATGACCTTCGTATTAATCTTAATATCTTGTTAGCTTTATTTACTTATATTTCTATGTGTTTGTAACATTCTAGTTCAGTTTTATTCACACCAAGGTCTTTTTCTAGTTCTGTACATTTTAGTAATTCTCTTTGATTACAGAAATCTTTCCTCATTGAGTATAAATCTAATTTCTATGTTGAGGCAACTTGAGGGGCCCCCTAACCAGAAGTGCCCCGGGCCCAAGGTCTAAATCCGACTCTGACTTGATAGTTGTATTAGTTTGCTCGTTAACCGTAACCTCGCGTCGAAGCATTCATTCTTGGTAATTAATGACAGAACGAAGATCGGTTGAACGTGTCCAAATATGACTTGCATTACCGCTTAAAAATTGACCTTGTGTCACACACTGCTCGTTACGGAGGGGTTGGATAAATACAGTGGCGCAGGGGGGTGGGAATAAATAGAAACGTGACCTGCAGTTACTATAAAAGACATTTATTAACTTCTTTATACTTAATAAATAGGGCCGGTTTAGCTCAGTCGTTAGAGCATCCAGTTCAGTACCTCAAGGTTCTGTGTTCAATACAGGCCCTCGCCAACTCAGCGTATGAGTAGCACGGCTTTGATCTGTGCGGTAAAGTGGGAAAGTGATGGTAGGTGTGGGGCTCCACCTCAGATGCAGAAACAATCTCCCTGGTCTAGCGCTAGCGAAAAGGGGATAGACTCCATCGCTGTCCGGCTGATACCGATAATAGGCCACTCCGTCTACTTTATTTTTTACTTTGTACTTGATAATGGAAAACACAGAGGAACAATACACTCTCTTTCTCTCTCTTTCTCTCTCTCTCACTCTCCTTCACACAAATGCGCATGCTCCCTCTCCCCCCTCTCTCTCTTTTGTCTCCCTCATTTCTACAAATGCGCTATCTCTCCCTCTCTTTCTTTCTCTCTCTCTCTCCCTCTCCCTCTCTGGCTCTCGCACACAAATGCACACCCTCTCCCCCTCTTTCTCTCACTTACACAAATACGCACTCTCTCTTATGCACATATAGATATTTACCAACCCCTCCTCACGGGCAGGATATGACACAAGGTCAATTTCTTAAGCGGAGTTCAACAGGTTTGAATTCAGAATTTTCCTTCTCCTAGACCGGTTGCCTAACCAAGAATAAAGAGCCCGGTCTGCCCTACTATTTACCCATAGCTGGAGGGAGAGTAGGATTCATACCTTTCCCAAGGGTATTAGCGCTAAGTGAAAATGCAGTTACCGCGTCCAGGATTTGAACTCCATTTCCATGACTTTAACCATTACACCACACACATATATGCACACACAGACAAACATAGAAATACATCGCCAATGGAGCAATGATCGAGAGGGGCTGGGCTCCTTCTGGAAATAACCTCCCCCCGCCTACTCTCGATGAATATTTGTAGGTTGGTTGGTTAGCATTTAACGGCATATAAACCTCTGTGGGTTATTTAACGCCATTTTTTAAATATATGATTCGTTTAACTTCATGTGTATCATTTTTTAAAATCATTTTTTTGTAAATCACATTTATTTTTAATCAAAAATTTCTAAATTAATTTTTTAGCCAAATTCGTTTAATCAATTTTTTAAAGTAAACTTTTTTTTAGCAAAATTTTTATTTTTTAGGTAAATTTATGTCTGATTCCGTAATGGACCACAAGACTTGATGAGCGAAGGTAGCCGCAATAAATTTATTTCTGATAAATTTAGGTTTTCCTATATTTATCTATAATATACTCCGTATATGTAAAAACATGCACACACGTTGATATTTATATATATTTATACGCAAAATATTTATATGTATGTTTGAGTTCTCAATTTTGGTTGAATACTATCATGGAAAAACTTGTTACTATTTACACACACACACACACACACACACACACACATATATATATATATATATATATATATAAAAGTAATTGGTAATTTGCTTGAAGCATTGTTAAGTATGTTATAAAATACTAAAATTCGAAGGCAATACAATGCGTAAAAAATAAAGACAAAAAGACAAAAAAATGTTTTATATATATATATATATATATATATATATATATATATATATATATATGAGTTAAGAGTAAGGAAATGAATCCGACGGTATATGTATAGATAAAAGGGAATGAAAACACACAATGTTGTTAAAATCAATATATTTTTATATCATTTTCATTGCTAATATTGACAATATTTCGATTTTTAAAAAATCATCATGATAATTATCATTATGCTCTGATGATGATTTTTTAGAAATCGAAATATTGTCAATATTAGCAATGAAAATGATATAAAAATATATTGATTTTAACAACATTGTGTGTTCTTATAACCTTTTATATAGGGGCCGGGTTAGCTCAATCGGTAGAGCGTTCGGCTAGAAACCACAAGGTTCCTAGTTCGATACCGGTCCCCGCCAACTCAGCGTTATGAGTAGCACAGGGATCTGTGCGGTAAAGTAAGGAGCTGATGGTAGGTGTTGCGCACCAACTCAGACGCCAAAACAATCTCCTTGGTCTAGCGCTATTGAAAAGGGGATATACTCCCTCGCTGACTGGCCGATACCGACTTTAGGCCACCCCGACGACTTTTATATATATATATATATATATATATATATATATATATATATATATATATTTACTCACATTTCGCCTCTAACATAACTTAGCTACACATTAACATTTACTCACATACATTAATATATGCCCACACCAATTGACCCATCAGCCACTGTCACCGCCCCCGCACTTCAAACAAATATCCCCTACCCCTCGACTAAATGACCCAGCGACCCCATCCTACCCAAAAATTCCCCGTTCCACCTTATCTCACATCACTACACGCTCACCCCCTTGCCCTCCCGGCGCCACCGCCGCCACCTGTACTTAAACGTATGCTTTGCTTTAATAAAGTTACAATGACTTAAGACGTCTGTGAACACGGACGAAACTGTTTCACCCTGTGACTTGTTTTGAGTTGTTTATTTCTTGACCACTTTCCTTCTATCTACAGCATATCGTCGGATCCCAAACCCATCCACCCTTCCTTCATATATATATATATATATATATATATATATATATATATATATATATATATATATATATATATATATAGATAGATAGATAGATAGATAGATAATTTAGGATAGTTTAGAATATCAGCGGAGATTGGTGACTGTAAGTTTCTGGCCTATCCGATCATAATCTATGTAATTCAAACACAACACACACACACACACACACACACACATTATATATATATATATATATAATATATATATATATATATATGTGTGTGTGTGTGTGTGTGTGTGTTGTGTGTGTGTGTGTGTTTGAATTACGGAGACTTATATGTATATACATAAGTATGTAAAAAAATTTCTTATTACCTTCAATATACCAACAAATGCCCTGAAGATGATCTAATTAATAGATCGAAACACAGCAGCGTCGGCTAATAAACTCACCACTTAACTCATTTAAACTTGTGTTTTTTCAATCTTTCTTAATATACTACATACCGTCGGATTCACTTCCCTTTCTTCGCACATATATATGTATACATATATTTTATAGATAACATGGGTGGTATATTTATAGATAAACATTGTTCAGTATCATTGATAGAGCATTTATATTTAAGTTAAGGTAGCATGGACATGGTGTCAACGGCACCTGGTTATTGACAGTTTCTTTCCTATGCGATTTCAGAATTGGTTTGAAGATCGCATAAGCGAGAAACAGTCAGTAATCAGACGCCGTTAACTCCATGTCCACGCTACCTAAACTTAAATAAGTATATATATATATATATATATATATATATATATATATATATATATATAAGGAAGGTCCGCAAAATGTATTTTGTTCTCAGAAAATTTTTTTAAATTCTTTTTGTTTTACATATGCAACACGTGTTTCAGATCTTCTTGGTATCTTCTTCAGGCTTTGATTGATAATATGAAAATGAATTTTTACATGCATGTGTATATATATATACATACACATGAGTATTTTACCTAAAGAAAAACTTTTTTCTACAACTATAAATGGTCTATATTTTACGAGATATATTGATTATCCTTTTGCTACTACAATGAAAACATGGTAGTAAGTTTGTGATGAATATATATATGCATATATATATATATATAATAGGAGTAGTTAGGCCCAGCAACTGGATTCCTGGTATGCACGACATACTTGTCCAACGCAACCCGAGATGGGCTGGTCACTTAAACAGACTTGGGGATGACATACTACCAAAGCAGATTCTGTACTCTTAACTGAGAGAAGAGAGAGAGAGAGAGAGAGAGAGAGAGAGAGAGAGAGAGAGAGAGAGAGAGAGAGAGAGAGAGAGAGAGAGAGATCACGTGGAATTGGTAGACCAAAGCTCAGGTACAAAGACAACATCAAGAGAAACCTGAAGGACTTTAACCACTCCATAGGCAGTTGGCAAGATGCAACCAGAGACCGAATAAATTAGAGGAAAAGGATTCACATGGTGTCATCATCGGATACGATGGACAGCAAGTAATAATAATATGAACAATTATAGTGGCTGGTTGTTGACATCACTGCTTATAATAAACATCCATCCAGTATTACATCCTGTGTTTGTTTACTTTTCTCAACATAATTAACATAAGATATTTTGAAATATGTTAATACTAGTTCAACTAAATAAAAAAGTAATAAAAAAGTTATAAAAAAAAGGTTATAAAAAAGTTATAAAAATTCAGCTAATGACTTTATTAGTAAACCACCCAAAAAACAAAAACACCTGTTTAAAAGACTAATGTTAAAAATTAAATTCCATTCCACTCCCACAAAAACAGGAAGAGGTAGTGAAATACTCATGTGTATGTATATATATACACATGCATGTAAAAATTCATTTTCATATTATCAATCAAAGCCTGAAGAAGATACCAAGAAGATCTGAAACACGTGTTCCATATGTAAAACAAAAAGAATTTAAAAAATTTTTCTGAGAACAAAATACATTTTGCGGACCTTACTTTTTATATAAAATATTGAATTTTCTCCCGTTGGAACCAGAATAACATTTATATATATATATATATATATATATATATATATATATATATATATATATATATATATATATATAAGGTGAATCAAAAAAGTATCGAGATTTTTTGTACTTTTTGACACATCTTGTATTCTGAAAAAAATAACGTTCCAGTCATTCTTCATTTCTATCTTGGTAAATACAGCTTTAAACTTGAAACCTTTTTGACACCCCTTGTATTAATTAAGAAAAATGGAACTTTTTTTTTCAGAATACAAGGTTTGTCAAAAAGTACAAAAAATCTCGATACTTTTTTGATACACCTTATATATATATATATATATATATATATATATATATAAAGTAAAGTAAGTAAAGTCGTCGAGGTGGCCTAAAGTCGGTATCCAGACAGCGAGGGAGTCTATCCCCTTTTCACTAGCGCTAGACCAACGAGATTGTTTGGGCGTCCGAGACGGTGCGCCACACCTACCATCAACTCCTCACTTTACCGCACATATCTATGTGCTACTCATACGCTGGGTTGGCGGGGCCTGAATCGATCCACGAAACTCTACCGACTGATATACGTGTGTGTGTGTGTGTGTGTGTGTGTGTGTGTGTCTAAGGTAATATGTAAAAGTTCATTGTATTTGATCATTCTATTCCTGTATTTCCCGTGGCCTGTTGGACATTTTACACCTCTCTTTGAAATTATTCCACCAGGAAATCACCATTTTCCATCATTTGTTTTCATTTGGAAGCAGGCGTTTTGCTCTTTAACTTTTCGGAACATCTGGCTGGTTGTTTTGTTTTACGGCATATCAACCCTTAACGGGTCATTTAACGCCGATTCAAGCAATTTTGATAAAAGTTTCTAGGTTTAAAGTTCTTAATATCCGAAGATTGTTTGTTTGTTTCGTTTTACGGCATATCAACATCGGTGGGTCATTTAATGCCAGCAAAGTTTTGAAAGATTCGTAGCAATAGTTTGGAAGAAAAGTTTTTAAACTTCGCTTCTAGTTTATTTTCAAGAGATAAAAGCAAAAAAGTAAAGTTGGTTATTGGTTAGTTGGTTGGGTGGGGTGTTTTTTTACGGCATGTCAACCCTTGTTGGGTCATTTTATGCCGATGATGTTTTTATTTTATTCATTCTTGATGGGTACTGTTTTTTTTTTCAAACAAATTTGTTTCTATCTAAACCATAGATGGGACCCCAATAGGTACTCCCGCTCCGGATCTGAGTGGGCTTAGGAGCAAGGTGTTGAAGGGGTGCTCCACATTCCAGACCTCCAGAACTGGAACTTCATCAGATAGAGTTTAACGTCATACCCAAGACCGGAAAATCCTCAGTCACCGCCTTCTAGCACATATATGATAAAAGGGTTGGGGCTTGCCATAAGAACAATAGGGTTGGGACAATCATATAGGTGCTAGGGCTTGACATGGCCATTTGATTGATCAGACAAGGCCTTTTCAACAGTCCGTCCAGCTTAATTAAGAGCCAAAGTGTAGTGTTGCATGTCATGGATTGCTCATCTACGAGGATTCCGTCTTTAAGCATCATGGGTCGCCACCCACGGCCAACAGTTGACACCATTGGGGGGGGGGTCTTACCCTTGTGCAGTCGGTGTATTCTAAAGCCGCAGCTGACAGGGCTCCGAACATCTGAATAGTACCTTATAGATTAGAAACTCTCAGAAACACTTACCTACATACGAACATACATACATGTATATAGACAACTTTAAATTAACATATTAGAACATAATGCGATAGATAGATGAATAACATATATATCTTATTATAATGGAGATTGTGAGTTTATCTGTCTGTAACCGAAACTATATTACTATACAAGTCACAATTCCCTTTGTTATTTACATCACATTCTCCATGATTTTATGTTTATGTAAACCTCAATTATTAATAAAACTGTTTTACATCATTAAGACTGTTGACCATATCTACATACTAATAACATGCAATTGTATTTATATATACAACAAAATAGCGTATTACAGTGTGAATGGGAAGGCTAATCTGCATATTGATATTTAAAATTTGATTTTAATAATTATATGCTTAGTATATTTGATTTCTAATTGTTGGTTTTATCTTAATGAATATGAGCAAAAATCTCGAGGATAAATCTTAAAAGAAATCCATTAACAAGAAGAAATAACTGTAATTTTATTCTTTACTTCCTATTTTAACTAAATAGTTAAATTAGGAAAATTTACCAATGAAAGATGGGAGTAATGGAAAATGATGGAAGAGTTAGTTTCAAAGTTGTTCTATTTTTCAATCATACACCTTCTGTTCCAAATCTTTTTATTTGCATTCTTATTCAGTTGCATTAGCCTTTCTAATTTAATATGATATCTTATTATATTAAAACTTAAATACTTGCACCCGGAGGGTGCATATATTTGCTAGTAATAATAATGGCTGTCAACTCGTGTTCTAGTAAGACCATTTCCTGTTTTTTTTTCATCATAGTTAGGTGCCAGTAGCATTTGACACTGTATTCTTGTGTTTTCTCAGA
>CM042139.1:18739985-18752485 GCA_023376005.1 Doryteuthis pealeii
TTTTCCATGAAATTTTATACTTGCAGAAGAAAAAACACTTTTGATTAAGTATTACTATACATTTCACACTTTGTATTTATTATATTCAACATTAGCACACTGCATTCATACCTACATGTTTACACATACACATTGCATATCTTATACAATACACTTTGCCCAACTTGAAAAACTTGTTTAAAAAAACAACATAATTGTTTTGAAATAATTGATAAGTATTTTTATACTTTAATCTAAACATTATTTTAATTAATAGATCTATAAGATAGACAATAAACCTTTTCAATTTTCTGTGGTTCAACATTTTGATTTATTTAGTTTATAAAGTTTATAAAAATGGTATATATTAGTTTAATTAAAAATTTAATTAAAACATCACCCTCCATGTAAAATAAAATAACAAAAATAAAAAGGGCGATTCTTTATTTATTAAATTATTAAAACATCTTTTTGTCGATAAAACTTTTTTGTTTTATCAAAATAATTAATCCTAAAATACCAAATTTAAAGGTCTAATCTTCTGTAAAGAAATTCATCATTTTTATAATCGTTTTTTTTTAAATCAGCTTTCATTTTGCCCCAATAAAACTTATTCTATTTACATTCCAAATAAATTATTTACATTAGCTCATAATAAACGAAATATCTAATGAATACGATAAACAAACTCTAAAATTTCAAGAGCTAATCCAAAAATAATAAAATGAATAAGTGGCATTTAAGTACTTTCTAATTTAAACAGCGAAATCTCAAAGAAAAATCTGACAATTTTCATGATAAATTTATTTATCATTTTATAGGTTTTAAGTTTTCAATTTATTGTTACATATATCTTCCTTACTGATATTTCCGTTTTATTCATTCACAAATCGTACCTCTGACTCATACACATTACATATCAATAATTAAGTTAACCGACACATTAAATCAATAATAAATAAAGACTTAAACATTAAATTCTATTGTCTGTCCCAACTACAAAAAGAAAAGTACGAACAAAACAAAACGGCCAACAAACTCAGCATTACAAAGAGTAAAGAAAGCATTTATTCTATTGAGAAAAAGAAAAGAACAAACAAACAAACAAGCAAACAAAACAATACAATACAATATAATAAGAAAACTTAGTATCACACTGAATAAAGCGGTCATTTATTCTATTGAGAAAAAAAATCATTTTAAGAACTATGGCCATTCTATTACACTCCATATCTCTCTTGGTCAATACAGTTCTGTGCAGGGTTTTATTTTAAACTATTACTAGATTGTTACACTAATGTCTTGCAGGTGTCGCATATCAATGCAACTCAGCTGTATTCTCTTTCTGACTTGCGGTCTTTGCCTGGTTTTGCCTTTCCCCAAAATGCTACATGCTTCAAGATGGCCGTCTGAGGCTCATCAACCGCAAGATATGGACTTACAACAGCCGCAACGATATCCTCAAATAGAGGCTAACAAATACCAACAGCAACGAAGGCGTCTTCAGAGGCAGTTGTCTCAACAACCTGCCGGGCATTGCTTTCAGGTATGGGATGATCCTGCCGTGACACTTCGGGAGGCAGACTTGGACAATATTTGTAGCAGTGAAAATTGGTCCCTTTTGGATTTTACCAAACGAAAGCAAAACCTCCCTTATTCCCTTTTACCACCAAGTGACTCTTCAGGATTCTTTAGAGAATCTGCAGATATGAACCAGAAACGTTTATCTTCGGGGCCACAACGACGACTGGCCAACCACGGTTCACAGAATTCTCAGTTCTTATCTCGTGAGAATGATGCACAGGAAATATCCCGATTAACAAGACGTTCTGGAAAAGAAACCACTTGCTTCCGAAGGTGGATGACCTTGTTAAATCGACGATTAGGCAATGCTCGTCTGGGTGACCTGGTCATTCCAGGGACCCATAACAGCGCTTCATACTCTGTGTCGTCAAATGGTACCCTTGTGGAAAAACTATGGATTTCTCGCTTAGCTTTATCGCTTGGGTTCAGCGATTACTTCAGTTCATGGGCCAGAAACCATGACGGCGGATTGCTGGCTCAATTGAACGCCGGGTACCGCTGTCTTGATTTACGGATCACAGTCTTACCGAATGGGGGATTTTATTGGTGGCATGGAATATCAGGCGAAGGCATTGACGCAGGCCTGAAGGACATTGCAGATTTCGCGCGTGACAACCCCGGTGAGATTATCATTTTGCTTATATCGCATTTAAATGCCCCCGGAGATGGGGGACAGGAAAAACTACCAATGCCCCATCAGTCAAAGATCAAACTTGGTCAGCACTTACTGTCGATTTTAGGGTCGACTTTGGTGCCGACCTGTAACATTTCTATGAACCCGACTCTGTCCAGTGTGCTGGCCACGGGTCGGAATGTGATTACATTAATCAGAGAGGACCAAGATCTTGTCAACGCTTTCCCCGATTATTTCTGGAGCGATGTCAACAACGAAACAGCTGTTGAAATGTTCGAAAGAAAGACAAATCCTCGCAGCATGTTTCGTCATCGCTGTAACATCATGCAAAAATACAAACAGGACTTTCCAGACCGCATGGCCATAACCCCTGCATTTGTGACTCATAATGTACCGAATATACTCGGAGGGATTTTGCGCAGCGCTCGGGTGGCTTGGGCTTTGTCCTTGCTTCTCATTTATGTTTTTTATTCATTAGCCAAATGGTGGGAGCAGCAACGGACACCTTTATCAATATTCTTGTTCCATTTAGGTCTTCGTAATGTGGCCAGTGCTAAACGCCGGTGGAGAGTGAAAAGGTACCCTGCTAAGATTGTCTGCGCTACTGTGGTGTATGCCGGGGTCATTACGTTATCTGTGTCTCTCGGACATCTGCAGCAAAGAACAATTTTGAGCTTGTTCGGCTTTGAAGGCAAAGCTACTAATTTATTAGAAATGGCACGAATTGCTAACCTGTGCGGTGATGATCCATCGCGGTCAGTTAAAGACGTTATGTATAGAGGTATTAATTCGATGATACGACACTGGTCAGATCGAGACCACGAATACAGACTTAATATTGTATTAGTTGATGATTTCTCTTCAAGTCAGGCTGTACGGACGGCAATACAAGAAAATATTCGACGTACAGACAAAACAGTTTCATTAGATAGTACAAATCAACCTAAGAGACAACAACAAAGGAAACAGAATGAAAATATACGAAGAGACTCGATTGACAATGATTTGAAAATCAGCAAAAATAGTCCGATTAAAATAAACAAAGTCACTCGATGACAAAAGCACTTGAACTAAAAAAACTAAAAATAGATTTTGGCAACTGTTTAGACCTGTAGTTCTCATCCAGGGGAGGTCCATATGGTCTCTGGGGGGTCATATAATATTTTGGGGGAACCAAGCAAGTAAAATAGTAAATTTGGGGTCCATGATATAATTTATTATCTATCAGTATTGCAGTCTCGGAAGACTATATAATTCTTGTGCCCCTGAAGTTACAGCGCTTCCTATGCCTGTAAAGTTCGAAAAACAGCCTCGATCACAGATGTCACATGTGAAGGCTGTCCCTGTAGATGTTGATGTGCCGGTGTATTTTAGTGAAATAAAAAAAATTGCTTTAGACGTATTTATTGTAAGACTAGCAGGACCCGTGGATATACCAACGTATGATAATTCAATTATTACAACGTTTGATATGTTTACTTAAGAGCTATCGCAAAATAGTTCAATATTTAAAAAGTATAATAATCTTAATTTAACTCTCTTTCACTATTTCTTTCTTTCTTTCTTTACATCTTCTTACTACGTTTTAGACGTATTTATTGCAAGACAATATGCAAGCTCGATTTAGCGACTTAGTCAAACTAAATATACCACGTTAAATAATACTTCGTTTTGAAGTTGATGTTGTTGATGATGGTATCTGTTTGCAGGACAATCACATTGAATTGTAGGGTGAATGAATATTTCAAGCAAGATTTAAAGATGAGAATCATGGTGTTTGGAAAAGTAAGTACACTGCCAAACAATATCCACTACTCTGGGGTAAAGTGCAGTTGTACAAGGTGTGTCTGTACTTTTTGACACACCTTATATTCTGAAAAAAAAAAGTTCCATTTATTCTTCATTTCTATCTTGGTAAATACAGCTTTAAACCTAGTACTTTTTTTTATTGACACGCCTTGTATTCTGAAAAAAAAAAAAATAATGAATAGAACGTTATTTTTTTCAGAATACTAGGTGTGTCGAAAAGTAAAAAAATCTCGATACTCTTTTGACACACCTTGTATTCTGAAAGAAATTAATGAATTGAATGTTATTTTTTTTTCAGAATACAAGGTGTGTCAAAAAGTACAAAAAATTTCGATACTCTTTTGATACATCTTGTATTCAGAAAAATAATGAATGGAACGTTATTTTTTTTCAGAATACAAGGTGTGTCAAAAGGTTCAAAACATCTCGATACTTTTTCGACACATCTTGTATTCTGAAAAAAAAAAAAAAATTAATGAATGGAACGTTATTTTTTCAGAATAAAATATGTGTCAAAAAGTATAAAAAATTTCGATACTCTTTTGACACACCTTGTATTCTAAAAAAAAAAATGAATGAATGGAACGTTATTTTTTCAGAATACAAGATATGCCAAAAAGTATAAAAAATTTCGATACTCTTTTGACACACCTTGTATTCTAAAAAAAAAATGAATGAATGGAACGTTATTTTTTCAGAATACAAGATATGCCAAAAAGTATAAAAAATTTCGATACTCTTTTGACACACCTTGTATTCTAAAAAAAAAATGAATGAATGGAACGTTATTTTTTCAGAATACAAGATATGCCAAAAAGTACAAAAAAATCTCGATACTTTTTTGACACACCTTGTATGTTACTGCTTTTCCTTCATCTTCTTTAGTTGAATTTGTTTTCAGTCGTGTCTCTAACTTACAATTAAAAACTTGTAACCGAATCGACATTGTATAAAGAGGTGATCTTTGATTATCATTGGCAATGTTGGAGTTGAATATTGCGAAAATAACAGAGCAGTATTAACTACAAGGATCAAATTGAATTAAGTAACACTAAAATAGTATCGTATCTTTTATAAAAAAAATACATATGTACTTATTTTACTAGTAAAAATTAATTTCCATAGAATTTAGTTAAAGTTTATTTACAATAAATTAGTTATACACCTACAATACACTAGATATTTAAATTTTTTTAATACAACCCTTAATAATATTGTTGATATATCTGATGAGTCTAATTTTCAATGTGTTATATATATATATATATATATATATATATATATATATATATATATATATATATTATAGACATATACATATGTAACACATATATACAGATATAATATTTACATTGAAAATTAGACTAATCATATATATATATATATATATATATATATATATATATGTGTGTGTGTGTGTGTGTGTGTGTGTGTGCGTGTGTATGTGTATGTGTATAGTTTTACAAACCCTTTTATATACTTAGAATATACTTTATTAATTCAGTCGCTTTTACTTCAAGATCAAAAGATGAAAATAAGAAAAAATCCAACACGTTATATGGATTATTAAATAAACAGAAATTATATCTGCTATTTCTTTATATATATATATATATATATATATATATATATATATATATATATATATATATATATATATATGAATTTTGTTTTCATTTTAATATTGTACATAGTACAGGGTGGGCCAAAATTATCTGATACATTCGTAGTGGTTAACGTGCTGGTGTGTGACATCGTCGTGAGTTCGAATTCCAGTTTCGCTATGACATTCACTTTGGGACTAATGCCCTTATGGAAGTTATGAAACACTTATCCTCCCAGATGACAATTTTTCCCGCCTCCCGTATAATTTGTTGCAGTCTATCCATGAAATAGAATAAAACTAGCAGTGGCTACCCGACGTTGCCTGGCTAGAGGGGGATTTTTAAAGTTAGTCCCGCAGATCCAATATTACTGAATCGTGAGTTGAATCCTCGTGGGATGCCCCATTTAAATCCCCATGTAAAAAAATAGACCTTGCATTGATCCAGCTAAAAAAGATCCATGCTGTTATCATTTAAATTTTATTTTTTTAACTATCTTCACAAATATAAATGAAATCTCTATTATTTATGTTCAAAAACCAAGCCCTGATGATATTTAATGTGTATATATATTTATTTTGTCGTTAATTGTTCTATTTTTGCAGTTTCCTCCTGACATACATATACACACAACTTCCCTTTATATATTTATAGATGGAAAAAAAGAAGGGAATTTATCAAAAGTATAAACGGAATTAAAAAAAATTAGAAACGGAAAGTTTGTCCCTCTACATTTTGTACTAATTTATATACTTACTATCACTAGCAAGAATATGCACCCTCAGGGTGTAATTATTTAAGTTTTAATGTAATGAAATATACTAGATTAGAAAGACTAACGAATTTAAATAAGAACGCATATAAAAAAAATTACACTTATTTTAATGATATTTTAATTAGTTTCTATATAAAATCAATTATAGAATTGATTTTAATACGTTGGAGAATAAAACAATAATATTAGAGATTAATAACACCAAGTAATTATTTATCAAACCCAGTTTTGTTAAAACCAGTATGCAAATTAACCACACCAAATATTATGTAAACCTTTATTTCTTAGTGATATATACGACACATTGCAGGATTTTAAACATAATAATAATGCATTTCATCATGTTATTTTTTTTCTATTAACTTTAACTTTTAACTTAACTAACCAAGTCATTTTATAATTTAATAGATAGATAGATAGCTCATTTAACTGTGGTATATGGAAATCTAATAAATTGTAAGGAAGTTATCAGAATAATAATTGATTAGAATAATTTTATTTATTTTGTTATTGTTGAAAAGAACTACAATGATTAAATTACAAAAAATACTAATAGTACCGGATACTCGCTCGGTTGCCTCATTTTAGGAATGATCCCCCGTTTTGAAGGTACTAGGTACTTTTTACAATATCACATTTTTTTCCTTAAGGGTGTCCCTCTTTTGCGGTTTTATAGCCGTATAAAAAAAATTATATAGAGAGGTGTCCACAAAGTTCGTGTGCACTTTAAAATGTACATTTTTAAAAAAGTGCACACGGACTTTATGGACAACCTATACGCATATTAACTATGGGTGAATTTTAAGACAGTTGCCAAAAATCTATAATCAAATGTTTTATATGAAAAGACACAATAAAAAAAAAACTGATTATAAACTTTAATATAATGTTTTAATATAAAATACATTTATATTAAAACATTATATTAAAAAAATTCAAACAAGAAGCAGAAGGTTTGTCTTCTTTTAAGTACTGCAATTTATCATTCCTGTTTTTCTTTTTTTTTTTTTTTTTCATTTTTTTTTTTCTTAGAGAGATCTTTCGAAAAATATTTGTAAATATTTGAATATGATGCGACCAATGCAAAAAACAAACTCGTACATAAATACGCGCGCTGAGGTAGACGTTCATGTTACAAGTGCACATGGTTATATGAGTGACTAGAAACTC
Organism: Doryteuthis pealeii; assembly: GCA_023376005.1. Lineage (NCBI taxonomy): Eukaryota > Metazoa > Mollusca > Cephalopoda > Myopsida > Loliginidae > Doryteuthis > Doryteuthis pealeii. Next base: position 18,747,541 of record CM042139.1, read on the forward strand.
ACTAGTGTTTGTCTATCGCCATGTGCACTTGCCGTGGAAAATACCCTGGTGCTGTTTTAATAATCAATTACTGTGTTTGTGTTTATTATTATTATTATTATTATTATTATTATTATTATTATTATTGTTGTTGTTGTTGTTGTTGTTGTTGTTGTTGTAGATGATGATGATGTAAATATCATCATTGTTGTTGTTGGTGGTGGTGATGATGTTGTAGATATTATTGTTGTTGTTGTTGATGATGATGTTGTTATAGATATTATTATTATTATTATTATTATTATTATTATTATTATTATTATTATTGTTGTTGTTCACTCCTTTTGAGTTTTTCACATCAGCGTTAGCTGATGGCCTTTCACTGGAGTCTGAGTGACAACAAGTCTCCTCAGTTCTCCAGGACTCTTCTGAGTATTTATTGTTATTATTATTATTATTATTATTATTATTATTATTATTTCACTCCTTTTGAGTTTTTCACATCAGCGTTAGCTGATGGCCTTTCACTGGAGTCTGAGTGACAACAAGTCTCCTCAGGTCTCCAGGACTCTTCTGAGTATTCTAGCCAATTTCAACAATGCTATTATGTGGATATTCTCAATTCTTCCTCTGATTTTCAATTCCTTTAGTCTGTTTTCTAAACTTTTGGGTACCGTTCTAAGTGCACCAAAAACAATTGATATAACTTTGACCTTCGTATTTCCCAGTTTTTCCAAGTTTTCTCATGTTTCCAGGACTCTCCTGAGTATTCTTGCTGATCTTAACAATGCTGTTGTTGTTGTCATAGATATTTTCATGTTCACATTAAATGTCTGGTATTTGTCACTTCGAGACAAAGTGGCAGCAAGTCTCCTCATATTTCCAACACACTCCCCAGGATCCTTGCAGACTTCAGTAGTCTGAAGAGTCTAATTTCTTTCACAAATCTCTAATTCACCTATTCTTGTCTACAAAACTCTTGGCACGGTTCCTAGTGTACCAATACTGACAGCATGATCGTCCAACCTTCCTTGTGATCTGTTGCATTTCGTAGACTTTCAGAAACAAACCCACTCATTCAATCTACGTGGGATTGTTGCTATGATTGATTGATTTTAATGGCATGTCAACCCATCCAGGGTTATTTTATGCCAAGCGGCTGGTTGTGAGGGATGGTCAAATTCATTGTTGTCTTTTTCAAGGAATCTTCTTGATTTTAACTATAGGTTCTTTGCAGTTGTTTGTTCCTAAGTGGATGGGAATCAAACCATTTTTATTCGCTTCTAGTTTATGTTCAAGAGACATAAGTAATAAGTAAAGTTGGCAGTTGGTTGGCTGGGTTTTACGGCATGTCAACTCTTGTTGGGTGATTTTATGCCAAAGACGATTTTGTTTTATTCATTCTTGATGAGCACTCAATTTTTATTCAAACACATCTGTTTCTATTCAACCCATAGATGAGACCCTAACATGTACTACCACTCCGGGTCAGAGTGGACCAGGGAGCAATGGGGATTAAGGGGTGCATCACATTCCCCAGAACTCAAGAATTGGAACTTCACCATCAGATAGAGTTTAACGTCATACCCAGGACATGAATACCCTCAATCACCATCTTCTTGCACATATATGATAAAAAGGGTTGGGCCTCTCCGACCACCCATCTAGTCTAAATAAGGGCCAAAGTGGAGTGTTACATGTCATAGACTGCTCAACTACCATGATTCCATTCTTAAGCATCACAAGTAGCGCAACCACGGCTTATAGGTGGCCCCAATTGGGAAGGTCTTACCCATGTGCAGTGGTGCAATCGGTATATTCTAAAGCCCCTAGCCAATAGGGCTGTTCAATCTACGTGGGGTTGTTGCCAGTCTTTTTCTTATGCACTTAATTCTTCAAAGGGAATTCCCAGAACTTACCAATTCTTCCTGCCGGTGCCAATTTGCCATTTTGCTGTATATTTCTTCTCCCCCGGGGGTTTCATGAATTTTACGATAACGTGGAGTAATGTTTGGTATTTGAAATACAAGTGAGTGGTTCGGTTCTGAGAAGGTCAATGAAAAATAAAATACATTTATGTTCAACATATACAGGGTAGTTCGAAAGTCTTCTCACCCCCTACCAAAATATAGCACCTAATTAATCAACTATCATCATTATCATGTCGCTCTATTAGCACGGATATCCATGACAATCTCTCTCCATCCGTCCCTATCACTCATCATTCTCGGGGGTCCTCTATGCAGCATCCTGTATCCGCACAGAGCTGTTCAATGTACTTTGTTGGTCGGCCCACACTGGAGTGCCAATGTGCTGGCTTCCACAAGAGGACGTCACTTATGAGTTCGTCCTTGCTTCTCCAGCAGTGTCCTACGTGTCTTGTCCGTCTTACTCGGATGGTTTGGGTGATATGTGGCAGGTGGCCTTACAGATATTTTCTCGTGGGGTGTTGTTTCCACGTCTTGTTCAGGATCACACGCAGCATTCTTATGCAGCTCCCATCTAGTTTATTCTCTAGTCGCTTCGTTAGGGTCCAGGTGGTACAGCCATACAGTAGTACTGACACGACAATGGCCTGAAAGAATTGTCTCTTTAACTTGTCTGTGAGATTGGATTTCCATATGACTGATAATTTATTTATAGCGGACCATGTCTTTCCTATGTGTGCATTAACGTCGTTTTACATGAAATAAACCGTTGGAAATGAAATAGAAAATTATATTATTGATAATGATACTATATATATATATATATATATATATATATATATATATATATATATATATTATCATCATCATCAGGTCGCGCAAGTAGCATGGATATCCATGACAATCTCTCGCCAACCTTCCCTATCATTCATTGCCCCTGGGAGATCTTCTGCGCAGCATCCAGTATCCTCACATAGTTGGTCAATATAGGTCCTGACTGGGCGGCCCACATTAGCATGCCTATGTGTTCGCTTCTACAGGAGTATGTCGCTTATGAGCTCGTCCTTGCTTCTCCAGCAGTGTCCTGCATGCCTTGTCCGTCTAACTCGTATGGTTTGGGAGATGGGGGGCAAGTGGCCATACAGCTGCCTCCTTGTGGGGAGCTGTTTCCACGACTTGTTTAAGACTGCAGGCAGAATTCTTGTGCAAGTCCCATCTAGCTTATTCTCAAGGCGTTTCGTTAAGGTCCAGGTGGTGCATCCATACAGCAATAATGATATAACCACAGCCTGGAAGAATTGTCGCTTTAGCTTGTCAGCGAGATCGGATTTCTATATGACTGATTGTTTGCCGCCAACCATGCCTTTCCTATTCGTGTATTGATATCGCTCTCTCTGGATATATATATATATATTTTAATTAACTAGCAAAAAAACAAAAAAACAAACCTCCGGGTGTTGTAAAAGTTAATTTTTGAAAGATATTGTCTGAGGGAGATGGGAGTTAACAATTTAATGTCAGAGGGTTTGTATCATAAGTAAGTAAAATCAGCAAATTTATTAAAGGTGTAAAAAAAAAAAAAAAAAAAAAAATAAATAAATAAAATAAAACAATTTGAAATGGAAATTTAGTTCTGTCCCAATGAAATAAAATGTTGCGTGCATCTATTAATTATTAATTAAATAATTATTTTGAATATTTTACACATTATTTATTTATAAACTTTTAGTTAACCTCTTTTTACTGAAAAAAGGAGGAGAGTAAAAAGGATAATTTTAAAAACTGATTAACTAATTACAGGGTTGTTCTTTATTCTATGTATTGACAATTTTCGGTATCGTGACATAAGTAGTGACGTAGTTTTGGTTATAGACAAATGGAAACCGAATCTTCATTATTAATAGAGATGATATTCAATCATTTTTATTTATTTTTTGTCGTGAAGCTTGACGCCTTTTCTGCTTGACAATTTTTGTTATGTCTGGTTTTAATGTCTTTGCAGTTCCGACGACAAGTCTCTCAGCCTTGTTCTATAGGAAGTTTTAGTAAATTTCATGAACGGAAATAACTGTTCACACACTTAGGTAGAACCAAATATTGCGATGCTATTTGAGGCAAATTTTATGAATTTTTTGAATTTTTTGGTAAGGTATGAAAGAATCAGGTATCTCCACTTGAAAATACGTTGTTTTAAGTGCGGAATCCGACTGCATTTCTAAATTTCTATCTGCAGGTTTTCTTCTGCTTTGGTGCGAGCCGCACCTGTGTTTTTTTGAGGGCCGCATGTTTGACCATCTTGGTGTATATAGAATATAGAAATCTATGTTAGACTTAACTCTTTGCCAGCTAAATTTCCCCTTCAGGTGTAACAAATTTTCTTGTCATTTTTTTTTTTACCTGTATGATGAAGAATCAAGTACCAGTCTCAAGGTTGGTTCACAAACAAAACAAAAGATGGCAGAGATGTTAACGTAGTGATTTTTCAATGTAAGCAAGTGACACGTGCGAGAGCCGCTGTGAGCAGTTTTAAGTAGGTAAAAGATTTAAATCAAAAGTACAATGTTATAAAACAATAAAAACAGTTTATTTGTTAAATATAGACCCATTTCATAACAAATAATTCATGTTTTCTTTTATTTATTTTTTAGGGCCAGGTTTGGTTCATTTCTATCTATCTATCTATCTATCTATCTCATTCTGTTAATGTCTACCTATCTATATTTGTTCATATCTATTTATTAAGTTTTAGGGGGTCTATGCCCTTTAATTCAAAACCAGAAGTGTTTTCTATTGTAGACAACACTGTGTGACGTCATAATTTGTTGTGTACATTTCTTCGCATTCTTGAAGAGATACCATTTCGAAGCGAGTACCTCAATCAGTTCAGTGATCCTTCTTCCTTTCAGTTATCTGAATTTTCATCTGGAACAACTATATACATATTGTTTGTAAATTAAACAATGTTAAATATAAAGTATCTTATATTCTAGTAGAAAAGCAAGAAAGGCTAACCAATTCAAGAGAATATTATATTATAT
>CM042139.1:18762485-18764985 GCA_023376005.1 Doryteuthis pealeii
ATCTGCCATAGCCGGGTGACAGCAAGTCACCTCAGGTCTCCAGGACTCTTCTGAGTATTCCAGCCGATCTCAATAATGCTATAGTCTGGATGGTCTCGATCCTTCCTCTGATTTCCAATTCAACCAGACTCTTCTCCAAACCCCTGGGGATCGTTCCAAGGGTCTCAATTACAATTGGTACAATCATCACCTTCATCTTCCACAGCTTCTTCAGTTCTCTGGCAAGGTCCAAGTATTTGTCTATCTTTTCGCTTTCCTTTATTTTCACTCGGTGATCAGTTGGGACAGCAAAATCCACGAGATGGCAGGTTCTCTCTTTCTTGTCAATTAATACTAGGTCCGGTCTCCTGGTCGGGATTAAGTGATCCGTCTGTACCTCAAAATCCCAGAGAATTTGGTGCGTCTCATTCTCTAGGACAGGTTTAGGTTTGTGCATATACCATTTGGTTGTATGGTGGAAACTGAATTTCTTGCACTGTTCCCAGTGAATCACCTTTCCCACCCAGTCGTGTCTAGTCTTGTACTCTCTTTGTGCGAGTTTACTGCATTCGCTTATTATGTGATTGACAGTTTCGACTCATTCCCCCCACATTCTACATTGCTATTTCGTTGTGTCTTATCTATTTTTGCTTTTATATAATTTGTCCTTATAGCATAACCGTGTGCTGCAATTATAAGAGATTCTGTTTCTCGCTTGAGGTTTCCCCTTCTTAGCCATGTCCAGGTCTTCTGTATTATTATTATTATTATTATTATTATTTACGAATTTTTCACACCGATGGTTTTTCAATGAAGTCTGAGTGAGAGCAAGTCACCTCAGGTCCCCTGGTTACTTCTAAGTATTCTTGCTGATTTTAACATTGCTGTGGTCTACATGATCTTGATTTTTACTCCGGTCTTCAGTTTTCAGTTTCTTTTTCAGTCCTTTGGGGAGCGTTCCAAGTGCACCAACTACAATTGGTATCACTGTCAGTTTCAAGTTTTACAGCTTTTTCTTTTAGCTCACTGGCAAGATACAGGTACGTTTTTACTAAACTCGTTCGCCTCGGATAGGATGTTTGTACAAAGTGTCTGGGTTTGTTCCATCTGAACTAAAAATGCGAACGTCGAATCGTGGTTTCCAAAATGATTTAACCACCGAAGAAAACCTTCAGTTGTCAAGTCGTCGTAGAAAATGGACATGGCGATTGGAGTTCCAATCCTGGACGAAGCTGTTTGCATTTCACATAAAACTAATTCCCTTGGGAAATGTATGCATGCAAAAGTGTACCCTCCAATTATTGGCAAATCATAGGGCAGACTTGTATGGCAACCGGTCTAGGAGAAAGAAAACTCTGAATTCAAACCTGTTAAACTTCGCTTAAAAATTGATCTTGCGTCACATCGTGCTCGGGTGGGGGTGGTTGGGTGGTAAATACATATTAATACCAAATGGGATACTTAAAGATATATAAAGAAAAAACGGAACAAAATAGTTTGGTTTGGTTGAGTTTATTGAATGGCATATCAATCCCTTATGGGTTATCTAATGTCAACATTTGATTCATGTCTTCTTTATTTTTGTTTTCAAATAATATTGTAATGTTTAAAAAAATGACTAAACTTTGATTATTTTTTCAGCTAAATGTAAACTTTTCTTAAAAGCAAAAATCAAAATTGGTAGTGTAGTCTATTGTCGGTATCAGTCGGACAGCGAAGGAGTCTATGATTTTGCTAACGCTAGACAAGGAAGATTGTTTGTTCTGAGGTGATGCGCTACATATACCGTCAGCTCCCCACTTTACCGCACAGATGAGATTACTCTATCGGCGTTACACATGCATTGAAATGGTGGAATCACTACCGAACTACTCGACCGCCTCAAATGACAACTCGAGTGATTTCTGATAAAAGGCGGCTAAAATTTAAAAGAAAATGTAATAAAATACTAGCAGGACCTGTGGATATACCACAGTATGATAATTTAATTATTACAGCATTTGATATGTTTACTTAAGAGCTATTGCAAATAGTTCAATATATAAAAAGTATAATAATCTTGATTTAGCCCACTCTCATTCTTTTCTTTTCTTTCATTCTTTTCATCTTTTTGCTCACACCCCTCTATCCATCTTTCCCCTACCCTCTTTCTTTCGTTCTTTCTTATTATACTTTTTCTGTGTAGCGTGTCTTTTTTCTCTTTCTTTTTTTATAATAAAAATGGAATGGTCTATCATTTAGCTGAGGTGATAACGCCATAAGAAATAAGAATTCAGCGTACAGGCAACTCCAGATAATCAGGATTTACATTTTTGCATTACATCTTGGGCGATTTGGACGATCTCATTTTTAACCAGAGGGTGTTGCAAGATGATAACGGTCATATAATTAAGGGACAACCGTATTAATATATAGACTAGCAGGCCTGGGAATATACCACAGTTATGATAATTTGTTTATTACAACGTTTGATATGTTTCCTTAAGAGCTATTGCATATAGTTCTATATGTTAAAAGTATG